>SSNU01000279.1:0-632030 GCA_012064415.1 Gyrodactylus bullatarudis
TTATGAATAAGTAGATTTATTTAAAGAAAAAGAGAAATAAATTTTCTTCATTTTGATGTATAATTTGTTATTCTAAAGCGAATTTTTGATTATGTAATTTTTGATCAAAGTTGGAATCTCATAACATATGATGCAACCTAATACATTGCAAAGATGTATTTTGTAAATTTTGTTAGATTGTAAAAATTCAGTTTTGTTGAAAAATTTCCTCCAGAAGAAAATACAGGTTGATATGAATATAAGATGAAACAGTATAGAATTTTCTAAGATTAATAAATCAAAATGATGCCGGGAGGATTAAAGAATAAATATTTCTCACACTTACAATTGTCTAGATAACTAGCCGCTATGTGAATTTGAAAAAAAATCTTAATCTAGTGTCACGGCGCATTATTCCTAATCGCAATAAATTGTGCTTAAATTTATTTATTAAATAAAAATATTAATAAAGTTAGTTTTTGTGAATGATCAATAGCAATTTCTAGCCTAATCAAATTCTACCTTTTAATACATGAGAAAATTTTGTAAAAGACATTGGAAATCAGACCAGAAATCAATGCAATTCTATGAGTTGATATAAAGCTGAGAATTTCATTTTTTTTTAATTCTCAATATTTTTCTCCGAATAGTCAGGATTTCATAATGAAATAAGAACTTGAGTTGATGAAATAAAAATATTTCTGAAAAAAATTTAGACCGTTTTTCGAATTACAAAAGCGCATCTAATTTCCACTTTTTCAGTTTTCGAACCCAAAGTTTTTATTAATTATGAAGACCCGAAGCAATTAAATTGTGATATGAGATGAAAACTAGACAAAGAATTTGAATTCGCCTGAGAATGTTCAAAGTGGGAAATTAAACCATTTGAAATTTACGATCATCACGAAGGAAAATGATCCAAAACTTGAGAAGATTAATTTTTTCTTGAAAATTGTGAGTTTCTCTAAACCTGTATGGCCAAATTCGAATTCTTTGTCTAATGTCAGCATTTAACTGCTCTACATCTTCCAAATCAATAAAATTTTCAATTTTGCGCATTTTTTTCCTGACTACAATTATTAAGTTTTTTGTAAAAATTGTAAAATTTTTCATGTCAAATTACATACTGTAATATAATATAACTGCATACTGAAAGAATCAAAAGAAAGTATGCTTGAAGATTCAAAGAATAAAATATTTAAATTAATTTTCCTCATCATCTTGTGTTTATGTCTAGTAATGAAACTCTCTTTTTCGGATGGATACTCAAAACAATTCTATGTGAGAAAAAAAAAGGATTAACTGAAGCAAAAATTTACATCATTAGGTTTTGTTTAGATCCATTCAAACATGAAAAAAATTCCACTTTCAAAGCTTTTTGTTTCATCTTAACTTGGAGAAAATAAAACCTGTAATTTCAGGGAGGGAATTGAAATAACCAGACAATTGTTTTCATCATCAAAATAATTGAATCAAGTCTGTGACCTGTTATAACCCCCCCTTCGCTTCTTCACTTGTCCGGAATTTGATTCATTCTTTAATGAAAAGTTCAAGTTAATTCTCTACAAGGTTAACCTTGTACTGTTTCTCCATTATCTTATAGAGAAAATTATTCTTTAATGCAAATTTATGAAAATGCAATGGGGTTATGAATCATTGCGTAAATAAAAGAAAAGGAAGAAGGAAATTTTCTTACAGTAGATATCCTCATTGAAATTGGCATCCTGATGTTCTATGATGCATAGATAGTAATATTATCGATCCTTATTTTTCTACACTATACATTTAAAGTGAAGAAAAATTCATCTTTAATTAATTTTGAGCTTTGTTTTGCCTTAGTCGATGACGTTTCATAAGTCCCTAAGGGTTTACTCATTACTGGTTTTTGTTAACAACTGTGGATTGAATCTGAGTAACTTTACAACAACAAAATGTTTTTTATTTTTTCTAATTTACCCGGAAATTAGCAAGCTTCTGCATGAAATGTTGATGAATGAATGGTAAGATTACACCCTCAATATATTCTGGTTAGAAATGACTACAAATTTTCTTTCTTTATCCAGCATTGATTTCTCAGATATTTAGATAAATTTCTTGATGAATTTACTTTTTGTATTTTTCTTTCTCTAGAATGGATTTACTCCTCTACACATTGCCTGTAAGAAGAATCGACTTAGAATTGCTGAATTACTCTTGAAGAGTGGATGTATTGTTGAGGCGACAACCGAAGTAAGCTTATTGATATAAATTATACACTTATCTAGATTAAAATAATAATTATTATTTATTTGACAGATTTCAATTTTCTTTTTATAATTTAATCAATAATCGAAGTGTATTGTATTTTATAAGATTGGACTCATTTCTTCTTGTCTTCAATCTTGTCTGACCTTAATCTTATGCATTAAGTTTGGCTTTGAACGTGATTTTCTGACACATAGACCATAAAATTTGATTATCTACATCCTTTTTACAAAACTTGCTCAATTTATCAAAAAATTCATGAAGCTATTTTTTGAATTTGTTAAAAATTTGATTATAAATTTTCGTATGTACCCTAGATGACTGAATTGTAAACGGAACATTAAATCATAAAGCAAAAAGAAATGTAATCATATCGTAAAGACTAAAATACTAAAATTTAGGCACGAAATAGACAATAGAAATGCTTTTAAATATGAGTTAAATAGTAAAATCAGTCGAGCAATAACGGAACTATTTTTCACTATGTTAGATTTTCCCACTTCTTTTTTGCCATCAAAAAGTATAGCTACTGAGTACAAAATATTCTTCATTTCCTTTGATTTTAGACTGGTCTAACTCCCCTCCACGTGGCTGCATTTATGGGCCATGTAAGTATTGTCATATTACTCATACAACATGGAGCCAACTCGAATTCGCCAACTATTCGTCACGAGGCGCCAATTCACCTAGCCACTCGAGCAGGACAAGAGGATATCGTACGACTCTTACTTAGGAATGGAGCTGATGTTAACGCCAGAGCTAGAGTGAGTAATCTCGGCTAAATGCTGGAGTCAGTTTTAATCATCTCTTTAATTCTGTGATGTTTTTTTACATTGTAATCTTTTCAAAATTATGCTTAAAAACTGATATATATATTTTCCAGGGGAACATATGCCCATTACATATAGCAGCCAAAAGTGGTCATGCTGATATAATTAGTCTTCTTGTGCAACATGGAGCCGATATTAAAGCGCAAGCTGGAGATTCTTACTCACCCCTACATTTGGCATCTATGGAAGATCACGTTGAAGCTGTTCGAACTTTATTAGACAATGGGTCTCCTGTTGATCTTACTACCAAAGTAAGCCTAAATTATAAATGAAAAGTGATTAGTTTTAAAATATCATAAATTAAATTTGAAATTTTTTCATCTGAAAATCATATTCGACACTCAAAATATGTTATGAAATCGAAAAATATTTACTGCTCATTTATGTGTTGAGAAATCAGTTACCAATGAACTCTGAGGCTAGAATTCTAGAAAGTTAAAATTTAAACTTCACTTTTGGTCTAGTAGTCAGTAAACTCAAAGAAGAAAAGAAAATAATGATCCTTTAGTTCGATGGTTACTTTTAGATTTGACGTATTGGCTAAGAGTATTTTCATGCTTCTTGTCCAATATATAAGAGAAAATACAGATATACACTTTCTTTTCTCTGTAGAATCATGGGATTTAGATTTCTATATAGCATAACTGTGTAATAAAATAGGCTTAATATTATATTATTAAACTGGATCGAATTTCTTTACTAGAGATCTATATAAAAATTCCCTTGTAGAAAAAGACCTGGATTATGTTATGTTTATGTTTTGCTACAGTGCATTTTCAACATCAATTAAAATCCTCAAAATATTGATGTGTATCATAATTATATATTTATGATACGGTCGTGGAAATGCATTCTACTGAATTGAAAAAATAAGAAATATTTAATTCTCAATATCGTTCTAAAGACGTCTACATACGCGACTGGGATTTAACTTTGTTTTAGAATTGAAATTTTTTTAATTTTGTAAACTATAGGAGTGATAAGACCTACTTAAAGATGAATTCTGATAAATAAATGAAGGTTGGAATTTATAAAATTCCCAAGTCTTTTTATATTTACGACCATAGACATGTAATGAATCTGAAAGGTATACTGAAGAGTCTCAATAAAGACGAAACCCGTCTATGCCCTGCCATTCATGTTTGGATTGTTTCTTATCTCTAAGGCATGATGTGTAACTTATCCGCATCCAATTAGAGATATTAAAAGTCTTAAGCGTCAAAACCCCTTAAAATTAAATTGAGTATCTAAAATACTTCATAAAAAAACAAAAGAATCTGAGCTAAATTAGAGCAGAGATAAATTTTTTAAACTCTCTTTCTTGAAATGAAAGAAAGAATTTAGAAAAAGTGTACTTTTCATTTGGCTTTTCTTTGTTTTCAAATAAAATTCAGCCAAGAGTTTTACTCTTGAGGATAAACCTAAGGTTAAATGATTCTCGAGCCTAACTCCGATTTGAACCATATGTTGAAAGTACATACCGAGTTTTTCATTCTCCATGTCCATCTTTCGCGTGCAATAATGGCTTGTTTCACTTGTTTTTTTATGAAATTCTTCTAGGCCAAATCCGTGTCGATAGAACCTGAAGTGAAATAGTACACTAACCAGTTCAATCTAAAAAATATAATCTATTTTTTAATTATTTTCACGAATAGTATAATAGACCGGTATTATTTTCCAAAGTATTATTATTATTTTTTCTTCCATTACAGTATCAATAATTAAAATTATTTCAAAAACAGTATAATATACCAAAATATATTTTCAGAATTGGTATTAATTTGAAGAAGCGTAACTATAACCAGATCAATTTCGAAAAAAAAGATTTATTCGTTTAAGTCAACAAAATTAAACAAATACAGTTTATAGAAATCATAATAAGATTTTCTCGGCTACTTAGCAGGCATTAGACTCCTATTCTATTGACATTGACCATTTAAACGATGTTTTTTAACAGCTATTAAAAAGAAAACAAACAAGATGTCAAATAAAATGTACTACATTGTTATTTTAATCATGGTCTCATCTAATCTCCCCCTAAAAAATCAAAATTTTGTCAAAGGTTAAGATGGGCTTAGACTCTAAGCTATTCATTTTTACGAATCACATGCCTGAAAAAGGTTGTTCCTTTTCATCTTTCATATATAAATGAATCTAAATGTTTTAAAGTACAATAAATCCTGAAATTTATCTAGTCGGGAAAAATTCGATAAATCTAATTTTCAGAATAGTTGATCTAAATGTGTTATCGTGTTCTTCTGGATTTATGAAGATGAACGGTTTTATATGTGCACATGTTTTGGCAGCACTGACTTATAATAATTTGAATATAGAAAACTACCTTCCGAATTATTATAAGATATCAGAATTGAAAAAAATGTACAGTACTGAATTTAATCTGTGATTTAGATGGTCTGAAATCATCAAATCTGAAACCGAAGTCTGATTCACGTAAAAGAGGAAGACCTAAGAAGAAAAGAATTCGTTCAGTAGCCGAGAAAATCTTATTATGATTTCTATAAACTGTATTTGTTTAATTTTGCTGACTTTTAAACGAATAAATCTTTTTTTTCGAAATTGATCTGATTATAGTTATGTTTCTTCAAATTAATACTAATTTTGAAAATATATATTGGTATATTATAATGTTTTTGAAATAATTTTAATTATTGATACTGTAATGGAAAATAATAAAAAAATGATTACACTATTCGTGAAAATAATTTAAAAAATTGATACTAACATGGTGAATAACCCTAAAATAAATTTAAAATATTGTTAAAAACCTTGAGTGCCATAGCGAAATACTCAAAGAAGCACACACACACACTTTGAACAAAAAGAAGGGCCAATCAGTTATTTTTTCATTAATTTTTTTTCTATAAACCTGACATGTAAAAGTTGATGAGTATACCCCAAACATTTTAACATTTGGCATTGCTTTTCTTTTTGAAATTTTCAGATTGCCTTTTTGGAATATCTTTTTTTAATCTGTAATGATGATTTAAATGTAAAATTAGTTAAACTACTGAAGAAATATTATCTATAGCTGTTCTGTACTAAAATATTTTATTTATAAAATTTACAAAAACTAATCAATATTTATACCTACAGTATGATAATTTTCTCTCTTTAAGAGTGGATTCACGCCCTTGCATATAACTGCGAAGCATGGTCATTTGAATGCAGCCCGAATTCTCCTCAAAAATGGCAAGGCAAATATAAATGCAGAGGGTAGAAACAATTTAACGCCTCTCCACTTGGCATGTCATTACGGCAGTGAGGATATGGTTCATGAATTCCTAAAATACAAGGTAAAATATCTCTTTGAGTTATAATTTTTACATCCTCTTTTTTCATAAATAATTTCAATCTATGCTTTACGAAATTGACTCTCGTTTTTCCGATTCCTGACATCTTGGTGTGAGAAGACAATCTCCATCAATTTAAATGGACCTGTTTCTAAAGAACCTGTAATAAGAGTAAACTATGAACCTAGAAAACTTTTATTGGATAAATGTGTCATCAATTATCGATCTAGTGGAACTGTATATTCAGATCACCAAATTCAAAATAGTATTTTATAGTTTCATGATTCATTAACATTAAAATAACATTTTCATGGTATTTTTATTACCCATAGATGAGAACATTACATCCACATGAGTATTCAAGCCTACAAAGTGAAAGCATGAAAAATATCTGTGAAATTATCATTTAATGAATCGTGCATACCTTTATATACGTAAATACACGAAGAAAAATATATAAAATTGACAGTTCTTTAAATTTTATAAGGGGATATGTGAATTGAATTTGATTGACAATTTAAAAATCTACAATTCAATCGAGGTACCTTTTGTATAGTAATTTTTTTTTAAGTTCAAGTTAACCCAATTACTTATTCTAATCAGGATAAAGTTTGGGAACACTTTCTTAAAATTCACATGTAGAGCTTCTGGATAAGAGAACTACTATTACTCTGAATGCATTTAATTCGAATGGAAGTTTGCAAAAGCTGCCTGGATTGAATTAGCTTTGATGATAAGAATTATAATTAATATAAAGGAATCATAAGATATTACTTTGACTGATTATAACGCGTTTCAGAAGATTAACTGAGTGGTTGATGAAGTATTTTCTGAGCCTGGAATGAATAATAAAACCTCTTACAGACGTTTCTGAGATGAGACGCTTGTAATCTGAGTCGTCCTGACTTTTATCGAAAATCTTTAGTATTTCTATTGGTCCAAATTTCAAAACCAATTTAATTACGATTACGTCTAGATGAGGCGTAAGAAAATGGTATTATTTCAATTAAGAATTTTTCATTGAAAATTTCAGACCCCATCATCTTCCTTTTCATACTTGTACTGGAATAATAATTTTTCAAACCTAGCGTTATTGGACTTGTTATTGATTGAACATCATCCTTTGCCTTTCCTTAGACATTGTTTAACATTCCTTGATGACTAGTCATGTTTTTATTTTTCCATAGAAAATGTCAATGAATTATATAGATGAATTCCCTATCTCTTTTACACACCTTGTAGTACACAGATGACCTTTTGTTGTTGTTTTCTTCAACTCATCAAATATGAATCACAAACTGACAAGAATCATTATGCTGTTTTCTAAATAGTAAAGCTAATTGATATAAAGTTGGAGATCTATGATTTTTACAGAAATCTCGATATTTTCATCCAAAGTTCGAATATCTTAAAGATTTTTTTCAATCTTACTCATGTTGACCAGTTTTACCAGTTGAAGAAAAAAATTCTGAAAAAAATTATTTTTATGAAAAATATGGGCATTTTCAAATTCCCATTTGGCGCCAAAAAAATACGGTCATTTTTCAAATTTGAGGCCAAAATCCCATTTTTTCGAACTGCGAACCGAAAATTTTTATTGATTTGAGAGTTGGAGTTCGATCAAAAGAGTTATTTCAAGATCAGGATTAGATAAGAGGCCTCAAATTTGACCGTATTTTTCATAAAAATATTTTTTTTTCAGAATCTTTTTCTTCCCCTGGTAAAAGTGGGCAACATGGGTAGGATTCCAAAAAATCTTTAAGATATTCAAATTTTTGATGAAAAAATCGAGATTTCTGTAAAAATCATATATTCCCAACTTCATATCAACCCACTTTAGTATTATAAAACTAATAAGTAGTCTGAATCTTTTATTAAACATAACATTGCCGATCAGAAACTCTTCTTTAAGATATATTGAATTGAAGATTCATTTTAATTCATTTCATTTCAGCCGAACATTGATTGTTGTGCCAAGAATGGTTATACCCCACTCCATATCAGTTCTAGTAAAGGGCATTTTGACATTGTCTGTTCCCTGCTCAAGGCCAAGGCTGATGCTAGTAAATTGTCAATCAATCATTGCATTCCTTTACACTTGTGCGCTATGGAGGGTAATCCAGAAGTGGCTAGATTACTTCTAACCATGGGAAAATGTGATCCTAATGCAAAAACAAAGGTTTGTACTTTTCATTTTCCTGTGTAATCAGTTTCTATTTTTATTACTTTATTGTATAATATAGCATTGAAATATCTCTTCTTTTAAATCAGTTTTGTTTATTTATTAGAGGAATAAAAAATTATTATTTTTCCTCAATCAATAATTCGAGCCATTCCTCAGTACTTTATTTGAAAAATGAGAGCTTCTGTCACAAATTTTTTTGCTTTGGACTCAAATTTTAAAAATGAATCTCATATTTTGAAGAAAATTATTATTTTATTGAAAATATGATAACTAATACGTTCTTTATTTGTGAGAATCCTTTGATCTTATTTACAAAGAGGGAAAACCAAAGGAATTGAAATCAAAGATTTTTTACATTAACGGATCACTTTGAAGATTCATTAGGATTAATTATAAAATCTAGAGACCGAATTTAATTAATGATTTCCTTTCTAGGTGTCTTTGACAATTCCTTTAACCATCGAATGTTGGATCAATCGTCATGTTTCTACTTTATGAAAATTAATTAGTCTACTCTTTTCTAAACCCTATTTACTTTTGAAATTAATTTTAATCTTCAAATTTTAAATCTATTCCTAGATAGGAGTTATATTAACTCATACATTTTGATTTCAGAATGGTCTAACTCCCATGCATCTAGCAGCACAAGAAGATAAAGTTCAAGTAGCCATTGTCCTGAAGGAATTCGGGGCTCACCTCGATGACCAGACAAAGGCAGGCTATACTCCTCTTCATACAGCTTGTCATTTTGGCCAGGTAAGGATTTCGTTTCGAATTTTCTAAGTAAAGATTATAATGTAATTTCTCTATTAAATATAGACATTTTAAATGCCTAGGGGGATTAAATGTTGGCCTCGATTTATTCAAAAGGAAAAATTGGAGCTGTTACATTTTCTTATCCTTTAAAGAAATCTTTGAGATAAAAGCAAAAAAAGAGTCATTTTCTCTTCTTTTTCTTTTTGAAAAATCACAAAAAGTAACTGAATAAATAATTCGTCAAGAGGAATAGAGGTGGAGAAAGTTTTATTTCCCCAATATCAAAGAACAAAACAAGAAGATTCAAAATACTTTTCATCACTATATACTGTATTTCCATTATTTTGTCCTTAAGAAATTATTCATTCCTCCTATAGAAAGGAGAGATGCAGATTCGAATGGGAAAATAATCGATTGCTCAATGCAATATTTCCATTTTAACTTATTGAACGAGACTAACTTATTGAACTATATATCCACTAGTACATTTGTGGAATCCTCTGATTGGTTGGTCAGATTCACCTTTTGAGTTGATGTTGACGAGGAGAGGTAGGGACTGAAATTAAAATTATCGACAATAATTCCTTTTGCCGACATATATCAGGTTTAAACTTCGTGATGAAGTGCGATTCCGCTTTGTTTGATAGACTTGGGATCACCAAAAAACGTTTATCTATAGTTGGAAAGCTTTATTCATTATGGGTTTAGAATCATGCTTGAAAAGCATTCAAAATTGCAAATAATGTTGAAAAATAGTGAAATTTTTAGATAAATTGATAAATTCAATATTTATTTATTTTTCAACATGAAATGTTTAAATTTCTGGGGCAGATCTAGAGCTAAATTTATCGTTCTTTTCCCAGCTGTATCCTTTTGGGTTAATTTCATTTCTGGTCTCAAAACTATCAAACTTTATCCAAAGGTATCTTTTCACAAAATTTCAGTTTACTTAACTCTGATTGTTTCACTTGATGACAATTTTGCATTTCAGGTTAACATGGTCAAATTTCTCACAGAATCAGGTGCTTCAATGAACCAAAAGACACACTTGGATTCGAATGCATTGCACTTGGCGGCTCAACAAGGTCACTCACAGATTGTCTACATGATTCTTGATTCCGGATGTGATCCCAATGTTAGAAATAAGGTATTTATTAATCTAAATATACTGAAACTACTCGCAAGTAAACACAATTATTTTCTAAATAGTATAATTGGACACCAGCTCATATAGCTAAGAAACAACATTACCTCAATATTTATGAAGTGCTCCGAGAAATTACTACAATTGTTGAAGATTGGGATCATGAAATTAATGCAATGATGGAGCAAATCAAACTATTACATCAAGTACGTAAATTTTAACGATAAAAGACACACAGTGTTTTTAGATATACTAACTGTATAACTGCTTGTACAACTATATGTTCAACTAATCTTTAATTCAACTAATTTTAGGGTCAAGCAATCGAAGGATCCCAAAAGAATAGTGAAATCAGTTTAGATTACAAAAATCGTTTTCATACAGGAGTTGAATTTGAGAGGCCTGACCTTATAGCAGATAATCCAATAACGGATACAGAAGAAGAAATTCGTAAGTAATCTAAGATGAAAATATTTTTATAAAATCTGTGTTTATACTTTCAAGTAGTAATCGAGTTTTATTTTCTGAATAGAAAATCAAGACTTCACAATACTCCCTGCTAGTCCAATGTTCTCGCGGGTCTCAAAGAATCTTGAAACAGCCACACACATTCAACAAAATATTCTCGAAGACATTACCATTTCCTCGAATAATCTTCACAGTGCAACATCTGAACAAATTGGTACCAAGTACATTAACAATAAGGAAAACTTGAATTGCTCCGAATTCGAAGATTTGATCTTTTCAACAACATCCTCGTCACACAAAAAGGATCAAAAGAAGTTAATTCCTACAGATTTCGATGGGAAAGTGGACAAGAGGAAAATGGACGATAAAAAGTCTATTGTCTCAGGTATTATTTTTTCCAATCGATCATCACTCAATTAATTCGATAATAAAGATAAACAAGAATTTACTGCTTGCAATACTAACAGAACGAGTCTTCTTTACACTAAATAGCAGGGTAATACTAGATATTTTTTTCCCGAACAACTTTCCAGGCGATTTACTAATTTTAAAGCTTTTACGCAGAAAAGAAGATTTTCATAAATTAAAATTTTTCTTGTTCTGATACCCATAAATTCCATTTTCTCAAAATTATTTAGAATGCATTAAAATTTTCAGATAATGATCAGGAAATATAGCGAAGGGATTATAAATAACTTTCAAGATAATTCACATCCAAAAAGTAATGCAGATTGCTTAAAAAAGGGAATTTTATCAATTATCATAGTAAAATTCATTCAAATTTTGTATTTTTCAAATGAGATTTTGGAACTCAGAACAAAACTTTAAATATCTAATTCAAAAGGATATTTTTTTCTCAAAGTTTAATTCTCTATAGAATGAGAAAATAGCCGAAAAATTTGTATGATCATACTGAATAGTGATATGAAGATGAGAATTTAGTATTTGGCCAAAATTAGGCCATATTCTGAATTTCCACTTTATCGGTTTTTGAGTTCAAAATTTTTATTGATTTCAACAAAGGAGATGTTTGAGATCATTATTGGACAAATTATTCGAATCTGGTCGCCGAAGTTCATAGATACTCAACCTTTTCAAGAAATAAGTTTTAGGTTTTGAGTATTTTTTCTTCAGTGTTCGATTTTAGTGAATTCTCATCTTCTTTTCAAATAGCTTTACGTAATACTTTTTCAGTAAACTTCTTGCTCATATAGGGAATTAAAGCCATTCTTTTAGATCTTCTTCTAAGGTTCTTTCATTTAATATGTTTCCTGTCTCACCTCCGAAAAGTGAATTTTCTCAACCGAATTAGGGATGATAAAAAATCCAAAGAATTCAGAATTAGTTGAATGTCTCCTAAATTGAACTTTTTATTCAATTATAGTAGTTTAATATTTTTTCAAAGGTGAAGATAGCATTCATGAGAGTTGCTTCATTGGCAGTCAAGTTGGTGTTAATGCAGCAGGAAACTATAAAAATTTGGTGAGTATTTTTGCAAAATTTTAATCTTTCTGAAACGATTTTTCTCAAAATTGTACCCATATGATTTGAATATTCAAGATTGAATTCATCTCTTGAAATGAAAATTTTCGACATTTTCATAGGCTAAAAATGGTCATTTTCTGGGCCAATAACTCTTAAACTAAAGGTTTTTTCTCGAAAAAATTGCATATTCGTTATCAGCGTATTCTTAAACCATACAAAATATTCAAACTTAGCAATGACTCTTGAAAAAAGACTCTCTCGGTCTTTCTAAGGGTTAAAAGTTAGTCCGTTTTCAGAGCAGAAAGTAATCCTTTGAATAAGGCGCAGATATATCAGTCGTTAATAAAAATTCTCTGAACATGAAGAAATTTTCTTAATTAGTCCAGTTTATTAATTTCTCACTATTAATGCCCATATAGAAAATATTCAAGTTACTCATGAGGAAGGTTAGTTTCAGATAAATAATGAGTGTGTCTATTTAAAAATTAATAAATAAATTTGATTCTTAAAATCTGTTGCTATGCTATTGCTATGATAAAAAATGAAATTATTATTATTTTCAAATCAAAAAAAACGTAAATTGTCATGAGAAAATAAAAATTTTAATAAAAAATATTTTTCTTTCCCATCTATCTTGCTTAATAAATAAATCTAATTTTCACTTTTCTTCAAAAAAACAAGATGTTAAAGAAAGATTTTACATATCGTGAGATATCCTCATCGTGTGATGTTAACAATTCTCTTCCCTATCATGACACTGACTTGAAGAGTAATCATTCACAGATTAATTGGAATCTTATTGCTGATAATGTTCCCATAGAGAGAAATCCAATCACTTCCGGGTAAGTAACTCTTACACTATTTGTACAGTAAAAATATTATTGCATCTTTAATTTGACTAATACACTTTGATAAATGAACCAATCAGATTTCAATATTTTAAATTAACCAATCAGATTAATGTTGATTAAATTTTATAATAATAAAATAAATGCTTGAATTTATTAGTTGATCAAAACTCTCTGGGATCTTGAATAAACCATGGGCATAGTAAAGGCCGATAGTGAGGATAGATCCCTCTGCTCTTATTTAAATTCTGATAATCTCTCTAAAAGTATTAATTTAGACAATAGAAGCTTCGGCAATGGGTAATATTTTAATCATTTAGATTTTATTTCTTTTTCAGTTTTCTAGTATCATTCCTAGTTGATGCACGTGGGGGTTCCATGAAAGGAAGTCGTCACAATGGTCTCCGTCTATTGGTTCCACCCTCAGCTGTATCAGCCCCGACAAGAATAACCTGTCGTATGCTACGACCAGAGAGAACAGCTAAGCCTCCTTTGATGAATGATGGTGAAGGCTTAGCTTGTCGCATTTTAGAGCTTGGCCCATATCCCTGTGTATTTCATAAGCCAATTCTATTAGAGGTTCCTCATTTTGCTTCATTACAAGGACGCCAGCGTGAATTGGTCATCTTAAGAAGTGAAAATGGTGAAACCTGGAAGGAACACTCACTCGAAGCTAACGATCATACAATAAAGTCTGCTCTTGGCTTTTCATTTGGTGAGTAATTTTGCTTCTATCAATATAACTCAAGAGAAACTAATAATAATAACAATACATGATGGTAGGTGGGTGAGTCTAATGAGAAATATCTTGAGTCATCTCCTCCTACAACTCAAATACAACAAGCAGTTTTCTGTTTCACTCTTGAATCATTATAGACAAGCTTAATTTTATTCTTTGAAGTAAGAGAAAGGAACGTTTTTATTCTCTCATGAAAACGTGGATAAAGTTCTTTTAATATATGCTAGAAAGAAGTTTTTTTCGTGTTAACCAGGTACTTTAAACCTATTAAATATCATTGATTAAAAGAATGTACAAATATTTATCATTAAAGCATCATTTGATCGATTTTTCCTCCCTGATAAATTTCATAATATTTTTGGCATTACTTGATGAAAAAATGTGTTATTTACTTCAAAAAATAGCTTGATTGGCTTTATGACATATTTTTAAATTGCTTATAGCATAGAATCATCAAGGGACCTCTTTGTTGAGACGCATTGTCTAATTTGTTTGAAATGTCCAAATTGAATAGAGCAGAAAGGATGGCAACAAAATTTCATAATTCAATCAGAATTTCGATTAAATTCACTATCCAGTCCTCATTTTCAGTCCAAATTCAAGTTTTTAGTAATTAAATCTACACGATGTTAAAGTATCATAAAGTTACTGAGCCTGTTTGTATTTTCTAAATTCATATTTTCATTGAAATTCTTTAATTTCGAAAATTCTTTTTACCGCTATAAATTGATTTAAATCCAAAAATAATCTTGAGAATTTTGAAAGTTTCTAACATTTTCTTTTTTTCATATCAGCAAAAATTTTTGCAATCAATGTAACAAGATTAATCAGAAAAATTAAAAGGAGCTTCATTACAGTTTTACGTAATTTATTTGAATCTAATGAGTGTGTATATTAAAATACTCAGTTTTGAAAAATCCACAATAATAAAGCTCTCCTTTGATGATAAAATTAGATTTTTCTAAAAAATAATGCTTAGAATTTGTGGTTCTTTCGGGAGGAAGATTAGGTTGAAATTTACTTCTGAATCAGAAGTTCTGATCAGACATAAGACAATAATGAATAGATCCTTAATACAGTGCTATAGTCCAATTTTCCAGTGAATTCATTCAACTACAATCAATTTCCTTGTGAGAATTAATTAAATCTTCGTATATATTTGCTTATGGGGAAGAGCATTTGACTAATAATATGAGTAGCATTTTCGTGACATCTGAATGAACATCAATAATTATATCATAGTTTTCTCAAAAATGAGACAAATACACTCTTGGGATGGAGATATAAAACAACAATAGCAAATTGATGGATTTTGATCAGATTCAACTACATCCTTCTTGAGAAGACGTCTATAAAATTATCATAGAACACAAATTATATTACAAAATGTTTGATTGAAACATGGTTGATGTGAGCATTTTGCATTAACTCAAAAAAAATTTCTCAACTTTCATATTTTTCCCACCAAAGGTCTTGCTATGTTTTTGTATAAATTATTCAATCATTTAGGAAATGAAAGTATGATTAAACACTAATGTAGCAAAATTTAATAAGAAATAAAAAGTTCATTTGTAAGTAGTCAGATCGTTTTTGATGTTGAATGCTAGAAAATTAAATTCTTGCTCCATTATCTCACCATCCTTTTTTAAAATTTGAAAATACCCCGAAATATCTTGCACTATTGAATAACTTGTAAGAATTTTGTAAGCACTACAATTGAATTCCTGAAATCTACTCCTTTTGAACAGTTTCATACGTTTAATTGATAAATCTAAAAGTCTTTTTCTGACACATGATGTATTCTTCATCAGTTCCTTAAAAAATGTGTTCTTAGAAAGGCTTCTCCTTAGGATTTTTGTTTTGTCCGTACTATTTCAACCTGAATAGTACAAACGTCACCAATATTTATCATATTCCAAAAAAGCGTAAGGTTTTTCTTCTACACGAATAATTCTCGTTGTCGATAAATTGTGGTTTGAAATAAATTCACAATTTGAGGTGGATTCAGTCTTAAATTTGGATATAAGTCCAATAAAATTAGCACTGCTATTAATAATGTAACAACTTGATAGTATTTTTCAACATGATATCACCAAGAACTTATTTTATCATTTTTTATCTGTAGCCTTGCTCTATATCCGAATCTGATAGTCTAGGTTGTCTCTTAAAAGCTGTCAACTGGGTTCGCGCATCAGCCAGTTTTTTAAAAATCTATTTTTGTATTTGCTCCATATTTTTCTATTTTAGATTGAATCCATTGAATGTTTCACATCATCAATGTTTTTTGGACCAATTTTGATTTTTCGATTTCAACTTGCATAAGAGTAAATTTTTCTAGACTTGATAAGAAATAATAAATTGAGACAAATTGTTTGATAAAAATGGATTTTCTTTCCCTGAGAGAGGATCAGGTGCAACATATTGATTTGCAAAGTATTGATGCATATTATCAAGACTGAACCCTGTTTGTGTAAAATGTATTCAATCATTATTTGCTTCCACTTACGAGAACATTTTTTCTTGTATTTATTCATTTATTTTATTATAATCTTAAGTTGATAAACATATTTCTGTGTAGATAATACCCTGATCAAGGTGCAAATTGATGTATGCATTCCCTTGACACCTTTTTTTCTCGCATAGATATTGAAATAAGTGATTTGCAGAGTTCATAATCACAAAATAATAAGTATATAATTTTCAGAGAAGATACTAATGTAAAGTTATACTACAATAAGTAAAGCCAGATTGGACCGCTTTTGATTGGGTGGTTAAAAAAGCTTTTTAGGATCAAAATTAAACAAGAAAATCTAAATTCACCTCATTATCTAGTGGTTGTTGAATTTCGATTTCTTGAAAATTCTCACTACATATAAATTAGTGAAATATCAATGTTGAAAGATCTGTCAAGAGTACTAAGTATTAATAAAAATACAAAAGATACATATATGATAGTGATGCTTTTTGAAAGGTACATGTAGCTCATATCCTTTCTTTACTGGATTAGGCATTTATTTATGGTTTATCTTGTTTCCTATTCTTCTAATAATTTATTTTTACACATAATGAAGGATCCATTGTGTTGAAGCTATAAAAAAAATTTTATTCATCCTCATCTTTCTTGAAATTAATCTATCCTCAACGCAAACCTTTAAGATGAACTGTTAATTTTGTTGGTTTAACAAATACTAATTAAAAATCAATGTTATCATCATTACAGAAATTAGCTACTAAATATTGATATCTGTGTCATTAACTTGATGCGAGATCTGAAAGACTTCACGAAATAGACTTTATTTCTTATTAACAAGAATCTTGGTTTTATCACTTTTATATTGCATACAAGGTTCAGTTGGTTTGACAATTTTTAATTTTGATTTGAGACGATAAATCCTATTATATTTCTTGTATGATCTGAGATCACTGATCTCTGGAATAAAATCATTCATTTGGTTGCCTACTATAGCATGTTATTACTAATAGCCTGTAACAACTAAAAATAATTCAACCTGTCAAGATTTCTGGAGATTGTAGATTGCCAAAAGATTGAGAGCCAAGTAGTAAGGATCAATTTTGTATTCAGTTGTTCCATCTAGTAAATCTTGAAAGAATAAAAACTTTGCTTTTCATGATTTATGTCCGTTTCTTTTATCCCGCTAGTGAGATTTATAAAATTAGATAAAGAAAATCGCAAAATGGAAAAAACTGAAGAAAAGATTTTCTTGGTAGAAAAAATTTATTCCTAAAAATTACTCAAATTTAAGTTTCTTTTGCTTTAAACGAATTTCAATTTTTCCAACAGAAGCTTGTTGATATTTTTCTTTAAATCGATTTTTTATTTCAAGTAAAGTAAGAAATATGACTGACTTATCAGAAAGAGATTAAACAATGCGTTTAGCGTAGGAATGTGCGTAACCTTTATGTTTTCGGCTTAGATGGAGAATTTTGCCCTGCTCTTTCATCTCATCATCCAGGTTAAGACTTTTGATGAAATTAGGATTTTATATTTTTCAATAATAAAAATAGATTTGAGATAGAGTCTAAAACAGATTTTCCTTTCGAAGAGGAACTTTAACTGACAGGTGTATTCAATGGATTATTTTTATATTATTAATTGAAGAATGCATTGAATCTAACCTTTTTACCAAGTATGATAAGTATGAATTACATTGAATATCCTTAGGTGAAAGGATACTGGTATTCACTTGAAAACACTTGTAATAATTATGAATGATTTCTGGGAAGAGAAGAGTTTCCGTGTGAAATTCACATTGTTGTTTCAGCAACAAAACTACTAGCAACATGGAACTAGGTGATACGAAAATGAAAGTTATCTATTTTTACATAAAAACTCATTTTTTTCTTTCCGGATAGTCAGGAACACAATTATTTTGAATAACTGGAATTTATTTTTCAGAATTTAATGAGGAACTCATTGTGAGGATTTAGAAACCAAGTGAATATTTAGTAATAAAGCATATATTTCGCCGGATCTCTTCAGGCTGTGACACTGGCTTGATATTTATAGTAAAATTTAACAGATAAATGTTGGTTGTCGTCTTCTGATTGGTTGAATCAATATCATGCACTAATGATGGGGAAGGAGGGGATCTCACTGCTCATCTTCAGCATTTTAATTGTAAATAGCTACAATTCTAATATACCTATCAACTAGCCTTATCTTAATTAGAATTTACTTCTTCTCACCTCCAGAGTTTGTCTTTTATCTCAAGTTTAAATATGAAAAATGTTGAATAGACCTCCAATGAAGTCTACAAACAATAATCCCATAGAAAATATGTAGCGATATGAAAAAAATTTACATTTAATTTAAATACACTGTTAATAGGAATAAAGGAAAATTCTCTTTTCTGGATATTCAAGCAATTATGATAAACTATAAAATATCCATAGAATAAAATGTTGGATTTTTTTCAGATTGCTGACAGCTAAATTCTTTTTGAACATGTTTTTCTATTTTACAAATAATCTTGGGCGAAATATGGTTGTAAAATGTGTGTGTAGTTAGATTTGAAAGATTTATTTCAATCTTTGTAATGAGTAAACCTTTTTGCAGAAAACTTGGAAAGCATGGAAGAAATCAAGGAGCGTCGAACAATCAGAATTATCCTCACGGATATACCAATGTATTTAGCAGTCATTTCCAGATTACGTCAAGAAACTACTTTTATTAATCGAGATGGCGGCGTCCTTAGTTCAACAGTAGTCGCCCAAGTCCAGGCTGTATTTCCTGAAGGTGCACTTCAGAAAAGAATCAAGGTTGGCTTACAGGTATGTTTAAAAACGTTTGATTAATCAAAATGGAAATTTATTTATTATTATAATTTTTGATCAGGCTCAACAAATTAGTCAAGAAATTGTCAATCAAATTGTCGGTTTATCTCATGGAATTTCAGTCTCACCCATAGTCACCTTAGAGCCAAGACGTCGAAAATTCCATAAACCAATCACTCTGACAATACCTTTGCCAAAGGGTAGTCTTCAAAGTAACTCTTTGAATAGTAAAGGCAAAACCAATAGAACTACGTCAAGTTTAAGATTGCTCTGTAGCATTACTGGAGGTACAACACCGGCCTATTGGGAAGATATCACAGGATCCACTCCGCTTTCCCTTGTTAAGGATTGCGTCTCATTCACTACAACACTTTCTGCTAGGTATGTCTTTCTAAACATTTATCTTGATTATATTACAGAAAGTAATGATTCAAATATTTACGTAAATTTTCAAATACGTCCGAAAATCCACTTAAAATCATATTAGGAGATTTAGAAATAAGATATATATTAGGGCCATATGTACATTTCATAAAGCATCATCAGTGGCAATACTTTAAAAATGATATAAGTTAAGAATTCATTAAAGATAATAATTTACAAATTATGAAAGAAATAGTAAAGTCAAAGAAAATAATGTAAGCTGAAAAAACACCAAAACTCTCCAATAATTAGCAACAGTGGAGAGAAAAGTGAAAAAGCTCACATAGGCCAAGGTAGTTGAAGATTATAAGAATAGTTTTTTTTGGACACATAAGTTTAGCTTATATAGATTTATGAAGAATTTCTCCTTCACCCAAACATCAGTACTGTCATCCCCTGCATATTTGTATAGAATTGAAAAGTTTGAAATTGAAGCTTCGTGCCCTTCCTGTCTTAGATGCCTGGTTATTATTATTAATTATTGGAGAGTTTTGGTGTTTTTTCAGCTTACATTATATCCTTTGACTTTTACTATTTCTTTCATAATTTGTAAATTATTATCTTTAATGAATTCTTAACTTATATCATTTTTAAAGTATTGCCACTGATGATGCTTTATGAAATGTACATATGGCCCTAATATATATCTTATTTCTAAATCTCCTAATAACGAATTTAATTTTAGACTGTTGAGGGAAATAACCAAATATTATCCTGTTATCATATAAATTCTACTACATTGATTATTAGTCTGTTGATTTCGTTACAAATATGGATAAGTTTTGATATAAGAATTGATATAAGTAGTTCTTATCAAGTAAATATGGCTTGATGTTTGCATAAATAACATTGGGAAGATTTTAGACATTAAAACTCCTAGAAAAGTGAGATCATAGGTTATCACTAAGCTCATGGACATACACAGTGACCCATGACCACACTTTGCCAGTAAGTTTAAAAGATCTAAAAACACTTGTCATTTCTACATTGTTATTATTGTAAAGATTTATATTTTAACGGCAGTTCTAATTCGAATTGTATTTGTTTCTTAGATTTTGGCTTATGGAAACAAAGTCAGCATACGAGACATCAGAGTTGGCGAATATAATCTATCAAGAATCGTGTCTTGTTCCATATTGGGTAAAATTTGTCGTCTTTGGTAAACGAAACATTCGTCCAGATGAAGCTCTCATCAGATGTTTTAGTTTAACTGATGAAAAAATTGATAAAGTTAGTCATAATCTTAATAATAATAATATAAAAATACACGAAGGAAACACGTGATAATTTTTTTTCATTTTTAAACATGAGTTTCTCCTTCGTCTTTTTCTTCTTCCCTTATCCTTACAGTATTGAACATGTGTAGAATTTTGCTGAATACTAAGTATATAATTTGTATAACTGTATTGATTGAAATAAATAGAAGTAAATAGTGTATTACATTTATCAAATCCAGAAAGGTTTTTATTAGGTTTTCGTCATGTGTCTAATCTGATATGCCAGAGTTTGAATTTCATTCGAGAAATAAAATAAATATATACTTAACCTAGATTGATTGCCAACATCACCTTCTATACATGAAATGATTCATTTAATCGAATAGACAAGAATTTCATTTTTGAATGATTTTCTCTCACCTGAAAAATTAATCAAGAAAGTTACATGAAATGTAAAAGAGGATTACTTGTTACTTCTAATTTGATTTCAAGTTATTCTTTTATCGCTCGAAAATGCACAACTTGATGATAAGAAAAAGTTTTAAACATTCTAAATTAGACTAGTGAATTGAAGAATTGCTCTGTGTTAAATTATTGAGATCTACGATTGAAAAAATCTGATTCAACCAATCATTTTAGACCTTGGAATGTCAGGAGGGATTTGAAATTTGCGCTGCAAGCCAAGAGGTTGAAATGATGGATGGAAATTGCGTTGTCCTCGAAATTCTCGGATCCTCCTTGACACCAATGATAAAATCAAAAGAGATTTTAAGTCTCCAATTTAATGCCTTTCATGAAAATCGACTTGCCTTCCCAGTACGAATTAAAGAGTCTGAATTGGAAAATTCAAAAATATCTAGTCGATTCACTTTCATTCTGGACACATTTGATTTCCTGAGAAAATCTTCTCAAAAGGTAAGCTTTAATTTACAAAAATTATAATTTTTTTGTAATAGAAATTTATTTATTCATTTGTATATAAAAGATAAGTTGAATCTGATTTTCAAAAGATAAAGATTTTAAATAAGTTCTGATTGTCTTGGATAAGTTTGGCGAGGAAGGCATTGGTAAATTTGATGCTAGATGATGGGATATTCTTCAGAACAAGTTGGAATCTGGATCGCAATGGGAGGATATTCCTGTAGTCTCTGATGTCATTGGTTTCTTTATAAGAATTGAAAAGGATAAGTGAGCCTGCATTTATAATTATAATTAAGAATAATTATTCTTAACCCGACTGGGTAGAGGGAGGCATTTTTTGTGGCTTAATGTTCCGATGCAAGATTTCAGGAAACTGAATTGGATTTTTTCTATTTTACGAGTAGATTCGATGGAGATTCCGATTAAAAGAGCGGTGGCATGGTTAAATTTAGAAAAGATAGTTGATGATAGAGATGATTTCCTGGTTGAATATCTTGCTTTTTTCAAATCTAATCAAGTTACAACGAGTCGGTATAAAAGATGGGAATTTATGATATTTTCAAAAATCTCAATTCTTTCAGCAAAAACTCGAATACCTTGAAGATTTTCTGAAATCTAGATTAACCAGTTGAAGAAAAAGAATTTGGAAAAATTATTTCATAAGAAATTTCATCCTTCAAACTTTGAGTCAAAATTGTTTGACCATTTCAAATCCAGAGGATAGTCAAAAGGAGTTTTAAGCGAGACTCATCAAAATTCAGAGACCTTGGATCATCAAATTTTCATTATTTTTCAAGAAGTAAAAATGATCAAGAAATCGAAATTCGACTTTCAAATGCTCATGAAGAGATTCTCAAAATTTTGTTTAGCATTTTTTATTTCCTTATCTGATCCTGATCCTAAATGCTAAAAATGGGCCTCATATTCAAGTTATTGAAAAAAAAATCCGACTTTGATATTTACTGTAGTTGATAAAGATAAATAATGATGATTAGATCCAATTAAGAACAAGTTTTCTTTCAACTGATCAAGTTTGCATAGTCTTGTATTAGAGATGGTTTTTGTTTTCTATTCAAAAGTGAATTGATTTTTTTAATCAGTAAATAATTTTCTTTCTCATTAAAATAAAAGGAAAATATAGTACTAAAATTGTAATTAATTTTCTTTGTAATCTGTCCAGGGAGTTTTTCCTCTGTGGAAAAACCAAAGCCTGAAATTGATTTTACTCCATTTTACTTCATCTAGAGTAAATCAAATCAAGAAAATCAGCCGCTTGTACCATCCATAACAAATGGATGTAAACCTTTGGTTACGTTAGATGTAACACTGCCCTCAGAAGCTTCATCAATCCATCGCATGATAAGTGGAGATCTGTGTACAAGCAACTCGGAGATTATTGGAGAGTATTCACTAAAAGATGATCATCTTGATACATCGATTTCACCACCACAGTTGAAAAAGTCTGTCAAGCCATGCTCTTTAGCCGCCTCGTTATCTTCCCTACATTCAGGTCTTAAATCTGTAGATCACGACTCAAATAGACGTCTTCATACCACTTCAGCTCCACAATGGGCCTCAGGTAAAAATATTCAACAAAACCTTAGTTATTCATCTATTAATTCATTCTATTTTTAAAAAGTCATTTCTCATCAAGCAATTGCCAAGACCCACTTGGACTTTGTCGAATTGGCATCTGAGATAAGCTCAGATTGGTCTCGCCTTCTCCAGGTGTTATTTGAGAATCATGAACTCATTCAAAAGTTCCAATTAAGCAATGAACAACTCCCTGAATGGGTAAATAAGCTAAAGGAAGATAATGAAGAAATTCCAAAGGTTTTCCCAAATGAACTACACAATGATAAAGATAGAGCCTTGCTTGTTTTGGTCTGCTGGAAGGCTGAATACAGAGAATTGGCCACTGGGAATTTACTCGATACAGCTCTGAGGAGGATCGGTCGTGAGGATGTAGTCAAAAGTTGTATGAAAGACATTCAACATGTTTTCACTGAAGAAGAAATTATAACAGTAAGTCAATTTTCAAAGAGAGATATTTTCTGATTTATCATTTTTCCTCAATAAGATAAACTTTTGACACAAGAAATCTATTCTTATTTGGTTAGAATCTAGATTATGGATCATGAAAAGATGTCTCTCTTTAATTTTTTTCTATCTATGTATATAATAGATTTTTATTTATAAATTTGATACTTATTTGAAAAAATTACAAAAATAGTTATGGTTCACTGGGATAAATTGATAAAGATAATTACAAATCTGGGATATATTCATGTCATTAAAAATTGATAATTTGATCTGAAAATGGGCTCTGAGTGGGAGTAATACATGGAGAAGTATAGAAAACCCTGGTGCCGATCTTAGGTTATAGTTACTTGAATTCGATTGGACTCTTTTATTGAAAAGGGAGGCAGCGGCAGCAATCCTTCGGAGCCAAAGGGGATGTAGATCAGATAATTCAAGCAGGGTTTTATATGAATTGGGGCCCAAACAGGATCTAAGATAAATATATTGAATTCTCTCGATCTTTTTGCTTAAATTCTGAGGAAGTTTGCAAAGTAGACCAGAACCATAATCAAAATTCGGGAGAATGACTCCTTTAAAGATGTTCAGTCGGATATTAGATGAGATGATGAACTTCTTTAAGAAGAAGCATTTGCAATTCATTATCTTAATAATTGTGGAGGCAAGATCTTTGGTATTGAGTTTGGAATTGTAGTTGAGTCCCAGGTCCTTTATTGTATTAACCAAGAGCTATCTGATTCAGGTTTTGTTAAAAAATTATGCTTAACTTTTTTCAACCATAGGCAAACAATCAAATTGATAGTTGTAACGATCTTCAAAAGTTAGTCAGATCAATATCATTCAGTAATCAATCTCAAGATAACTTATCACCAAGTAAGTTTGTAAATCTCATTCATAAATTTCATTGATATTCAAATTGACTCTCAAAATTTTTCGTTAGAAATCTATCTAAATCCAGCTAATCCTGAATACAATAGTGATGCGAAAAGTGTGGATATTGTCATTGAAAAAGATCTCCAGTCAGATTTTGATCCTGCCTCAGTTGAGAATAGCTATGAGCAGACAATATTTTCAGATCAAAATGATCCCCTTGTGAGTGAAAATCTTCTTAGTGTCAAACTTGTCAGATTCAAGTCTTGTTTTGATGGATTGATATATTTCCTTAATTTTATATTTAGATTGACAAGCTAGAGCATTTGGATTTGGATATAATCAGAGAGAGTGATTCAATGAAGAATATTTCTGAACAAGAAACTGAAACAAAACAAGAATCAATTAGTATCTACAAACACGAGGTACCCGTATTAAAATCATCACCAATCCTTGATGAAGAAACAATTGATCTTGTATCATCTCCTGATCAATTTTCAGAGTCTAAACAGGAAAATGATAACCTGAATCTTGTTGACAAATACGATGAAAATGTGGAGAATTGTGAAAATGTTAGTCATGAGGATGAAAAACAGGAATATTCAGAAACAATCTTATCATCTCAAAGCCCATTAATGGATACTCATCAAGGACAAAATTGAAGAATTGAATTATTACTTGCCCATTATTTTCCTTTTTAATTTAATCATTTTGCCGATCAGTTAATGAAAATCTTTTTAAATTTTTATCCATTTTAATGTACAGTTATCAATTTAAAATCTGATCATCTGGTGAATAATGAATTAGTAAATCATGTTTTCATTCTCAGTTTATGATATTATTCCTATATTATTATTATTATTATTTAAGTGTACACTTCAAGAAAATCATATTTTCAAAATATACATTTTTAATTTCAAAAATTTACTATCAATACAAATCAAACAAAGATAATTTTTAAATTCATGAATTTTTTTGCGTTTAAATATCTTGCACTAAAGAAATTTTTACAAAACTGAAATATGAATAGATTTGCGAAATTCCTTCCAATAACAAATACTAATGTACAGACAGAGTCTTATGAAGAAACTTTGCTATTGAAAAAGCTTATAAATCAAAATGATCTAAGCTCTCTTAAGTTACATTTCGATGAAACTAAAAAGCATTTCTTGATAAATTTTCGGGATGAAACAGAACAGTCTGCATTAATTTGGGCTGTGAATTCTGGTAATCTTGACATTGTTCAGTATCTGGTTCAGATTGGTGTAGGTTAGTTGTATTGTAATAATTTTCGAGATATAAATGCGCCTGATAATGTTGGAAATACGCCTGTCCATTTCGCCACATTAAGAAATCATGTAAAGATACTCGAATATCTTCTTTCCAAAAATGCCTCAACCAGCATCAAGAATGAAAAAGAAAACTTGGCATTCCACATAGCAGCTATTTATAGTCATACTGAAATTCTTGAGATTCTCCTCAAAACAGGCAGCTTCAACATCGATGAAGTGGCGGAAAAGCATTGTACTGCTTTACATTTAGCCTGTATGAATGATAATATCGAAGTGGCTAGAATTCTTGTCAGTTTTATTAAATTTTATTAATAGATAGAGGCAAACGCAAATCAAAACCTGTCGGATCAGATGGATTATCGTCCGTTGCATGTTGCGATTGAAAGGAACTCTATAGGTTGCATTGAACTTCTCATACAAATGAGTCTTGAAAATGACATTAAATATTTGAGAAAGCATGCTTCTGCAAATGTTAGACAAATGATGAAATTGAAAACGAAAGAAGGTCATTTACCTATGCACTGTGCCGTTACAGCTTGTAATGCAAAAGTTTTGCACGTAATTCACAATATATTGTTAATTTTTAAATTTCTAATTAGTACATCTTTATAAGTTATGATTTTATTTTGATCGATCACACGATAAATAATTACTGTATTATCTCCGTTCTGAAATCTTTAATATTTAGCTTTGTCTTGAATTGGAGAGTGATCCAACTCAAGTAGATACTGATGGTAATACAATTCTCCACCTGGCCTGTATAAAAGGATGCAAGCAAGCATTAGAGGTTATCATTGGCTTTTGTGAATACCGTGGGATTCTAGATCAATTGCTTGATGCTTACAACGCGAGTTCTTATACTCCTCTTCATTTGGCTGCTATGTATAACTCTGCTGGTATTATCAAATCTCTTTTAGAAAAGGTAATTTCTTTCATTGCTTATTAATTTTAAGTTATCATATCAAATTATATTAATAATTACACTGGTGGTAAAATAAAAAAATATTTTTACGAAAATTTAACGAGATACAAAAATTCATATGTAAATTTTCATGCTGATTCCAAATCTGTGCTCAGAATTCCCCATCTTACAAGTCTTGGGTATAATTTGGGAATGAAGGAAAATTTTTAAACCCTTCCGATTCCATAGTTAAACGAAGAAAGTTTCAGGCTTAATTCTCTCACAAAATGTGATGATAAAAAAAATTTATTAGGACAAAATTTTATGACAGTCTGATAATATAATTTCATCAGAGTCTGATTTATATTGAAATTCCCATCTACTGGTGAAAGTTAATTGTTTCGAAGACTCAATTAATGTCAAAAAGAATATCTTCTAAATTTCATTCGATCTTATCACAAAATAACCTAGATATTGAAAGTCTAAGGTAAAATCGGGTTGAAAATTGCCCCATTTTCATGAGACTCTTGTCTCAGTAAAGAGGAAATAGCGTAAAATCAATGGAATTTAAAGATCAGTCATTTCACCTTTTGATTGTTAGAAAAATAATCATGAAAAAATGTTTCAAAATCATCTGGTATCGAATGGGTTAAAAACAGACATCGCATAAATTGAATTTTAAAAGGGTAAAACAAGTTTGTTCATTTCAAACTCATACCATTCGAAGAGGCGGAAATTTTTACTCATTTTGGATGTATTTCAAGTCTTTATCGCTGCATGTAAAGTTGAAAAATAGTGAAATTTTCTTACAGAATTAGCAAAATTTTTATGCTGGGTATATCTATATTTTAGATCACTATTGAACTCAAAATAAAACAATACTGTATTATTTGAAGGCATAAGTTGCCTGATTTCATCAAAGATATTTTTGGGTTGCTGACCTGGAGTCAAGCTGGAGCTGAGAACGAGCGAAAGATTTTTTTGGTGAATAAAGCTTTATTTTCGTTGGTTCTCTTCAGACCAAACACCGACTTTCGGTATATATTTATACATAAAATAAGGTTGGGAACATTAAGGATTAGCCAATAGCATTTATTCATTAGGAGTTGACCAATTGGAGTTGAGTTTGTTCATACTCTCCGGGCTGTGAGGAATCCGTCTATTTTTTGATTACCGGTTGGTAATCCTTTCCTCTGTTTCCCCGTCTTTTTGTGTTGCTTAGGCGATATGGAGAGGTTTCTTTTTCGCGTAGTAGTGGGGGTCATTACTTCATATCGCCTAAGCAACACAAAAAGACGGAGAGTATGAACAAACTCAACTCTTAATGAATAAATGCTATTGGCTAATCCTTAATGTTCCCAACCTTATTTTATGTATAAATATATATCAAATGTCGGTGTTTGGTCTCAAGAGAACCGACGAAAATAAAACTTTATTCACCAAAACAAATCTTTCGCTCGTTCTCAGCTCCAGCATGACTCCAGGTCAGCAACCCAAAAATACTGTATTAGTTTTTTAATCAGCCTTCTAAACAGCCTAGTTTCTGATTTAACCATAGAACGAAATTTGGGGGCCTTTTCACCCTCATTTGTATTAAATCTCCCATTAAATCCAAGCTTATAATTTTCTTTACACAATTTTAGTCTGCATCTCTTTTATTTGTTGATAAGAAGTCCTTTAACCCATTGATGATGGCTGTATCCAAAGGTTCCTCAGAGTCAATTGAAACTATTGTTGAATACTTACTTAATGGTCCGCCAAAGTTACGCAGAGAAATTCGTCGGGGAAAAAATGTTAATGGCATGAGCCTATTCCATTTGGCCATAATATCTGGTCAAAAATATGTAATCAATACTTTTAGAATTTTGTTAAAACTTTTTGAGGGAGAGAAAAACTTGATCTTATCCCCTGATGAAACTGGCTCAACCCCGATTCATTTGGCCATTGAAAAAGGTCAAGTGTTGACCGTTCAATTTCTTTTAACAGAATTACAATCAAAGTTTTCTATATTCCCTGTTGATAATGACTTGCTTAATCCAATTCATCATGCCGCTAAACATGGCCAGGTATCAATTGTGATGATGCTCTTATCCCTACCTGAATCATCTGGAGTTATCAACAGGAATGATTCAGCTGGTAAAACAGCTCTACATTATGCTGCTGAAAATGGAAGTATTCCCATTGTCAAGATGCTACTTAAAGCAGGGAGTTCTATGAAAAAGTGAGTTTTATGAAAAGAATTTCAATAGTCTTTTAGCAAGATATCCAAAGCCAAAGCCGAGGCTTGTGTCAGCGTTGTTTTCTCCTTCAGTTTTTTCCAGTTAGGAACCTGTTATGATTAGTTCAATTTTCTGATACAACTGAAATTATAACTTTCTAAAAATAAATATGCTTTTAAGATGCAACCTTGGCATTTCCCCTCTTCATTACGCTGTTCACAAGAATGATGTCAGCTTGTGCAGTTTATTTGTCGATATTAATCCCAACATTGTTGACTATCGAGATCATCAGGGAGTATGTTTTTTTCAAGATAAATTACAATAAGTTTGATCGTTAACATTTTGCTTCTTTAGAATACCCCATTGCATTATGCAGCAAAGCATAATGCCGACAAAGTTACAGCATACCTTCTCGATAAGCGGGCCATATTATTTCCAAATAACGAGGGCTTCTATTTCCTTACAATTGGCATTAGAGCAAAGAATGAAGATGTTGCCCGAACTGTTATTCTTCACAAGAGATGGCGTGAAATTTATAAAACTCTTGATGCTGCTAATCAAAACCCTTTGGATGATTGCACCAGAGAGATGCCAGAGTTGTCTGAATTGGCTTTAGATCGATGCATTATCACCTCTGGAACTCCACATACAGCTTCTTTTAGAGTTTGTTTTATATTTTATTTTGGTGACAAGGAATAGATCCTTTAACAAATCCAGTCATAATAATTAGTCTCGATTATTGAATTTATTCACTTTTACAGATTCATTATGACTTTTTCCTCTTGAGAAATAATCGTCTTCGTCAGCTAGATGAGAATGACACACCCCTGAAGCATCTCCGAGTAAGTAAGTTTTAATTTTATCTACACATGTAGCTTATGGCTGAACTCAGGAGGAATAATCTATTGAAGCATCCAGTTTGCACCGCATTTCTCGATAATAAATGGTTAGTTTTATAAAACTTTCTCAGCTTTAAATAATTTTTATTTCAGGGGAAATTATGGTCGCTGGATCCATTTATTTGAAATATTCCTATCAGCTATAAAACTTGGTTTATTAACAACAATTCTCATGATAACGAATCCAGCCCTTCACTTTGATGATGCAGATAATCATCAGTGTAGAAAATTGGTAAGTGTTAATTAATTAGTCTCTGACAAGTAGATGCCCTTTTATTTTCCAATTTATACTGAATAGTTGATAAATTATTATAACAAACATCATTTGGAACTTATTATTATATATTTAATAATATATTTTACTACTCAAAAGTATTCTTATTATTTTATTTTTTCAAGTACGAAATGAATATTGAAGAAAATGAAAGAGAAAAAGAACTCGGATTTGCTTTGAGCATTATTGCCTCACTAAGCATCATCGTGCATATTTTACATTTTAAATCCCTAGTAATTCATTTACTTATTCAAGGGCTTTAAATACCTGAAAAATTTTACAAACATTTATTTTGGAATTATAGACACTTGTGTCTTAATTATTGGAATTATTGAAGTCTTTGGGATAGCTCATCATTTATTCGTCGAAATTGGCTCTTCAATAATGTTCCTCTGCTGGTTCAACTTTCTCCTACAAATGGGCAAGTAAGCAAAGTTAACATCAAATATTTCCTTCATAGATTCAAGAATATTGGACCCTTTGTCATCATGTTTATCGTTGTGTTTTGGACCTTGGTCAAATGCCTTTTTGTTTTCTCCCTTCTCATAATTGCCTTTGCACTCTTATTCAGAATTTTAATGAAGATGCCTGATTATGACGTAAGAGTAGACTTTTCATTTATTTAAAACAGGTTTTCATCCGATTAAGTATGCAAGCTAAGACTCTTTATGCAAGCTGTTTCCCATTGTATGCAAATTACAAGAAGGCGTACGAGAATGAAGAGAGTCCATTATCTACCGACATTTTGTCTTTTAGTTCATTTGGGTTATCTCTATTTCGTGTTCTGGTTATGATGATGGGTGAATTTGAAGCTGTAGACACTTTTCTTGAGCCTTTTATGAGGGATCGTGAATCCGGTGTTTTGAATTATCCCATAACAACTTTAGTAGCATTTATGGCTTTGATGTTTCTCTTATCCCTCCTTCTCATGAACCTTTTGGTAAATTTCCTCAGTTCATGATCATTTTAGATAGGCCTTGCAGTAGGCGATATTGAATCAGTCCGTCAAGATGCAAGCATGAGATTGATTTGTGAGAGAATAATATGGTTAGACACAGTTGAGAGTAAACTGCCCTATTTTTTAAAGAGGTATCTTCACAATGTCTCAATTTCCAAATCCTTGAGACCTGACATGATTGAAACTGCGAATGTGAATTTAAAAAAAGATGGTAAAACTACTTCGGAAAGTTCTAAAGATGACCCATTAAAGGCCAACATATCATCCATGCATAGTAAAATTGAAAAGCTCGAGTTTGGCATTGAAAATACTAATAGGATCCTCGCATCGATTCAAAACTTCATAATCGGTAAAGCTATGGAAAGTTGAATTAAATTTATAAGATATTTTTTAAACAATAAAGAAATTATTAAATCCAAATCTGTTTTAAATTATCAGACATAATTTGAATCAGTAATACTGTAACAGAAATAGTGTCATCATGTCTGTGGGTGTAAAGATCTCCATGGGAATTATAAAGGCTGTGGTCTACTCTTATGAGTTTTTCACCTATCCTATTTATGCAATATTCAGAAAGACTCTAAGCTATACCCCATTAAATACAGCGAATACCAATATCGATATAAAATATGATCCAGAAGAAAAGAAATTACTAGCCTTGTCTGTCAGAAAAGATGATCCTTCCTCCCCATGGCGTTGTATAGAATCAATGGACAATTTAACAACTCAAGCTGCACCTGGATGCGTAACCGCTTGTGATCTTTGGCTACGTTCTGTTGCTATTTATGGAAAATCAAATGCTTGTGGTACTAGAAGAGTGGAAAGCATCGATTACGAAACAATTTCATCTGGTAAGAAATTTATTAAAGCCGTTCTTGGTGAATACAACTGGGAGACATTTGAGGAGGCAGAGCTCAGAATTTCTCGTCTAGCTGCTGGTCTTCATAAATTGCTCGGTAAAGATCATCAAAATCCCATGGCTATTTACAGTGAGACTAGATCAGAATGGTTTTATGCTATGCAGACAATCTTTCGTCTAAAGTCTTCAGTTGTCACTTTATATGCAACTTTAGGAGAAGATGCTTTAATTCATGGTCTTAATGAAACTGAAGTTTCAGTCCTTTTCGTTTCACACGAACTTCTGGATAATATACCAAGGGTTGTTGAGAAATGTCCCTCCATTAAATATGTCATTTACTTTTCCAATGGAATTTATTTGTATCAAAGAAACGAATTAAATCGTATCCCTGAAATATTCAAAGTTGGCTTGAATAAATGTAGAGACGCGATTGGAGATAAGCTTAAAGATATCGTTGAAATAGAAATGATTGGAAAGGATATTATTGCCGAAACTGTACCGAAAAAAGTACAAGGAAATAAATACCGTGGTATATGGATGCATCCTGACAGCAATGAACCAGATCCCGATAGTTTAGCTTTTATTATGTATACAAGTGGTTCAACTGGTGTCCCCAAAGGAGTTGAAATTTCACACAAAAATATTTCTGCAGCGGTAGCTGGTTTCGTTAATCGACTTCCTCTTCTCAGAGGCTCTATTGACATTTATGTTGGTTACTTGCCATTGGCTCATGTCTTTGAATTACTTTGTGAATTAACTTGTTGCTTCATGGGCGTGGCAATTGGCTATGGCAATCCTCAGACGTTGGTTGATACTTCCACAAGAATTAAAGCTGGCAGCTGCAAAGGTGATCTCCGTCAACTTAAACCAACATTATTTGCTTTTGTACCTACTGTCGTAGAGAGAATCTCAAAGGCTGTATATGAAAAACTCAATGGACAAGGTGAATTCGCTGTTCAGTTATTCGATTTTGCTTTCAATTACAAGAAAAGAAGAATGCAAGCTGGATACCCAAGCTTTCTTGTTGATAGATTTGTTTTTAGAAAGACTAGAAGTCTCCTTGGTGGAAAATTAAGATACATAATTTCTGGTGGTGCCCCTCTTTCTGAAGACTCCCAATGGTTTACTAACATTTGTTTAGCACCAGTCATTCAGGGTTATGGTCTCACTGAAACAACTGCTAGTTGTGCTCTAATGGAGACTGGTGATTTGAGATGCACTATTACTGGTGCACCTCTATCTTCCCTAGAAGTCAAACTTAGACCTTGGGCTGAAGGCGGTTACGCTCCAACTGATCAGCCAAATCCAAGAGGAGAAGTTCTCATTGGAGGTGATGTTGTCACAAGAGGATACTACAAAAAGCCTGATCTTACAGCAAAAGATTTCATCATTGACACTGATGGAAAGAGATGGTTCTGCACCGGTAAGTTTTCAGGAAAAAATATTGAAAATTAACAAAACTAAATCCATAATTTATTCCATAGGTGATATTGGTATGATCCACATCGATGGCTCACTAAGCATTATTGACAGAAAGAAAGATCTTGTCAAACTTCAGGCTGGCGAATACGTCTCTTTGGCCCGTATCGAACTTATCCTTGCTCAGAATCCATTTGTTGAAACTGTCTGCATTTATGCTGATTCAAGATTCAACTTCGTCATAGCACTCATCTCACCAAAAATGAAGAAAATCAAAGATCTCGCGGAAGAATTAAATTGCCTTCCTAGCAATAGTGAAATTCAAGAACAAATGAAGAAGATGGGAGACAAAGAAGATGCAGCCATCCACGCCATCCTCTGTAATTCAGAAAAGGTATGCTACCCATTCGTTTATGAGAATAACATATATTTTTAAAATTTTGGTTGCCACTATTTGTTATTATTATCATTTTAATTCTAGATCGTTGCTCATGTATTGAGTGATATTCAAAAGTTTGGCAGGTCCAAGAAGCTACAAAGCTTCGAAATTCCCCAGAAAATTCATCTTGACAACATTGGTTGGACCCCAGAGACTGGCCTTGTTACTGATGCCTTTAAATTGAAACGTTTCAACATCAAAGATCGTTTCCAAGATGTTATTAACAAGTTTTATGCCTAAGTAAGAACAAAACAAAGAACTTTCATTCAGATTTATAATTTTTTGATCAATGTTGCATCATCAAAATAATGGATTTGATCTTTGTATGTTTCTCCCCCAATAATACCTTACGCATTAAATAATCAGCATCACGAATGAATTTTTACACATACACACCTTAAACAAGAGATTCCATTGTCTATATTTTTTGTTTTTATTTAATTATTATTCCTGCTAACTTCTACTCACGTCTCCCTCCTTGCATGTTAAATCAAGAAAAAAATTTGCAATTTTTCTCATCTCTAAACTATGCAAAATGGGACTGTCTCTCTCTCTCCAACTTAATTTTTATCATTCATTTGTCAGAATGGCCAAAATCAATTAACTATGCAACAATATAATGAAAAATACTACATGATCAAAGCAAATTTTTGCTCATAGTTTTAAAATTTTCATGTAATCTCTATCAAATGAATTATAATTATGACACGCAGACTGTAAAAATATGAATCAATATTCAAACGTTGAAATTGATCCTGCTTCAAAGTCTACGATAAAGAAAAACACTTTTTCTTAACACTTGTGCTTATCCATTAATGATGAGCACTGTCGATTTTGGAATCTTAAATTTTGCAGTGTATTGTAACATTGTGTACAATGTCGATAAAAATTTAACTACTAAATGATTTGTCATTCCTGTTTTATAAAAATAAAACAACTATCCCATATTTATTGTACTATTGTATTTTAATAATATAAATGAATATTATATTTTCCATAAAATTTATTCTAAATCTGGTTAATAACTTTAAAAAAAACTTATACTGACTTTAGATATAATAGGTAAATTTTGAAATAAACCTTATTTTGAATCAAGATGGGTCCAAAATTGTCAAAATCTTGTTTAATTGAAGGGTTTCACTTAGCTTATTTCATACTTAAATATTGTGGAAATTTACTTATACCATAATAACACTACTTCGTTTCAGTTTGAATTGACATTGTCAATATGACAATTCAGTTAAAAAGTAAGAGCTAAACACAATCTTAACTAAAAATTTTCTTAAAATTATTACCATTAAAAAGATTGAGCTTTTTGCCGAGTTCTACATTACCCCCTTTTTTTCCAATTCTGTGTTTTTAGTTTGGATTCTACAGACCCCCGTTCATTTCTTACAATGCAAATATATTTTGTGAGTGACAATAGTGACTAAAGGGGGTCTCTCTACAAGATGTGTTTGCATTACGTCATCGTTGTGAAAATAAACGGGGATCTGTAACTAAATTCTGAATGATTTTTCCCAAATTCATTTGAGAACTAAAAATGAAATAATATGAACTTTAAAACCATCTAGTTTTTAGCCAGAATTATATTTCTTGCTGAGATTTACGGAGGTGTAACAGTTTTTCGTTCTGCATCTGATTATTTTTATGCTTCTCTGGAAAAAGGTTGAAGAGAAAGTGCTATAAACGTTTAGTGTAAATTAAAAATATCATCAAATTTAACCAGAAATTAATCCATCTTCGGACCTAAAATCTCTCAAATCTCAAATGAATTTATTATATTTTCATTATAATACTCATGAGTAAGTCATTCATTTTATTTTGTGCGTGGGGTTTTCTAGTCAAACATTTTTTAGAGAGTTTAGTGTATAATCAATCCATCATCGTGTATAAATCAATTGAATTTTGATGATCTAAGATCTCAGAATAATGATGAATCTATCGGTCTCTTTGTCTTATCCTGATCCTAAAAATCAACATTAGATTACTAACTCTATTTGAATTCAAAAAATGCGAATTTTATAAGTTCTTCATCAAAAAGAGAGATTATTGTCAGTTGGATAGATAACGCCTGGAAATGGCCCTGCTCGTTAAAATTTTTATTAGTTATATGTTACTGTTTCATTCAAACTGACCAATAATAGTCGAGTATCGTCTCAACCAATAAAATTGAAGTAAAATTGACTGATCTCTGTTTTATCAAGTATTTATATACAATACTTATTTCCAATACTTTGGTTTATGAATTCATTACAGTTTTTATAACTTTTTTAACACCGAGGTCGCTGGAAAACTGTATACGTGTAATTATTTTTGGATCAGTTAATATATCATAAAAATATGTATTGATCTATAAATAGTAGACGTAAAAACAGTCAATGTCTTTGACCCCAATTGAAACTTTACACACTAAAAGATATTTTATTGACACTTTTTAAGACAGTATTTTAACTAATTATTGCATATAACTATCAATTTGACCCAATTGATGCAAAATAAATGTTTTTTATCAGAGGTCGCTAGCTTCTTTTTGCATAAATCATTCTTGATTATCCAGACTGTATCAGTAGATCAATTAAAATTCAATAACTCTACATGATTCATTGCAAATGTCGAACTGAATAACATAAATAATATAGTGAGAAAATATTCAATAAAACTCTTTTTTTACATTCTTTTGAAGTTGAATAAAAACCAACAAAAAATCCTGCTTAAATGTATACAGTTTACGAATAAAAAAACTCACTTCAATAAAATGTGATTAATTCAGAATAAAATTGAGCTATTTATTTGTCCATAAGAGATCACTTTTGTGTGCATCAATGAATTCAAAAAAAGCTCTCTTAAAGGTACGATCGATTTCATCTTGTCATGGATCCATATTAGAAATGAAAGAAAAATAGAAGATACTTTAGTTAACTTTAGGGGCACCAAATGTTCATTTCATCAAGACAAGTTAAATTTAACTTTAGTTGAAATCTGCTTTATCTAAACGAGACTGTAAACAGATTTAGGACCTTCTTAATTTTAAAACACCGAATTAAAACATTTCAAAAACAAAGAGTGTCAAATTATAATAATTATTATAATACAAGTGACCGAAAGATCAATATTCTTAAGCAATAGAGAAAATTCAAGTATATTTTGAAGTGAATTTGAATCAATAAAGTAAACTCGTGATTCATCGAAGAGAGTTGTACACGTTTTTCATACCAAGAAAAATACAAAAGTAATTATTATTTCATCTTACAACCAAGATTTCTATCTAAAACGATATGAAGATGAGAACTCAATATTTTTCTCCGGATAGTCAGGAACAAAATCATCAAGATTTTATTTGATTTTAAAGAATGCAAGAAGAATTCCAATATTTGTAATAAGAATTGAAAAGTTCCAAAAAAACCTCTAGCAAAAAATTTCCTTTTGTGATAATCGAAAAATTCAGATGTTTCTTCTTCCAAAATTAATTATGAAATTCTCTTCTATAACGAAATTCAAAATTTTCGTCTAATGGGGATATCTGGAATACCTTATACACTAAATTTTTTATACAATTGACTTCTCGGTTGTAAATCTTTTCCATCAACAGTATCGAAAAGTGAGTATGCTTATACGTAACACATATTATGTATTGCTGTGATGAACGTGTCTGAAGGGAATGAGACTTTTTTCTGAAGCTAACAACTAATAAGATTTAAGAATACAAATTCCCTTGTTTGTAATAAGCGGTTTTGATGAATCATGAATGATAAAAAACAGGGCATATTTTAAGAGTTAATGATTTGAAATATGATCTAATAAGACTTTTTAACTTTTAAACCTGGTATCCTCAAAATAATTCTAATTGTTAATTCATTATAACGAGTAAAAGTTGTCGTTCAAAAAAAAACCAAAAGAATAACGATCCCGGACATCAAGGTTTTTTATACGGTCATAAACCTAATTTTTATCAACATCAATTTTAATTTGATCAGAAATTGTGATGAAAAAGAATATGTTTACCTTGATTAACTATTAGTGGTGTTTGCGTATATATCTGTTTGTACTGACACTACTTCTACTTTCAATCTGATTGGTCGATAACAGTGATTAGTAGGGCAACCAAATGCATTTTTTTGCCTTTTTTGTCCATAGATTAATACAGGTGTATTAAGCCTGAAAATGTTATTAAAAAATCTCCTCATAGCTTGGTTCACGAGTTGGGTATGCCTTTTTTCATCCAAAAAAGCCTTTTTTTAGCCTTTTTGAATTTACTTCTTGAAAAGCCTTTTTTGCATTAAAATAAATAAGAATCCCCCCTCCAATCTCAGACACAATCAACAATTAATAAAAATGACATTATACGCTTAAATTTGCACTCAGGATACGACTTCAATGCAAAAATCGAAGGCTGTTAACTTTAAAATCATCCTGATATTCTACATTTAATGCTTCTACTAACTAAAGTTCACAACGAGGACTTTCAAAACTTAATTTCAACAGAAATCCAAGCTAAAATTAAATACTAAGTTCGAAAATTCAATTGAAACTTCCCTGTACTCTCCAAAGCTAGAGAAAATCATAAGCAAAATGGTCCAAACCAATATTTAAAAAATATAACCAATCAGATTTCATAGATTCTAGATATATTTTTACTTAATTCATTGGATGATCATCCTTAACCAATGATAATTAAAAATCATTTGTTAAAGGTTCTAGGTGGGTTGAAAACGGTTGTGATAAAAATTCTTTTTGAAAAATTGAACCAGTTCGTATACATACCATGCAAATTGCAATACTTCACCGGTAAAATGTATTCAGTTTAAGCGAAAATTTCTATCTGCCTTTTTTTTCAAAATTTTGCCTGAAAAAATGCCTTTTTTTCATTCAAAAAACTGCTTTTTTCTGGTTGCCCTAGTGATTAGTAATCTTTACCTATTACCCTATGTAGTATATAGTATGTACACTATATTTGGCCAATTTTTCACAGTTTAGGCTGAGTCATATATAGAATCTTTATGAAAAGACGATACTAATGATACCACATAGCATATACCTTACTTAAAGTTTTAGACGTCCGTTTCAACATCAAAGTATCATACAACTTCGATATAAAAAACGTTTTTTTAACATATATGTTACCGTGAATATTGAAACTCAGTGAGTTTTGAAACTCCCCAGTGAGTATTGAAACTAAACTAAATTTTCAGATATCTATCAATTTATTTTGAAATAATTTTCAAAGTTGATAAACTTAAACTCCTCAGTGATATGAATCAAAAATATTAGTTTAATAACCTTTAATTAATACAAAATTTCACTTATTACTACAAGAACTACTGTTATGAAACTTCGAGTTACAAAGTAAGCCTTGACGCCTGCATTTGCATCTATTTATCTTGCAATCACATTTAATGAAACGCTGGCCACTAAATTTTGACTCGAGTCCAGAAATTGTCCTTAAAGAACATCCTTAGGCGGGAACTTGATTAGATGAAATGAATTTCTCTTAAAGAACAGTAAATTCATTGGTAGAGAACTATCCATTCATTATTGCATGCTTAGTCCTGATGCGATAGAAATTTTCAGCTTTCTAAGATATGGTTATTAAAAAATGGTTAAGATTTAAGGAATCTAAAAATGTAGGACCTCGGATTACCTACAGAATAAAAACTTACATGACGTTTACTTTATTAATTTTATTAAAATTTTAAAAGTTATAATTATAATTTAACATGTCAAGTATACATGAGCTTACTTCTCCCTGCTTCTGGAATGATCTTGGATCACCCTAGTTTATCAATTTCCAAGTAGTAAAAATGATCGAAAAATAGACTTTCGCACGTAAATGGTGTGTTTTTTCAAAAAAAAAAAAGAATAAGAGTTACCATCTTCTTTGTCTAATGATGATCATGAAAAGTAACGTTTGATTCCACTCGGACCTTGAAATCAACAAAAATTTTAACTCAGAGTTTAAAAAAATTAAAAAATCGCGCCATCTTGAATTTTAAAATGTCTCTAAAATTTTCCAAAAAAAACTTTTTCTCAAATCAGTACATTTTGAATCAGTTTCCAAGAAACCTTTCAAAAATTTCGATACCTTGATGAAAAAATTAGATTTTCGTAAAAATCATAATTTCCCAAATTCATCGAAAATAGCTTTACTCAAATGTTGTACTAGGAAAAGTAATTTATTCCATAAAAATTTTATCAATCTCATTTAACTTTATCTTCATCATATCTTGATCAGATCAATTTAAACAATATGAAAACTTTAATTTCAAGAAACTCTGTTTGAGTAACAAAAGATATCGTTAACGACAAAAAAATTGAGAAAGTTTTGTGATGTAAGCATTCATACATAAATGACAGTTACTATTGATTTTGTAAGAATATTTTTATAGTATCCTTTTAAAATAAAAATTTTTATTTTAAAACAGTCTAAAATTAGTATTCTAATAGCATTTATTAAAACCAATTTCAGAATATTTAATTTTATATGAGTCTAATTCTCTCCAATTTCATCGAAAAGCTAAAAAAAATTTTAGAAATTAATTTTATAAACCTATCATCAAAAATCAACATGCTCCAAAAATACCTTTGCTTTATATAAATTGACAAGAAGTGTCTAATTTTCAAGGCTGGATTTAAAGCTAGTTGACATGAAGATGAGAATTTACTATTTTTACAAAATATTACTCGATATTTTTCTCCGGATTCACAGAAAAAAATAATTTTTGAATTCTAAAACGTAATGAGCTAATAAGATGTGGATATTCGAAAAATTCAATCTCACCAAAATTAGGCGGTTTTTCGAATATCGAAAATGCACCAAATTTCCACTTTTTCAACTTTTGAACTTTTTTTAATCAACATTGAACGAAGAATTCGAATTCACCTGCAGAAGTCCACTGAAATTCGTCATTACTGTGGGAAATCGAACCATTTGAATTTTTCGATTATCTCGAAGGTAAATTATCCAAAATCTCAGCTTTTTCTTGGAGACAGTAAATTCTTCGCTATATCTATGGCCAAATTCGAATTGTTTATCTAATGTTGATCCCAAATATCAGTACTTGACTGCTTCGAATTATTGAAATCGATGAAAATTTTGGGTTCAAAAGTATAAAAAGTGGACATTTTTCGATAAAATAAGATAGTTAGTTTGTAATCAAAATGAAAAGAGTTTTTTTTCGTATCAAGGTTTTCAAGGTATGCTGGAAATATCTGAATTAATCCAATGTTTTTAAATCCTTAGATAAGAAGAAATAACTTATTGTCATTAAAAGAAATTAATCATGCAATTCAATCAAGGAAAGTCATCTATTATCTCAACAATAGAAAGATCTTGACATTGAGATTTACACGGGTGTTTTGTCAACAGACTTGGTTCTTATGACAATTCACGTTATTCTCAAAATTACCTCATATGCATAAACGAGTTTAACATGTGAAATTATTGAAAATCAAATGTACCTTTGATCTTTAAGCATATTTTGCTTTGTTTTAAGACGTTCATATCAACTTTGATCGGAGCAATTTTCTCTTTATCAGATGATGATGATAATAAATTTTGAAAGATAATATTCTCGAACTTCATCAAGAATATTTGAGTTAGGTTCTAAACTCATCTGGAGGGTTTAGAGAACAAAAAGCGTATATTTTAATGATAAACGTTATATTTCGCCTGGTCTCTTCAAACTCTACCCCGGTTAACCCTTTCGGTGCCGATGGACATATATGCCTATTTTCCAATTTTTTTGCACCTTCATAACTCTACCAGTTCGATAGGTTTCTGGATCAATTAAAGTTTAAATTGAAGCCCACAATGTGAACTTGCATGAGTAATATTTTTGGCCAAATAACTTGGTATCTTCAATGAAGATTCTTCATAGCTAAATTTTTGTTTTTATAAAAATTGTGAAATAGTCTCGGCACCGAAAGGGTTAACATATAAATACTAATTATAATAATAAACTGGGGACCTTCTATAGGCTCATTTCCATATTAAATCTAGTGCAATGGGGGGGGGTTGGAGACATTGCTCTAGGCCTTTTGATTACTTAAGTCATTTTAGAAAACCGTCAATCTGTAGCTGACCACTGTGTCTCTTACGTTTTTGTTCTTTTTTAAGGCGTTCATATCAACTTTGATCGGAGCAATTTTCTCTTCATCAGATGATGATAATAATAAAATTTGGTAATAGAAAAAACCTCTGATACATCACATTCAGGCTCACATGCAGAAATTTTATAGATTGCTTCAAAACATTTAAGCAAGAAAATTGTATCCTTTGTTACTTTACTTGGTATTCAGTTCAAGATTATCTGATCAGGGATCCCCAAAAGAAACCCAGTATCTCAATTCAAATTTGAATTGAAAATTTTTATTGATTTCAAAGTGAGAAAGTGATCAAAAGTTGGTATTCAGGATTACAATAGGACAAGCTTTATAATCAAGAATATTAATTCAGTCAGCCAATATACCGAGTATCAAGATCAGCAAGCTATATTTTATTGCTAAATAGGTTGTTGATCTTGAAGCCATGTATTAAGTTTATCAAACTATTCCGTTAGTCTTAAGATTACAGGATTAAGAGAATGCAGTTTTAATATCTTTCAAATTAACCTTTCGATTAAAAATGATTGAAATGTATAAATCATTAAAAAATCTATGGCAGTACAGTGCACAGTCGTTTGGACAAGTTGATGAATTTAAGCAACTTCGATAGTATTATTATTGAAGATGAATGTATACAATCTAAAATTAGTCATCATAAATTTTAGAATATGAATCAACCTATGTATTAAATAATTTTAAGTTAATTAGCAAATTACTTGTAAGTATAGATATGATAATAACTAATATTTTCTCGAATTTATTATCCTTGGGGATTTTTTTACGGATCACTTCTAATAGTAGTCTACTCTTGAGTATTGTCTAAATTCATGAGCTTATCGTTTTTTCTCTAATTTTGGTACCAAATTGGAATTATTAATCAGAGTATTTTCTTTCATTTTGGGTTTATCTAATTTTGGAGTTCAAAACTTATGTTTCTTCTTAACTGTAATAAGAGTATTTTTCAAAATAAAATGTAAATTCTCATCTTTCGACAGCTTCGGATATTTTTCCAAAGAAAAAATTTCATATAATCGCATCAAAACCAAATTACATGCAAGTGTTTATTATTGAAAAAATCGCATTGATTTCGGATACATACAGATAAAGATAAAGTTTCAGCAAAAGTTCATGAATAAAATTCATTGAATTTGCACACCAGAGTTCTTTGCGTTACATTTCACAGAAATACAACTTCCTGTGATAATAAAAAATCTCTTTGGCCAAATGAACAGACAACAAGTCATGATGTAATTTGCCAATCTTGCTTATCTTTTCAATTACTGGATACATTTTCAAATAAAAGAAAACCTTTTTTTTCAGTTCGACTTTAAACATTTCATTCACAAAATAAACACATGAAAGATAAAGAGATTTATTTCCAGTACAGGTATTTAATTGTTTTCATACTGGCTTTGGGTACGCTAAGCATAATGAGTCAGCGAACGAGTTTTGCCACAAATCTATTATGTATGAATGATGAGGTAATCATTTTTAGTAATATTTATTATGTTGAACAAAATTTTTAAAGAAGCAATCAAACAGTTTCAATTACTCAGTTAAAGTGCGAAGTGATTTGCAAGCATATTTTTTCGTTGGTTATGCCCTGGGACAAATACCATCGAGTTTCCTCTTCAAAAGGTTTGGCGTTAAATATCTAGGCTCTCTATTTTTAATGACATTCTCCCTCCTCACCCTGATTACACCATTCATTGCTGCCACGTCTCTTAACGGATTTTACATTCTCAGATTTTTCTCTGGTTTAACATCAGTAAGTAGTGTAATTGAAACCTTTTAATTCCAAAGTCTTGCTGGTTCGTATGCATTTATAATGTCCTTCCGAAATGGTCAACTCCTGTAGAAATAAACCTTATGAAGGAACTCACCTTTTCCGGTCTCACAATTGGAATGATATCTAGTCCTTATATTACACACAAGTTTTGTGAAACTGCCTATACATGGAAATCACCGTTTCTGTTCTACGGGGCCACAGGATTATTTATTAGTCTAGTGTTCCTCATTATTATGAATGATAATCCACTAAAGTGCACTTTTATTACGGAAAAGGAAAAGTTATATCTAAAGTCAGAGATACACCTGATGAAGAAGCAAGGTGTCAAGAAGAAGGTGAGTTTGTTATTGAATGATCAGTTTAGAGAGTGTCCTTGCTTAAATTCTTAACTTGTAAGCCATTATTGTCCTCGGGCTTTTGTCATTTTTGCACAGACTGGGGCTCCTACTTTATGATATCATCAACAGCTAATTATCTCGAGGATTACTTCAAATACAACATTAAAGAGGTACACTTTGTAAATTCTCAAAAATACATTTAGAATAGCTTAACCCAAGGGATAATAACAGTTGGCTTGTTCATTGGCCAAATCACTTTTACCTTTATGACAATGGTACTTATCAAGAGGACCAAATTAAGCTTGCTCACTGTCAGGAAGATTATGACATTTAATGGTTACTTTATTCCCTCGATAATACTCTATTCCCTTTGCTTACTGAATCCGGATCAAGGAATTATTGCATCAGTTCTTTTGACAATTCACTGTTTATTTGCATGTGCAATGTATTTGGGTCCATCTATGACTGTATTTGATTGCACACCTTCGCATGCTGGTGAAATATTTGCAATAAAAAATTCAATTGCAGCCCTGGGAGGCTATCTTGGCCCAATGATTTTGGGACAATTAGTTGATAAGGTATATACATAACTTGATAATTCATTTTCCCTTATAGTTTGATAAACTGGGTTGGAAATTATCATTCGCGATAATTGCTACATTATACGCTAGTTCTGGGTTGTTATTTTTCATATTCGGAGAAGCCAAGTTGCAGCCATGGGAAGAGTTGGATGAAGAATTAGAAGTGCCCAGTGATAATAAAATGATCAAGGATTCATGAAATATCAATGAATAAATCAAGTACAGTATTTTGTTTATTTTCAGTTTTAAATCTTATCTGGAATTCTTTATTGTTAATGTAATACAGTGCAACGCCTAGAAATAATCCAAATATCCATCTTTTTGGTATCATTTTCTATATCCTCCGGCATACCCCTGAAGTTTTCTAATTTATGTAATATCGTATGTGAAATTCCGAGTCATGATATGCTGACTAGTCAAAATGAGGACGAAACCCCCTTAATATCTTCGTACTAGTCACGTTCGGATCCATTTTTAAGCTAGTTCATTACCGAAACTGTGGATAAATTACATCGATATTTTGAAATCAATTAAAATACCTCTTTTTCTATTTTAACTTCGAGTAACTAGTAAAAACATTAATTATTCATATTTAGTTTGTGACTTTATTAGGGTTAAAAAATACAAATTTATTGTCACAAAGAATCTGTCATCAGTTTGAAAAAATATTTTCATAATTTTCGTGTTCTACCTTGATCATTTTCATTTGATTGCATCTTTTTATGAAATTATTTGAAGAATTTTTGCAACTTCAAAGTAAGAAGTTATCGGCTTATTTTACCGATATGAAAAATATGAAAATTTTCAAACATTCAAAATATAGTAGTCAGAATTCAATTACTTTTAAGCGAGGCGTATTGAGAGGAATACATAAAATTCAATGGCTTTAAATAATTTTGGGTATTATGCGAATTTTATCCAAACTCTGAAAGACATTTGCACAATAATAAGGGGTGGTATTATTTTTCAGCTCTTTTCTTTTTCCTCTGATGGTTTTGTTGACACTTCTAGTTCGTTATCATCTTCCAAGTCTGTGTCATCGTATTCATCACGTTCAGTTGAATCTTGAAAGACACCATAGCCAAAGTAGATCAAAAGGCCGATAATGAGCCATACGATGAAACGAACCCATGATAACCATGTTAATTGCGAGATGAGAACACCATTGGCTAATATTGCAAAGCACGGAACAATGGGAACACCAGGAAGCTAAGAGAATTAAACTTTACATGAATTTTCTTATGAACATAAAAGTCAGAAATTGATTGGCCAAAAGGTAGAATATTTTTTCTTTACAGAATAAATTCGAGATCAATTTGAATTAACGAATTCTTCGCACAGGGAAGATAATTAAGGAAACTTTCAGTTTTTTTCAAACTACATAATTTCTTCTATAGTATACAATGTTGTGGTATTAAATCAAAATTCTCTCCAAAAAAAGATGTACAACTTACCCAAAATATATCATCATTTGTACAATTTTTTTGCCTATGAATTGCCAGTAGAAACACAAATGTAACCATAATAAAAATAAACAATCCTGTAAAGAAATATCTTGGAATATCTATTTGATCTTGAGAATAAAATCCAATTGGCATATTAACTGTAAGTAATAAACAGAAGAGTGATATTATATATCCGACCATAAGGAACATTGGCATTTTACCATGGGTTCTCTTATTGACCAAGATATCTGTAAGACACTTTGGTAATTTACTAGCCCATGGCTCATTGAGATAATGACTTTTTGCATCTTCTGGTTTTAGCTAAATAAAAAATATTTAAATTAAAATTTCTATAAAATCAAAAAGAATCCATGTATTTTTGAATATTCTGATTAAATAAATTAGAATCTTATCATTGTACTTTGAAGTAGGTATTCTGAAATTTTTTGGCTAATATTTTCAAAATATTTTAGATGAAAACTTTATTTTAATAAGCTTAAAATTTAACTGGCCAGAAAATAAAAGAGAATAATTATTACAGGTTGATCTGAACTCTCTGAGCTTCTTGAGTGTAAAACTCACATCTGAATAATCGACTTTCTTCTCATCCAAATTGAAAGGGGGTGTATACCGATACTTGATAATTACCAACGAGGCAACTGAGTACGCGATGAGCGTTCCCAAACTCAGAAAATCAGCCAAACTTTCAATACTGAAGATTAATGTTAGGACACCGCCAATGAGACCAATCACAAGTGTGGAATAGACTGGAGTCTAAATAAATATTTGATTATCATCAAAACTTTCTATGGAATCATCATGATTATAAATTCTGAGGAATTGAAATTGAAAGATTGTTGTACTCACCTTTGTAAATTTCCAAACATACTTGAAGCAAGCAAAGACGAGTTTATCTTCAGCCATACTGAATAGAATTCGCGTGGCAGCAATTATGTTACCCAACAAGCAGGCCAAATATCCGATTAATGCACCGATCGAGACAAAATAAAACATGGCCATATTCGCTTTCTTGTGACCCTTTAATGAGTGCATTAGGGCATGAGAAAAAGGAACTTCTGGATCAATTAAATACCATGGAACAAATAGGATTAATGATAGGGAACACAGACTGAGCAAGATTGTGACCAAAAAGACAGCAATGATATTGGCAAGGGGCAAACTTTTTCCTGGATTCTTGGTCTCCTCTGCACATGTTGAAATAACATCAAATCCAATGAATGCATTGAAGCAAGTTGCAGAACCTGCTATCAAGCCCTGAATAAATGGTATATTTTAATTAAAAAGTTTTTTATAGAAGTAAAGAGGTTCACCTGTCGAAGCAGTTTTAGTGGAAAAGTTTACACTTTACATAGAAAATAGATCAAGATTTGATAAGTTAAGATGAAATAAAATTCAAGAGTTAATTCGAAAAATGACTCCGAATAAATTCTGTTTCCAAAAATGCCAAATCGATAGTATAACCTACAGGTTCGTCTCATTTGGTAATGGATTAACCCATATGACTGAATTTTACAGCTTACAAATGAATCCCACCGTCACCTGTACGAGAGAAATTCTCAGAGCATTTAGAATTAATCCAAGTATACATCTTTGGTAGACATGTGCGCGCGTTTAAATTCAAGTTTAAGAATATTGGAAAATCTGCTCAATTTTTTCTTGAAAAGAATTTAAATAATTGAGCCTTTTAAAATTTAGATTCAAGTTTATCTATGAACCTTAAACACACTTCTGCGTTTTAAAGAAGAAAAACACTGCTCTTATTTAGCATAAATGGACTAAATTACTTAAACTTGAATTTTTCTGATAAAATGTGAGTTCCGATTTATCCCTATACTATGCATTTTTCATATTTCATCTATTTATCATTTATTATAAATTTCATATATGTCTAATGGGTACAATAGGTTCGGGATCCTAATTACTGGCCTAATTGTCTCTTTGTTAAAAGAAGAAACAAGCACGCTTACTTGTAAAAGAAGAGAAAACTTTAATTCTTTTATTGAGTTTCCTAGCTTCACCTTGTTTTTAATAAACCAAGAATAAATCGTAAAATTCCCAATTTAATTTCAAAATACCATAATAGACTCACACGTATACCAAATGGCAAGAGAATATTGTTATTTCTGTTATACTTCAATGTTGACATTTCATCAGGCGGGGTATAGCCAGCTGGCGGTACCGCATAAAGATTCTCAAGATTTGCATAAACATACAAATATATTGTCACAATTAGGATAACCAACAGGTTCAATCCAACCATGATATTATTGACGAAGGCTGATGATTTTATACCGAAACAACTAATCACTGACATGGCTAGGAGAAAGAAACAGCCCATTGGATCTAAATAGTTGGCCAGTATAGAGTCTGTTTCGTTTGGTCTATTGAAATAAAATTAGAATTCGAAGACATAAGTTGCCTGATTTCCTCAAAGATATTTTTGGGTTGCTGACCTGGAGTCATGCTGGAGCTGAGAACGAGCGAAAGATTTGTTTTGGTGAATAAAGCTTTATTTTCGTCGGTTCTCTTCAGACCAAACACCGACATTCGATATATATTTATACATAAAATAAGGTTGGGAACATTAAGGATTAGCCAATAGCATTTATTCATTAGGAGTTGACCAATTGGAGTTGAGTTTGTACATACTCTTCGGGCTGTGAGAAATCCGTCTATTTTGACCCCCACTACTACGCGAAAAAGAAACCTCTTCATATCGCCTAAGCAACACAAAAAGACGGGGAAACAGAGGAATGGATTACTAACCGGTAATCAAAAAATAGACGGATTTCTCACAGCCCGGAGAGTATGTACAAACTCAACTCCAATTGGTCAACTCCTAATGAATAAATGCTATTGGCTAATCCTTAATGTTCCCAACCTTATTTTATGTATAAATATATATCGAATGTCGGTGTTTGGTCTGAAGAGAACCGACGAAAATAAAGCTTTATTCACCAAAACAAATCTTTCGCTCGTTCTCAGCTCCAGCATGACTCCAGGTCAGCAACCCAAAAATTAGAATTAAATATACCTTCTCGAAATCTAATTCATTCTAGCATGCCGATAGAGAGAACAAAGGCTACAAGATTAACTCAAAAAGGCTTTGTTTCCAAGAATATTCAAAATCCTGTTCAATATTCTCACATAGATCTTTGCTGATGTACCTGTTAAAGAATGATGGTGTGAAACCATGTAATATTTATACGAAAAACTCTTGCCATTTACTGACCTATAAATTATTTGGTCAATGAAAAATCTCCAATTTGACAAAAGGGTTCGCTATCTATTAGCTTGATAATTTTCAATAATAAAACTTTTTCGTACTTAAACAATTTTCCTAGTTTACAAGGAAAGAGAGTATAACGTGATTGGCTTTATGCTATAAGGAAGTTTATCAGGTGATGAACATAAAAATATACTGATTAATGAAATTAGCCTGTTTTTTCTTATCTAAAGTTGGTTTATGTGAAAACTCGAGGATAAGAAATTTTTAAGAAAAAATAAAAAATGTATGGAATTTTCTCAAATTTTGAGTTGACATCAAATACGTATTTATTGTTTACTGAAACTTTTTAACTAATTTTAAAGCAGTAAAAATGATTGAGAAATTCGACGATGAGATTAGTCTTTGGACCGAATTTAGCAAATTTGATTTTCTCGTCTAATTTGGATTCTCAAATACTTAATTTAATAAGCGATACAATTTGAATCAAAAATACTTTTATTTTTTTTGCTAAAATATAAAACTTGCTAGGATACGAAGATGAGAAAACTTGGTATTTTTCTCCGGATAGTCAGGTAACAAATTGAGTTTTTCACAAAAGATTTATATTAAAGAGATATGTACATTTCGCAAGATCTCGTCAGTCTCCTAGTAATTTGATACTGAAATTATACGATGAATTTGATTATAAAGGCTGAGAGAAACTTGTATTTTTCAAGAAAAAGTTAAACATCTGAATTTCGGATCATCAAAATTCAAATGGTTTGATTTATCCCAATGATTCAAATGATGAGGTAAAATGTCTGATTCAAATTGTATCAAACCTTTGAGTTTTTTGTGAAAATAGTAAATTAGTTTTATATCGAATTTTTATATCAATTTCTGTTGATTTCAGTATAATCAAGTTATCCAAAGTTTTTCTCTAGTATCATATTTCAGTCAACAAAATCGAATAAGACGATCAAAGTTTTGAGAAAACTGTCATAGGTACTGTACTGATATCAGGGATAGTGTAAAATTCCATATTTAAAAAAACTATTTATGTCTTGTTACAACACTCCAACGGTCATTTTCGGCTAATACTATATAGAAAGCAATAGAAAGCTATTTTTAACACTCCCACAGAGTTTCTTTTTTAGGTATGACATTGAAAATAGTGCATACATTATTATTGAATTTCTAAAATAAACCCCTTTTCAATTTTGAGAAGAGAGCAGGCGTTGCACATTTTTAGTCTCATCATCGCCACCCAAAAAGGTTCAGAGCATGCATTTATTTGAGTTTAATGCGAAGAAAATAGTTTTCAATATATTTATCTTCTATTGATCTTTAAAATAGTAAAGAAATAATAATAAACCTTGTTTAGTTATTTCTCACAAAGAGAAGAAAAACAGACTGCGAAAAAACTTAATTTATGAAAAAATTATTGCTTTTCTTAATCTACTTACCTCCCAAATGCACGAATAAAAGCTTCAGATATTTTATTATCAGCCATTAAATCAATGAACGCAGTACATGCTCGAGCAACAGCAGATGAACTTATAACATATTCCAATAATATCGACCATCCAGTAATAAAGGCGATCAACTCATAGAGAATGACATATGCATAGACATAAGTTGATCCTGCCTTTGGTATAAGGCAAGCCAATTCAGCATATATTAGAGAATTTGGTAAGGCGACAATACCGGCAATAATATAAGATACAAACGTCAGTGGTCCTGCCTTATTCCTGATTACAGTTCCAGTAAGGATGAAGATGCTACTTCCAACCATTGCGGCTATAAGAAATAAATCAATAACAACTCGTTATTACTCACCGACACCGTAAGAAATTAAATCCACCGTAGTTAGACATCGATCAAGGCGTGTTTTCAACTTTTCCTCATCATCCATTGATACATCTTTAACACGAACTATTCTATTTTTAACTCTCTCTACATATGTCACCTCTTTCGGGTTATCTGACAGAGTCATGATAAGAAGACCAACAAAAAGGTTATGACTGTAAATTTCTCAACTACCACTCTCCCATATAAAGTAGTGTTTTAAATTTCTTTGCTCTTTACATGTGAATGGTAGAGAATGAACCAATTACATTTGATCTATACTCTCAAGTCGAGAAGAATAAATGCAAATATATATATTCATATTGAATATAATAATAATGTCATATATAAAATATAATTTAGCTTTTATTTTATAAATTTTTGATAACAATGTGTCTTGTTAATTTCTACAGGTGTGTTTAAATGAATCGATTCGAATTCATAAAACCTCTATGGGGAAGTTTGGCCTCTTGAGTATATTTGCTTTTGGAATAATCTGAGGGATTCGTTCTTTTTAAGTTTTGCTCTGTAATATCACGGTTTATTTTCCGATCGATTGCTATAATTCAAAAAAAATGAGAAGAGGATTATGCTGGTATCAGAAAAATTGAAAAACTGATTTGCATTTCATGCCTGAAAAGTATTTGGACTGGTCGATTGTAATATTTTCTTTCCTACCTCCCATAATCGAGGTTTCAAATACTGATTTTATAGAGTTACTTGAGTATAGAACTCTTGGCATATAAGATCTTTAACCATTAGGGTAGGGTTAAATGTTAAACCTGATTTTTGTACTAACTTTCCCGATAGAAATATCAGTTGTAACCATTATTCTTTATAGAAACATGTGTCGAAACAGCTTCTCATCTATGATATTTATGTTTAAGATTCCCAAATTATTCAATGAACTTTCACTACAAAACTGTTAGAGTCTTGATAATTTTGATCATCAAAAAAGTTCTTATGCGGAAATTTTCCCAAGAATAGTATCTATTATCTTGATTTGTTTGGAGAAAAACACTACTTTAATAATTATCCTTGAGAATTTTAATCGACCAGTCGAAATCTAAAATTATGAACCAATACTAATTTGCATGCAGAAATAAATAGCCTAAATACATGTACATAATTTAGATATATACGTGTTTTACATTCATCATAGCACAGGCCATCTTTTTACAAAGATTCTTCAAGTAACCTTCCTAATATGAAAACTGGTTATCATACCAGCTTTTATTTTATTTCTTAAATTACCAAAGATAGATTAAGACTAATAAAATCTACATCTTCTGTTGTAATTTTATGATTTTCTTAATTTTTATTCTTTGATACAAACTTTATTTGCAAGGGATAAATTCCTCCTACTCAATCGATGGTTTGACTCTATTTTTAGAAAAACTAACAATAAGAAACTAGTTTTTAGTAATTTTTAAGCTTTGTCGCTCATGATGTATGATAGCTAGCTAATATTTCAGCTTCCGACTCATGACTAAAAGAAATGGCTAACAGTAAAAAAATCTGTTATAATAAAAAAAATATTAACAACGTGTGATAAATGTGGTTGGCAGAATAATGATAATTTTAAATTGTATAGAGCATAAACTACCTTACGAGTTGTATTTGACTTACAAAGTTTTTGAAAAATGACAGACTTTGAGAAAGTTGGAAGTTTAAAAAAAAGATTTTAATCTTGGGATCATTAAAAAAGACATCTCAACTAATAAATTCTAGGAAAATTCATTCAATTATTTGACGACAAAATTTAAGATTTAAAAAATAAATTAGAGGAAAAAGTTACAGTTTTTCCACTTTCTTTTATATCAACCATTTTTTATCAAACATTTCGTACTTTTCTTGTAATTAACAAGACAATTGGAACCGGTTGAGCTTAAATATGATAAGAATATGAATACTACACTTTAATAGAAGTAAACAATGTTTCCTAAACATTGCGTATTACCAGGTTTTAGATAAGTCTGCATGTATTTACAGGGGTGAGAGTGATTTTTAAAATTTTTATGCTGATTCCAAATCTGTGTTCAGAATTTTTCTATTATTCTACTGTGAATCAACATATATTTGGCCTTGTACAAAAGATTAATTTTCAAATTTTTGAAAAACATACCTTATACTGTCGATCCTTTTCAAACATTTCTCGTCTCCGCTTTGATGCCTATGAAGAATATGAAAAGCATTAGAATAATAATTTTCCTTCATCTCGTGTTCTTAGGAAAAAGTAAAGATTTTTTATTATTTATTATTGAATCGAATAACAGAATATATATTGTATTAAGCCCAATGATAATTAGTTATGTGCACTCCTTCCTTTTTTATTTTTCTACTTTTGGTTAAATCGATCTGAAATAATCTAAGAAACATAAGCAAAATGCTTTGTTGTAATCTCCAATTTCATCTATAAAACAAAAGAAATAATAATTTTCAGCAGAAACCCTTTTATTTTTTAGATAACTCCAACTGTAGAATGACTTGCAATAATTTCTATTTATTTCTTATTTTTCTTTTTTCAGAACAAATCTCAAATTTATATTTTATCTCTATCACGAAAAATAAAAATATCAACGTTGAATAATATCAGCCTAAAAATTCGAGACTCTTGATTCTTTATTTATTTTTGAATTCAATAATAAAATTTCTGAAAATATTCTATCTGACCGTTTTTCAAATTTCGAAAATGCACCAAATTTACACTTTTGAGCTCAAAATTTTTTTCAGGAATTTAAAAAAAAATTTCGCCAGCTTATTTCACAATGGCATTCGAAAAATAGATTTTTTCCTGAAAAAAATGTTGAGCTTTTTGCAGAAAAAGTAAATCTCATCTTTTTGTCAATTAGGATTAGGTATAGAGAAGATCCTAGGTACCCTTAGAAATAGTTCTTGCTGAGAAAAAGGTATCAAATCTCTTTTGGACATGTTGTAAACTCTTGAATTTTAATTTCTATTATCTAATTTGAATCATTTTTTCAATATAAAAAATATTTCACAATTAATGCTTTGTTTAATAATTTAATCTTCATGTACCTTTTTGGATTTTTTTCAGACGGATCCAAATCTGAACTATCTGAAGAGCCCTAATAAGATGGCTCTTAAAGTAAAAAATCTCTAAAATAATTCTGAAATACTTACATCATAATATAACCAAAAGACGAATATCATATGAGCTATTAGATAAAGGACGCAAAAGGATCCGAAAACGTTAAGTTCAATTGATTTTATGCGCTGTTCATTCCTTTTAGTTAACTGTTTGATGTAGTTTGTTTTGGCAGCCCATTCGATGAACTGATCGGCGGAGTCATTTGAAAGCTTCAACATGTTCTTTTCTTCCTCTGTCAAATCGAAGGATTTCTGAAAATTAGAAAAGTATAGGTATTTCAGATTAATTGACTTCCTATCTAACATTTTATACTTTACTAAACTAAATTCTTGAGGTATTTCGTCATCAATCAAAACAAACGCTCTCTTACATTATCTCTGCGTGTTATTCTCAAGAATAGTCATGAACATTTCCCGCAGAGGAAATTTCTACTACTAAAGTGAGCCTAAATTAATCAGCAATGAATAGTGTGTTATGAGAACTTGGCAAATTAAATTTTTTAAATTCATTCTTCTATTTGTTACAGTATTCAGTTTTTGAGGGACATTTTGATTGACCAACAAATAAAATTTGAAAAGAAATTCAGTTAGGACTATTTTTGGTAATACTTTTGAGATAAATTGTAAGAATCTTTCACACGATTCACGATAAAAAATCTATTTCAGAACACTAAAACCAGCTAAATAGATGAAATGAAATCTTCAGTTCTATCAGCTTAGAGCATTTAAACACGGAGATAGGGATCTGGGTGCCTAGTGAGGTCTAAAAATTTTCATCAAGAATAAATATAGAGGATTATGTAGCTGGTTCATATAAAATAAAATTTATAGATTAAATAAACTTTCAATTTTGCAGACATATTCTACCTGAAAAATCACACATTTTTTCAAATCATCGACGTGTATTAAAGTTTTAGACGTTCATACAAATAAAGACAAAAGACTGTCTGCTGACACGACTCTCCAAAGAAGAATCAATTAGACTATTCAGTTTTGATAAAAATTCCTTGGATCAATTCGAGGATTTATGACTTTTACTGAAATTTTAATGTTTTCAACAAAAATATTTAAAATATTCTTTGAAATCCAAATTAAAAGGTACACTTTCACTGATTAACGAAAAATAATTTTGAGTGTCATTTTTCTAATTTTTTGAACTTTTAGCTGAAATTTTGTTGATTTCAAAGTTTGAGAATGAACAAAAGAACCATTACTCAAGGAAGATAAATATGGTCGTTGAGTTTTTATAAAAAACACTAATAAATCTTCCAAAAATGTATTATTGATTAGTGATTTCCTTATCTAATAGTGATCTTGAAATATAACTCTTTTTCAAGCTCAAACAAATATACAATTATCTTCTCTTGAAAGTTCAGAAAATCTCTCCAATTTGTTCCTAAATTTTTGTGCGTCTTTTGATTTGGATTTTGAAAAATCTTTTTGCATGAATCGAGAATAGCTGTAAATTACTTATTTTTCATGTTTCCTTTCTATTTTCAATCTCATACATATATCTATTAGATATTATGTAATATACAGTACAAGTTAGAAGAGCAATTATTCTCTATTGATTATTTCCTCATGTTTTTATTTCCTAAATATAAAATTGAGTTATAACGGAAGTAACTTTTATTCAAAAATAATTGATTTATAGTGTCGATAGTTGAAGGTATACTGGTCTGAAAATTTAGTAAACAAAGCAGTCAGATTTTAGTTTCTGAAATAAGAATGGTGTGACTCTTCTTAATCTAAAATGGAGGATAAATGCAAGATTCTGATACGAAAATTGTAATATATATTTTGGTAAAAAGTCGAGACAGTAACGAAAGTTCCCAATCCCAGTTTTAAATCTGATAATTTATCAGTAGGGCGGCTATTATTTTGGTAATTATCTTCTATTTTTAGCCTCTTAATTCACTCACCAAATATTACCAAAAATTCGAATAAAAAGCCTTTCTTTTTTATTCATGTAAAAATCATTGTCTTCTAACGACATCAAATCTCTCTGATGATTAAATATAGAAATTTTGAACTTGTTACCGTTAGGAATGATGAAAATTTTTGATTCAACTCCATTATTATTGGATAATTATTTCTAAACCAATCATTGATTTTGATTGGTCTTAGGTTTTATCCTATGAATAGTGTACAGAATCCTAGTTTCAACAAGACAAAATTATAATTACATCAAAGATTCCATAGTACATGCCAATAACTAAACTTATACTAAAGAAGTGACTTTTTAAATTGGACAATCTAGTTTATTCCTATTATTTTGCTAAAAATTGATATTTTTCCTGAATAAAAATGCTATTTTCCGCAAATTTGACCGCCCTTACTTATCAGTGATATCTCAACACAGGTGTGCATACTAGATTTGGACGAAATTTTCCAAAATTACTGAAATCGCTCATTTATATGATAAATCAAAGTATTTTATTATTATCCTAACTAGAGTCAGATTGAAAAGTGAATATTTTATTTGATTTGAAATCTAAAAATGGACCATTCCAACTTTGAGCTCTTCTAGCTTTGCATATGAACGAGGCAAGTTGAAGAACTTTACAATCTACATCAGATGGTGACCTAGAGCAAAAAAATTATTTCACTAGATTGACGCTCTATATTTTAATAATACTACTTGTGTATACGATTTTGAATTAATTTATTTTAACTTTAACTCAGTTGATTTCTTGTAAATAAAAATTTGAGAATTCAGGTGAAAAATCAATTTAGAACCAAAATAATGAAATGAATAATGGTGAGAAGGAAAATCGATTCTCGTTGGTCGTTGAAATGGAGAAATATTATTTGCTAACCGGTTTAGTCTGAAAGAAAATCTTAAACAGGTTATTGGGAAATATAAGCTTTATCACTAAATATTCACTGGTTTTCTGAATCCTCACAATGAGTTCTTCATTGGAAACAGATAATATTCTCGAAGATGTTCGGTGCTACTTCATGACTTTTTTATTTAAAACTATTAAATTTACAATCAACGATAGATTATTAATTACCAGTCAAGTCTAAAATTTTATATTTTTCAGAATATTTTTCTCATAGAAATTCATTCATCCGTGAGTTTTTCAGCTGTAACATCAGAGGAGATTACAGGAAAAGATAATTTTTTTGACAATTCTTTCTCTTACTTTTTTGAAACAAATCAAAATGTGCCGAATGATGAAAGAAGTCTTGATATCTTAGTCCAGATCTCAGTTACAAATGCCAGAAATTCAATGTCTCAAAATAATGCTTGTGCTGACATTCAATTGAAGTGTGTTATTGAATGAAAATGTCGAAAGAAGATAATAAGCTTATATTAGTATTAATAAAGTAAACTTTTGTCGGTATCAAAATTATCACGATGCATTTACCACCTAATAAGTTTTGATTTGTGAGCAGCCTTTCCAACCATCACTTATTAAAACCACTCAAAACTTGTATATTAGCAAATTTACTGCCCGACCTATAATAAATGTGGGAGATGGTAGGAACAATGGGCATCATCATAACGATCCTGAGGTTGAGTAAAATGAGCAAATTTGGTTTCCTTGTCTTATTTTGATAAAAAAATTCATTTGATCATCCTCTTATTTGTATATCATTGATATAGGGTAGGGTAATACAAAATTTTATTTTCTCCGAACAATGTTCTATGCCTTAATCAAAAATTGATGTTTTAACCATATCGTTTCTTGAGTTTTTCAAGCATTCTGATTGGTCAATAATTATTCATGAGTGATAGATTAAAATTAAAGCCAATCAGATTATGAGTTACCTCTTTTTGATGCCTTTAACAAGATAATTCATCCGCGAAATCAATAGCTTACAACTTCTAAGGTTGAGTTTAGTACATAACTCAGGCTGTAGAATTGAGTAATGATAGTTGATTTTGCAAATACATATTTTGGCTAATCCAATTATTAATCTAACTATAGTCGCCGAGGGATGCTAAAGAGACTGCTGTTAATATTTATCTCAAAGTACCTCTAGTCACACCTCAAATGACTAACTCAGAAAGAAACTTACAAATTAAGAGCCACACATCCAAAGATCAGGGGTGAACTTATTTGAGGTTTGACTAGAACTACAGTAAGATCAATATTTTTGTTGATTAAAACAACTTTGGTACAAAAAATAAAATATTCAAAGCAAGATTCACTTAAGTGTAAATAAGGATTTTCGGAAACTTACATTTTGGTAGTGAAATTCTTCTTCAACAATATTGAAAAGTTTGAGAATTTCTGTGCGGTTGTCATTCAAACGATATTCGTTAAGACCGAGGATGTCTTTGAGTCGTGTTTCTGCTACAACTGGTATCAATGTTACACTTGCATGCCAAATGCTAATGACGCATAATATCCCAAGAGACATGAGAACATATTTATCCTAGGAATAATATTGAAAATTAGACAGTTTCTTGACTGATTTAAGAAAAAAATAGCAGACATTTTTGAATTGGCCTAATTTTTCCATTTTTACAACTTTGAGTTGAAAATTTTTGTTGATCTCAACTTGAAAGAGAGATCAATCGTTATTTTTCAGGATCACCCATCGAAGAAACCAATTATCACTAATCAACTTTTAAATGAACTGTCAATTTGATCTCGGATCCCCCTAATTTATAAATTTTCGAACAGTAAGAATTGTTTAAAAATGGGAAGTAGACTTTCGCACGATAAGGAACTCTTTTTTATCTCTTTTACCATGTTGGTTTTATTTGTCGACTGATGATCCTGGAAAATAACGATTGATCCCTCCCTTGAAATCAACAAAAATTTTCAAAAAAATACAGAATTCTCTTAATTTTTTCCAGAAAAATATTTTTTGATTTTTTTTCTTAGTGTGTCTTTTCCGATTTCCAAAAATCTTCAGAAAATTTGAGAACTTGATGAGAAAATGATTGGAGATTTTTATAAAAATCTGGCAATAAATTTGCAATATGAATTAAATAATTGTCCATTTTTTATTTTAATGATTTTTTATAAATAAAATTGTATAAACTGGTCCCGTATATTCAGGAATTTCACAATTTCATTTCAAATATTGAACTCAACAGTTGAAAACATAATACGGAATATATTTTATAGGTCACGTGACTTGAATGTTTTTTTATTGTTATTTTTTACCAACTTTGAAGTTTCTAATACATTGATCAGAGTTGATCAGAGTTGGGTCATGAAATTCTGAATAATTTTTCTCTTACCATATATGTTAGGTATGATATCTTTGGTAATGATTGGTTAATAACAAATTTGAAAGCCACTGATGTTAGAAAGAGCGTAAATGATAACTGGAGACGATTTTCTGGACGATCTGCAGGTACAGCAAATGTTGCAAAAGATAATCCCGTGATAAAAAACTAAAATTGAAAATTAAATAATTAATTTGATAAAATTTGAGTTTTCTTATATCAAACTTTCGAATACTTTACTTGATCTATCTTGATATATTTTTAAAAATTCTATATTTTTCTCCTGATAGTCAAGAAGATTGAAAGTAATTCGATACTGACATTTCGGATCACATTAGAGGAAGAATTCGAATTAACTCATCATGTTAATTTCAATCATTTTAGAACATTTTCTTTGATTTAATGTAAGAAAAAAATCAGTCAAATTCCAAAAGGTCTTAACAAATCTAACAGAATTAGAAATAAGATGTATTGAGGCCAAATGCACATTTCTTAAGCCATCATTAGTGGCAATGTTAAGAATTCATTGAAAATAATAATTTACAAATTATGAAAGAAATAGTAAAAGTCAAAGAAGGATATAATGTAAACTAAAAAAACACCAAAACTCTCCAATAAGTGGAGAGAAAAGTGAAAAAGCTCACATAGGCAGTTGAAGATTACAACTTATAATTTATATGAATAGTTTTTTTGAACGCATAAGTTTGATTTATATAAGAATTTCTCCTTCACATATTTATCTTGAAGAAAGATATTTCTCGATTATTGATTTCTAGCCTGGTTTAGAATCTGAATGGGATCTTCAAAAGAATTCTATTGATATAAGATATGTGGCTCAAAATTTTTTTTGGCTGAAACAGGCTGAACATCTTGACCGATAAATATTGTATATTATAATTATTTTAAGCCCACTAAGCAGAGTAAGATATTTTCCATTTTATTTTCCCTAGGTTAGAGTCTTGTTCATAATTAATATTTTATTTGAATAATACATTAGTTTTTACTATGTCAAAGATTCAAGAAGTATTTAGAGATTTCAAGGTTCATTTATCGTAAAATCCTATTTTTCTGGCACTAAAACAGCTTATTTAAGAGTTTCTAGTATGAGAAAAATGGCTACAGATGTTGTTTATGCATAATCTAACTTCACTTTTAGCTTACCATAATTAAGAAAACATTCCAATAGAAATAACCGGGACGTCTGGCAGCACGGCATGTTACAGATATACAGGAATGTGATTGACTTGAATTTGTATATTCTTGAATGACACTTCTTTTGGTTATTTCAATATGTTCATGAAGCCTCCATTCCTAAGTTATTTAAGTTAAAGGAACATGTTTTATCTTAAATATCGTTACTGTTTCAAAAATAAGTTGCTTTTGGAAGCAAGAAAAAAGTGGATGAATTGAAAAAAATATGATTTATCAGAAAATAATTATTTGATTTTTTCACAAAAATTTGAAAGTTTGATTCTCTTTACTTCCTTCTGAGTTTATGAAAGAAGAGAATTTCATTGATTCGAGCAAATTATCCATAGCTTGAAGCTAAATTGTTATTCTTAATAAACGAAATGAATAATTTTTCTGAACACATAAATTTCGTATGTTCAAGTTTATAGAGACTGTTTCCTTCCCCCATAAAATCAATGCAATTTCCTTGATTTTTATTCAAGATTCTTAGGAATTGGGACCATTGGCCATAAATACTCTCGTCAGTCTCAATTCCTGGTTCAATATTTAATTTTTGAATATCGAATAAAGAAGAAAATTGAGTTCACTTGTAAATGAACACTATAATGATATACAATTGAAGGTTGTATACAAGACCACAAGTATATTCAAATTTCAACTTAAAGACAAGCTGAAAGAATTGGAACAATCGAATCTCATTTACTGCTTTGAAGCATCATGTGGAGCTAGGTATATAAGTAGAACGCAAAGAAGATTAGGAATTAGGATCAATGAGCACTTGAACAAGAACAGCTCATCAATTAAGAAATACATTGACAGATGCGGATGCGAGGCGAATAAAAGAAATCTCAAGGTAATTTACAGAAATACAAGCGACAATCTTAAGGACCTTAAAATCAGGGAAAAGTTCTATATTATGAAGGAAGACCCAAATCTGTGCATTCAAAAGAACCATACACACAATTTGGAACTGCCATTAATATTGAACCAGGAATTGAGACTGACGAGACCTGGCGAAATGTACATATCTCATTGAATATAATTCTTTTGTTATTTGAATTTTAATTGATGAATATTTCCAATTATCCGGACGTATATAAAAATGTACGTATATTTTTTTTCTAATTAATTTTATCATAAGCAAGTTTCAACTCCACTAGAGACTCTCTAGACCAATACTCAACTCAGAAGGTGGCAGATGTAGGCGCGTTTCGTTCTCAAAGAATATATATAGTAAAAACCAATATTTGCAAAAAGGTTAGGAAACGATTGATATTCCTTTGGTATCTAGCTAATTTATAGTAGCTTGGTTATGAATTAGGCAAGATATAAATCTGTATTTAACTCTTCAAACATCCGCCAACATGGTAAAATACAAATCAAAGATTTATCTTCATTACCAAAAGCTTTCTTAACTAACACCTTTCCTATAATATTCAGTCCTTGTGTATTTCTTGGATTTACCCTGTATGTGTTACAGCTAAGAATTCATGTTGCTTGTAAATTTATGTCTAATTTAGTTGTCTACTTATAAAGCTTATGATATTGGAAGGAATATGAAAACAGTATTCACAATATTCAATACTTACTGTGTGTGCTTATTTTGAATTTGACATTTTTGCGCGCGCGCGCCCAACAAGAAAAGATAGAGACAGAGGAGAAAAAACAAGGAAAATTTGTCTAATTTCATAGAGATGGTGAAAAGTAAACTGTAATCCTATATTGTATATTGTTTTTATTTATTTTTAGAAATTTCACAGAAAAAGTCATATGAATTTCAAGTTTCAACATATTCATAAACTGAAGCCCCATGTCATTTCATCTACAAAAAGATTAAACGAATTTTTTATTCGGAAGTCTATTTAATCCATGTAATTCCGATTGATTTTTTAAGTGAACAAGAATGAATCTGTCAAAATTAATAACTTCCAAAGGGTCCTGTATAATTCTTATTTTCAGAACGGCTCATAAAATTTTAAATTGTGCGCCATATTCTTTTGACTCAATTTCAGTGAACCAACCAACCACATTTAATAAACTTTCTTGTAAATTACTACTAATTTACAATTCCACTATGCATGAGAAAGCAGTTTCAACATAATCTATAACATGCTAAGAATTAATCAGATACTAAATATTTTATCTATAATTCATAATTATTAAATCAGGGCAAGATTTGTTCTCGTTCTGTTTCAGAAGGATTCTAATCCCCCTTCCTTTTTGAAATAAAATTTTCTCACCCAAAAGTCTAAAAATTGGGATTTGGCGCCAGCTCAATGATCATAAGATTCTTGACTTGATATCAACCAATCTTATTTCAACGACCCAAATACAAACCTCTATATAAGCCTAAATTGCAATAAGAGAATCTCTCATTTGAAAGAGAAAATAGCAAACAGAAATTTTAAAGCAAAAAAGAGGAAAACTAAAATTCAATTTTCATGTGATGGTATATAGTTCTTAGAAAGAAATTTAATTGCTTCAGTTAATCTTTCTCTGATCCCTTGAAGATTTCTTCAATTGAAATAAACAATAACTTTAATTTACATGGCGAAAATTAAATTTGATAGCATAAGCATAAAACAACCGTAACATCCTGAATCTCACATAAAGAATCGAAATTCATTCAGCTAATTCTTATAACCTCAAAGTCTTATTAGGCAGTCTCAATGAAGTTGTGGAAAATTAATCGTATCCTTCAAAATGAGAATTGCATGAAATATTAAGATATTTTTGAAGAAAAACCTCAAAATAAATGAAGACTCACTTGTTGATCGACAAATGTTTGAACATTGATCCCGCATAACTCCGAGGAATCTGGAATAAGATCTATTTCTGTTTCAGGTCTCTCTGAAGTCAAGGTAATTGTTAAATCCTAAGAAAGTAACAAGACTTTTAGAAGAACAAAGGATCTCTGTTAAAGTATATCAGAAAAATTAAGATACTTAGGTAACAAGCTCAGAGCTTACAATAAGATACCCTTCCCAGCTAAAGATTACAAAATTGAATGAGTTCTTCTCACCAATGATCATTGTCAGAATATCTCAAATCTAACCTGAATAAATCAATTTGGTTGAAATAGAAACTTTAAATCTTAATTACTTGCACATCTAACGGGAAATCGTTTAACTCCAATGTTTCGAGAAATACCCCTCTTAAACGTCGACGTTCCACAACCCAAGTCTGATTATTCTCATCCATCTGAGCAAGGATCCAATGCTGTTCCTTTGATTCTGTAAGGATATTTTCAATGTAGATTAATGGATTCCAACACTCTTGCAGATCGATTTGACTCAGTTCCTCTGACGTTTTCCCATCAAGTCTAGGCTCTCGCCACTTTGACTGTATGAATGCATCAGCATGATATAGTTCTTTTAATGTGTCTATTTCGCCGATTTTGAGGAAGACCACTCGGACCTCTACGATTACCTAAGGAAATTCTTTAATCATAATTCATGCAAAAACAAGTTGAATGAGATAAAATAAAAGACTCAAGAGTCAGTCATTGATTTGACGATTTTTTGGAGAAAAATGCCAATTTATTAAAACCCTTTCGATACCATAGCTAAACGAAGAAAGTTTCAAGTTTTATTTGATGTCAAAAGGGATATCTTATGAATTTCATTTAATCTGATTACGAAAAAAACTTGGACATTAAAGATTTAAGGTAAAAATGTGTTTGAAATTTGCCTCATTTTACAAGAGACTCTTAATGGATCTGCTTATTTATTTCATGCATAAAAATATAACTTGCTCTAAATTAATTGAATTAACTAAATTGATTAGTTTGATAATCTCGATCAAAAAGGATCATGAATTTAGGAGTTCTACTTCTCTCTGAGAAAGCTCAAATATCGATGGCAGTCTCATGCCTAGCTAGCGAAAATTTAGTATGATAGCCAATTTATATAGTTTGTACTACCAAAAATAATCATGAAAAGATGTTTTTAAAATCATTGGAAAACGTCAGTTTGAACATAAAGGTCATATCGAAAGGGTTAAAGATGTCTTACCTTTTCTCTACGTTTTGATAATCGTTCACGCTGGGTAAAAACTTTATCCATATCTACAGCATTTTCAGTGGAATAGATCTCTGTCTGGTTATTTCTTCGATTCTTATGATGAGGACGATTTTGAGCATACTCTGTAAATTTCACTGGACTTTTTTCTGGAATTGTCTTATTTTGGCCCTCACTGCTTCGTCTAGAGATGGCCTTTATTTGATCTGCACAGACGATTGAAACTCTCCTATCACCAGCCTCATAATATTCCGGCTTCTGTGAATTATTAAAAGAGATTTTCTTTTTATCCTCGATGATACTTTTGATTGAATCCAATGCAACAATAAACTTTGTCAAATTCTCACTTTCCTGTGAACCTTCCAAGACTCTTTCTGACATCCGACTGTTACAATAACTTGTGGATAAGTCTTCAAAAGAACTCGATGTCGTTGTAGATTCAGTGCTCAGATGTGGCGGGGTTTGTTGATTTTGCTTATTTAAAATATCCTGAAGGAATAATTTATTAAATGATATTGTCGTCATCAGATTATTATTAGCTGATTAGAAAATTTATTAATATCTGGATAAGTAAATTTTGTTGAAAAACCCTTGGAAAAAAACTGTAAGGATATTTATGTGCATGAAGAGGATTAAAGTCTACCAATGAAGTGTGTAGACATTTGTATATGAATTTGGGAATAGACACAAATAGATACAGCCCTGAATGAATAGACCCAATCAAAATATTTTCCTATGAATGGCTATGAACTTTTATTATTATTATTTCTTCTTCTTCTTTAAGAAGAAAAAACTTTAAAATGAGAATTCGTTAACGATGTGAAAATGTACATCATGTTTTAGAATAAAAGCTCGTGTGAAGAATTTCAGTTTTTGCATTTGAGTTTTTTTCAATTACACAATCTTCCAAATCTTTCATACTCAGGGATATTTTCTAGTTTTCTAGAGGATCTTTTGCTTATTACAAATATTAATTATTAAAGAAATTCTACCATAGAGTTTTCGAGTTGTCTGGCTTTGGAATTGTAGATTAATTCGATTGAGTGTTGTTAGCTTTGGATACCTCGAGGTCTACTGCATTCAAATTGGGGTACATTATTTTCCTAGAACATGCTGAAAATTTGCTATTTTACTAATCGTTCTACTATTGATAACTCATCACCAAAATTATAAATATTTCAATTCTCTAATGAATCTTGAGCTTTTAATTCACAGAAAGCGCACTAAATTTTTCTTCATATTTTTCATTTTAATGTAAGCGAGTCGAATAGCTTTGCTTTGTTTTATTAGATCAATCTATTCTATGAAAATTTTGAATTTTATCTTCGAATATTTTAAATGACCTTTTATGTTCATTTTTAAAAACACAAAACAGTAATAGGAAATTTTCCGCCTGAGATGAATCACAGGAATGAGACAAGAGATCTACAGTGTATAAGTTTCCCCCTTCAAACGTTGTAATATCTCCACTTTCATACACAAAATTCTTCAATGTATATTTTTTTTCAATCAGTTTTATTACAAACAGGAAAATTGTATATATTCAGGAAGGCACACGAGGTTTTCTATTTCTATACTTATCTTCATCGTGTAAGCTGTTTTCAATTTTATTTTTTGAAAAAATACTTTTTCGATTCTTGTATAATTGAAAGCATAGCTGTAAGACACTAGGAAAAAGCATTTTCCCCTGTGTTCCCAATTACAATTTTGAAAGACATAAACTTTAGTATGCAATGTCTTTAATCTAAAAAATTTATTCATCCAGTTCTGTTCTGTTTTTAGATGTAACTTTAGACAAATTAAAATAACAGACATTAATTTTAGATTGTTTATTTTAATGTTTCAGCTGAAAATTTCAAGTTTTTTTAGTAAATTGAATAAATATTTTACAAATTACCAAGTTGAATAATAATTGTTAAGTTCAATTTTAATCGATAATTATAAATATATTATTACCTATACTTGAAAGTAGTTCGACGAATATTAAAAAGGTTTTGATAACCCTGAATTATCAAGGCATCTTTCTGAATTTTTTCGAGCCAGCATTGCTGCCATGTAATTCTAATTCCGATGAATTTTTCAGATGAAATTCACTCTATTACCATTGATTGATAGACGCTCGGAAATAAGGCAACATAAGATTTTTTACATAAAAATATTCTTGATTTCCTCAATGAACTAATTAGATATGATACAATCAAGATTGGCATCTTATTCGGTATCAAACTACTACGAACAAACAATCTTTTATTAAAAGCTACACTTGTTTAGTAGCTGCTACAGTTTTCTCTAGATTTCTTCCTTAATTAAAGAATGAATGTTTTGCTTAAGTGAAAAAGATTAATCTTGTGTATCAAATTGCTAGGATCTTTTTATTTTAGTTTTTGATTTTCCTTGTATAGTGGTGTTCCTGATAAATGGAGTTTGATCCATTTCCAACCTTCAAATCAACAAAAATGTTTATTATTTGCTTGTTCTCAAACCTTACCCATGAGTCTAGAATCGAGTAATAATAATATACTTGATGAAGTTCAGTGGCTTATCTATAGAACATTTGCCCCATCTTGTTTTGCAGTAATTTTTCTGAATGACAAAGAGACTTGCGGGGAGTTTCCATGTCATCGATAATAAAAAGACCAACACGATTCAAAGTAAACTTAGAGAGAAATAAGAGGGGGCAACTGTTCTCTGATTTAACCAGTTCGGCAATATTACCGTTCTAAAAATGTATATCTAAAAGTTTAAAAAAATGAAAAAATAGCACCAAGTCGAAATTTTTCCAAAATTATTTCCAATTATTTTTCTTATATCAGATGAGCCAGGGTTTTTATTGAAAAGTAGACCGAAAGAGATACAGTCCAATTAGATTATAATATTCTCAAGACATAAATAATTGAAATATGAATTATACAAGTCCTATAACTGGAATTTTACTGTAGTAAGTGCATCAAATTTTAATATGGAATAACAAAGAATTAAACTAAATTAAGTTATATTGAAATGATTCTTTAATTTCAATAAAAAATATCCTAAAGATTTCAATAAAATCAATAAACGAGAATCCCGTGTACATGGTGAGACTCATAAGTTTATTTAAAGATATATTCATTTTTGATCATAAATTCTTCAGGGAACTGTTCGGCATAGATAGACTAAAAAACCTTGCCACTTGCAATATTTCGAATACATGTTTTGTGAGTCCAAACTAAAGCTAGATGAATTTACCATTTTTACAAAAAACTCAATATTTTTCTCCGGATTCACAGAAAGTATTAATTTTTAAATTCATAAGCTAATAAGATGTGGATATTCGAAAAAATTCAATCTGACCAAAATTAGGCCGTTTTTCGAATTTCGAAAATGTATCAAATTTCCACTTTTTCAAATTTTTTTATCGATTTCGATGATTCAAAACTATGAAGTGATGATATTTGAGATCAACATTAGACAAAGAATTCGAGGATCTTACTGTTTCCGAGAAAAAGTTGAGATTTTGGATAATTCGCCTTCGAGATAATCGAAAATTCACATTGTTCGATTTCCCACAGTAATGACGAACTTCAGTGAGCTTCTACAGGTGAATTCGAATTCTTCGTTCAATGTTGATTCCAAATATCAGCACTTAACTGCTTCAAATAATCGAAATCGACAAAAAAAATTGAGTTCAAAAGTTGAATAAGTGGAAATTTGATACATTTTCGAAATTCCTAATTTTGGTCTGATTGAATTTTTTCGATTTTTTTTTCGTTTAAGAACTCAAAAAATTATTATTTTTTGTGAATCCGGAGAAAAATATTGAGTTTTTTGTAAAAATAGTAAATTCTCATCTTCATGTCAGTTAGGTTTTATCAGGTTAATCTAAATGTTTTTTATTCCAATCTTAATCTTTATTTTCCTTCGAGAGATAAATTATATTATCAGAATTATTACCATTTAAAAAATCTCAAAAAGCTTCATTAAATTCAATCTGAGGAAGAACAAGAGTATAGTGGTCGAATTAATATGTGAGGCACTTCTAATATTTATGATTCACGACTTATCTTAAATAATTTATTTTTCTAATCATGACCATTTGGTTCATAGAAAAATTTTCTATCGAATGATACCTAGATGAAGTTGTTACCTATCATAACTTTTCTAGTAAAGGTAAATATTCTATTTTTCATTGAAATTGAAAACGAAAAAATATGTGAAGCACTTTTAATCCTCTATATTTAGTGTACTTTTCGCTGAAAAAAACCTGAGATAACATTATAATCTATAATTTTATAAATTTATTCAGATTTCTCAATATATATAGAGAATAATTCTAAAGTTATTGAAAAATTCTCTAAAGTTCTCTTTAATGAGGTCTGAAAAATGCCCAAAACGTTCAGAATAACATAAATAATAACATGAATATTCGATCTGAATGAATCAAGGACAAATAATGTCAAAGCGACTTTTGGGATAAAATCATAGTTTCTAATGAGGAAAAGTTTGATATGGATGAACCTGATGGCTTAAGCTGCCATTGGTGCTCAGATGGTAAGGATCCCAAGAAAATACTGAACTTCGAACATGGTGAAGCTTCAATTATGATATGATCAGCAATGATTTTATCAGGAACCTAACCATTAATTATTGTTGATGGAAAATTGTACTCAGAAAATCATCAGGAAATTTCAATTGATACCGCTTAAACACTAAAAAATAGATTAATAGGAAATTTTTAAATCTCAACACGTTAAATCATACGAGAAACAGCTTCAAAATATCGATGAACTAAAGTTTGAAAATTAAAATAATTGTTGAGAATTTTATGATTACAATCTAGAAGATTCAATTTTTAAAATAATTTTCGAAATCTTTCAGGAGAAGCAGAATTTTTATTCTAATAAAAAGTGCTTCACATATTTTTTCGTTTTCAATTTCAATGAAAAATAGAATATTTACCTTTACTAGAAAAGTTATGATAGGTAACAACTTCATCTAGGTATCATTCGATAGAAAATTTTTCTATGAACCAAATGGTCATGATTAGAAAAATAAATTATTTAAGATAAGTCGTGAATCATAAATATTAGAAGTGCCTCACATATTAATTCGACCACTATATCATACATATCTAATTGACATTTCGCGAATTTGGTCATCTTGTCTAATTTGCCAAGACCAAGAATACTTCCTTCTCCTAAAGAAACATTGGATCGAGAGGAGTTTTGTTGAAGATTCGACTATTAAATTATGTTATGTAATAATAATAATTTTAAATTAATATTAGTGTTACATATAAGTAGTATAATTATTATCTGTGAAATTTCATCATAAGATCTTAAAATATGATTTTAGTGTTCTGATATTTGAGGCCCTAATTACTATACAATCACTTCACTATTTTTCAAGAAATACTATACTCTCCTCTTCCTTATCATTTTTCTACAGATTAGTGTGTGGAAATTTCTATTCCTGCAAAATAATATTTCTGTAAAAATGCTTATTTAAGGATTCTATATTACAGGTAATTTTACAGATATTTTTGAAGAAATTGCGACAAATTGAATTTCTGTAAAAATGAAATAATTCCTACAGATGGACGCATTCAACATAGTCAGGTAGTAAGCGAACAACGTTATGGTCAATTCGTTTTCAAACTCATTAGTGCTACATTTCAAACGTACTCGTCTGCCTGTTCATATTTCGAAAAGCAAAACAACATAGAAATTAAAGAAAAAATCATATCTTCGAATGTAAACTTGATTATAATTATTATCCTTTAATTTTTTTTTTTTTTTAATTTTTTAGTGTAAAATTTTTAACGAGAACACGTCTACATCTGCCATCGTGAGTTGAAAGTTGCTTGAATCTCTTAACGGATTCGACACTAACATCTATAGTTGTGAGAAGACAATCTCCATCAAGTTAGATTAAATATTAATAATCTGTGGCCACACTTGGCTGGTAGGTTAAATGAAAGAAAAAGATTCAAATTTTAGTGTGAAACTAGGCTATAATTGTTTATTCAACAGTTACAGCTGCATATCAATTTTTTCCTTCAAGAACGCATGTAATCCACTTTTACGCTATGAAAAAATCTAATCTTTAAAATAGGTCTATTTGATGCCATAATTTCTTAAAAGTTGATTTTTCTTCATATGATTTTAAGAATTTTTGTAAAAATGATACTATATTCATACTATTAACTAGCTTTATTTATGTCCTTTTATCAGTGAAACTATTTTCTTGAATTGAGAGTCTCAATACAAATTTTCATCATCTTAATAATACCAAATAATGAAAAAAGATATTTTCATGTGTTTTGATAGAATACTAATTTACATTGCACTCTGTTATTGGTTATCAGTTTGATAATGTTAAAAGCTTTTTCAGAAAAAAAAACAATCCAATCAATAAGACCAATCTCTCCAAAGCATGAAGTATACTTTGGAAATGTCCTTTGTCCAGTATCTTAGATTTTTCATTGTAAAAACCCAAAATTTAAAGAAGTGATTTCTCCTTCTTGAAAAGATTGGCTGATAATTTCTAAGTTTGAAATTCTAACTGATGAATTCAATCAAAAATAAATTGACAACAAGCAGGTTAAAGCAGGATGTTTCTTTTTGAATTTATAAGAAACTGAAGGACATATATGTCACTGTAAATTTGCTGACTCAAGTTTTTGGAATATTTGTATATCTATCCCCACTATGCATATTTACGGTAAGTATACTTACTTACAGTTAGTATGCTTACTTAATTATTTTTAAATTTAAGCCCTCAATAGTTTTATCATAAATATATTCTAGCATAAATAAGACACTTTTTTGTCACTCTTAGAGCATGTTAAAAAGTGTATGAATTCATGGGGGGGGGTTAAACTTGAAACTTCTATAAAAGAAGATAAAAAATTTCTTCATAAATAGGAACTATTGTCTACTTTATAAAAAATATTAATTTCGACACTTGACTTATAACATGATCGATAAAAAATTCAAACTTACAGAATGTAATGATCTTAAAAACATTAAAACCATAATGTCTCATATTTAGTCAAAGAGTCTCGCTAGTCTTCAAAAATCCCAGAATATTAACGAAATCTGAATCAGAGAAAAATGATCTAAAATTAGTTTTACAATAAAATTTATTAAAACTTAGGTCAATATTAGGATTCTCAGCCATGGTCATCCAAACGTTTCGACGGTGATTGTCTTCACACGCCTTCTTCAGTGGTACGACGAGTTTATCAAAAACAAAATACTACTTATATACTTTCATGAATTCATCCCTATCAGTTTTGTCCAATCAGATGAGAGAAAAGAATAATACAAGAGGCTGACCTATGATAATAAAGTATTGATAATCAGAAAAGAATAGGGGTATAATTTTTCATCAGATTTAATTTAACTTCCTTCTTTTGCCAAAAAGCTGAATCCAACACTGCTCAATGTTCACTTCACCAACATTTCCATTAAAAGTATCATTATTGCCAATTTCTAGAGCTTCATGAATCAGCCTCTTTCTAAAGTTTTTTTGTACACTAAGAATTTTAACCTCCTCAAAATTGATTTTATGCTCATTATTGTTTAGAATATGTTGAAAAACATGTGATTTATTATCGTTTCTTAAAATACTGTTCTTATGTTCTTTAATTCTAGTCTTAAAATTTCTGCCAGTTTGACCAATATAACTTTTATCACAGCTACACTTTAATCTGTAAATACCACAGCCTTCAAGGATGTTATTTTCATTTTTGGAAATTGTATCAACAAGACTTATATTATTTTTAAAAACAACCTTAAAATTATATTTTTTATAAATTTTAGATAACAAAATATTGAGTGGGCTATGTTCTAAAACAATAATTTTTTTAGTGTCTAAATTTTGATTTTTAATGTTTTTAGGTGAATAAAATTTATTAAAAATCTCTTCCTTAATTCTATCGATCATTTTTGTAGGGTAGCTATTTTTATTTAAAATAACTGTTAAATTTCTAAGTTCCACATCCCACTGCTCTTTATCTGTGAGACGTAATGTTCTCAAGATTTCACCACGAACTACATTTTCTTTGTACAAGATAGGTGTGTTACTTTTGAAATTCAACAGTATATTTTTATTACAAGGTTTTCTATAAATAGATTTAGAGATTTTGTTATCCTTAAGAGTTAAACTTAGATCTAGATATTTTATGTTATCATTAATACCCTCCTCAAACGTAAATTTTAGCTTAGGAAACTTAAATCTAAGTAAGAAGATAATATCGATGATATCTTTCTTACTCTTATCTGTAATGATAAGGTAGTCATCTAAATATCTGGTCAGTAAAATAGTATTAAGAGAGTCATTAATAAATTTATCAACTAAAGACATGTAAAAATTAGCAAAAAATGATGAAAGAGGATTACCCATAGCTAAGGGTTCCACTTTCAGGATCTGAAGAAAAAATATTTGAAAAAAATCAGATTTTAAGAAAGTTATGGCATATTTCAAATCTAGCGATGGCGCCGGATTCCTATTTTTTGAACTTTGAGTTAATAATTTTTGTTGATTTAAAAGTGAGAGAGATTTTAAAACCGTATTGACTAATCGTGATCCTAAAAATAAACTTTTGATCACTCTCTCACTTTTAAATCAACAAAAATTATTAACTCAAAGTTCAAAAAAATAGGAATCCGGCGCCATCGCTAGATTTGAAATATGCCATAACTTTCTTAAAATCTGATTTTTTTCAAATATTTTTTCTTCAGATCCTGAAAGTGGAACCTACGATCTAGATTCCAAAAAATCTTGATCAAATTCGATTTCTTGATGAAAAAATTCATAATTTTGTAAAAAGCATAAATTCCCATCTTCATATTAATTAGGCGTATATCTTTTTTTCAAACGTCTATGTTACCGTGAATCGTATGAAAGCAGGGATTCGTACGAATCACTGGATCACTAGTGAATCGTGTGAAAGGTTCTTACGATTCACTAGTGGTTCGTATGAATTACTGAATTGGGCAGGGATTCGTACAAAAAATATTTATTAGGCTTCAACAAATCTATTTGGACCTTTTCACACATAATCTTCACCGTTACCAAAATTTCTGATCGAAATTTCAAAAAACGAAATCCTTATTTTGAATAAAAGTAAATTTAGATTTTGCACTTTTAAGTTTCTTTTCATATGCACCTATTCGTTTATCCCAGGGTAATACATTTCTTGACAATATTTTACTCAATATTGCAATAAAATCTTTATCCATGTGAAATTTAGAAGTAATCTTGAATTTTACTTTCATTCATGCTGAAGAATAATTACAAAGATTTGAAATGGATATTGTTTTTGGCCTGATGAGTTGAGAAAGTTTATAGTTTCTCGTTAAGAATTGTGTATTGAAATGTTTTTTAATGAATAAAAATCTATTCAAGAGTCAAACTGCTCGATAAAAAATTGGAATTTATTAGAACAAAACTTAGGCTACATTTTGAAGCCAGAAAATCCAACTGATCTGGTTGGAATATTCACGGTTTTTCAATAAATAAATAACTTTTCATTTTATTTTGGAGTAGGTCTATTTTAGTAATTTTGGAAAATTTCGTCAAGTATTTTCAGGCTGGCAAGATATGTTTGAATTTTTATTTAAAAATAATTAAAAGTTTGCGGGAATAAATCTAGATTTGGAACATTTTTTAGATAGAGTAAACATAAAAAATTTATGAACTAACATCATTGAATTGTTCCACCTATTCGCGTACAGAGTTCCATCAAAACATTTAGAGTATTCTCAGTCTTTGCTTATTACTAGGGATCGTATAAATCCTTTAGTTTATATTTTGAAAGAAGAGCACTGCATAGCTTGGCATCTTTTGTGACTCGACATATCTACTTTATTTTAATAGAAAATAAGCCAAATTTGTCTCTTTCTTCTATTCGAATGAATCACATTTCGTAAAAAATTCATGTTTTTTCTCTACTTTTAAAAAATTTCTTAGAGATTAGCTCTTGCTTGCTAAATATGAGCTTCAATTCAGGTTTATAATCTATATATTTTTGGGTTAGTAATAGAAAAGATTAGAAAAATATTCAAGATTTATGATGTGGAAAATAAACTGAACATAAGGTAACCACTATTACACAAGTACAATGTGAAAATGTGCAAATTTGAAATATCAAAATATAATTTTTGATTCTTGCCTTAAAACAAGCTAGAAAAACAACAGGATGAATAAATTTGCTTCCCATATTTAAATGATTCAACTCTTTGATCTTCATTTTTGTTTTATGAAATGATTTTGGACCAATCCATTAAAAGATTTAACTAATTCATGTTTTTTGAAAACCTATTTCCCAGGGTCATATATAAAAATTAAATTAAATTAATTCGTAATCAGCGCATTCAAAAACAAAGGATAGACAAAAGATTGAATGCGATTCATGAAAAAAATAAGGCTTAAAATATGCAATCCCCATAAAAGTAAAAAGATTTATGACGTAATCTGAATGTTTCATGAATAAAAATTTGACAAAGCAAATTTATCAAGTGAGTTTTTGTGGAATCTTTAAATCCATTTTTCCTGGGTTGAATTTTAAACAATTTTCTTTTGAAAGAGAAAACAATCATTCTATTTCATTTCAATAAAACTTTAAAAAGCAGTGTTAAAGTTTATGTTGGTCATTTTCTAAGCTCAAAATATCAATGGAATTGCTCACTTATCGATTATAAAGGTAGCTAAAAATATGGATGTGTTAATAATTATCATCCCTAGTTCGCACCAAGTAGCTTTTTTTGATTTTTGAGCTGTGAATTTTTTATTGTTTTAAAAAGTGTTTAGACAAGATGATCAAATTTGCGAAATTTGGTCTAAGGATAAATTACCGGATCGAGTGGGAGCTGAATCTCGATTTCTTGATCACTTTTTACTGTTTGAAAATGAGTGAATTTTCGATGAATCAGTAACTAGCTTTATTTGTTAAAAAAATACGAGTCAAATTCAAATTTATCCATCTAAATAATTCACTAGACAAAAAGTATTTTTAATAATTGATGAATAATTTCTTTTAATTTTAAACTGAAATTTTATTTTATAATAAACATTATTAGTCTGTGAGTTCTTCAAGTAATATGGCGAATATCTTTCTATTGAGCTGATGAATTTCGAATTAATTTATTGAGTCTATTCAAAATCCTATAGTAATAAAAGGTTGAGGTAATAATTAAATAAGATTAATTTCAATTATTACATTAAAATACTCACTTTACTGTCACTTCTGCTACGTAAAATTCGAAATAGATATTTCTCTCTTGGAAAAAATATCAAATTGGACGATATCTGTATATTCTCCAAATTATGAAAATAATGAAAAAAATCATTCTATTTACATCTTGTCATAGACACGTGTATGTTTTTTGTGCGTACATGTATGATCCTATAAATTTTTTTCGTAGATTAATCTATTCTATTCTATTGACTATTTGTACACGTACTATTATATATGCATAGAAAATATATTCAAAATATATGCATATTATAATAAGTAGTTTTGGATAGAGAAATGAAATCTATCATGATGTGTAATGGATATAATTTTTTTAGAATCATTTAAAACTCTATAGAATCTATGGGTTTTGTATGAAAGTCTAGGAAATCTCTCATAACTAAGAATATGGAGGAACCCAACTAAAAAGAACAAGTACACTAATCATGAAAATAAGAACTGGAAATAATTAGTGTACACTTGTTATTAATTATGAGATTTATCGCATGAGAGATAATTTTTCAGCCACTTAAAGTTAGTTGATATAAAGATGAGAATTTAGTATTTTAATAATTTTGTTTATCTTACTACAGAAGCATGAAAAGATGATTTAAAATACTTGATAATAATTAATTTTATCATGTCGATAAATGATTTTAGTAATTTTTAAAATTTCATCTTTACCTTTTTCAGAGCTAGTTGCAAGTTAAGAATTCTGATTAAAATTTTTTCATTCTGATTAGTAAAGGGCCAGAGAAGTAATGGGGGGTTGGTGGTATATGATGTTAACAACAATTTAATTTCATAATTTTCCTATTGTCCAAAAAAAGAGGCTAAGAAAGACGGATTGAAATTAGGGCTGGAAATCGAAACTTATAAGATCATCATTTAATCGATTGATTATAACAGAAATCCATTCCCTGTTTTTAGATGTTATAGCATATTTAATTTCTCCAAGACACGCTTATACCAGGTTTATGTATCTGGGAAAATAATTTATTACATTTAAAGTTGTTTAATTGACTATTTTTTAAATTATTATTATAAAATTTAATAAATTCTAGAGAATAACAATATAAATTTAACATAGGTAAAATAATTGAAGAAGTCAAGTGAGGGTTTTCTCAGACATTGATCAGACATAATCCTCAAGCTAAAATTGGTTGCACGGTGAAATTTTAATTCAAGATTACGTTAAAAAATCCAACTACCTAACTAATTTCAATTGATGTCAGTGAACTTATTAGCAGGGATAAATGAGTAATGATAACTAATGGGTTATATCTTGGCTAAAAACTTGATCAAGAATTGCAGTGAAATCCAAATGAGAACCACACGATCTTTCGAATTTGAGAAGTATCGTCTCATTAGTAATGAGTCGTTACTAATGAAAAGCATCTTAATCAAATTTTAGCTCTAAAAATGTTTCATCTTCAACCAGAATGTTTTCAGAAACTAATAACCTATCATTAGTTCAAGATTCAAAATTAACTAACCCTCTCGGTCCCATGGCCAAAATCTTATGATTTTTCAATTTTTTTTCTTTTAATACTACTATAATTAGACCCTTGTGATCAAAGTTTGTTTCTATCATTTTTTGACAGATGCCTTCTTCATGCACTTTTTGTTGAGGTCGTATGCGTCCGATTAGAAAAAATCTTAATCTACTTGTAAATGACAAAATTTTAAGCATATATTTATTATTTATCATGAAAATTTTGAATTTTAATCTTTAATTGAGAAGATTCAATGTAAGCAAGCCTGAAGATTCAGAACTTAAAATTTTAACTTCATATATATTAAAATAATTGCAATTTTGCGTATCATACATTAGAGTATTAATCATTTTCATTTCGAACATTTTCAGTTGTTTATAGTATCCAAGACTTAAGTACACTGCATGGGTTTTGAAAACGAGGGAGACAATTTTCCTCTGAATCAAGTATATTATTATTATATACTGAAGAAAATGTCAGGTAGAAAAAAATGAGGTAAATTCTTCAAAAATACACACTGCTGCATTATGAAAATAAGTAGAAAAATGCAAATTTCTTTTATATTTTATTATCTCTCTTATGATTGAATCTGAAATTCTACATAGGTTTGACATTAAAAAGACCTTTAATACGCGAATAAAGGAAATTTCTGCTTATTTAATTCTATCTTAAAAAGGATTTTGACATTCTGAGTTATATCGGTCCATTTGAGATCCATTTTGATTCAGGACAGATTCAAAGGAATTTTTGAAAATTAAATTTTACGCGTTAAAACTTTTTTTCCCAATTACGTGAAAAGATTTTTTTAGATAAATATCAGCTCTATTGTTCTATCTATAAAGTTCATTAATACAAACTAAAATGGCAAAAATATGATCAGGCTAGTGAACTAGCGAACTTTGTTCTTTGTAGGATTTTTAGGTTCCTTTTTAGTTCTTCATTTTTATTGATATTGCAAAAATCACTGTTCTTATGAATGTATCAAGTGTTTTGTTAACTTTTGTTTGAATAAAGAACGTAATTTTTTCATAAATTATTATAAAAATAATTAATAAACATATGTAATATACAAATGAATTAGTGTGTCACTTTCAAGTAGTCAAACCTCAGGAGTCCCAGTGAGCTATTTCTATCACATATCATAACTTAAAAGATAGTCAAAAAATTAGTGATTGAAATATTACTCCTTAATAAACTTTTTTGTGCAAAATGATACAGCTTCTTTGAATATTGACATACAAGGAAGATATTTGGCTTATATAGGTGAGGTATTTCCAAAAACAATGGGAATATGATCACCATTAATATCTGCGGTAGAGAAGTATTCATACAAAATGGGATATACCAATACATATTGTCAAATACAATAGGTCAATCGAACATTTAATCTGTATTTTTCCAAGCTCAAAATGTTTTACACATGAAGATTTAGATATGTATGAAATTTCAAGGTTGTTCCTTCTCGGATTGAATTCAATAAAGTTTTATGAGATTTTTAAAATGATGTATTCTACGCTTCTTCAATATCTTGCTCAGACTTTGGTCCTGAATCAAATGCTTCGCGGGCTTCAAATAATAACTGAAATTACTAACTTATTAGAGTGAGTTGATTCGTTCAAAGATGATTTAGTGTTCACTAGGCCAGGGTGAAATTTTTTTTCTCCGAACAACTCACGAGAGGACTTACTTTTCTGATTTTAGTACTCAGATCATAATTTTAAAGCATGAAAATTAAGAAACTCATTGATTGGCCAAGATATTTCCGACTTTACTGATTGCGTAGTAAAAATTCATTGAAAATTGAGCGGCGATTTAAAAAATTTTGCATTTTTAAAACCGAATGAAATAATGGAGAATCATTTTCGACACATGCTTCAATACAAAATAATGCTTAGAATTGATAGTTCTATCAGAAAAGTTGCTCCTAATATGAGGTTAAAAATTTCACCCAAGCCTAGTGTTCACTATCTTGAATATTGTATTTCTACGATCTTTGCCAACTCAATAGATAAGAGGTTCTTTGCTAGTATAAACTTCAAAGAATTTGGCTAATTTGAAAAGAATGTACGTAAATTTTAGTTAGATTGCTATTTTGAATTGACTCATTGAGATTGGAAAAATAGATACATTAAAGTAGGTATTAATACAGATTTAACGTTCGATTGACCTATTGCCACTTGAACTTGTTACTCGGTGTCAAGATTATCTGATAGTTTCAAGAATCCCATGAATCTTTAAATTTATTAACCAATCAGTTTATAAGCTTTATTAAAAATCTAAACTTTTACCAAATCTTAGCTATTCTTTTAAAAAGAAGAAATATTCAAATTTTGAAAATACCCTAACTTCCAATTCTGAAATTTGATAAAGAATTCTCAGAAGCCATGAAACTGAAAGTTAGAAGGTGTATACCGGATAAAAAGATTCCCGGGATTCTTGAGACTATCAGATAATCTTAAAGCCGAGTAACAAGTTTAATTGGCTTTCAGTTAATCAGAGGAGAAATGCGAAATAGTTAATTAATTCTGATCAGTAATCTAGGTTGGCACAATTTGCCAATTTTACTTGTCAGTTATCGATTTTATGTTTAAAAAACAAATTTTGAAACTGAAATCATCTGATTTAGATTAATCAAATAATGAATGAATTTTATCCAAACATTAACTGTTGATCACTTTCTTACTTTGAAATCAACAAAAAATTTCAACTCGAGTTCAAAAAGAAGGAATTTCCCGCAAATTTTCCATCTAAAGCAAGAGTGTTAGCGAACATCGAAAAAAACACTAAAACTTTTAAATAATTTTAGATTTTACATCAGTGATTCAGGATTAGTTGGATCATTATGAGACAAGCTCAGTGACAAACTCTCATAGGGGATCTCTGGCTAATTTAGCATTAAAAAGATTTATTCGAGAGTAACCTATTTATTTCAATTTTTATAAAACAACCACTGACCGCCAATCGAATCAGTCTCCTTATAGTTCTTGTCAATTATCCATGGTTCATCTATCAGGGAAGTAAAAGAAAATTGAGAGGCCTTATCAAGATAGTTCTATTGTATAATGAAATTGATTGAATGACAAATGAAAAAAAAGGGCATAACTTACCTTCTTCAGTATATTTTGTAAGTGGAAGTTCATATGGTAGCTTGAATGTTGAATTGCAATTGATCGATTGTGATATGTTATCAGTATCCTTCATCAAATCAAAGCAACTTTCCTGAAATGAAGAGGAGATAATTTTCTTCAATGTATAAAACCTGACAATGTTTTGAAAAATTACTTAAGAAAATTGTCACAATATTTTCATTCAGATTGTTGGAAACAATATTATATTCTGAATTCCATGATAAAATGAGCGGATAAAATTTTAAAATGAAAAAAAATCAAATCATTAAAAAATTACATCATTTTTTGATTTTCGAAAATGCGCCGAATTTCTACTTTTTAATTTTCGACCTAAAAACTTTACACTTATACTCCCTTCTCTTGACTACGGATCAGGAATTCTATGTGATCTCCCTGAATGGCCATTACAACAAGCGTTCAGCAAGATGATACTCTATTTTACTCAATGTACTCCTCCCCTTCGCACAAGATTTCAAATTAACTTCTCTCATTTTAAATATAAAAAATTGCCAACATCTGTTCATATTCTGGTGGTTCAGCACAATAATGACGAAATTCTGTGAAAATCGGTGACAAAATTCGAAAATCAAAAGAAATGGCCCAATATTTTTCAGATTCGAATATTTTTTAACAATTCATCTGCTCATTTAATCATGGAATTTAAAAAATAATTTACTTGATAATTATTAAAAAGATCATCTAGGATTTAGGAACTGTTGACTTATTTTAATACTTTCATGGGATAATTTACAAATAGGTCGTTCTAGGAGTAAGGTAACAGTTTATCTTTCGTACCGGTCAAGATAGGATCCATTTTTAAACTGTAAATTTCAATGTCACATGGACTTACACCTAGAACGAACAATTTCAACTATTGCACAATATAAGTAAATATTCTAATGATCATTTCTTTCTACACTTAGATAATATAGTAGTTGATAATTCGGGAAAGAGTCAAAAATAAATTCATCGGGATTTTTTGTAAATCATTTTTGTAATCCTTCAGTATTGTTCTATTTGTATTTGGGATATAAAAAATATTGATAATATATGAATATATATATTAGAATAATGGAGTAACCTTTGTTGGAAGAAATAATACACCAGCTTCGTAAGATCTTATCAGGAATTGGGTTTGATTCTTTTCATAACAGCCCCAAGCAGCCTTGGAAAGGTTACTACTATACCATAGAAGAGGATTAAAATTAATTTATATTAATAGATGCATCAGTGAGGAAAAATATCAACTTACCTAGTTAAAAGAAACCAACTGAGTTTCGAATTTTCTGAATTTATCATGGCATACGATTTTATGTGAGGGATGGCTCGTGTTCGACCTCCAGGTGCCTGCCAGGAGTATAAAAAAGTTTTTAACCACATTTGTTTTTCATGGGTCTTTCTATTGTAGGGAAGACAAGTACCAGCCTTATATCCTTCAAAGCTATAGCGAACATTTAATAAAGTTGGATAGATGAGACGCAGACCGGTTGAAGTTTTTCCAGATAGACTCTTAACCAGTTCTCCTTTTAGCCATTTGACAGGGTTTTCTCCCAATGAGCCTATTGAGGAAAACTGTCCAACTAAATTAAACTTATCGAAAGACTCGCCGAATCTTCCATTTTGTCTTAGGATTTTGGATAATTTCAAATGACCAAAATTTGACATCTCAGATCCTTTGAATCGTCCTGAAACACTACTGACAAAGTGAACATTAATTGGACGAAAATCGGTTTTAGTAAATACCTCTATCCATTCTTTGAGAGCTTCTCTAACTTCAGCATCATAAGAGTTAATGTAGAGTAAAAGATCTTGGCGAAAATTTGTTCCTGAGTCAGGCTGATTCTCAGCGCACTTCTTCAAGGGTGGACTAATGTAAATTCTACAGATATTTCTGAGTGAAAAAACATAACAAACCCTTGAGTTCGATCTTTCCAGTCATCTTCAATCAGGTTTGCAGTATGGACAACAATGTAAAAAGAATTTTGACAGTCTAACCACATCATTTTAGTATGATGTACTCCAAAGGGGATTGATATTTTTGGTGAGATAACTTTCAAGTTGGAACGATCAATTTTTTCGTCGTCTTTCATTCCATGAATCACAGTCAAATCCCCAATTGGTTTTGGGTATTTAGATATAAGCCATGAGAGATCAACGCAATAATTAAACTAGAATTTAAATTATATTAGCAAGTCCAATAATACCTGAACGGATTTAACAATTTTATCAATTGATAAAAGTTTTTCAATGCCGATATGAGAAATATGTGAGTTTGTTAAACTCTTGCAGGAAGTAAGAAGGTAATTTTCATGAGAAAACTTTTCCAAATGATCGGGATTCTTGCGATAACAACTGGAACCATATGTGCAGGGATTGGATTCTGAATATTTCCTTTTCTAAAATTTTAAGATTAGAATCCAATAGTTATAAGAAAAAAAGAAAGTATAGTACATGATCAATATGAGGTATTTATTATGGGAAATAGATTAATTTAAGTATATAACAAAAGTTTGGAATGAGAAAGGTTAAATACGATTATGAAACTTTTCTGAAATGTCTACTCTTTTTTCCTTTTTTCTTCTGCTATGGATTTCTCTTCGTAATATGCATACATGATAAACATGAATAGAACAAGATGAACAGCAAAGATAGCTGATAGGGCTGATATTATGTGAGATGATGATAAAGAAGTTTGAAAATAATCTGAAAATAAATAATAATCCATCAAAACGTACGTAAAGATATATAACTTGTTGCACAAAATGTTCCTATAGGGAAAATGAATAGAATAAGGCTGAATACGATCAGATTTCTTGAAGCTTTGACCAATGGAGAGACTAATGGATTCATAATTTAATATATCTCCTAATTTTTTGAAACCAAGGATAATAATAACAAAACACAAAATTAACTTCAGTTGTTGTTTTCATATTGATAAACTATGTTTTTAAATTCAAATAGTAAATTCTAGTCTAATTCGTAACAAATGTTACTTTTCAATGAAAATTAGTGATGAAATTATTTCGAATCTCCCATTAATTTTTTCAATTCTGATTTTCACATTTAAGTCTCTGCGCAGAAGAACACTTGATAATGTCAAAAACTTACGCAATCTTTTCCAGAGAAAAAAATACAAAATAGTATTTTCACCATTTGTATTGAGCTTCAGTCTTTATATGTTTGATCATGTGTCTATTCCTCAGGAAAATTCAATCATTATTATCAAAAGAATTAGCTTTTGGACATCTCGCTTCATTGAATTCCTATTTATATTAAAACCTCTTAATAATTCTGTCAAATATCCTTTTGCCTCATACATAAAATTCAAACTCAACAAAAATTATCTTTTGATTAAGCGATTGATATCTATTGGAATGATATCCAAGATAATTCTAGATATTCGTCGTGAAGTTGGAAAATACAACAAATTATTTATTGTGGATAAACATCGGAAAGCCGCCACATTTCTCCTACCAATATTTGTTCTTTTTAGTGGATCCGAGAGTGTTCCCATAATATCTGTAGTTATTTTTACAATTTCAAATATCTCATCAATCTATTTTATCATTGACACAAGGAGATTTCCCCTAAATCTTAAAATAAATTTCAATGCTGAAGAATGTCAATGGCTGAAATTCTTCAATATTTTCACAGAGATTTCAACAAAAACTTTGATATATCCCAAGAGCTTTGAATTTTATGGAAATTTCTCGACTGATCGAGAAAAGTACTTTCTCTTTATTAGTTATTCATTTCTGATGGCCTTTGGAACATGTAAAGATTTAATATTTAGCTCATATTCAGGATATATATTCGAGAGATATTTCTTCAAAGATGAAACAATTCATCATTCCACAAAATCAATTATTCATCAAACCATTGTGGTCCAGACAAATCTATTAGTTTTGATAATTTACAACTATTTAATTGTAAAAGATCTACTCATTGTCTTTGAAAAGTTTATCAATCTAAATGTCCTGAAAAAGTTCCATTATCAAGTTTTATTAAAGTTGTGCCTAGTTATTTCCTCTTGTCCATTTAGTTCTACTTTCATATTCGGATCATGCTTTCATTTTTCCAATGAACTTATTCAAGGAAAGTATTTGAATTTTCTCAGTTATTTTGGGATAATTTTTCTTTACACAGCAATCTCAGACACCTTTACCATATCAATGGCCAATTTGACAGCAATTCTGATTATATTCCTGCATATTGGATTAGATGCAATCCTTGAAAATAGTTCCTGTATTGAAGAGACAAAGAATTTGATAATATTTTCAGCTACTTTTGTTATTTTCATTTTGAACTTGAATTTTAATTTTTTTCCACAAGAAATTGTGAAAACTACTTCTTAGTAAGAATCATAAAATATATTTTAAATTCTTTACATTTCAACGTATTTTAAAGTTTGACAAGTCTTAGGGTTGGGAGCTCGAAAAATCTATTCGTTTTTCCCTCAGCTAGATTGGATTAAAATTAAATCTGACCAATTGAAAAGTGGACCAATACAGTAACGAGGGAGAGATTAGAGGCTAACGGGAATCAGGAGATTCTTTGTATCTTTTAATTATTTAACTTGCAGGTGGATACGATGAGAGCATAAAAAATTGGGACTAAGGGATAAGTTATCAGTACGGCCTCAAAAAATATAGCTAGGACTAAAAGGCAATAATTTTCAATTTAAATTCTTTAAATTAAAAACTAAATAATTATTCATAAAAAATAATTTAACTATAATTTCATAATCTTTGCATGAAATTGATAGAAAAATTTGAGTTTTTAGATTAGACCAGTAAATTAATTTTAGGACCTTAAGATCAAAAAAATATACTTATCTAAGATTTTATAGCTTTAATTCAGATCAAGAAAAATTAATTTTTCTAGCAAATTCTAAATCCTTGGATGAGACAGTCACTTAAAAAATAGACTTTTTAGGACTCTTTGAGGTACTGGTTATCATTTATCAAAAAACTAATCCTTTCAAGATTACTAAGCCCAAGAAATAGTGGGCCATTGTAGCTAAATTTGATGTTATAATTTGTTCAAGATTTCTACAATTCAAGTCTCAGAATTGATTTCTAATTTATTCTATTTCAAATAAGATAGCAAAATGAAGATTTTATTAGGGGTTTTTTTAAAGATAACAACTGCTTTGATTATCATAATGAAAACAACTGTCTTTTATTAAATCGTATGGTTGTCAATTTCTTAAGTATATGGTTTAACAAGGATTGCACGAATCAATCAGATATCAAAAGATGTTTATACAATTTGAAGAAACTTGAAATATATGTATATTTTTTATCAAAATTGATAGAAAATATTAACATATTTTATTCAAAAAACTTTTTTTTAATGTGAGTTTAATCAACTCTCGAAATTGTGTTTACAAAGCTTAGAAAATTGAAAATTTATTCAGAAAATAGATCCCAATACGTCAAATTTCAACCTTCTTCAAATTATAGATTGAGCTACAATTCGAACTTGTTCGAATAATCATCAAAATTAGCAAACTCTTAATATTATTATAATAATTATTATAATATTATCTGACATTATTTCAGCATTTTCAGTTTCAGTCAAATTGCTTTCTATGCTATAATTATTTCATGTTTTGCTGAAATAATAATTGATTTTTATTGGATTTTGTTGGAAATAGATGAAAAGTTACTTTGTCTTGAAAAGGATTCTCTTCTCGTTGAGAAATTTATTGACCAATGAAATTGGAGAAAAAACTATCAATAATTATTGAACAGGTTTGAGCCAATCAAAAAAGTGTAGAACTAGAACCAATATAATGTATAAGCTGTTAAGTTTGATGCTCATCAGATTTCTGAAATGATTAATATGACCTGGGATAGAATTTCAGAAGATATCATCAGAAAATCTTTTCAGAACACTTTTGGTCAAGCAGTTTTCGAAGCAATGTGTTGAATAATATAGCCTTCGCAAAAAATGAGAACTTTTTAATCCATGATTCAGTGATCATAAAAATCCTTATCCAATGGAGAAATATGTGAAATTTTGCACAGGCTCAGTAAATTGTGTTATACCCCTCAATTCTTATTAGAATATTTTAATAAAAAACGAATAATAAAACAGGTTAAGAAATGATTTGAGAAAATAAATATTTTCCACGATAAGATTCTAAATTAGGATTCCTAATCCATTTCATTAAAAATTAGAGAAAAAAATAAATCGTGGTAAACCCCTCAGTCATAAGTCACTAATAATAAAAATTCAGAAAGACCAGTTAATTACAATTCTTGTAACTCTACGTTTGATTTTTCATTCTACTATTCATGAAACTCTCTTGCTTAATAAGCAATGCTTATTGACTGTATATGTTGAAGCTAATTCGTACTTGAGTATAAATTAGCAGGGATTGCTCTGCTAATTCGTACTGAAAGAGCAGAGGGGAATACATCGCATAGACCAAGTGTATGCTTAATAATTTTAGTGTCAATTAGCAGAGCAATCCCTGCTAACTCTCATTTTGTTAAAATGTTTAAAGTATCGAGAAGATGTCTCTAAGCAGTGCTTAACATTGGGAGAAGACGAAGTTGATATTCAAGACTTTTTTACCTCTATTCTCCCCCATGAACTGACCATCCTATGACATATAAGAAAGAGAAAATTTCATCAAAAGAAATAATTAATTCTGATCCATGTAAACAATAGTAGATTTAATTTTCTAATTATAATTATTTTCTTGCTCCTGTAGAAATAAATAACAGTTGTAAAAAGGATAACATATATGTTTGAGTCGAATTAATTGCAAATTTCTTACGATTCGTAAAAATGCAATGCTAATCTGAAAAGTATTAATACATAAATTTATTATGTAAAGGGAATTGATTAATCCTTGATCCTTCTTTCAATATACATAATTAAAATAATAGTAATAATGTATTTCTATAAATAATTATTTAATAAAAGGAGGATTATGAAGCGATATCATAATCGAAGAAATATCGCAGATTTTAACCCTTTTTTCCATGGCTCGCATTCAATCTTGTATATTAAATGGTTTGATTATACGCTGATTGGAAATCTACTGCTATTAAACGCAATTATTTTCATTTCAGGAATTATCGATCAAAATTAGGCTATTTTTGAAGCTTTAGCAGGTTTCTCGAAAATACATTTTAAAAGTTTTTTTTTAAATGAGTATAGCACGTGTTTGACGAATGATAGAACTGAGATCTTAAAAAAATCTATTTGTAAATTGTAAACTGATCCAGTTAAGACGATCTTGGGGGAACCATCAACCTTAACCCAAAACGAACTTTGAAGAATATAAAATTTATAAAAAAAATTTAAAAACTGCATAATTTAATTAGCTGACTTACATGATTAAAAAAATTTTTTTCTATTCGTCAGATACATTCTATAAGCTAAATTTTTCCCTTTTGTCAATTGATATTTAAATAAAAGAAAATTACAAGGCTCATTATTGTAAGCTTTAGCTGATAACAGAAATTGAGCGAAGACTAGCAAAGGAAACATCTTTTTTTCTAAGGAATATTTGGAAATAGAACCGTACAAATACATGTAAGAGGATAACTATAGTCTATCTTCACGTGTGGGAATTGTGGACAGCCCCAGTTGTGTCAATCTAAAATTACATAAATCATAAATTTTAGTAAATCATGTTAATTATAACATTAATATGTGATGCATAAAGAAAGGAAAACGGAACAGCACGAGAGCTTGTTACTTCTGGAAAAAATACATGCAACATTAAAATTGGGTTTAATAATCTGAAATACATCTTTGAAAATAGCGTAATGGATCAAAAATGTCTCCTGACTTGTTTTGAGATAATATCCATCTTTTTATTTGAGGCAGTTCCCTATCTTAACTGATACCAAAATTTGAGTTTTGAGAAATATTATTGGATACTTTAATACTTTTCAACATTTATGAAATGAGGCTAGAGTTAATATGAGAATAGCTATGAAATGTCACCCATGGATTTTACAGATACGGCCGGAGAATGATCATGAATTTTATGTATTCTTTACTTATGTCATCCCTAGTTTTTCAAAGCTTAATATGTTGACATTGTTGGTATATTTACATTCGTAATGGTTTCATCGTATTAATAAAAAGTAAATTTCAATTTTCTTCTGTTCTAACCTTTTCAGGGCACCCCCGTTTTATATTGAGATTTTTAGAATATTTTAGAATTTTCTATTTCACGTTTTATGTCGGTTTGAAGGAAGGGAAGAAAAAAGGAAGAAGTTGTCAAGAGGAAAACTATCTAAGCCTCATATGATTTTATTTGTATGAATAATTTTATGAGATTTATGAATGTTAAAAAGTATAACTTTCAATGCTTCATGAAAAAATAATCAAGAAACTTTGAATTGAAAAGGCCTTGTAAGTGAAACGGGAAAAATCTTTTTTCTCTTTGGTTTTTCGCAAATATTCTCTACGATTATTGGTTTATTATCATTTTGCTGACTATCATGTCTTTCATTGTGTAGGGAGAAAACGAAAATAGATTCTGGGTGAATATGAGCTCATTATTTTCGTCAGTTCTCATCAGACCCTACACCACCATGTATATTTATACAGAATATTATTCAATGAAATGCGAATAAATAAAGGTTCTGATTGGCCCAAACGAACTTTTCGCATTGAATAATATTCTGTATAAATATACATGGTGGTGTAGGGTCTGATGAGAACTGACGAAAATAATGAGCTCATATTCACCCAGAATCTATTTTCGTTTTTTCCCTACACAGTGCAAGACATGATAGTCAGCAAAATGATGATATATTCGCGGAAATCAGGAATCTCAAGCAAGACAAAAATTGTCAATTGTATTTACAATAACTGAAATATTTTCAAGGAAAACTGAAATCCTTACATATGTTTTAATTTTAATGTCAAGGATGTGTGTCAGTCCATCAATAGAGCATGCAAGAATTTTTTATGAGAAAATTTATTCATATCGGGAGAAAGGAGCTTGAATTTACTAAAAACATTATAAAAGGATATCCGGCCTAAATTAAAAATGTTCGAGAATTTCATTTTCTTGAGTGATTTCTCATTTAAAAGGGAGAACGTATACGTCTTTTATCTAGATTAAGACATTAAAACGTTTGATAAAAGTTCCCTTTCATATTATTTGAGCATGTAAAATCATAAGAGAACCAGGTAATCCGTATACCCTTCTCAGGGTCTTAATGGAAAGATAAATTATCAAGATGATAGATTTTTATTGAAATAGAAAAAATATTAAATTACATACTAATCTGAATAAATTAGATAATGTTTAAAAAATTCATTGCAAAATTGAATGGCGCCAAGAGAAATTAATTTCTCTACATATTTCAAAGTTAGGTTAGTGTATAATACAGATTTTTCTTCTCGGCATAATATTAAATGTGTGATTTATATTTAAGAATCTGTTTTACATTGCTTATACATTGTCAGGAGAGAAAATATAGAATTATATCTACATGATGACGTAAAGTATGATGCATTATTTTATCCAAGAAATGTCAGTAGATAAGTTAAAAACTGAAGGTACTCATGAGTACTGCGAACTAAAGTTATTTTCGATGGTTAAATTAGAGAACAGTTGCCCCCTCTTATTTCTCTCAAAGTTTACTTTGAATCGTGTTGGTCTTTTTATTATCGATGACATGAAAGCACACCGCAAGGGATTCGTTTTCATTTCATCGATGTTAAAAAGCCCTTAGTCTCTTTTTCATTCAGAGAAATTACTGCAAAACATGAAGTGGGCAAATGCTCAATAGATTAGCCAGATTTTTTTTGGTTGCCGACAAGAAAGATACACATTCATTGATTTAAGAAAAAAATTTCGAAAAACATCAATTTTTTTGGAAAAGTTTGGAGACATTTTAAATAGCGCGATTTTTCATTTTTTTAAAACTTTGAGTTGAAAATTTTGCTGATTTCTTGCTGTGAGAGGAATAATATGTTATTTATCTGGAACACTAATAGACAAGAAAAATTTATAGAGAATATCTTTAATATATAACGTGAAGCTAATTGATATATAAAGTTGGGAATCTATGATCTTAACAACACTCTCAATTCATTGAATGAATTTCATTCAGAGATTTTTAGGTACCCAGATCATGTTGGTTAGTTTTAATATTTGGAGAAAAAAATTTCGATTCTGCCCCAAATTTCCATATTTTGAATTGATAGTGGCATAGTGATCACAATTTTATTAATTTCACGTAATTTTTGAAAAAGATTAAACTCCAGTGTTATCAACACAATACTATTGTTCATCTTTACAATATGACCTTCTAATTCTTATGCTAAAATAGCAAAATAATAGTAGTATGATGAAAATCTTTTTAAAATATAACATGTCATGTAAATTTCCATAATCATTGATACTGTAGGTGAAAAGGTATAAAAGAAAAAGAATGATACTCCGAAAATTCAATGTTAATAATCTTTTCCCTGTCTTATAGTGATAGTACGATGATAAGACTCCTAAATGATAGTTGATATCAAGTTGGGAATCTAAATTGAAATTCCTGACATTCAGGAGAAAAATATTGAGTTTTTTGTAAAAATAATAAATTTTTATCTTTATGTCAATTAAGTTTAGATATTTTATCATCAAAATTAACTATAAGCAAAATAAATCTGGAAAAAAATTTTCAATACTTTACTTGGAATTTGACTAGAGTCAAATTTGTAAAATTTGGACGAAAGTCTCGTCAAAAATGTAATGATAATTTTAATTATTACCAAATAATACTCAGAGAATTTATCCATTTTTTAAAGATTATTAATAAAAGCTCAGATTTTCCAATCTCTATTTAATACTTAACACTCTTATTCTTAAAAATTAATAGGCAGATATAATAATAATAATAGATATATAACTTGAAGTTACTGTGGTAATTAGTATATCTAGGCAGGTACACTCAAAATCAATGAAATGTTGAAAAAACTCTTTCTCTAATTTGATCTTCATTCATCTTTTTTTCAATAATTTCACTTTCTTACTCTTACTCTTGAGGGGTGGCATTATATACGGCGATGAAAGAAATAATCATAAAGTATTTTTTATTTATTTATCTCACTTTGCTCTAAGCTAGTGTAGTTAACAAGTACAAATACTGAGTTAATTTTGTTCTTTTAGAGGTTACACGCATTATTAATTATATGATGATCTCAATTAATTTTAATTTATCGTCGTCATCATAATCGCTCACGAAAGAAAATCTCTTTTCACGTCAGCTTCTTTTTCAAGCAGCTTGGTTTTGATCTAATAAAAAATAGACTTTTTTCGAATTTCATTTTTCAACATTACTGAAACATCTGAGATTTTTTGAGCTTAAAAATCACGAAATTCTTAAAGTGTGTAATATCTATCAGGGTGGAAAATTTGCGATTTTTTCGATTTTTGATATCATAATCAACTGTGCTTTAAAAAAATATCAAAAAATTAATTCTCTACACCTTTTAGTTTCCTAGATAATTTTGCGATTTTAATCTCAAGTTTCCCTTTTTTCCAATCCTTTTGTGTCCTCTTTTGTCTCGGATTCCCATCTCCTACTATTAATTTCTTACCTAGGCTCTGTTAAGGCACCATTAAAAATAAATCACACAGAGATTTCCTCTCAGATTTGAAAATGCCTCAAACTCCGTTCACTACAAAATGGGTTGAAACTATTAAATAAAAAATGGAGAATTATAAAACTTCAATGAAGAAAGGAATTGAAATCATGCAGAATCTCGATATAAAGAGGATCCTTTAAAAAGGATACTTGAAAAGCCAGCGAAACCAAAAAAAAATTCAAAAAATGTAAAAATGGAAGATGAAAATATTAGTTCCATGGAGTACAATCTTTTGTTGAGTTGGAAGCCGATTTCAGCCTATGTTGAAAGATATTTTTCAAAACTAAAGTATTTTCATGATAAGAATTAAACATTCAAAAAAGTTTTTCTATAAATCCAAGAAATACGCTGTTCTAATAAGTTAAAACGGTTTGAAAATATTGAAAGGGTTAAGAAGAAAAATATACCCAATAGAATTTAAGTAGGCCCATCTTCTTTCACATGATTTGGTCTGTCTTTCAGTATGTCTGTCTTACTATCTTTCATCTAATCAACAAAGGAGTCCCCTAACCCTAATTATTATTGATTCAAAAGTTATCGATCAAAAAATGATTTGCTAATGAAACTTTAAGGGTTAAAGAAGTTTTTTTGTAGAATTAAGCATATCTCTAGATTTAAAAAGAAAATAAAGACTTTTAGAGCTTATTTTGTGTATTTTTAAATTCAATAAGATACTTATCAAGCTCATACTGAGTCGTATACTAGATAGGATGATTATTCATAAATTTTATATCCTTTTGAGATCATCAATGTAATTAATGTTAGAAAGACACAAGATTTTTCATGAATGATTTAACTATCTCAATCTAATAAACTCTTAATGATTATCACTCGATTTCTAAGTGATGTTTTAGATTTTTTTCTTTACTCTATGCGGTTATTCGAACTCGATATTGAACTTTTGGCGTAATTTATCTTCAAGAGTAAAGGTTTAAATAGAAAATACCAGGAAAGAATCAATTTTAGTGGAGATGAGATAAGGGCATTGCTGCCTGAGCTTGTTGATTTTAACTACCTCAGGATCTAAACGAAAATATCTCATTAGATAATAGAAGAACATTTTAATTAATCCTTCAATGAAGGGTTTTCATGTTCCATTGTTCCGCCAGTGGAACAGACCACTTTCTTAAGCGATATTTTAAATTTAATAAATGCTTAAAATACTTTTTTACCCCTCATTAAAGAGGAAATTCATTGAGCTACAAGAATATAAACTAGAGAAAATACGATTGGAAATCTATTAATTTTCTGTAATACACAAAGATTTCAGCTCTGTTATTCATTAAACACGTACTATAATAATTCAAAATAAGTTGATTTTTATTTAAAACGTATTTTTAAGAAACCTATATTACAGGGTCATAGATAAAGTAATCATATCTCTAGAATTAGGAATAAAAGAGTGAACCTAATTTTAATCGATAACTGCTGAACTAAAAATAATTGCGTTAAAACAGCTGTAGGCTCGTAATCATAGTATTCACAAGAGATTGAATGCGAGCCATGAAAAAAATTCTCTAGGATTTTAAGGGTTAAATAATCTTAACTACCTTGGTAAAACAGTTATGACTCAAGCAATACTTTGAATGCATGTCTTTATTTAGATTTGAAACACGTAAAAGAAAACTGTCATTAATATTTAATTTTGGCATTGTTTTCTGATCTGTTTTTTTAACAAATTTCAAGATTTTCAAAGAGAGTAAATCTTCAACTATTTGAGCAGTATTTAAAAAATCTATTCAACTGGAAATGTGTAGAGGAATTGATATTTCAAATTATTACAACTCAGTTTTACACGAGTAAAGGAGAGAACATTTTGAATTAAACAAAAAAATAATAGAGCATGTACACACTGTTTCACACTAACTGCTCACTAGAGTTTAAGAGGAATATTCTTTCTCTTTTCAAGTAAAAAAGTTTAATAACGGAATCATAACCAATGCATTAATGTGTATATAATACATTAATTTGTTTATCTTTCGTGTCTTTAATAATAATTTGTACTCGTAAATTTTCTTTTGCACTAATACTTGAGAAGAAGAAAAAATACAGAGAAAGGAGTTTTTCTACTAATTTCTCTTATCTATTAATTAAAAATATTAACTAAAAGGAAAGTAAAAGTTTAGATAAAAATGAGTTAATTAGGTCTACTCAGCTCTCTCAAGGCACATTTTAGGGAACTTAACACGAGTCATTTAGTCTTACATGTTGGTTTGTTCTTAGATAAGATAGAGAGATAAAAGTCGAGATCATCTCATACCCTCCTTGACCAATCAGACAAGACCTAACAATTTTATCGATATACAAAAATGAATAGATCTGCATACATGAATATACACAATATTTTGTATATACACGTGTCTGATTCACACTCACACACTGACTACTTATTTTACTTACTTGGATCGCTAGTCTTCTCCTCCCACACCCCATTGGATATATATTTATTGTTTTTTTCATATGTATATCAGTGACGTTGATTATAATTGATAATAACAATAGTATTCGAAGAAGAAAAAACACAATTCTTCAAAGACATCTTCAGATATATTGACAGGTTGACGAACTGTGGAGAGACACTTGGATATGGAGAATTTTCTATCTCAAGAACTTGACAAAGGACTTAATATCAGCCAACTGCACAATATGGCTCAGAGTATAGATGAAAGAAACTTTTTCTCCCCTTCAAATCAGGATACACCAAAAAAGTATGTTTTTTACATTAAGAAATTAAAATTCTTTATTATTTTCGATTGATTATTCTATCTATAATTAATTTTAGAATTTTTCACAATCAATTACATATTAATTGTATAATTTGCAAAATTTAAACCCAAAATAAAATACGTTCATACTTTTGATTCTACTAGGAGAGCAAGCTAATCTATAAGACAGCTGAATCTGAATAATATTGCTGTGAATTTTCATAGTTATGGATAGTAAAAATGTTTTTAAAAACGACAACTAAACTACATTCGGTTTTAGCTATTTTATCAAGTTTTAAAAGTTGAAAAAAACTGAAGCTCTAAAAATCGAATTTGTCTAATTAAGAATGGTTTAGGTAGAATAATTCCAAGTTTATTACTAAAAAATTTATATGAAAAGTTAGCCCGATCATGATTATTTAACGAAGCCATAATTAAAATGAATAAAATTTTGAATAATGAAAAAATGTATAAGCTGTTCAAACATTTCTAAGAAATGTTGATTACCTAATTTATTGTTTGTTGAATTAGTGTCTAGTCAGTAAGAAAAAATAATGACTATCCAAGGTTAATAGTTAATAAAATTTACGTTATTTTTTTCTAACTATTATCAAAATTGTTTGAAGATATTTTTGTAAAATAGTGATTAGAATTACTGAATAATTTAAAATTAATTCCAAAGGATAACAAAGACACCAGTACTGATTGGGAATCAATTTATCTCGCTACCTTCTCCAACATTTATTTAAAAATAAATGCTAGAGAGATCAGGAATAAAAGAACTTGTTGATCATTTTGGATTTGTCAGGGTTGTTGTATTAAAAATATCTCTTGTTACGTTTAGGAAAATAAGTGATTTTTTGGAAAGTTTTTCAGAACCACCGTCTAGTTTTGCATAAGAACCGTCTTTGAATGTCTTACGAAAACGATTCTTGTTAATTACTATGAGAGTAACAGACTCTGATAGCAGACAAATATTCTTCCAAGCTAGAACATACATTCGAAAAGTTAAAAATTATTTTAATTTTTAGGATATGCAATAATTTCAAAGATATAACTTTATCATTAGGAATTCCTATTCTTCTGAAAATAATATAAAAACTCTTCTTACTTGATTGAATCCGGGAAATTTCAATAACATATTCGTAAACACATCAAGATTGGCAAATTGTATTCTTTTGCTGAGTAGAACCTTTCAAGTGTCTAGGATTTTTGCTCTATTTCTTTTCTTTCTTCTTCAATGCAGAGGTCTTTAGATTCTGAAATTGAAATTATCATGTCTCAGATATCTATGAGCGACTCAATTACAATTGTTTGGTAATGCATGTCCGTTTATCACCTCGAAGAGCAATATTACAGCTAATTATTTTTTCATCAAGGTCTCAAAAAGCACACTTTCACTGGTTTAAGAAAAATCTTGAAAAAAGCTGGTGTGTTTTTTTTCAAGTTTGAGTTGAAAATCTTAGTTGATTTCGAGGTTTGAGAGGGGAACGTTATTTTTCAGGATCACCAAAAGGCAATAAAACCAATAATCAATTTTATAAAAACCCGTAAATTTGAACTGATCTTAGTATCATATGGTAATTTCCAAGCAGTTATCTATTTCGCAGGGTGATGGAGTGTCTCCTAAAGTATCAACGAATTTTTATCCTGATTCTGCTCAAACAATAAAATCAACAAAACACCGATGAAATTGTGCCTTTTGACTGGGTTTCCAAAAAAATCAAATAAAAATTCAAAAGAAATTTTCAGAAAGCTAATTTCAAAATTTAAACAGACTGGATGTAATATTTGATGGATACTTTAGTGTGGGAACCATACCACCAAACTGGCCAAACTTATATTTCTTTTTTTTCAATATTCTTATCTCTTTTATTCTCACTCGGAATCCACAAATGTTTGAGCATTCTGAAATATAAGATTCAAGTTTATCGATAAGAATTGAACACACCTCTGCGACTTAGAAAAGTGGTGCTCTAGCCTAGAGGAGTAACCCTTTCTCAAGAAATTCCTCTTTTACTGTCCCATTGTGATGATAAATCGAGTACCAAGTATGATTTCCTTGTTTCTGTAAACTTGCCTGTAAATTGAAGAACAAAATCAAAACAATAATCGGTAAAATAGATGATAATGATATTCATCAGAGATAAAACATGTACATTATAGGGATAAATTTCTTAAAACTAGTAGTACCTCTAATCTCTCTTCAAATGTTCATTTGAACAATTCAAGAAAAGGTAGAGTTTACTTTCGGGGATGAAGAATAGAAAATGTGATGAAAATGTTATTTTTATTCATTTTTAAATAATAAAAAGATGCAAGTATAGTACAGTTGGAAGAGGAGAAACTGATTTACTTTGGGGGTGGGGTGGATATGTAGGTTGTATTTTGCATTAGTAGTGGAAAAAGAAGGAAGGCAACTCATTAGAGAAATTAGATGATGAGAGGGAAGAAGAGATTGAATTTTGATAAATACATTCATTTATCCCAATGAACACACTACATGTGAAGAGGAAGAAAACTTTTAATAATGTTTATAATAAATGATATTTAATTATATTTTAATTAATTTTTTCATCAGAGTGATTGATATTATCATTCAATTTGGCGGCATTCTTATGAGTAGTCATCTAAGAATGTACTATATCATTATTTTATCACTAAAGGATTCTCTCTATTGTATATTATATAAATATTCGAAATCGAGATGAAATTTATTATGTGCAATACACTTTTTTTAATATAGCGTATTCTGCTAATAGATTTTATTTAACAATAGATATTGATATGAAGGTGAGAATTATGACCATATCATCGAATAGTTTTTGAATCTCAAAATGTAATGAGCCAAAAAGCTAAATTCAAAAAAATTGTCTTTTTTCAAATACACCTTTTTTGGGAAAATAGTAAATTTCCATCTTCATTAAGCCCGGCAAATTGATCAAAGGCTTGACGATTTACTCGAAATGCATTGCACATTTTAATTCTGTTCCCTCAAATTTTTTTTCTTGAATGGGCAACAATTTTCTTTTCATCTACAAAATACTTTAGATATCTCTGCTCCATTCCTCGACGGAATTTTTGATTGAAGATTCATAAAACTATTTATGTTCCCGTCTCATCGATAAGTTGAGTATTTTGTAAAAACAATATTCGATAAACTCAGCATTCATTCAATTCTGAGCGTATTGCAAAAGATTGATAAGTTTCCCTATCGAATGGGTGGTAAAAAAAGTATTTTCTGATCCTTGAATGTAAGTCCCTATGTAAATCCCTTAAAGGCATAGTGGGACCAAGTGTTTCTAGTTAATCAAAGTAGATCCATCTAAAGTCTATTATTTACACTACATAGACAATGTTTGCTACAGGAAAATTACTTTTCTTCAAGTTAAAAAGTTTCCCTAATTAGCTTTTCTCCCCTATCTCAAGAAAGTATATATTTGCTCAATTCTCATACAAATGACAAATTTATTCGAAAATGTAATCCAAATTGTGCAATGCATTCGAGAGCAAGCTATAAACAGGAAAAATAGGCAGAAGCATTGCTTCTTAATTTAACCAATTCTTAAAATATATATTTATTTATTTATTTTCAAAAAAAAAACATTTGCATAATTTTCATCAGTGTGCATAAATTAGGCCTCTCTATACTTTGAGGAGATATATATTTTTGTGTGTACAATATCTATCTATCCTAAAGATACAAAGAGACTGACATAAAAACATAGATTGAGGAAGGGACTGAGGTATACGTCGAGGAATGGAGCAGAGATATCTAAAGTATTTTGTAGATGAAAAGAAAATTGTTGCCCATTCAAGAAAAAAAATTTGAGGGAACAGAATTAAAATGTGCAATGCATTTCGAGTAAATCGTCAAGCCTTTGATCAATTTGCCGGGCTTAATGAAGATGGAAATTTACTATTTTCCCAAAAAAACTCAATATTTTTCTCCATATGGTCAGGTTCGCAAATATTTTCTGATTCTAGCCATCGTATGATGAAAAATTTTAAGATTTTTTTGTAATAGTTGGAAATTTCAGATGGTTTGATTCTCCAAAATGATGTCTATTATAGTTAAATTAGAATTTTTCATTTAATTTCATGATCTTTACATGATTCTAATACTATTTTCATTGAAAAAACACTTGAATTATAGTGAAAACGTAGTAAAAATTCATTGAAAATCTAGCGGCATTTTTAAAAAGTCTGATCTTTAAACTTGAATATTATCACGGAAAAGCATTTTGATACTGGATTTTGTATAAAATAATGTCAAGAAGTCATAGTATTATCAATTGAGTAGGTTTTTAAAGTAGGTTGAAAAATTTGTTACATCACTATTGTGAGATTAAATTATACTTAGTCTTTAACTCAAGATGGCAGACTCATCAACCACTCTTTTCTAGGAGATATTTCTAGGAGGTCATCTTTCAATTTTCATATTTTTTCAATAAAGTATTGTAGCTGAAGAAGTAATACTTCTTTCGAAAGAATACTAGTTAGTTCTTCTTTCAGAAAAATTAACTTATAATAAATTACTTTTATATTCTTGAAAACAGAATTATGTCTTGATAAAGTTACCTGTTCCTTGCATGACCTGCTGGGGGTTAAAATCAATTTTGCTAAAATTAAGAGAAAACATTAAAAACGTTTTATATTGGATTTTTTTTCTTTATTCTGTTTATCTTATCACAGAGGTATAAATAGATATTTCGAAGTTGAATTAGTTGGAATTATTCTTAAATACATAAAGATTAATTTGATCAAAACTACAGATTGAGCTCATATTATACTAATAGATATAGGGCTAGTATTAAAAATAGTACAAAGTCATGATTTAATAAAAATGAAATACTCAAAGCATGACAGAGATAAATCATATTTTCTTCGTAACCATTTTATCAAAAGTACAGAAAATTCATTTTTATAAATACATAAATAGTGGAGTTTGGCAAAAATTATCATGTATCAGTTAATGATACTTTGAAAATAATAATAATAATAGTTCTGCATAGAAATTTATCACCTGAAAAGGTAATTTTTATTCAAGTTCGTAGTTACGAAGAAGGAAGAAAAAAAACTAAAAGATCCTAATATGATATCCAATTTAAATGATGGAATTGATAAGTAGTTACAATGAATAAATCCAGGGAAAATGTATGAAAAGTGATATTAACGAATTCTCCCAAATGAATATTAGCATCTGACACCTGGCTAATGTGTAAAGTATTCTCGTTTTGTTTTTGAAGATAATACATATTATATTCATATGAAATATTTTAAAATTATAACCTATCCGGTAATGAATAAAAGTTTGATAAATTCTTTTAGATATTAAGTAAAAGAAGGAATCGGATGAATTTTTGTTTTTCACAATTTTAACCCTTATAATTATTGATTGGCCCTAATTCGAAAAATAATCTATTGGAGTAAGCAAGCTCTGTCCTTCATCTGATGTTATGAAAAACTTAATTTTTGTTTATATTTCCTTTTAAAAAAACCTATTCCTCAAAAAATCTATGGGACTTCTAGAATATTAGCCAGTATAGTTTATAGTCAATTAATTTCCTAATTTTAGATATTTAGATGAAATTACATCGTCTATAGATAGCTATCGAATGAACTCTTTTTACAGAATAAATAACGAAGAATCTTCGTCGAAGATGTATTTTTATCGAGGGAATGATCTTTTGTTTGGTATACGTTAAAAAGATTTTTTAATATTAATCTAAATTAGTGCTCTGTTTACTTACCCATAAGTAATTAGAAGAAGAAGTTTTTATATTTTCAGAGTAGAAAATACACGATAAAACATTACGGCAAATCGAAATACAGACTGTATCGATTTTATGTGTGTTTAAAGAAACGAGGATGAGATGTAAAACTGCTTGATAATTATAATTTATCTCGATTGACTCAATTAAAAATTTATTCTGCACATGGTGGGTAATGATTTAAGATTTATTCAAAGTGTTCTTTTATTTCCAAGTTTTTGTAACAAATTGAATTTAGTTCGGTTAACTAAAAATACTACTTTTAATATATAGTCAGCTATCAAGCATGAATTGGACTCTACAGTTACAGAGTATCCTAGCCAGTCTGCCCCCATCTGCCCTCATGTCGATAATTCAAATAAGAAATAAAATCCTCAGTGATCAAGCTGATAAAACTTTCTTCACACCTGAGGAAGAGGTCCAGTTATCTTTGGGTCAATTACAGCCACAACAAGATAGTACAAATGACACAGGTGTATTGAATACATGTGATCAATTGAGTGATTCATATCAGACGACAGTATATTCCTCAAAGTCTTCTTCCCCACATCAAGTTAACCTTGGAAGTAGACTTCAATCATCGATAGACTCTTTGAATGATTCTGATAAGAGTATACACTTCGACTCGTCGAAAAGTAAGTCATTCAACAGAGTTCCAATAACATCACCCAATGAAGTAGAATAACTAAGTAGGCTTCAAGTTAATATCAACTGAGTTGATTCAACTCATTATAAAATAGCCTAAAGATTTACTAATCTTTTAACTACTAGTAAATAACACTAAGATTTCAATCTAATAAATTGATTCTGAGAATAGATAAAAAATAATCAAAAATGAAAAGGATTTTTTTCAAGTTTCAGAAATTTTGGATTTTTCCGATTCAGAATATCAGGCTAGTCAGAGATTTTCAAAACGCCAACGTACTTATTTTAATTCAAACCAGGAAACTAACGATTCCGGCCAATTAATTGTGGATGGTGTCAATTTAGACGAGATTAAAGAGTTCTCACGAACATTCAAGATGAAACGTATAAGTCTTGGCTTGACTCAAACGCAAGTCGGTATGTCCTTGACGAGTAGTGAGGGTCCAGCTTACAGCCAGAGTGCAATCTGTAGATTTGAAAAGTTAGATATTACACCTAAATCTGCCCAGAGGATAAAACCGGTCTTGGAGAAATGGTTGAAGGAAGCTGAAACAAAGATTTTATCCCAGACAACTGATCCCAACGATTCTCTAAGTAATGATAGCTGCAGAAAAAGGAAACGTCGGACGAGTTTCAATCCCCAAGCCTTGGATTATTTGAATGAGTTCTTCGACAAGAATCCCCATCCATCGGGTACAGAGATGCACTTGATTGCTAATCATTTAAATTATGAGAAGGAAGTGATCAGAGTCTGGTTTTGCAACAAAAGACAAGCACTCAAGAATACAATAAAACGTTTTAATACAAATGGATCGAATAACGATTCAGCAAGTGTCTGCAAGCCAATAACTGAAAATTGTGAAGGGGAAATTGATGAGAATTAAAATTTCCTTGACTTTTTATATATTACATATTATTGCAGTATCTCAAAGTTATACAAACTCTATGTGAATGAAACAACTGCCGTTCCTCTTAGTTGATCTCCTCCGTCCTCTGACCAGTATTCAGCCAGTCTCTCTTTTACTCTCTTCTTCTGGTAGCATGCATTTTAAGAAAGACAAACACTTTAGTAAACCCTAAATAATATTTCTAGATAGTGAAAATAAAGAGTAGAACAAAAATAACTGGCAAAGTTTTATAACACCATGACAAAACCATGTTAAATAAGCGCTCAAAAAATGTTTGTAAAGGAGTTTTCCTATAAAAATTGCCCAATATTCTGTCGTATACGATCATGATTTTTATCCATTATCAAAATTTTTGTACAGATAAAAAATATTTATAGATGATATAAAAAGTTGTCAAATTAACACTTGAATATGTGTACAATGTTATTTTTCTCACGATTTAATTTATTTTTTTACCAGAAACTCAAAATATTGACTTGTATAAAATTAGTAACTTGGGTCGATTAGTAAATTTTACACGGATCAATGATGTAATTATTAATTAGGTCTGAGAAATGAATTCTTTCTCAATGCGAAATAATTAATTGAGATTAAACAATAAAAACTCATTGAACTATTTAATACTTTCCAGGGGTCAATAAAAAATTAGATATTATTGTTTCAATAAAACATTAGCAAAAGTAGATTTTAATTGGAATAATATCAACCTTTTTCCGAAACCTCTTCAATCTAAAGCGTTAGTGTTCCTATTGATTCAGAGCTAGGATAACCTATGATGAGTAGTTAACTATGAGTTAGTAACTAGGTTCTTAAAAAATATGCGTTTAAAATTGCTTTATTAATCAATTCTTACTCGAATCGGATTAGTCGAGATGGTCAAATTCCTTCATTCATAAATCAATTCCCGACTTTGCATTTGCAACTTTGGACCCTTAAGTTCAATAACCATTTCTCTCGGAATTTTATGACTTTTAAAACCTTAAGAATCATTGATCAAAATGTAACTTTTAAGGTTCTACTAAAATGTAGTAGTGTATAAAAATTATAATAAAACATAACTACTATCAAGTAAAATTATAAATTTTATATTTATACATTATATTTCATATTAAATAAAGGTTTAGGATCATTATAGGGAAGTCTTAAAATAATTTACAGACATATTAGGGAATTTTCAAATATTTTCTTTTGGTATTCTTCAATGTAAATGCCTATTTTATCAAAATAACCTAGGAATCGTTTCTTTCGGCCGTGTTCTCGTTCAGATTTTGTTGCAGCGAAAATTTGGTTAAAGGCCCATAGAAAATCCATTCGGATACAATCAAGTCTGGCAGGGGAAAAGTAGTCATTGAGGAAAACACCAGAAGCTCGAAGATCTTTGAATAAAACTTTAATATTTTTGTTCATCATTGGATTGTACATTACGTGAGAATTGAGCTTTTGATTGAAACATTCAAAAGTGGTATTTTTATAAAGGGATTTCTCCTGGAGAAAGTAACTGAGAAAAGACTTGCATCCGTTTAATTCATCGGATATCCTGGGAGCTATTTTTTCATCAATGTATAACTCTGCATAGTCAATGCTTTCCTCTGAGAGCTCAAGGGAATCCGAGGTCAATATTAGATCGATTTCCGATTGAGTATCAATCTTTTTAAAATAGACAGATAAGTCATCGTCTATATTAGTATTATCATCATTATTATTTAAAGTAGGGCATTCAGATAAGGTAAGATTACCGTTCCATTGAAGATTACTACATAAATTTTCATAGGAAATATCTTTCTGTTGACAGGAACGATACGACATGCTGGAGTAAGGACTACCAAAGATTTCCAAATAGTCAAAGGAAAACGGTCTTTGATGATCCGAGATGATAGGGGAGTTCTCTTTTTCTGTTATTACCTTGAATTGCTCTTTGATTCTCTGATGGATCTGAGATTGGTCCAGGCTAAAATTGCAAACATTTATATCACACTCGAGATTTGCTACGACATAATCTTGATAATCAGGCTGAGTGATCAAGATAACAGGACGCCGTGACTTTTTAATGATATGATTAACACCGGGCCAAAAGGATTTGTCATAGTTTGAAGAAATTAAATGAACATCATCGAAAATGATGAGAGAGTTCTTTTGTAATGTCACCTTGTTGTAAGGCTGGGCTGGAATATTTTCCTTCAATGACTCTACTCTTGGATTGGGAGTTTTTGACTTTTGAGTGAAGAAATTTGAAATGCTATTAGATTTTCTACCTTTGACGCTTTTGGCTGTCTTCTTGATTGGAATAGGATCATTAGAGAGTTCCGTTTTAACATGGTCTGAATTAACTGAATGATTAAATCTAGACATGATGCATTTCATTGAACGGTCAGTAGAAAAATCCATGACATGCGTCTGAATTATTGAAAAATAAATTAATTCAACATGAGACTCTCAAGTTGAGAAATGATTAGCTCAAATAAGTCCGAGAAGAAAATTTAAAAAAACTACTCACAGCATATTTCATTTTATTGGCCACCTCTTCGATGAATGCGATTAGGTTATATTCTGGAGAACCCAGTAGAAGAAAGCATTCAATAAATCCATCTGAAGATTCACACGAATCTTCATTAGAGAGACTCAATGTCTTTTTAGAATTCCATAGATTTAGCCAATTTACGACTAAAGAAAACTGCCTTTCAAAAGTATACTCATGGTTAAGCGGGTATTTTATCGATAAAAGTTCATTATGGCCCACAATCTGATTTGAATCTTCAGTAGGAGCAGATTTCAATTTTTTTGATTTTGTATCTGACTGCAGGCGACAAGACCTTCGTTTCATAATTAATAGATGATTTTATTTTTCACTATCTCATTTTTTAAATGCTAACAGTTTCAATAAGAAATCAGTTGAAACAAAAAGGAATGTTATTGAAAATCATCGAATAGTAAAAAAGAGTGGTAAAACATATTCAAAATCAAAAAAATTAACCAAGAATGGTTAAATGTCTTGCATAATTCCAAGTCTTGAATCAAAAACTGGCTTTGGGAACTTTTTCTTTACCTCAAAATCCATAACAATATCGATATTGTAATCTTCCAAGCGAGAACTATTCTCCAAGATTTTCTTTAGAGGATAAATTATATCTGCACTTTTATTTTCTTCCATGGTTATGGATGGGGAGGAACTAGACAGGGAATTTTGATTTTGTATCAGATATTTAATCTTTTGGTCTTTCTTCCTAACATCTGATGGACGTATGCAGGATTCTTCACTTGAATATTGACCTATGCGAAAAAACAAGGATGATGATCCAAATTTTTTACCTTTCAAGAATGAGGCTCTTTTCTTTCTCATTAAATGATTAGTATATGTAGCATAGCAATTATACTCTCTCAAATTCTTGTTAACTCGATTTTCAAATGACATCAAAGTTCGATAGTTTTCTTCGGATATACATGATGTACTATACAGTTCCGTCTATTAATCAAGTCATGGAGTAATAATTAGAGGAAAAAACTTACAATATCGACTTCTTTGGAATTCTCCTTATTAAAATTACTCAAATCTTTAGAATTATCCGGTTCATTCATTTTCAATTTTACTGAACGAGAAAGAGAAAAAGCATTAAAATTACAAGTAATTTAAACTAATGAACTTTGATACAGTTATTAATATACAATAACATGTACAATGTATACACAAAAATACTAACCATAATCATTTTCAATTGGTTTAGAGTAGAAGATATTCTGAGACAAGGCCAAGTTTACCTATAAATTAGAAAAATATTTAGCTAAAAAATTTATGTATCAGAAACTCACTAGGTCATGCTTGTCTTGTTCTCTACTTTCAATATTCTTGATTGAATCTAAAGGAATTTTTTTCAATACCGCAGTTACCTGTAGAGAAAAATGTCTCCAAGTTATCCAACGTCTCCTCGTCAAATGTGGATCTTTTTTCATCTTCATTGATGACAACTTTAACCTGGTTGTCAACTGAAATGGAAATAGATATACAGTTTGAGTAAAGCATTTTTTGAGAAAAAACCATTGTTTAGTTTATTTTATTTATTGGTTTAGAGTACTTTAAATTAAGTACGTGATAAAATAAACTTACACGAATCCCTAAGCAATCTAGCGGGTCTTGCTAATACGAAACCATCATTTTCTTTAATATTTTTTTCATTTAGTACCAATGGGAAGATGGGTGCTTTTCTTTTAATATTTTGACTTGTCAATTTGCTTGTCTACAAGGTCATGATTAAAATCAATAAGAAAAACGAAAGAATGATACTTCTCAGTAGTAGTACTCACATCAAATTTATATGATAAAGTTGATGATTTGTCCTCATGGGAATTCCTACTTCTGGAAAATCGCATAGAAATAAGAGTTAACAGAATTCTTTTGATATTTGAATTTTTTTCGTCACCTGAAAAACGTAAATTAAGAATGTTAATCAACAGAATTCATAGGAAAATTTATGCAAAATTTATTTTCATGTAACTATTGGTGACTAATTACAATATCAACTCACAAACAAGTTTTATCTTCGATTTATCCACGCGAAGATCATCAAAAGTATATCTTGGATCAATATAAGAATTTGTTTGAGGATCAACTACTGAATATCTTGTCAGATCAATTGGCCGATATTCACACATTTTAATGAGAGAGTAGAGAATCTCTCTTTTCAACGGGCTTCGTACCACAACATATTGATTATTGGGAAGGCAGATTAAAATTCGTTTCCCAAACTGTAAAGATTATTTAAATTATAATTTTTATTTTAATCAAAGAGTCATGAAACAGATGTACTTGTTCTAAAATTTCTAAGCCTGACATTTTATTGAAATCTTTAGTTGAAAACAGTCTTGATTTATTCTCGTCGGAATCTTTAATTTTTATAATATTGGGAACTTGAGATGATTCGTTGAATATATCAAAGATGTAGTCTTCATCATTTTTTGTGGTGTAGGTAGGCTGAAAGTTTTTTGACAGAGAGCAGGATGGAAAGAATACATGAGGTAATTGTTTTAGGTTAAATTCATTTCTAAAATAACCTTTAATGTCTAAAACTTTGCAATTCTTGTTAATTCCATTCATGAGATAAAGAGTTGATTCTTCACTGACATAAACCAGCAAGTTCAGTTTACAATTATTATAATTCGATCTGGTAAACTTGAATTCATCCATTTTTGTTAAATTATCATATTTGTATTGTAGACGTTTAAACATTTAAACAATATCAGAAAATTTTATTGTTTGTTCTGAAGTACAACTAATTCAAATGAATTCATCAGCTGTTACGAATATAGCTCTCTTCAGTTTTCATCATAAGAGAGGCGTTACTGTAATTCTTTTTAATGATTCTAGACTGACAAAATATTCCCTTCTAATAATGAAGGCTCTTACCCTTTTAAACTGAGTGAATTACCCCATTTCACGTTGCCAGATGGAGCTCACAACTTTGATTCAGAAACTTTTACATTCATTTTACCATCTATTGAAGATTCAAATCAAATTTTCTTTTGTCTTGTTATCTATCGTCAAATTAAAGCATCAGAATATAAGCTTTTATCTGATGAGGATACAAGAAACTCCATTCAAAGATCTTATCTTGTCATTATGCGAGTTGTAAGTGTTGTTTATTCTTAATTAATTTTAACAGCCTTTATTCAATCATCTCAAAAAATTTGCCTCAAAGCTTTTTGAAGAAATCTTATCGTCAGAAACTGTCGCCGAATTAAATGAACGTTTTGAGCTTTCTTATGGAAAATTAAACGAATCGATCAACGAAACATTGAATTGTCCAAAACTCTATAACCTCTCGTTGAATAATGAATCAAACATTCTTGACTTGATAATAACTTATCAGAGAGATGTCCTGGTCATTTTTAAAGCTATTCTATTAGAACGTAGGATTTTATTTAATGGAGATTCTGCTGGGCTTATAACAAATTGGATTTTATCATTACTCAATCTATTTCCCTCTCTCCTTGAGTGTGGAATTCAATCTAATAGTTATAATTTACCTTGGATGAAGGACAAGTTATGTTGGCCTTTATTAAAACGTTACAAACCCGAAGATGAACCTAATTCAACTTTGAGTGATAATGCAACTGATCTGAATGAATCTTCTGGGAATAGTTCTAAGGTGGAAAATCAATCTTTACGTTCACATAGTTCACTTAACAGTCTAATGAATCAGTTCTCAAACATTGGTTCATCCCAGAAAAACGATAAAGTCCTAAAGAATGAAGGCTTCATATCTACCCAGCAGCTGTGTAACATCATTTTGAAATCTTCTCAACCATCTATTGTGGAAGAAGAGACTTGTAATCCTTTTCTGACAGATGTCACCGGGTTTCCTTTGGCTATTTTCTCCAAAGTGAGTTGATTGAATGAAATATTCCACATGGTTGATTTTTATTGCCTTAACTTTTTAAAATATCTCTCTTTCAATCGTAGCAATATAAACTCTTACCATACCTACCGTTGACAAGATTTTCTGATATTATCGATGAAGAAAAAATCTTGATCAATACATCAGAACAAGTGATAAACTCGGTAAAGTCATCCGAGGAAGAATGTCAAGTAGACGAAGAAAATTCCAGAATCATCAAAAATATTATAACAGAGCACTATCTTGTCGATAAAAAATTGAGAGGTTTCATCGCAGGTGCGACAAATCCATTGTTTGCACAAAAAAGAGATCTCTATGATATACAAGTTGTTTCACTTCCATCTGCATTTAAGACTGCTCTCTCCCGGGAAGTTTATGATGTTCTTGCAGAATCTGAAAAGGAACTCAATCAACGTACAAATTTGAATAATCAAATCAATTCGCCCTCACAATTTCTCATGGTTAGTTAAATTATAATTTTCACATTTATCATAACAATTTTTGAAAGCAACCTGTTTTGTAAGAAAAAACAAACTACTTTTTGTGTTTGGATTATCTTAACTCAGTATTCATTTATCAACGAATTTCAAATTATCTTGTCCAATAAACCCATGAAATCACGCAATGTAGTCCTCATTAATTATTTCCATAGTACGTGACCGACAAACAAAATTTGATTCAATTAAGAACGTACTGTATATAATTCGTATGTTGTAATTTCGATTGAAAGATCAGCTATCATTATTTTAATTATAGAGTGTTATCAAAATTCCTATTTTTCTAATATTTTATTTTATATTGAGTGAATATTCTCATAATGACAATCACTAGAAGAACGAAGATCAAGTTAACAATTTATTTGAAAGTTAATATGACAATTTAAAAATGACTTATTTTTCAGAAAATTAGGAAAATTTTCAAAAAAAAATGTTTTTTTTAAAAGTCCATTCAAAGAGATTAAAGAAAACAAGTTTAAAAATAGTTTTCCATTTTTAGTTTCTAAAACTAAGTCTCCTAAACTAAACGATGGTTTTTGAAAAATATTGCATATATTCGTTATCAGCGTATTATGAAACCATACAACATTTTCAATCTCATCAATGCCCCTTAAGGGTTAAAACTGAAAAATAGGATAGAATGGAATTTACCTGAGAAAATAAAAATTCACCAAAAATCTATTAATCCTCAATCATAATCGAAGAACAAGAGATTTTCTTAGAAATACATTAAAGTTTGTTGTTATGAATTCAATTGAGTTGGTTAAATCTCCAGACTCGTTTTAAAAAGATAAAATTGGATTCTCCTAACCTTATCATGTCAAAGTAACGTCTTTTTCTTTATTATCAGACAATTTTACATTCTCTAATGCATGACATAAAATTATAATTTCAGGAAAAGATTGATCATTATTTAGTGAGCGATTATAACTAATTTAAAGTACCAATAGCAATAATTAAATATAGCATTGAACCCAAAGGTAGCTTGCTTATAAACTGACTAGGTTGTCCTCTGGCATTTATTGGTTTCCTTTCAATAATCTAATTTTAAATACAAGCTAGAATACGAGTTTGTCAGAAGTTAAGCAAAATAATTCTTGATCAGCAATTTATTTAACATGCATTACTCTTTTTTAATATGAGTTGATAATTCTTGAAGATGATTGATGAGAATTTTTCATAACTACAACTGTTCCCAGTATTTTGAAGAAACGCTTTTCATTACAAAAATAAAAGAGTTTATCATGCCATCTCTAAAGAGTTACTTTCTAAAAAGTGGACAAATGGCTATTGATTCTTTTCGCCCCTCAAGCTAGCATTTTTTAATACTAAAAAAATAAATACTTGTAAAATTTAATTTATTCATACACTCTGATTGCTAGATGGAAACATTTGACAATAAAAATTAGAATAAAATGATAGATCTATTTGAGTTCTATTTCTACTCATTTAGATCCGCCTAAGATGTATGAAGAACCCAAAACAGTATCCGAATTTATTGAGAAAGTCCTTTTGAATTTATTTAGCTCCCTAAATATCTCTAATAAGCTCTAGATGAAATTTCATTCTGATCAAATTCGCGTCGCTAAACTAAAAAATTATCCCAAAAATAATCTGAATATGGTCTAGAAAATTTTTGATTTTGAGTAGAAATCATTTAGGATTAATGAATTAATTGTCAATTTTTCAACATAGAGAAAATCTGCATTTGTTAAATTCCCAGAGATGGCCAAGACAAATCTCATCCATCAGTCAATCGAAGAGGAATATTCCAGTGAAACAAATACTTTGACATTACGCCATCTCTATCGTAATTCACGAAGGACATGTGAAAACCTCTCAAAGATCCTGGAACTATCCAGAATGGATCGAATATTTATTGATCATATCATAATGGTTTGTAACTCATGGATGAGGATAAATGTCACCCATAAGCCAAACAATCCTATCATTAGCCAACAAAACAATGAAGAAATCAATAATATCCAAATAACTGACCAAATGGATGAGAAAATCAAAAAGAAATTTCCAGGTTAGTTTGATCAACCTCATTTCTTGAGACATTAGGACTTATTATTCGATTTTATTTTATTTGTCGGATTATATTAACATTGACGGTAAAATAATTGAAAATAAGCCGGTTTAACCCGGTGAACTCATGTATAATCAATTTTTTTGAAGCACTATCTGTTTTTTAACAAATTAAATTCACAGGGACTTTACAAGCTTTTACTAGCTGAGTTCAAAGTGGTACACATTCCAAATGAATAAATCTGTTTATTGTTTAGTTGATTATTGCTCAATAGCATATCATTTTGACAAAAATAAGATTTTAATCTCTGATATATAACTCAATTGTTCTTTTAATCTTTCTAGCTATCTAGATCAACAGATAAAAACTAATTTGACAATTGAAGTTAACCAAATTTATCCATTAACTCTTTGAAAATAAACTACGAATAGTAATCAGATATAGGGTATCTCTTCAGAGTGATGAATCATCACTGATGATTTAAAAAAGATTTCATGTTTCAAACTTTATCATACTTTCTATAAAGTTATCTAACATTTAGATCAAGAAAGCCTGGAAAATTGGATTAGAAAAAACTTTGAAAGTTACCTCCTCTCCCTATTACTCAACGCATATCAATGTGAAAATAGTAAGTGTCTGATATATTCACTCAAATAAAAGATTTATTTTCACAAAATCTATTCCGATTTAAAATTTCTCCAATTTTCATTCTTCTATGAGTCCTTTCAACTTTTTAGCTGAAAAATTGATGGGAGAAATAATCTTCAGAAAAAAATTATGGACATCTAATTTCGATTCGGCCCTAAATTTATATTTTTTCGAATTTTTTTATTGATTTGAAAGTGGCCAGAATCGAAATTTGACAAGATGATTCAGATTAGAAATTTGAAATAATCTAAACAACTCTAATTTCGTCTTTGAATTTAAACAAAGTCAAATGCACTATCTCTGAGATCAAATATCTCAGATGGGACTAGTTTTTGGAATCAGTTCCACCTTTGGAGTTACTCTTGGAAATTTTAGAATACATGAGGCTACTTTTGAGGTCAAGATTTTCGTTGACAAGGACCAAACATGTTGATATCTGTTCTATAGATTTTATTACTTTCGATCAAGATTATAAATTATAATTTTATATTATAGTTTATTCAGAATACAAGTTTATATTTCTCTCTGTTATCGATCCCATTCAAATTTATATATTTCCCTTGAGCATGAAATTAATTTTCATTCAAAATGTCATCCGAAAGAAATGCTCTTAATCTTTCTTGATGATTTTTTCTTTATTCTTGGAATACCCCTTTGATCTTGAAAATATTTTGAGAACCAGAATAATTATTCTCATATATATATATATATTTACATATATTTTAGAGGATAATTAATCAAAAAATATAGTTGGAATACATTATCGATTAATTTTCAAAAAACTTCTTTTTTTAACACCACTACCAGACTATTCAATATTACTACTACTCAAGCATAAACAATTTAATATGTAGCTATTTATAGTATCCATATTTGTCTCAAATTATTCCTAATCTATCTGTAATTTACATTTTATAGTCAATTTTGTAGAAAGAATCAGTTCTCATTTGATTGATCTTAAAGGGGGAGGGAAATTCATGTAGTATATCATTTGAAAACCTAGTTGACACCAATTTTACAAAAGATTCAATATTTTAATCCGGAAAGTCAGGAAAGAATTCCATAAACTTAGTGAAGCTCGTGAATTGTTGAAAAGAATCTCCGAGAGAGAAATCCAATCAGGTAAAAATTAGGACATTTTTTTGAATTTTATAAAAAGCTCCAAATTTTCCCTTTTTCAACGTTTGAGCTCATATTTTTCATCGATTTAAAAGATTTTATCTAGCCATCTTAAACTTTTCTAATATGGATCAGTTTCCTTCGTTATGAAATTGAAGTGGTTCGATTTCAACCATAACAAATCTCTGTGCTCGAAGGGTAAAAAAGTGTCTTCATGTCAACTAGCCACAGCTATTCTCGATTTTTATGATTTTTACAAAAATCTCATTTTTTCATAAAGTTATCGAAATTTTCTAAGGATATTTTGGTAACTGATTCAAAATGTACTCTTTCCCTGATTTAAGAAAATAAATTTTTTTTGAAATATTTAGAGACATTTTAATTTCGAGCTGGCTCCATTTTTTTGATTTTTTTTATATTTTTCTGATTTCTAGGTGTGAGAGGAATCAAGCGTTATTTTTTTCAAGGAAAATAATTAATCTTATTCATTTTTTGAAAAAACCTGTCATTTTGAAATAATCTTGGATCATAGTAATTTATCAATTTCCAAGCGGTGAAAATGATCGAAAAATAGGAAGAAGACTTTAACACGTAAATGGAGTGTTTCCTATTATCTCTACGATCATTTTTGGTTTTTTTGTCTATTGGCGATCTAGAGAAATAAAATTTGATTTCTCTCGCGTCTCCGAATTTTTCCAAAAATAGATTTTTTTCTTAAATCAGTGGAAGTCTAGATTTTGAATCAGATATCAGCAAATTTTAATGCCTAGATAAAAAAATGAATTTTTCAAAAATCATGAATTCCCAAATCCATCCAGAATAACTTTATATAATGATAACTGATCAGATATGATGAAACAATTGAAGTTTAGTGGACTTACTGAGAATTGTCTCTTGCCTATTCTTAAAATTCCAAAATCTCCCTCACCTCTCATTTGGACACACTCATTCTCATCATAGGCTCAAAGCCTCCCGCCACACCGGTCACTCTTTTCCCTGTCCCCTTTCATAATAACTTGACTATTATTTCAATAAAAATGTTTCCATTTCAAAAAAAAACAGACGGAACAGTCATTCAGGTTATGATGAAGAAAATCTTGGCTCCAATATAATTTTATTGACTTAGATTATTGCTTGAATGCCAGTAAATAAAATTTGATTGAGAATCTCTCGAATTTAATATTAAATTTTTAACTTATCCTTTTCAAATTTTTTCTCTAGCAACACCCTCAGATTTCAACGTGTCATTTATCAATGCATTCCAAGAGACTAGATGCTTCCAAATATGGAAAAAGAACATTTCTATAACTAACCTTATGCAAGAATACAAGCCTGATCCTCAACTAAAGACAAGTGAAAACGTGAATATTAAAATGTTCATAATGAATGAGTTGTTATATTAATTATAATTACTAGAGCCTGAAAAATAGTAGCTTAAAAATCGCAAAATAGTATACAAACAATGTAGAATAAATTATTATTTTTAGTATATTATATGATCTATTCAAAAGTAATGGGATTTGAAAATTAATCATTAATCATTTTATTGAAATTTTTTATTAAAAATCTTCATCATGTTAAATCTATTGGTTTTGAAATATCTACGAGGTGACACATGCGATTGCATATTACAGTGAATTTTATAAGGGTATTGCTTTTTGAACTTTGAATCGAAAAATGATTCACCTCGCTCAATTTTTGATTGTATCGATAAATTTAGCATAATCTGATTGGTCGAGATTTCAAGGACCAATCAGAATTAGGGATTATAACTAAACACGGCATGGGAATTTAAGTTACTAAAAATAGTTACTTAAAAGTTGAAATAGTATAAGAATAAATAGTAGTTTAAAAATAGTTAATTTTAGCAGGTTATAACTTCGGAACCCAGGGTAATATGCAACTTTAGTATCATTTAGTATCAACCTTTAACTATCATTTTTACATACAACTTCCTGTGTAATTTCGTAAAAATAGTCGTTTTGAGGCTCTGATTATAATTACTAGAGCCTCAAAAACTATTAAAATGCTTATTTTAAGCAGCTATTCCCTCTGTTCTGGAAACCATTTGAAACAACAAGTTTTCATATTATGGCATCAGGGTTCAAAGTTATAAGGTCTAAAAATGTATTATTTTGAAGATAAGGTATATCATGCCATAGCAATGATCCCAATCCAAATTTTTCAAGGTAGAAAAAGGATTTTCAATGTTTAACAATAAGTTTAAAAATAACCTTGAAGATGATACCTGTGAGTAGTTTTTGCAAGACTGATTTTAGTAAATTATTTTCCATATTTCTCACTATGACACCAAACTTTACGAAACCTCCAAATTTCATTGTTACCTAGTTTTTCTGCATAACTAATTTGATTATAATATGAAATTGACTAAATTCTCATGATTATAAATTTTAAAATAAATACAGAATGAGCCAAGTTTGACAAATCATCCTGGATGTGAGTATCAGAAGGAGCTTTTATCCTATCAGGTCTTCGAGAATATAAAACAGTAAGTTTACGCATAAAAACGTGATCATTTCTCCTCTGATTTTTCTTCCCTCAAGGCTTAGCAATACAGCTGCAGACCAAGGGAGAGAATTAGTTCGCAAAAGTCTGTCAAATTTCCTTAAATTCGGAAGTGAGAATACACACATGATATTTAATTATTTGAAATAAAAGATGTTTTTTATAAATTTCATCTATCAGATCACACAAATAAGGATCAACAATGTTGATTCAACATAGAGCTAATTGACATATTTTTCTGCAGATAGTCAGGAACAAATGTATTTTTGGGTTCCATTTTGAAATGAGCCAATAAGTTGCTTGGGAAAAAAATTAAATTTAGAATATTGAAAATGCCACAATTTCCCACTTTTACAAACTTTGAGCTCAAATTTTTACTGATTTAAAAAAATTGAAATGTTAAAATTTAGGATCAAAATTAGACATTATATTCGAATTTATCTAAAGAAGTTGATAAAAATTCGTTATTTTTGAAATCGAACCATTTTAATTTATTAGTTCATAGTTTAAAAGTTTAACTTTTTCTTGGATATGGCGACTTTTGCTCAAGCTCTATTGCTGGATTTGAATTCTTTGTCTAATTATGATACAAAATACCAGTTTTCATTAGCTTTCAAATAAAAAAACTGAGAAAGCGTTGAAAAAGCGAAAATTTGGCGAATTCAAATTTTTTTTACAAAATCTTATGAGCTCAATTCATTGTGGAATTCAAACAATAAATAGTTTTCAATAAATAGTTTTCAATAAATTCTCATCTTTATGTTATATAGCTTTATGATATTCCCCAAACCTTCTGTATTGATTAGCTTTATTTCTGTACTCTGATTGGACAGAAATTTGAGATTATGAAACCATGAAAGTTTTATATGTGATCGATAAACTTCTACATTTTTCATTACTTTTCCATTTGTAAACAAATTTTAAATTCAAGTAAGAGTTTATTGAGTATGATTCATTTGTATTTTTTATTAATAAAAATAGTAAAGCCGTGTCATTTGTTACAAAATTACAAAGTTCTCAGTTTGATTTCTACCTGACTTTGGTATGAAAAAATTCTCAACTACTCTAAATCTCGGCTTTGTTAAAAGTTTCCTTTAAAATTAAATTTGTTATTTATTTCTCCCCAAATTTACTTGGAGACACAATGGTATTTTTATCATTGAAGACGAATCCCTTGGGTTGAGTTTCTTTGTTAATACTGCAGAGTATGAGGGATAGCAAATGTTCTCTAAATTAGCTACTGAAATTTCCACAAGTTTTTCTCCGCTAATCACTTCAATAGAAGCACCAAGTTTTTTTCAATTTAACTTAGCGATTTATAAATGATGTCTGGCTATTTCGAATGCTTGGCAAATGTTGTAACCGAGATCAATCTTGATAAGTTTAGACGGCATGCTTTGCAATTGACAAACTAAAGATTTGGTGCCTCTAATATAGTATTTGAATCAGGACTTCTTTTGAGTACCGTAATAATTTATTCCTTTATATAACTCAAAGCAATATTTTAAATGAACATCTTTTTATTTTTTTACAGGAGACTCCTTCAAAACAACATGATACTAGTATGTATGCTTTTTTGTTATCTGTCTTCTCGTTAGTAACTTTCCGTCTGTTTTGTTCAAATTTAATGTGTTTTACAATTATATATTAACTGAATGCATCTATAAACAGAATTAGTAACGCATGAAATAATTGATTTCTATTTATTTCTCCAACTCTTTTATTTTCAAATAATGTAATTCCTGCATGACAAATTTATATATGTTGATTGTATTATTTTTTTCATACAAAATTTGATACGTTTCACTGGCTCAAATATGGAACAACAATAAATTCACAGTGTTTTTTACAACTATTTGAAGTCTCTTTTTCAATTTTTGATAGCTGAACAATGTTCAGGAATCAATTGTGGTTAGTGGTAGATTCTCAGCTGAATTCAAAAATAAATTAATCATGGGAATTACCTCATGTATTTTGCTGAGTTGCTTTAGACTCTAACCCGGTTTTCATATAAATACTGTGACAATGCGGTTCTTCGAGCACTTCCTATCGAGTTCAGCCAGGATATCCATATTTTTTGATTTCATTAATTTCCATGTTTCTTTGTAAAATGATCGCAATAATTCTTTTTATCCTCAATTGATGGAATAGAATATTACGTCAATGTTGAAAAAAGACGTAGGATAATTTCCAAATCGGTTTCAACTCTCCATTATGATAATAAACAAACCATAGAAACTCATTCACTGACCAAGATATTATGCCAAGAATTTAATGATTAAGTAGAAAAATTTTGAATGAAAGAAGAAGATGCCAGGTTCTTTCTCATAAATAAAGACCTTTATTTATATGGCATGTATCACACTGATGAATATGTCCGAAATAGGAATCTTTATTGGTAAAACAATCTGTTAGCTCAGCTCAAAACCAATGTTACAAAACAACCAACCCAGTTAGTAAGAAATTCTTACTAAGAATTCATTTAAAATACCATTAAAAAGAAGTATACTTCAGAATAATTCTTGAATTGATAGCCCTTATTAGAGAAAATTAAAAATTTCCAAATTGGACGTAAAGTATCAATCACTAGCATGATTCTAGGTTTTTTGAATTATGATCTAATATTATTTACGTGCGATAAAAATGACTTGACCAGTCAGTGAAGAAAACCAAAATTCTTACAAAGAGCCTCTTAATTATAATTATTCATCAGTCTTCCTCATTTTATTGATATTATTTCAACCAATTATTACCAAGCATTTTAGATGAAAATATTAAGCTCATGCAAGCAAGCAAATAGACCTTTTTATTCTATACCTTTTTCAGGTCTAGTTCGTAGAATGAAGAAGTCAATTTTGTATTTTTCCATTTTGTTTTTGTAGATTTTCACTTTAGTTTCAATCTCAGTCCTTTCAAGCTTTCAGAGACTGACGAATGAAAAATTAATTCTGTAAAACTCTTGATCATGGTTGGTCAATGAAATGGAGAACAGAGTTAGAGTTAACCAAATTTGACTTGAAACAGAGTGAACCTCATGGACTCTCTAATTATCATTTGTTTTAGGTGAAGCTCAAAATTCTCCGTTTGTTGAAGATCTCACCACAAATTTCATCAAAAGTGTCAAGGCAGTCAAATCCCTTACAATGGGAGATTTCGAAACAAACAATTCCATCCCAAATCAACATCTACCATCACCCCCTGCAGTTCCTCCACGTCTTCAAAAGCATAACTGTTGATATGTTCTATTCTCTTTTTTTATATGGTTATAAAAATTATAATAATTATTGCTGTAAATCTTTATTTGTTTGTTAAGACAAACTTTTATTTGATTTGTTACTGAAAGAAATAACTCCTTAGAGGTTCCATAATATAGATAAATGTATATTTACAGATTAAAATATGTAATGAATTAATTGCATAACTATGAAGATACCTAACATCGTAAAATGTATATGAATGTTTTTATTAATTGAATACAAATAAAGTTATCACTGCTCTGATTAATTTCCAAATTTCTTGACTTTTCTTGTAATTTTTGAAGCCAATAATGCTCGATTAAGCCAGAACTTCTCTGGTTTGGAAGATGTGAATTCTAGAAGAATTATACAAGTTGCTATCAGACTACACCTATATAAACCTAATTGACATGAAGATGAGCATTTACTATTTTTACATAAAAACTCGATATTTTTCTCCGGGTTCACAGGGAACAAATAATGAGCTGTGGATATTTGAAGGAATTCTGAAAAAACCTCAATCTGACCAAAATTAGGCCGTTTTTTTCGAATTTCGAAAATGTATCAAATTTCCACTTATTCAACTTTCAAATCCAAATTTTTTATCGATTTCGATGATTCTAAGCAGTTAAGTGATGATATTTGGGATCAACATTAGAAAAAGAATTCGAATTCACCTGCAAAAGTTCACTGAAATTCGTCATTATTCTAGGAAATCGAACAATTTGAATTTTTCAATTATCTCGAAGGCAAATCTTTAACTTTTTCTCGGAAACAGTAAGATCCTCGCTATCTCTATGGCCAAATTCGAGCTCTTCGTTCAATGTTGATTCCAAATATCATCCCTTAACTGCTTCGAATCATTCACAGTTTTTTTTGGTTCAAAAGTTGAAAAAGTGGAAATTTGGTGCATTTTCGAAATTTGAAAAACCGCCTAATTTTGGTGAGATTGAATTTTTATCGGAATTCTTTCGAACATTTACATCTTAATAGCTCATTCCGTTTTAGAATTTAAAAAATTATTTTTTCCCTGTGAATCCTGAGATAAATATCGAGTTTTTTATAAAAATAGTTAATTCTCATCTTCATGTCAACTAGCTTTAGCTTGACGGAGTCTAAAATAGTTTTTCAAGGTCAGAAGAAGAAAATAAAAGTGAAAATATTTATTATTATGCATAACTGTGAATAAATATGTACAATACTGTATTGAGTTAAAAAGAGAAATCATTTGAGTACGCCTTAACAGACAACCAAGTGTAAGAAATAAATTTTTGTACACTAATATATTTATAAGGTATAAATTATAAATAAAAATTAAACATAAAATTTTCTATTTAAGTCGTTTGCATCAATAAATAAAAGACCAACGGCTTGAAGCTGTTCTCCTATTGGTCAAATGATACCAGTGGTATTTTGAAAATCTCTCTATGGTATTTCTTCAACTTTACAAGCTTCACAGTATGATTCAAATAAAGGAAAAATTAATAAAACTTAAAAATTCATCAATCATATTATTCATACATCCGATGAGTCATTATCATGAGATTTTCTGATATTCATAAATGATACATTCCCACGAAATGATGGAGGACTTGGAGTGGACTGGGCTAGAGTAGCGGCTGAAAAGTCACCGAAAGAATTTGTATTACTTCGGGATTGAGAATCTTTTCCCTCGTTATCTGACGAGGCTGAACAATTTTCTGACGTTGAAAGAGATGGTTTATTGGAATACTTGTTTGCTAAATCGTCAGATATCCAAATTCCATTCTCTTCGTTAGATTCAAGAGTCATACCATTGAGAGATCCCTGACTAGAACCATCTTCATAGTTCTATAATAAAATGAAAATTTTAATTTAGTTAAATGAACACTCGACGGTCATTGGTTGATTTTTAAATTGTAATAGGTAAAAGTGTGAATAAATTAAACTACAGTCATCAGTTGAATTCAAATCGGACTTTTTTGTCTATATACTCAATATCAATGTTTTCCAGATTTGTAGAGAACAAAGATGGAATTCTAGATTAATTTGATCAAAGAATTTCAGGCATTAACGATTAAAGATTTGTCGATGGAAATATTTTATAGGGGCATAATTCCCTGAAGGTGTTTTACACTTTGCATACTTTAATTGGGGTAAATTATTTTCTTAAAACCTGCTTAAATATGCACAAAATTGAGTTCAAGTTATGAAATTTCGAAGAAAATAGGTAAATTTGACTTTAAATAGCCCAGTAACTAGAAGATCATTTTACTCTTTTGTTAATATTTTAATCCTGAACAAGAAAATTTCCTTTCTCTGTCTATCTCGTTCATGTTCTTCTGTGTAGAAGGGCAAAGCTAGGCAAGTCGGGTTTTCTGTTTTTCCCGAATAATTCGAAAACTCTATTGTAGATAGCCTTAATTGAAATCAGCAAAATACTTTTTACATAGGATTCTGTTAGTAAAAATTAAAATGAATTTTTCTTACTTTAACAGGACTTGATTGGTTATAAGGGGGCGTAAGGGCTTTATTATCAACTCCAGGGAATATCAAGCTATTCTTTTTGGATTTTTTAACTTGTGTCAAATTACATTCACTTTCTGATTCATTTTGACTACTAAAGAGCATTGGGGGATTTAATATTGATGATGGCATTGGATTGCGCTTGCCGACAGCTCGTCCAGTTCCATCGTCCACAATAATTGCGTTCTCTGGCAATTTCTTTGTTGAATGACTCATATGGAGACGGGGATTAGGATTAGAGGAATGACGATTACGACTGCGTCGGGAACTGAACCACATATTGCATCCAATTATTGTACATTTGTGCATTTCTCTTAAATGAACCGCACTGTAGTGGATCTTCAATGCACCTAGAAATAATTTATAATTTTATACCATATACTTGTGAGTAGTTATATGCTATTTATGATAATTTTTATTATTAAAAGCGTGTTATCCTTATAATTTGTGATGATTGATTATAATCATAATTAACAAATATGATAAATTATCATTGATAATACATATATTCTACACTTTACCTGAATACTTTCAACTAGTTAGACTAACCTTTATCACAAAATGATTTTTTACATGTTGTACAAATAACACGTCTTTTATTTCGTTGCACATTACTATTGCTAACACCTTTTGTATTTGTTATTTCATCTGATTCAGCACTTTTCATACTGTTCCCTTCATAGTCGACAGAATCGCTATTCATTTCACCCAGTGTAATTATGGTATTGTTATTACTGAATTGTAAACTTTCATTGTATTCTTCATGTTTTTGATCATTATTGCCGCCATTTGAATCATTTATACAACTACTATTGTTGGAATTTATTTGTTTTTTCGTTAACTTTTTCTGACGCTTTCCCGGCTCCTTTATCAGGTTACCAATACCATTTGAGGACATCTTCGAAGTTCTTTTCCCATTTTGATTGCGTTGTCTCTTTGCCTGAAATTGATTGTTTTAAGAAAACGATTAATGGTTTATTTTCCTAAAAAACTCCTTTCAGGTTGTGGGAGTTTTCATTTCAACTCACAGAATTATTAACTATTTCAAGAGGGCTCAATTTATCATTTATCATGCTGAGTTCATTTGTTTCCACTAGACGAGTTGGAAAGCCCCGACCAAGACTCAGGAGTGTATTCAGGGAATTGGGCATATTGAAGTTTTGTCCAACCAAGTTCTGTAGGATCTCCTGCATTCCCGGATTCAAAAGTTCCTTGCTGGAATTATTGTATTTTGTATTTATCATTTGACTAGGCGTGAAAAGTCCTGGAAATGCATTAAAAGTATCCGGCATCTTTGGCTGATGTTGACTCAGAATATCAAGGAACATTTGCATAGGATTGGTGTTGTTCATTTGAACTCTCTGCTGAGCAAAGAGATCAGTGAAGAGAGGATTTGCCTTTGGACACGCCTCCTTATTCATACTCAGCATGGTGATATAATCAGATATTAGTTTATTATTAAAATCTGAAAAGAAAGGAAAACAATTACAGTGGGTTTATTCATCAAGTCAGGCATTTTAAATTCTCACCAAAGTTGATATTGTTATTCTGAAAGACTGGCCGGGGAAAGGATTCTTCTCCATTAGTTTGGTTCATAACAACATCTAATTTCGCTTTGTTCTCTTGAAGACACATGAGCGATTTGGCAGTTATCACTTCCTCATCAAAGGAGCAATACTCCTCTCTTTCACAAAGCTTTGAACCCCTCAACAGTTCATCTTGGCTCCAGTGTAATCTTTGTAGAACCCGCTTCAAAAACTCATTGCCCAAGTCCTGTAGAATCAAATCAATGAACGTATCAAGGAATAACTTCATTCGACTTGATATTCTGGTATTATTCCATAAGATGATTGTTAATATTTTCTCTGCCAAATTTTCTGTGACATGAGTTGTGTCTTTCAATGCAACTGGAAATATAAAAAGAAATAATTTCAAATTCTAATTGGCTCGGTAGAGCTTGACTGAGTAGCTTACCATGTTCAGTTATTGAATGCTGACAACTGCCACATACTCGAGACCTTTCATCAATCAGGCCGAAATGAAGACATTTACAGTTATTCCTATGACATTGACCAGAGACTTTGGAAATCTGTGGGAAAAGAATAAATTTTAATTAGACGTGGGGTTTTTGTTTTCCTACAAATTTCTTGTTAGCACGTAGGGTTTAATCTAATTTTTGTTTCATGGCACAAAAAGGAAACAGATATCTTTTTTTTCATTTGATATGGTTTTTATATTAACGGGAGATTTTAAACAAATGTTGTCAAGGTAACCTTCATTTTTAATTCAATCATCAGTCCACCAAAGTTTGACAAAGCCTGAGATATTCGATGAAATATAAAAGTACTGTGAAGTATACACATTGTATACATTAGATTTGTTACTGTTTTTTTGATATTTAAGCGAAAGAAAATAAAGGCGACAGAGGAGACTCTCTTACTGTTTATAGAAATAATAAGAAAAACCGAAGAAGCATTGTCCACTATTTCTTCATTATAGTATCATCATTACATTCAAAATAGGAATAAATGCCTGTTAGCATCTCTCGCTATGCGGGAAATTTCATCATTTGTGACATGACCAGATTTTCCTATAACGCCAACCTTACGTTGAAGGAGGAAATTTTGAAAAGTTTGTTTAGTTGGTACATTTCAAAAATTAAGAAATGACAAAAAAATATTACATAAAATAGTAGTTGGTTATGATTTCTCTAGTTGGTTGTCATGTAAATTCTAACGACACTGTAATGTATAGAGAAACTGACTTTATCTTTATACCATAAAATGCTTTGAAAATAAATAAATATGTTTTCATTTTTGAAAGTAGAAGCTTGTTAAGAAAAAGACAATTTGAGAATTCAAAATGCGTTAATCGATAACAAAACTGTATATTATTAAATATACAGTTGAATAGTTTCGCATCAAAATATTTTTTTTGCTTCTGGAATAAGATTTTTTTTAATTATTAAAATAAAAAACGTTTTTACGATCAAAATTGTTTTAATTCTCATTTGAAAAATGAGAGAAATTTCATTTTTAATAATTTTCAAAACAACTTTATATAATAAAGTCAAAATAAAACATTTAAAAACGTTTTTTTATTTGATTATCCTCACAATTATGTTCACCTTATTACAGAAGCATCAACAGGTATTTTTGAGCGAAATTTGGTGGAATGATGTTAAAATACTTAATTTTATCAGATCGAGATGCGATTTTAGTAATTTTGGAAATATTCGTCTATTTTTATAAAATGATTCATTTTGCGTCTTTACTTTTCAAAAATAAATGGAAAACGTTCAAAATTTTGTTTAACTAATTATAGTTTCTACTATTGTACTGTTTTAAGGAATGCTACAGTAGCATTTATATTGATTACTTTGGTGATTATGTGGTCAATTGGGATCATAAACACTTGATAACGGGTACCTAACCCAATGAATTTGTCTCTGCGGTATGTACATTTCCTATCGGTAGGCATTATAATTCCTAACAGATAGATGTATTCCTTACATGTGTGACATTAGCAGAGATCAAGTAGAAGAAATATCATTAACACTAGGTGAGATAATATAACAAACATTGGTGATAGAATTTTTTTCCTTCCAATAAAATTACCGAATCGATATAACCTAACTAACGTGGTGAAATTTGATAAATGCTTTAGTTTTCATATTTTAGTTAATTTAAGTCAAGCTTTTCTTAAATATAAGAAATCAACTCAGAGTTCATTCCAATGATAATCTTATAGAAGAGTCAGAGTCAAATAATTCAGATTCGGATCCGTCTGAAAAAATGCGGAAGATACCGAAAATTATTAAAACAAGTATTAATTTTCAATAATCTTGTGAATATTTTTTTATTGTTGAAAATTGATTAAAATTAGAGAGCTCAAATAAAAATTCAAGAGCTTTCAACTACTCTAAAAGAGATTTGATACCTTCCTTTTCGCAAGAACCATCTCTAAGGCTACCTAGGATCTTCTCTGGACCTATTTATCGTTCTTCAAGCTTTCATAATGTCAAGGATTAATAATGTAAACCTTAGAAAATAACTGTTATTTGATTACTAATGTACGATTTCTGTAGTCAAATAGTGGCGATTCGGAAATTTTCGAAATCTTCCTGAATCTAAAGAACCCTAGTCAGAGTGGAACTCATCTGTAAACTTTAACTTCAGAAAGAGTTTTTAGTATCCTAGAAATCTATAAAAGATTCTCAATTGTTCAAAAGTTTTCACATATCAAGAAAAATAATCATTATTGCAAAAAAGGATAACAGCACCTTTTTATTTTCTTTGGACATGTTAACTTTTTATGACTTTCAAATTGACTACACTAGAGAACTGTTTAATGATGTATTGAGAAATAATAAAATACTGTATTCAATTGATGCAGTTATTCCGAAACCCGCTGCTTCTTCATCACTCTCAGAACGCATTGCACACAGTCTTTAATTGAAAGATGTAGGGGAGAATGAAATAATAAAATTTTCTTTTTGATTACTCCAACTACACTAAGTAATACACCTACCTTATGCTTCGAAGTTGATATATGTATGGTTACACGTACGTACGTATCAATTGGTATGTTGGTATCACGTCAGAATGTGATTCAAGATTGATTATAATAAGTAAAGTTGTTACATATTTTTTGATATGTAATTGGGGTTGTTGTACACACTTTGTTCATATATGATACATACATAGATATCAGCCATCATCAAATAGTCAGGGAGGTGCAATGCACCTTGCAATCTCGTTGTAGAATGAAAGAAAACCACGTAGTCCCTAAAGTTATACGAGGTAAAGTCAAGTTGATAATAAAATATTGATATACATCGTTAGCATCATGAAATGTTGGACAAGACTTTTATCACGTAATCTCATTAAAATGGAAAGATTTGATGATGTACCTGCAGACTCCACACGGCACTCTTTAAATCGAGAATGCAATCAAATTCATCTAACTATTCTTCCTGACAGGGTTTAATTAATCAAATTGAGTCGAAAGGTCTTTTGTCATCATTGCATATTTTTTAATGATGTATGGAGGCGTCAAAGTTATTGTGAAATGGTTACTCTTTTGAATACATTTCATTATTCTAGAGTGTATAGGAATCGAGAATAGGATATCTTGGAAACAACGTCTTATTCCTATCATAATAAACTAGAAATCCTTCTCCAACTATTCTAGCATGATACCTGACTTTTTTGACAATTTAAATGTGCATAGAAGATAGATGTTTCCAACTCCCATTTTCGCTGTCAAAACATGTCAACTAAAAAAGTATGTTTTCGTAATAGGGGAAAATGAAATGACTGCCTTAACAAAAGATATATACTCCAATTGCATATAGGAGAGGAGAGAATGAATTGGAAAGTGAAAATTTTTACAAAGCAAACTAAAGTCAATCCTTTTCGAGTATTTTATTTTGTGATTAATGATCAAAATATAAAGAAAATGTACAAATGTAATTTGTACACGTGCCACGTTTTAGTGCATTCTTGTGTGATGGCCCAATCCCCTTGAGAGTTTGTGGAAAAATAAAACATTGTGGATCAAAAATTTCCAAAAAACGTATTATAATTTATTTTCGGATGAAAAAAGATTTGTTTCTCAATTACAGTTATGGGAAAAATACAAAAAAAATATTTTTCAAATACACCCTGTAAAATATAAATAATAAAACAAAATTGCCAAACTTTCTTGTACGTTTTAAACATTCAGTTTTGTTTTCTTTTCTTTTGTACGAGGAAAAAAACAACAACTTTTGAGAGGAATAAACTAAAAAGATTCCTAGTCCAGAGTTAAAAATTTTTTCACAAAGAAATTTTACAACCCTAGAAGCATTTTCTGTTGTTGACACCCACCACCCTCTAGTCCAATTTTTTAATGATGATCTTTATCGTATTCATATTATACGTTAAACCAAATTATCAAATCCAACTATTCCTCTTCTTCGAGTGGTTTATTTTTGGAGCCTTGTTTTAGTCCAGTACAACTGAAACTTGTTCATCTTTTCCAAAAAGCAAAAGTTTGTTTAACAGAATAATTATTCTATTTATATTCTTTTACTTCTTTTGAGAGAATTGATAAAAACCTCACTCAAAAATACTGATCATTATTTTCATTGGCTAGCTTCATCCAAAAATAAATTTTATTCCTCTCCGTAAAACAGATATATTCTCTGAATGGAATCGGTTAGAGCCATCAATCTTTAGATGGACAGCTTCATCAATATGCACACTGAGCAAGACTATTGTGTGTATAATCTCTGCCTGCCTGTTGGTTACAACAAAACTTTAACAAGGTATAGGCAGTAGCCTTTTATTATAGCTGCATTCACAGTAAAAAGACGATTAATTAATTAAAAAGGAATATGAATGGAATTTGAAGACACTGGAGAGAATTCTCTACTAATGAAGGGGAAATGTAATTTTTTGCTTGCATGGGCAGAAAAACAGGTTTTGGTTATGTATCGAATGGGATGTAGATTGGGGATTATCTTAATTTAGATTGTATTTTGTGTGATAAATTGAATTAATCTCTGTAGATACCTGATGGACATAAACTATTGGCAAGTGAAGAGTTTTTCTGTATGACTGTCAAGAAAGAAAAGTATTTTTTTCTGTACTCAGTTTAAGATTTCTTTTTCCAAGAACCATTTTAAATATTTACCAGAAATAAAAAAAATCTAATGAATTTTAAACGTTTTTTTTTAATTTTTCAATTCACTTTTTAAAAGTAAAAATCCTTTAATAAAGACTTGGATGAAATTTTCAAAAATTGCTCAAATCGCTTATCGATATTTTAAAATTTTCACAATTTTTTTTATCTTATTACACAGGCATAAATAGATATTTTGGAGCGAAATTTGAAGATTAATTTTCCCATATCGATAGGCAAATTTAGTAATTTTGGAAAATTTCGTCCAAGTCTTTTTATAAAAGGATTTTTTGCCTCTTTACTTTTTAAAAGTGAATTGAAAAACTAATCAGAATAAATAATTTTAATTTTATTATTTTTAATATATGTTTGGGAAGCCTACTTGAAAGTAATTATTACTCTTTGTAAATGTCCTTTACACACACTCTTGGCATCATAGAATATGAATGGCGAATGTATTCAAAACTGTAAAAATGTACTAATTTGACCTAGTAACACAGGCTCCCCTTTCACAAGACACCTTGTTTTTCTTCCTCGTCATAATTCATAACTTGTTAGGAAAGAAACTCATATTAATACAATAAAAACCCAATGTTTTTATCAGACAAGTTGATTAAAATAACTAACTACACACAGGAAAAAAATAATTCAACACTCGTCTTCACCTCTCATATTCTCGAATGCATGTTATTTTTGCCCCAGTCTCTGCGTATGCAGGGCTGGCAGTCATAATTTTTACTACCCATTCTTTGTAGACAAGAGTAGTAGAGGGCGGATTGGTATTGACGCGAGTAGTCAAGTGGATACATTTCCCTGCATGTTTCTTGTTATATAGCAGGCCAGGAAATTGACAAATTATTTCCCTTTAGTAGTAGTAACACGGATGAATAAAATACATGTTGCATTTTTGAATTTTAGACAAATATTTTTTTTATATGGCAACCTGTTTTTACATCACAGTTGATGAATTACCTGTTCTTAGATTCTTGTTAATTTTTACCTTGTTAGTTAGACACCTTCAAAAAGTTATTCTTATTACTGGCCTGACAACAAAAGAATGTGTGTGTATTGCAAGAGGGGTAAACAGAAAAAAGTTCAAGTTTATAAGATATAAATCGATAAAAATGGTGTAATAAATTCTTTCACAAAAATACTCGAAACAGGTAAAGGTGTTGGTATTGGGACTTGATAAAAATGACCAAAAATAATAAAATAATTTGGAAATAAAAGAACGTTTTTAATTTTTTTATTATCAGAAGTAAAGATTTGAAAAGAATTAATATATAAAATTACTAGAATTGGTCAAGCACAAAAATAATTTTTTTTAAAAACGTTCAGAATTTTAAAATCAAGGATTCTAAAAATCTAAAGGTTCCACACAGAATATTCTAGAGATCTTGAGGAAAGTAACTGGCAGAGTTCTGAAAAATAAACTCCCGTAACTTTTTGAATATGCAGACAAGAAAACTTTGTACAATTAGATCATACAAGACCGATAATGTTTCGAGTGAATTTCCGCTATGCTGTTGATTTTAATAATAAAGAGATATATTCCTTTCAAGTCCTCTTCATTTCATCCTTTTACTTTACATTGCTCGCAGACTTTGATTTTATGATTCCCTCTTTCTAAAGGTTATCAACTAAAAAACATCACTAGGCAAAAGTGATTTATATCAATTATTATCATTTGGTTTATTTTTTTTCAAGATACATCATTACTAAATACGCCCCCCCCCATTCAACTTGTTCTGTGCAGGAGTGAAGCCTTTGGGAAGGGCAAAGATTTTTGGAAATTTGTGGGAACCATCTTCTTCTCTTTCGGCAAATGATATATATCAACTTATTCACTGTGCAAAAATGTAATTAAAATGGTTTAAATTCTCAAAAATAAAACTTCTATTCTATGCTGATTATGTGAGATATTTTATTAAATGTTATCCTCTCGACTTTATCCAAATGTATATAAATGGACTTTGTTGTGTAAATTGTTGGCGAATTTATTCAATTTAGTTTTAACATTTCCACACTTTATGCCTACACAATTTGAAAATCACTCCTTTGCATTCCACCTTTTTTTTGAGGAAAGAAAAGCGCAATGAGGGCAAACAGAGGAAGAGAAGAGAACTAAGCACACAAATATTAATATTAATCAACCCCCAATTTAGATGTTTCCTACCTGTTAGATTGATGATGATGATGATAATGATGAAGAGGGAAAAAAGGTTATTGCTGAAAAATTGTTCCCGCTAGTCTTATGATAGAAACAAACCACTATTTAATGATTAATAAAAATATATCATCTTTCAGTAGGTTTGAAGAAGAAGCCTCTTGTGTCAGAGAGAGAATAAACTATGAATGTCAGATAAAACAGAATAAATCAAGTTACAATTACCTGATACATTCCCTCCCTATCTCTCCAATTCAAAATGAATTCATTCGATTAGGTACCCATGTGTCTGAATTCCAAGAAAATACAAGAGCAAGTTTAACCTCTGTAATTGAAAATTTTTTCTTACACATAATTTCATCAGGGTCTGATTTATATTGAAATTCCCATCTACTGGTGAGTAATTCAGAGTGATACTTTGCCAATGAAAGGATTTATTTGAAAGTTAATTGTTTCAAAGACTCAATTAATGTCAAAAAGGATACCTTTTAAATTTCATTCTATCTTATTATAAGATAACCTAGATATTGAAGATCTAAGATAAAAATGGGGTTGAAAATTGTCCCATTTTCACGAGACTATTGATGGAACTGCTCATTGATTTCATGCATAAAAAATATAGCTTGTTTTGGAAATTAGCTTCTACGGAAATTAATCTTATTATCTCTGAACATTGACAAGTTTAATAATTTCGATCAAAAAGAATCATGAATTAAGGAATTCTACTTCCTTCGGTAAAAGTTCAAATATCTATGGCATTCTTATGTCTGGCTAGCAAAAATATAGCATGATAGCAAACTAAGATAGTTTGTGATATACTATCAAAAAATAATCATGAAAAAATGTTTCAGAATAATTGGAAAAAGTCAGTTTGAAGATAGAGGTCATATATGACCTCTGGTATTGAAAGAGTTAAATACAGAGAGAAGTTCTCTACAGAGTCTGTAATTTTTGATACATTTGCATAAAAAAAACTAGAGCACTACAGCCGTTAAGAATAGATTTCAGGCATTCAATTTTGAACCATTTCAAAATGCACGGCCATATCAAGTTATTTCAAGTTGTGTTTAAAGAATTTGAAAATATATTTTTTACCATTTGTCTAATAGAAAAACTATTAATCTTAAGCAACAATAAATAATTTAAGAGTTACGACAATTAGAAGGTTACTTGATTTTGAAAAAATCAAAAATTCTCAAAAAATATAATAAACGTTTTTTTGAAGACCCATAATTTTTTCCAGTAAATATCTCCTAAACTAAAAATAAAAATCAGCAAACCATATAAAATTTAAAATTCTCTGTTTCTTAAAGGGTTAAATTAATTTCTGGCTACTACAATTTCGGAAATATTTAAGTTGAGTTCATCTTTCAATGCAGATAAAAAACTCACAAAATTTGAAAAATCCTCAAATTCAGAGTTGTGCATTCCAATTTGATGGCTGGAATGATTCGAAGATTGTGCCGAAGTCAGCCCGAATATTGGAGACCAAATTTGACCTGATGTTGACGATGATGATGAGAACATTGTTGCTCAGTTGGATCGGTTAGTTCTGTATCACAATGATAATGTAATTTGGTAAATTCCCCTTCTCTTTCCCGGGAATTATCAAGAATGAATGCGCAAAGTAAAAATGTGATAGCAAAATATAAAGTGATTGTCGTGAAATGGGAGAGAATAGTTTTATCCCCTCTCTATTTCTTCTACAAGAGAGAGAGTGGTGGGGTATTATAGTAGTTGTCTCTATCTATTCCCTATATTTAACACAACACAAATAGACCAATAATTGTGTTCCTCTCTCAGTGGATGTATGCTTAAATGTAATTGGGATATTTGTACGCACGAAAAAAATGTTACAGAGAGAGAAAAAGTCCCCTATATAATAGACAAAAATAATGAATGAAATTTGTACAATAATTGTTCATATGACGAATGTACAAAATGCATATATGGTGTATATATTAGAAAAAAAAGATGACACGTGTATATGAACAAATATATTCTCCCATTTATAATGTATTTTGTCTGTGTGTACACCAGAATATTGCCCTCTTTCTCCCAGATCTATGAATATTATAATAGATCCCCCTTTCAAAATATTTTTTATTATTCAATACACAAAGTGTTTTAATTCTGATTGCAATGAGGAAAATGTGATTATGAAATTACTGCCCACAATTTGCATTGCACATTTTTGAATGATTGAGTGTAGGTTGGTTGGTGGTGTGGTCAGGTAAAAAAAATGTTTTTGTTACATGAAAATTTCCTGAACAGGAAGAAAAAAAGATCCCAATGTGTGCATCCTTAGGGAACTAATCGAGAAGGAAGCAAAAGAGGTTTAATTACTTGTGAAAGTTTTGTACATTCTACTATCTCTTTCAGAATGTTACATGCAAAAATTTGATCATAAATGTGCATACACTGCACTTCTTTCCTTCTTTTATTAATTACACAAAAGAAGTATTTACAGGAAAAAAGTACTTTAAGACAGAAGGATGAATTGGACAAACTTGAGAAGCTTTCACTCAGTGACAAGTTTATTTTCAATGTACAAATTCATTCGAGTTTAGGGATTGAATCGGGAGTGAATAAAAAAAAAGTTGTCCTACTCTTTTTCTCAATTTTTTCATCAACTTTTTTGAAATTCAAGTTGATTTTTACGATCACATCAATACTAGGAAACTTTTTATCGAAATATAATTATTCAGGAATCTTGAATCATTCCATTGATTTTCAATCAGTAAAAATGATAAAAAATCAAAATTCGATTTTCACAAGATAATGAGTTGGTTCTTAAAATCTGATTCAGCATATTCTCGTGATCGTAAGTTACAAGCGACCCAGGTGTGAGTTGAACAATTATAAAGAAGGCTTGCATACAGAGAGCTTGTAAAAAATGTTCAATTAAAGTTGTAAATTGAAAAAATAAACAGATCACGAGATACACAATTTTTTAATTAACCTAATTAAACACCTCCTTAAATAGCCAAAAGATATTTTAAATGGATCTTGATGATTATCAAAGAAATGTTTACGTTTATCACATCTTTTTGTGCAGATCCCATGGGAGGAGTCAAATCAACTCAAATTTAGTAGAAAAGTGTGAAAAGTTCTCGGAAATAATCAATTCCGAAGCAGTTCTTAAAGCTATAAATATAAAATATACACGAAAAGATTCAGGAAAAACTGTTGAATCTGTTAATAAAGTTGATTGATATGAAGTTGGGAATCTATGATTTTTACAGAAATCTCGATTTTTTCATTAAGAATTCAAATTTGTTTGAGATTTTTTGCAATCCTACTCATGTTGCCCACTATAACCATGTGAAGAAAAAAATTTATTTCTATGAAAAATATGGTCATTTTGCGAATTTCCATTTGGCACGAAAATCCCATTTTTTCAAACTTTGAGCTGAAATTTTTGTTGATTTGAAAGTGGGAGAGTGATCAAAAATTTATTTTCAGGATCAAGATTAGATAATAAAGCTGAATAGCGCCGTCAAATTATCGAAAATCTCTCCATTTTCGAGAGATTTTGAATTATCGAAATTTCATTGATTTTCAAGTAGTGAAAATGATCAAAAAAATCGAAATTCCTCTCCCAAACGATAACGTTATTATGCATAAGATCAGATTTAGTTGGATTGATTTTCTTTTCTAATCTTGATCCTGAAAATCAATCACTCTTCCACTTTCAAATCAACAAAAATTTTCAGCTCAAAGTTTGAAAAAATGGGATTTTCGTGCCAAATGGAAATTTGCAGAATGACCATATTTTTCATAGAGAATATTTTTTTTTCAGAATTTTTTTCTTCAAATGGTAAAAGTGGGCAACATGAGAAGGATTGCAAAAAATCTTAAACAAATTCGAATTCTTGATGAAAATATCGAGATTTCTGTAAAAATCATAGATTCCCAACTTCATATCAATCAAATTTATATTCAATTTTAAAATATTCCGGATAGAGACATGAGTTTTACAGAGATTCAAATTCGGGTCATTATTTGTTTTGACAATAGCATCGGTGGTCCTGTATCACTGGCCTTCAATTTAATAGAAAGAGGTCTTGGTAGAGTGGTTTCAATGTCAACAGTGCAAAAATGGTATGGTTTGTTCGAGAACGTTCCAGAAGGCTGCTACACCGTTTGAGATATGATAACTACTTTAATAGTTAGGTGACAGTCGATGAGGAAAGGATTCTAGCAATAAGGGATCTTGCCGTAATAGAATAAAATCATTCTGATAACTGCACACCTTGATTGCAGGTTAAAAAATCTGACTCGCTTGTATCAATATCATTGATTCAATAATAATCTTGAGGATTTCCAGTATACTGACTAACTTCTTCCCTCGTCTCCATAAAATTTATCGAATTTCTAATCATGAGTCTAAGAAATCAAACTAAAATAAATCTAAACATGACAATTGAGAGAAGTACAGAGTAAATAGAAGTTCTACGATCGTGTTAATTATAATGTGTATGTAGGAATATGTAGTAAAGGAACTCCCACTATTTCACATTAATGACTTTCTGTGTGAAATATTGCTTATGGGAAATAATATTGTGTTGATAATTAACATGATCCTTATTGTAAGTTACAGGATAACTTTTCACAATTGTTAAAGAGATTTACATTCCCAAAATTGATAGCTTCAAACAAATATTGATATCTCATAAATACTTCAAACGTTGGTTTTAAATTCTAACAAGTAATTCTACGAATAACTGATTATGGAAATTTCAATAACTTTGTAAAAATATCTTAGCAATAGAAAACGTTCAAAATTTTACAATTTTGTTTAAACCATCATGAATGCTTTTTATGGAATAATTCCAGAAACATTTAGGATACTTACAGAGGTGATTGATCATTACTTAGAATGAATAGTTTGTGAAACAAGTTATCATGTTGTAGCTTGGATTAAGACAGAAAAAAATATACCAAAAACATCTTCTACACGTAAAAAGGGTTTGTGCAATTTGTAAGAAAAGGGAATGATTAGAGAGGATACCCATTCCTTTTTTGAAGAAGGTATAAATAATGAAAAATATCAAAAACAGGACTATATCATCCAACATATTACTTGATACAGATTGAAATATTATGCAAACCCTAATACACACTACACCCTCAATTCATCACTCATTACACACATGTCTTTGATCTTTTTCTTTTCTTTTTTTTGTTAACAATTTGATATGTATGATGTAATTATTATATATTATGAATATATACACTGGATATCAGAGCTGGCAGATATATTTTTTTGATATTTCACTTTTTCTAATGATATGATAGGAAACCTCAGGACTTTTGAGGAACATATTATTCTTATCTTCAGGCTTAAGGAGACCTTCAAGAAAAATTTAGATTGCCGTTTTTAATCCTTAAAGACTTAAAATGAAAGGTTTTTTCTTTCTTCTGAGACCTCTGAAAATGTGTTTTCAAAGTACAGCTGTTTTTGAATTTGAAATCAGCAAAGCATTTTCGAACTTAACCCTTAAAGTTCCACAGTGATATTTCTATCACACGTCCTTTTAGCAACTCATTATTATTCATTCAAGCCTGAGAAAATACTTCGTTTACCCCTCATTCGATAAGAAATTTATTAATCTCCTAGAATACGTAAAGATCTTGGCTATATAATATTTGTCAATATCGTGCAATACTAATCCAAAGAGAGTTGGTTTTTTCCAAAAAAATAATTTTTGTTTAAAACGTATTTTGAAAACCTATTTTCCTGGGTCATCGGTCAAACGACAGGAAATCAAGATTGAATGTCTGTTTTTCTATGGAAGAGACACGTCTGTTCCCCATCTCTTTAGATTGCAACACTAAAACTAATTTTTAATAAATTTCTAAATACAAAATATAAAATAAACTGACACTTTTCCCATCTGAATAAAAACAGGTCGAAAAAATGGTACACCCATGGTTTCTTTACGCAACTCAGCATTGCGGGTGACAATTAAAAGCTACTATACCATGAAATCACTCTGTGTATGGTCAAATTATTATTATTTATTGCGATCGTAGTCTATGATAAAACATCTTGCCATCTTCAAAGTTTCTACCTGAATAAATCCTGGAGATTACAAATAACAGAGATGTTCTAATATATAAATTCTGAAATTTCGATAATTGGCCCATTTTTTCAAAAACTTCTACTGTTTGAGCTTAAATTTTTTATTATTTTCGTAGTTTTGAAGTAGTTAAATGCTGATACATTTAGGATATGAGTCCATGGAATAGGTATACAGAAATATTGGCAATTATTACGACATTTTTTCGAAGCATCTTCCAAACGTTTCTAGACTGAGACGCTTGTGATAAAATGCTTTTTCAAATTATCTTGAGTTATTCCAATTGATGAAAAACCAAAAAAATGTCTAGTATTCAGGTAGACGAACCGCAAAATCAGAGAGAAGTTTAAGATTATGAATCGAATCTGTGTATTCAAAAGGACTGCACTCGCAATTTAGAACTACCAAGGCCCAATTGATTTTTGATTTTTCTTTTCTATCTAAAAACTAGAAAAGTTTTTTGGTTTTTCATCAATTGGAATTACTCAAGAGAAGGCTTTTCATTCATAGAAATTTCACATTTTTTTTAAATATTGAACCAGGAATTGAGAGTGGCGAGACCTAGCGAAGTGTACAATGTACACTGTACATAATATCTCTATAAAATATAATTCTTTTGTTAAATCCCCAAACCCAGAGTTTCCATAAATGCTCTCCAAAACTGAGATATTCCTATATATATATATTCCTGAAATATTACCAGAGGATCATTCCGCATTAAAAAAAGAATTATTGTTAGATTCTAAACTCATGTGGAAGGTTAGAGAACAACAAGCGTAAATTTGAGTGATAAACGTTGTATTTCGCCGGGTCTCTTCAGACTCTACCCCGGTTAACATATAAATACTATTACAATGCTCTATTTGGGACCTTCCATTGGTTCATTTTGGCTTCGCAACTTCTTTCAGAAGGGTGGAGAGCTTGCTGTGAAATTCATCTCTTGTTGTTCTCTAACCTTCCACATGAGTTTAGAATCTAACAATAATATTCTTGATGAGATCCGACAATATTATCGTACAGAAAAAAGAATTGTTGAAATTGCTTTCTTCAGCCAAAAAGAGAACTACAGGATGTCTCATTTCGAATATCATGGTTAAAGATAATTTAGAAATTAAAATACTATATATAGACAAATTCCTCGTGTCTTATCGGTCTGAAGCTAAATATAACAGATAATAAATGTTAAATTCTAAGATCTTCTTAGAGCTTCCCATTTAATTTAGATGAATAATTCAAAACCAAACTTTTTTTCACTAAAATCTTTAACCCTTAAAGAATTTTAAACAGAAAAGTTTATATTTTTGATAATAGATAATTTGTTTATGCTCATATTTTGGATGATTCAAGTCTTTACAAAACAATTTAAAATCTCAACAAATAGTACCCATCTGATCAGTGATTATATTTCAATCATTTTCTATAATATCATTTCCATTTTTAAGAGACTGAACAAGACGAAGGTAACAGTAACTCCTGTACTTGATTGCTTTGAATGACTGATTTTCTGGGTATTTAACCTCTATTTAGCTCACCAGAAATGATTTTTTAATAGGAAAATATCAAATATTTTTATAGATAAAGTTTCTTGTAAATTACCATCAATTTTACCTTAATTTTCACAATATATTAATCATAGAAATCAATTTTGTCATTATCTATAACTGTCAGGTGTAAATTAACCAGATACAGCTTTTTTACAGAAATATTTAATTTTCTTTGGTTTAAGTTTGTTATGAAATTCGCGCAAAATTTATTTGGTTCTGATTCTGAAGGATCCTAATTGAGGTTCATTGCGGGCAAATATATTTTTGAAATAGAGTTTACACTCAATCATTGTTCTTTTATTCAGCTAAATTCTAACACTTTACCATAGATCAAAAGTAGTCTCCAAGGTACTTGAAGGTGCAGATCGAGAATTTTGAAAAGTTGTCAGACAACTACCAGACTGATTCCCATGCGTGTTATTTATGAGGTTATTCCTGTCTCTTGGTCAAATTCCCTTTATATGTATCCCTTGACAATATTTACACCGATAAATTAACGTCTAATAATGCACACAGTTTTCAATATGACATATCAAATCCTTTCAAACCTGTACAATATACATAGTGGATTAAATGTCAAATGAATATCAGAGGTAGATGAAATTTTAATATCGCTTGTCTGAAACATTCCCACCAATGATTTTCGCGCACTTTATTTGATCAAAGTATTCTCCATCAAAATCTAAATAAAAAGCACCAAATTTCATAAATTCTGGATCAAAATAATTCAGGGATTAAAATTCTATGATTAAATTGATACAGTATATTAATATGTTTTAATCATTTAAATATTAATGAATAAAGTAATAAATATCATTGATTGTTAGAATATCTTCAATATATTGAAAAAAAGTACCTTGATTTACTTTTGAATAACAAAACCTTCTGGAATTGACCCAAAATTTAACTTACCCTATTTTGTATTTCAAGAATAATTCCGTTTAAGAATTTGAAAGATCACTAAAGGGTTTTTACTAGGGATGGACATGATTTTTAGGTTTTTGAGTCTATGCTTTCATTTGATAGAAAATAAGAGATGAAGAAAATTAAAATCCTATTGAACCTTATGTTTTAAATTTCATTTAGATAGGCATAATTTCAATTGAATTTTTTGAATTTAAAATTTTTTGAATTATTGGACACGTAATGATATTTTTCAAACCAAATTTCCACGTCAGATTAATATGAAGTTTTTGGAGGAAAAGAATATTTCTCTTTCTCTATTCGCTACGTATCGTGAAGAGAGTTTCAAGGAATGCTAGAATGTTTGCTTGTGTAGAAATAAGAAAATTCAAGCGATTTTTTGATCAGAGTTGATAAAAGATTAAAACCCTTTCTTTATGTCTTGAGACATTTAGGATATTTTAAGAGAAAGTAAATCATGATCATCCCGTGGACATCAAATGTCCAAAATATTCTGGATTCTATCAGCAGTGTAGTAAAGATTCATTGGGTGACAACTTTCAAACTTGAAACTTTTAATTAATTAGGAAGCTATACAAAATAATGCTTGGATTTGATCGTGGATGCTCTCAGACACAAGTCTTTGCAACCTGGAATTTTAGACATTCTCAACTTGAGGAAATTTCGACATAAAAGAGCAGCATATTCCTTCAAGAGTCGAATAAGACAGAGACAGAAGATGAAAACATAATGTACATATTATTTTGTCAAAATTTTAATAATTATTCAATGTATTAGTTCTCTAAGAATTTTTCATTCTGATTAAACTTCTTTATTTGTGCGTCGCTTATAAGTAGATTGTATAATTTTCTAGTTTTTTAAAACTCATCAAGTAAAAGGCGATCTCGTATGAAAAAATTATCAAAGTAAAAGTTATTGAGAAAACTTTCAGAAATCAAATGCTTAAAAAATTTTCGGTCTCGTTGTTCTTCAGTGATCAAAGGGGTAATTTAGAAGAACATATCATTGAGAGACGCTCTTCCTAAGAAGAATTTACAACAGATACTTTCCATCTTTTTCGTTTTCTCATATTTTCTTTATAATTTTATGACTCGAAATTGGTATTTTGTATAAATTCCATCTTGACAATCAGGACGAAGCTCATGTTTCTGAGAATTATTTTAATCTCGCTGATTGAATACGAGAAATAATAGCCCACATTTTCTCCATCCATATTAAATATTTTGTGGAAGTGTCTGAAGTAGCAGTCTACTCTGTGTTGTTACACTGCATGAACCCCAAACTCTGAATGGCATGATGATGACAAGGTCTCTCTTGATTGTATATTCGAATTTCTAATCACGTACAATCCATGCATAATACATCAGGCAATAATAGATACGTTTTATCAATTCTAAGACGAGTTTCCTCCCTCTGACATGGTAACACAAAACTACTGCCACTATTATTAATAATAATACACTGTAATTATATTAGCCCTCTCAAAATATTTCTGTGTAGCATACTTGTTTGCTTGCCTGTTTTTATTTCTTTACACACGCGTGAAAGAAACCTGATTGTATGATTAGCAAGTGCCAGAAGAAATGCATCTTTATTTCTGTACTGCCACCACTTGGTTTCGTACAGGGCTAGCATCGCCAAGCACTAAAAGATGGCAAGCAAGACTTGTTATGAAAGGCAAGAGATGTAATTTGAAGATAAAAACAAAAACTTTATTCAACATCTCCAAGTTTATAAAGGTGATAAATTGGTGTTCAATGCATGTAGAGAGATAGAAAGACAAACCTCACCTTCTGATTAATTCTAAAGTAAGTGATGAGATTTAACTGTTGTAGTCTCTTTTATTTTCATACACATTAAAAATACGAGATTCATTGTAGATTTTACACTGAGATAGATAGGTATTGTACAGTTGCATTATATTACATGGATAATTCTACAAGAATTGAATTGCAGTTCTTGGTACTTGTGTAATAAAATTAGACAATTGACAAATTATACAACATACATATATATGTATATTTTTTCATAATACAGTATTGACAGTCAAGGTGTGCTTTTATTATCTACAATGTATTTGCAATATTTTTAATAAAGATCTTTTATGTATGCATCAAAAAGACTGATAGCCAGTAGCGAAAATTATTCGCTACCCTTATTCAAGAAACTGAGATAAATTTTCGACGAAAAATTGATGAGATTGAGAAAAATATTTATTTATTTTCACAGACTACTTTCAAGTAAACCGAGGAAACAGAAGATATTTTTTCCTCTCATATATAAAAGATTTTTTAGTATTTGAAAAAGTTAGTAAAATAGTTATGATTATCTGGTACATAAGTAGAAATAATAGGAATAATCTGGGAGATCTTTAGGTTTTTGTAAACATCAAAATTAAGTTGAATTCTGTGTCTTAAGGGATGAAGCGTTGTAAGAACGATCGTAAAACTCCTAGAGGAACGAAGGTGGTAATTTCGATTGACAGCAGGCGGGATTTTGTGATAGAGTACAGCAGAAAATGCGATTCTTCTCAGCCAGATGGGGTAGAGATCAGCCTTGGAACTTATAGCCTAGAAGTTATTCTGCTTTCCCATGAATTCCATCTCAAAAATACTAATAAAAAGAATTAAAATAGGTACAATTTTTTCAATCAGGTGCCAAGTGACAAGAGCCTCTTATACTACTGATTCAATTGAGATAGTTGTCAGGTACCTACTACATCTCATTTAAAACCTAATAACTATTTATTTGTTCATGTCTATACTATCAAGTAACAACATAATAATTATATATTTTCAAAATAAATAGGTTTAGGTATTTGGTTTTTTATAAATACAATAAAGATAAGTTTTAATTCATATTGTTTTTTTAATAGTGTTATTATGTAATAAATTCAAAAATCTTGATTGCGCTCAAATTGTACAAAGTAAATATAATCTTTTGAAAAATGTACAAAATTGAAAAATTCAGAAGAGAGCGTTTAATCTCTTCTCAGATTAATTATTTTTGGCATTCTCCACAAAGCTCCGGAACAATATCTTTCATTGAGTTGAATTAATCTGATGAATAATAATCCCAAAAAGAAAATTATTATGCCCAATAAAAGATATTTCGATAATCTATCTTCTGCTAATTTAACACAGCCAAATGGCTCTTTAGGTTTCTTGAGTTTAAGGTGATCAATTTTCAAGGAAATTCTCTTGATTTCATTTGTAATAATAAGATTCCACGTGGCCTGATTTGATTGATTACCTAACCGGATCGTGGACAGACATGTTGTTGAGGAACAGGGAAGGTAAAAGGGTAAAAATTGTCGTATTCTTTCCACTGATTGGATGAGATCTTTGAGATTATCAATACCCAGCCTCAGACGAATAACTGCCCAGTCAATGAGCTCAGTATCTGATTTATTCAAGGCTAACTTATCCACTTTACTATCAATGACTTGAGCTGATTTTTCAATTAAACTTTCCTCTTGAGTCACTTCGTTGATTATCTTGAGGACAATTTGAATGTTCTCTTGGTTGGAAGTTATCCTGAAATGATGAAAAATCAATTAGCCATTTATTCAATCCTTTGGTTAAAAAAAATTCAAATAAAATAATCAAAAAAGTAAGTCTTGAAAAATCAATATTTCTTGTCAGCGAATTCAAGGGAATAGCTCAAACCAGGTGTAAGATTAGTCATTGGAATATTGTATAATGCAATTGTCTGCCTCTACATTCACCCCCCATAGAATTTCCACCCTCTCTTCCAGCGTCATTATCAAGTCATAGATAAAAATGAGTAGACTCTACTCTTGAGTAGATATTTTATATTCATTGGAGAAAAAGTTTACGCATGAGAATTATACTACGAAAGAGGGGATAATTCTCAATGGATTATGTAGTAAAAGAAGTCACGTGACAAAAAATATCCCCATAAAAAGATCAATAGTAGTCCCCTTCGGTAATGTTCGAGAGTGACCAATATCAAAAATAGAAGAATGACTAACAATTTCTGGTGGTGGTGGGGGGAGATTGTAAGAGAATCATTTGATTAATGATCCATCCCTTGGTAATACAGTAAAAGCACAGCAAGTTATCAGAGGGAATGGAAAAACTGTAAATCAAAATCTCCCACTTGACCTGGAAATTCTATGTATGGATATTATATTACAATCCAATCTATCATACCGTGCATCTAAAGTGTAATCTTGAATGCACATAAATTTCACCAAAAGTGCCAACTATTTCTAGAGTACTACTATAGTAAATTCATAGCTATAAATCTGTTGATATGTAAAAAGCAATCTGATTTTGATTGAATTCTATTTCTTGTAGTTTCTGGATTCTCTACGAAAGAAAAATTTACATCAATGGACATTGCTGAAATTGGATATTGTATAGTTTCAGGAATATGCAATATTTTTCTAAAAGTGATGTTGGCCAAAAAAGGACCATTTTTAGACTCTGAAAATAACTATCTATTCTCAATAGAAAACTTAAATATGATTACATTTTCTAATTATACGGGCATATTTTTGAGTGGATTTCCAGAAAAACATTCATTATATTTTCTAGAAAATCATTTAATTGTCAAGATTTCTCAATAAATTATTACAAAAGAACCATCTACATGACTTGCAACTACCTTGGCCCAATTGATGAGAATGGAGAAGTTTTTCATTAATTGGAAGTTTTTTTTACAACTTTACAATTTCATTAACAATTTTTCATTAAAATTCGTAATTTTATAAATATATTAGACCAGGATAAGACCTGGCGAAATACGTATTTCTCTTCAATAAAGTTCTCTTTTAAAAAAATATCCAATAACGAATTATTTTTAGTTTCTTTAAAATATAATTATGCCTGTTTGCATTTATGACCCGATGGGACTTAAAGTTGGTAAACTGGTGAGTCAATAGTCATTCTCAATAAACTGTCAACTACTGGCCCCTTTCGATAATTTCCTTCAAGCCTATAAAAATCATTGTCCTAATGAATCATCAAGATGAAAGTCTCTAGAAGAAGAGGATATTTCAAAATCATCATGATATATAGAAGTAGAGTATTGTAGAATAATTTGGTTATCTCATAATAAACTTTCTCTCATTTCCATGAGGACACAGTAGTTTGTGGAATACTGATTATCATGTTTAGTTTAAGAAATAGGCTATTAAACTATTCAGCAAACAATTCTTCGTAGGAGAACAGTCTCTTGTTGGTTTGAATGATGAATCATGTTCACTTCAGTCAAGTAACTTTATTCAAGATATCCAAGATTGAAATAAATCTGGGATAATCTGAATAAATTACAATCAAAATCAAATACATTCGACAATATTATTAGATTGGTAGATTCTTCACGTCTCATTTTTTGTTTTAAATCTATTTTGTTAAATTCTTGAATTTTTCAATGAATTTTACTACGACTAAATTACTATTATTTATCATATCGTCAACTTTGCCTCCGACTTTAGCTATAGGTCGATGATTATACAGTAATCTGAAATGTCTATTACCCCTGAATATTAGAGAAATTAAAATACACAAAAAACATTTTTAGAAAGGAATCAATAAAAACCAAGTGACCCATTGATTTTCATACACCCATAGATGAATTTGATGAACTTATGTTCATTTAAACGTCAATTAACTATTTAAACAAGATCAAACCAAGAGGTAACTCTTTACATTTTTTTCGCGGTTTTTTAAAGTCTCTATTTTAATACAAAAATAGTTTAGTCTCTTGAGACTTACATATTTTAAATTTAGTAGCCCCATTTCAATCTTCTTGTCAATATCAAATTTTAAATAAACACAGACATTACTTAGGTGGAGGACAAATGTGTATAATTTTACATTCAAAAGAGTGAGTACTTTCTCATCTTCATTTCAACTAGCTTTAATGGTGAACCAATCGATTTCTCATGGTATTTCTAAATTAAAGATTCTAAAAGATTTTTGGTATTAACCCATATTAAAATTTACTGATTAATATTTTAGGGAAAATTTTAAAAGACCAAATTTAATTTGAGTTCATAAAATATAAAAAAAACAGTCCAAGATTTGATCTTTTCAACAGTAGATAAGAGGAACCCGTCTTCTAAACAAGCAATTAGAGAAGAAAATTTCAAATGCAACAAACTCTAGAACGAAATCGGGATTTTTCATCGAAATAATAATGCAAATCATTTACTTCAAGGAACATTCAAGGAAATGAATCATCATCAGAAATAATAAAAAGAAGAAAAGAAAACATTAAAAATGAAAGAGAGAACAAAAGGGAACATTTATATTTTTACAAGTCCAAAATGTAATAAAAAAGTGCTTCTCCATTTCTACATGGAACTGCAGAAGAAGAACAGATTTGTTTTCTACTATTTTTTTTCTTCAAATCCATAATTCTTATTCTCTTTTTTTGATTTCAAATTTTTCATACGAACAAGATGAAGAGTAAACTTTCCGAGAAAAAACTATTTGTCTACATCAAAGTAAAATTGAACTGAACTCTTGATGAATCATCAAATGAATTCAATGAATTTACTATCACTTTAATTACGCAAGAAAAGAGACTGCTAATAATTCTCATCAACTATTGTTCAGCACAGAGGTTATTTAGTCTGATCCGTAATCTAAAAAATTTACTGTAAGATATGTTCAATGACAAGAGTATAAAGACAATCAGCTCCCATTGGTCAACTCCTGTTGTTAAAATGTTCTCAGATTATTTTATGCATAATTGTTAGAGAAAAACAAATTGTTTTACCCCGAACAACTTTCTATTTGATGCTTCCGATAGATTCTCTATGCTCCATAATCGCATAAACTTGCGTCTGTTCTTAGCTACTACACAGGACTCTAGTTCAGCAACTCATCATTTTCAATTTGCTGGTAAGTCTCCTTAGATAGGATGTAAAACTAACAGTTAATTGGTTTTTGACTAGAAATTATGTTCATTTTCTTTTAACCCTCGCCCTGGAAGTTGGTAAAATTTCACATTTCACAAGTAGGGTCCATTTGGGCCCCATATAGAAAAATAATAAAATATTAGGTCTGACATAGTATATTTCAAGACTTTCGACATTCTATTGATTTTGTCATCAAATCGAATAAACTGTTTGATGATTACGAATCTTGAATATGAAACGCAGTTTTTGACAGCAGAATATTCATAGTCATCTTCCCAAAGCTCTTGGAGATCCATGTTTTTATGCTTAGAAACTCCAAAATATAACAGGATCCCTATCCATTTACGAAGTTCGTCTATACTTATTCTTGCACTACTTGATTTTCGATGGTTCATATACTTGTTCGTATATTTTACGATATCTGCGAGAATTTTTGGACATAAAAGTAGACGGAAAAAATCCTGATGAGTTATCATCTTCTGGGAACTCGCTGTAAGGGAAGAAGCAACATTTTTATGAATGATATTGTGGCTTCCAGTTCGACTTCGCACTCTGGCTGTCTGGTAGTTGATGTCTCCGCATTATGAAACTAGATCAGCTCCAAAGGATTGATCCATAGTATCTGGATTCGAAATATCAGAGGGATATTCTGTGTAATCCTCTTCTTCACTTTCAGAAGAACCACTTCCTAAACTCTCAGGACCGATAAGAGTTTCGATATCAGAGTACACGTAGCTCATGTTATGAAAAAATGAGAAAATCATATAGAATATAATGTGGGGTCCGTACGGACCCCATTTGTTCTATGTGTCATAACAGACTAAAATTTTTGCTGAATGTTTGTTTAGGAAAAAGATAAAAAATAAAAATAACAATATTGTTGATTATTAGTTTGACTAGAATTAGGTTTTTTGTTTGGTTAAGATATCACTCTCCTATCCAAAGTTATTACAAATCAAAGTATGGGTGGGGGTCCGTATGAACCCCACTTCCAGGGCGAGAGTTAACTACAGTCAAATAAATAGCGTTTTGAATAAGATCCAGCAATATTATAGCAAAGTCTTGTTTAAAAAAAGCATGCCTTAAAGTGTAATTATAATTCTTTGATAAAATCAAAGACGGATTACTAGGGCAACCAAATGCCTTTTTTGCCTTTTTTCATCCAAAAAAGCCTTTTTTTGCCTTTTTGAATTTACTTCTTAGAAAGGCATTTTTGCATTAAAATAAATTATTTTTGCCCGGTGTGGCATAGTGGTAACTCTCTCACCTCTCATTCGGTCCTAGGTTCAAACCCTCCCTCACCGGGCACATTGAACACTCTTTCCCTGTTCCATTATTTCTATGAATATATATAATTGTTTCAATTTCAAAAAAATATCTCCCGTCCAATCTCAGATACAATCATCAATTAATAAAAATATGATATTATACGCTTAAATTTGCACTCAGGATACGACTTCAATGCAAAAATCGAAGGCTGTAAAATCATCCTGATATTCTACATTTAATGCTTCTACTAACTAAAGTTCACAACGAGTACTTTCAAAACTTAATTTTAATAGAAATCCAAGCTAAAATTAAATACTAAGTTCTAAAATTCAATTGAAACTTCCCTGTACTCTCCAAAGCTAGAGAAAATCATAAGCAAAATGGTCCAAACGAATGTTTAAAAAATATAACCAATCAGATTTCAGAGATTCTAGATATATTTTTACTTAATTCATTGGATGATCATCCGTGACCAATAATAATTAAAAATCATTTGTTAAAGGTTCTAGGTGCGTTGAAAACGGTTGTGATAAAAATTCTTTTTGAAAAATTGAACCAGTTCGTATCCATACCATGCAAGTTGTAATACTTTTGAAAAATGCCTTTTTTCATTCAAAAAACTGCCTTTTTCTGGTTGCCCTACTGATTACAAATTCTCATATTCAAATTAGCTTCGGTTCATTTGTAACATGAGAATTTCAAAAAATCAGGTTTCGAACTTGACAAGTTAAATTTGGTTGATAAATCTAATAAATCAGTTCAGAGATTTTATCGACTTAGGCCGTATAAATGTTACTTGTATGCTTCAAAAGAGTTTTCGAATAGTTTACAAGCTTATTTCAGAAGGTTAATGTGAATCATATTTTATAAAACTTGACGAAGCTTAGCAAATAGATGATTAAACTCAACTGTGACTGTATATGAGCTCAATTTCATTGACTCAAGTTTATTTGCTAATGCAGAAAGACATGTTTTTCTCTCTTTCTTGATAACCTGAACTAAATTTGATTGTATTTGAACAATGATTGTATCATGATTTTTTTGAAAATCAGAATTCTATATTCATTTAATTCATTCATTCACAAGATAAAAATTTTGAATCATAATATCTAATACAAATTGATTTTCCATATTTTTATTCGATTTACTTGTAAGTAGTTCGTATAAATTTCCTTTAGTAAATTCGCGATCAAGTGTTGAACTAATACATTAACATCAGGAAATATTATGTTGCAATTATTTTCTAAGGCTCTATTGAGAATATAAAAGAATTTTAATTCCTAAAAATAGAATGAATGAAAATCCTTAAATTGATGATGACAGGGTTTCCACAAAAAGAACCAAACTACTGTAATCCATAACTGGCTGACCTCATCTATATTTTAACACATATATATAGAAATTTGTTCGTTAGTACTAGTAATAAGTTATTTCAATCGAAGTGTACATCGTTTGGGAATCGTTGCCTTGCTGTATCTTGTTTGAATTATCTCAACAGGGGGTGTTTCTGGTTATTATCCACAATTCTTTTTCGTGTTTTACTTATTTTCATCAGTTTATTGTTTAGTAGCCTTGAATGGTTTTTGAAAAATAATATCTTAGTCACCTGAAAAGTTCTTATTTAGTATTTCTCATCAGATGAATTCAGTACGTTTTTATAAAAGACTGGTGAAATACAATCTTGTTCAATTCATTCAAGTCTTTAATAATTTATTCGAATTTATACAAGAGGACAAATACTGATTACGAGATATCTCTGAAAAATTACATGGCTCAAGGTTCAAAATAGTTCCAAAGGTTTTTCTAAATGATAAAAGAAATTTAATCTGCTTTTATGTTTTTTCTTAAAATACGAGAAAAATTCAATTTTATCGATTTCTTTAAAAAATATATCAAACGTCAAATGAACGTCAATTAAAATTCGTGTTTTTTATCTGAAATTATCTTTCAAAGAAATTAAATACAAAAATTGGTGACTCAAACAAGGTCACCATTGCTGTTTATATGTAGACAGAATATAAAATGATGAAATTTACAACGAATTTAAATTTTACACGAAAATACATTGTTCTATCACTAGAAATGTAAATGTCTGTTCTATTTTGGATAATGTCTGTGTCTATAGTAAAATTTTTGATGATATAGAAATGATAGAATAACAAATAAATACCAATAAATAAATTTCTATTCAGTTAATTGAGCTTTGATAAATATAGGAATGCATCACATAAAAACGTCTGATGAATCACAACCAGTGTATAAATACATAATGAATCATATATCATCAGATAAATATTTCCAGTTTTATTTCAATCATATTTTCATTTTAAGACCCATATTGTTTTAATGTTTGTGTTTTGCTAGAAGTATTTCAGTTAAATAATAAAACAACAGATCAATGACAATGTTTAGTTTCACATGACCTCTTTAAGAGTTTTTATTTATTTTCAGTTGTCTCAGATTTGGATGAATAGGAAAACTAGGGCTTTTTGATAAACTCAGAGTAGGTACTTGATTATCTTGTATTGTCTATTGCATTTTGTTTAAATGATTAGAAAACTCTGATTGGTTGATGAGTATTCTTTTAATTTAGGAAAAAAACACGATAATTTATACCAAAACAATTTGATTGAATAGTATGCTGGTAGTGAAAATTCTTCGTTCACTTGAAGAGATGCACTGAAAAATAATTCATTTTTTTGGGAAATCTCTAAAAATTTTCCTGCTTTTTTAGGTACATACATAATGCTGAGAGTTATCAATACGTGGAGTGTTGTACTAACTGAATAAGTAAACTCTTTATCTACCGCTTAGAGAGATGAATGAATGTACAATTTGAAAAAGATTGACATTAAACCCCTTATAATTTCGTTATCCTTAATCTTATTGTACAAATCTCACTCTATTTATTCCAGCAGAGATTTACGTGCACGTGGATATAGTAATATGAATAGTCAAAATATTTTGGGATCAAAAATTTTTTCAGAGAAAATTGTAATTTATAGGGCCTCAAAAAGCATACACTAAAATGGTTAATTTTAGTTCTTGAATCAAAAATTTATTAAGAAATCCAAAAAGTTTAGAACTAACTAGCATTGGTATTCTAAAGAGGAAGACATGTTTTAGAAGCTATTTTTAATTTTCCAGACCTCTAATTAGACCAAACGGAAAGAGAACTGCTCCATCTTGGACCTTAATTTCGCATCCCAAAATCAATCAATACATAAATGGAAATTAAATTTGAATTTGAAAGCCTAATCGAACAAAATGACAAAGAGTTAAAAACAGAGAAGGACAAACAGAGAACGATTTCAACTTTCCATGGCCAGTTTTTGTAAAGAATTATTTATGATCTTAATTCACAAAATTCATTTATTCTTTTGATAAAAGTAGATTTAATCGGAATAACTGACGATAACTATTTCAGAATATGAATTAAAGTTTTTTCCGTTTCATCAAACAGAAATTGATATTCAAAAAGTTTACATTCCATTCTTCTATCGGGTAAACAACAAAATCATTTTTATATGAACAAGTAAAATAAAGGCAAAAAATACACAAATTAAAACAGTGTGCATGTAGGCCTTGTTAGAGGGTAGAAGTATAGAACATTGCATTAACCTTAATAGAATAGTATTTGATGTTGATCAAAGATCAGCTTGCGTATCACCCATTCTTCTTGGCATTAGAACAAATTGTCTTTATTCACATTGAAGGGAGGAACTTCAACTCTATTACTTTACAAGAAATGAAAAAGTACTCTTTCACATGCGTATTTGTTCCAGATTTAGTTTAGTGCCTCTCACGGATAGATAACAACATGGAATTCTATTGTGTAGATAAAAGGCTCAAATAAAGTATTTCAAGTATTTGAATAAGATGCTCAGATTTTTTAAATTTCCGAATATTGAGTTAATTATTCAGTTCTGTTAGTTTTTTAAAGAAGAGCGGTACTTTACCCGGGATTTCATTTTTTAAATTTAAAGCTACATACCTAGTTCGACAGTATCCTTATTCAGATGATCATTTGATCTTGTATGCCGGACAGCTTCCTGAATAACTACTTGGTTCAAAATAATGATTCTTGTAAATAATTTTCTTATCGTTCTACCTTACATTTATCAGTAATCACTAGGGCCTCATAAAAGTATTATTTGGTCTATTCTTACTCTAAATAAAAGACTGATTGAGCTGCAATAATCAGAAGAAAAAGTCTGCCCGTCTTATCCCAATTTAAAGATAACTATTTCTGTACTAAATTGTTGTCCCGGAACTTTTTTGTAATATTTTTGGAAAAAAGTCTCAGACTATAGTATTCTTCAACTAGTAAACGACCAATCAAAATTTTTGGTAACTATAGATTCCTAAGCTAACAGTATTTCATCGTCTAAGCTGATAGCAAGTCAAAAATTATTACATGGAATTAAAATTTTAAACCATAAGGATTTATTTTATGAAATATGCGCTATAACAGTTAAATGGTGAAAAACAGTTGACAAAAAATCAGAAATTTTGATGACAATAGATTTGAATAATTCAGAATTTTGCAAGAATTTACTGTGAAGAACTATTTTTTACTCAGAATCTCTTAAATTTTCTCCAAAGTACTATTTTCTTCTTGTTTTTCAGTTTACGAGATATTATTTTTTATTTTATTTGGTACTATTTTTGAGGCCCTAGTTATGATGATTTCGTTAGATTTGAAAGTACATTTTAGATTTTATTGTTAGTCATCGAATTTATCACCCAATAGAAGCAAGTTTTATCATATACTAAACGACTTGTTGAACCCTTCCTCTTTAGATTGCATTAATGAAGGCCTTAGACAGAAAATTTTCTATTTGATTTGAGCCATTATTGACTTGAAAAATTTAGGATAAAGAACAGCTTTTCTGTCTGGCGTAATACGAAGAAATACAAGTTGTAATTAGATCTTACTAAATCTAAAAATAGATGAAATTGTGATAAGTATTTCTGTCCAAATTCAAGATCATTCCAAAAACTTCACTTAACTAAATAATCTTCAACAATCAAGTCTAACAGACTTTAAAATTATTTTACCAATTAATAACTACTTGCAATTCTGAGTTAATTTACCGGTATTTATAAAATTGGAAATCTGCTTGTTTCATGCAGTATGCTATCTTTTTGATTAATTCAAGAAGAAAAAAGTACAAAAAAATGAAGGAAAAAGGTTAAAAATAATTTTAGAGTACATCCGTGACGATAAAAAGTTAAAACCAAACCATAAGATCTCTCTTTATACACACGCTTAATTTGGAACAAAGTTGAACTATGAAATTGAAAGAAAATAATCAATAAATTCTCGTTTCTTCTATGCTGTATTTTTTTCAGGAACAAAACAAGATATCCTTATTAATGGATGTAAAGTAGGGCATGATAATTCATCTTTGAATTTGAAGCTTGATAGTTTCAACAACTGTTTTCCTATTTCTCTTTGACAAATACAAAACGTACAATGATCAATCAGGCAAAGCAGAAATGATAAAACATGGTAAATTGTATTGTTCTGTATGGATAATAAAAATTTTGATTATTTGCTTCGATAATGCTCAAGCCAATTGATGTGAAGTTGGGTATCAAGAATTCAATCAAATATTTAGTAATTTTATAAGGAGGGGTCAAAATTAGTCAAGAAAATCAAATTTGATCCAAGGAATCGCCTCATGACCTAATTGATAAAAGCATGATCTGGATTCCGAGATATCTTCATTGTATTATCTCGATAAAAAATAGGGGTTTTTGTAAACATCATAGATTTCCAACCAACTCTAAAGTATTATTTAAGACTCTTAAAGATCAAAAGGCTACTTTCGTGATTTCAATTTATTTTTTCAGCTGTAGCTGAAATGTATCTAGATTTTATCAATGAAAAGTTTACTATATTCGAAGAGATCAATGTAGAATTAATTGATTAATTCGAAATTAATTATTTGGTTAAAATATTCTCTCTAAGAGAGAAAAGGTACGTTCTTGCATATTATAAGAGCCTAAATTATTCCATATGAAGAGGGTAATGTCCATTATTTATGATAGATTGAATTAAAACTTAAGACCAACACAGAAAAGTAGATACGTATATAATTTACCTCTTGAAGGAGGTTATTCTATCACACTTATTTCATAGCATACAAATTGGGAAATGGATCTCTCCTAAAAGTACAAAGGGAAAAACTTGGGCAGACTAACTGTAACTGAATGTCAATTTTAATCAATTATCAAACTTTGTTCTTCAACTCTATGATAATGATTATATCTTAAAACGACATTTTTAATATCAAGCTATTATGAGTTACTTCACTACAAACTGTTGATAACAATTAAGGAATTTGAAAATAATAAATGAGCGTCGAATTAACGAAATCTAGGTCGATTTCAAAGTAAGAGAGTATGATCAAAAGTTTTCATTCAGAACAAGCATACAGTTAAGCCAGTTAATAGAAAGATGAGAATTTGTAATCAAATTTTTATTAGATTCTGAATAATGAGCTCCAAATTCCTATCTTTTAACTATGTAAGGTGGAGAATTTTGTTGATTTCATGATGATAGAGTGATCAAAAGATGATTTTATGGATCACGATTCTACAAAGAAATCAGATTTTGAGTATTATTCCATCATCTTGTGGAAGCTGCTAATGCTTACATATTTCTAAATCTTGTGGAAATAGAATTTCGATATCTTGATCAATTTTACTGCTTTTAAATCAATGAAATTTTGATGAATCTCCATTATGTCATTGTCCATTATGTCCCACAATATCCCACGGACATGATACAGTAACATTGAAACATCTTATTTTTATTGAAACACGAATATTCAGCCCCTAATCAAGTATTATTTATCTCGACCAATCAGAATGCAGCAAGTGATTTCTATACATTTAGATAGGTCGACATAAACAATACTTAATTAGGGGGTAAATATTCGTGTTTCAATAAAAATAAGATGTTTCAACAGAAATATTTTTACTGTAAAATAACGAAATTAACCATGAAGAGTCATTGAAGACCCTCTTGATGATGAGATTACTATCTTTGAAGATAAAAATTAAGAAACTCATTAAATGGCCAAGGTATTCCGGATTTTAGTGATTGCGTAGTAAATTGAGCGGCAATTTGAAAAAATTTTGGATTCTTTAAACCAAATGACATAATGGAGAATCATTTTCGACACATGCTTCAATATAAAATAATGCTTAGAATTTATAGTTCTATCAAAAAAGTTGGTCCTAATATGAGGTTAAAAATTTCCCCCTAGCCTAGTGCTTAGCATCCATAATGTCTAATAATAGAATATTAAAAATGGGGTAGAGTTATTTTAGAATGGATACAGGCATCTTATTTCTAAATGAGTAATTTATTCTGTGGAGCAAATTCAACTTGTGGTGGGAAATACTTCTTTCCAGCGTACAAGATAAAATCATATTGCAATTACATTATCTTTTTGTTTTTTTTCCAGAAATACAATTCCATCTACATTTCTTTCTCCTGCCTGTATGAATATGTGGGTTGGGAATAGAATTGAGGATTTTATTTATTTATTTATTTAACCTCGTTTTTTTATCCGGAGAAAAGAAAAAAGAGACATTTCCATCTGAAGAAATGTACACACAGTCATCAATAGAGTAAGTGGAAAAGAGGTTTTTCTACAAATTCATTAACCACACTTTTATCAAGATACCATGACAAGGAGGGTATCCTTGGAAACCTTCAAGTTTTTCGTAGAAATCCCAACCCTTGAAATCAAAAGGAGATTACTAGTGATTTTAGAAAGAACCTGGTTGAATGATGTTCCATTAGGGATAACTTTTTCGAAATTCTCTGATTCCTAGATAAGCATAAATATGATAAATTTAATCTCGAATAAAAAAACCTTTCCATGCTTCTAGAATAAGATAAACAAAATTGTGAATATTTTCAAATTTGAAACATTTTTGACCGATCAAAATTGTAATATTCATGAAAAATAAGAAAATTTTATTTTTAATTATAGAAAAAACAATTTTAATAAAATTAATAAACGTTTTTAATTTTCATAATTTTGTTTATCTTATTCCAGAAGCATGGAAAGGTTTTTTGAAGCGAAATTTGGTGGGATAATATTTATAAATACTTGAAGATCAAATTTATCATATCGATGGGCGATTTAAATAATTTTGCAAAATTTCGTCCAAGTCTTGTATGTTCATTAGATTGAAAATTTGAAAATCTTTTAGCCTGTAGATTTCGAGAAATATTCGTATTTGTGTTTCAGTGAGTTTAAGCTCTTGTTTTTGCTCTAAAATGTTTCTTATAATTTGCATTACAATTATAAAAGGAGATATATAATCTGCAAAACATTCTCTACGACTCATTACCTCAAACTATTCAGCTATCTCTTCTGGGTAAGAAGCTACTTAGTATTTTTCAAATTTCAATTTTTTGGCATGTGTAAAAATAGCTTGAGTTTATGAATCTGCTTTGAAAATTAGAGAAAAATTTGAGACTATTGAACAATTTTCATAAAACCTATAATTTTGCTGTGAAAATATAAAATTATTTGACCAAAAATATTACTAATGCAAGTTTACATTTTGGGCTTCAAGTTAAACTTTAATTGATCCAGAAATCTGCCAAACTAATAGAGTTACAAAGGTTCGAAAACAATGAAAATTGAATACATAAAGGGTTAATATCTCACTCAGACTTATAATTCTAATAATTATTAAATGACTATCAAGGTAAATCTCTTTATTTTGGGAATGCTTCGTTTAAACCTGCTAGTAGAATGTTTTTTAGATATTATTCAAAAATTTCTAAATAATGAGTTGTGCAGCACCTATACTTACAAAGGTTACTAGAATTATTTCGTTCTAGGTAATATATCCCACATGAACGTTTTATTTGATAATGGATTTCTAAATAGATTCCTCATTAATCAATGCTGCAAAAATCACAGCCCTTGAGATAATTAAATATATCATGCTCTGCAGCTGTTTAGGCCCTCAAAGCTATAGATTAGCACTTCAAATGGCCAACCTCGCCCCTCTTTGGCTCCGACGGACAGCAGCCATCATAAAACTGCATCTTCGACACACTGGCCAGTCTGGATCCAATTATCAAACTCGCATTAACTCTCGTTACTCGATTCTAACATACCACCATATGAGAATCATCGGGAATAAAATGGTACTTATAGATGTCGATCCTGAATTTATTGATGCGTTGCTAAGATTCTTCGTTGAAGCTGGGGAATCTATAATGAACCATAAATATGATAGCCTATTTAAAGAATTTGGAAAAAGCCTTCTTTTTCATGAAAAAGGAATCTTCAACTTCACAGATATTGAATTATCTAAGGAGCAGAAAGAAATCCTATCCCTCGGCCCTAATTTTTGCATTCCTAAGAGAAAAAATGAAATTGAAGACAAAGCGGCTTTCGAACGTTTGATGCATGAACTTGGTCTCACTAAGAACCTTAAAGACAATGCTAACACAGAGAAGTTTAAATTAGATCTTTTAACTATTTATAGAAGTTTTGATCGAAAACCTTTAAGATCTAGTTTATTAACTAAAAAACATTCCGAGGCATTGAAAAAACTAAAATCTAATGAGAAAATTTTTCTTACTAAACCTGATAAGGGTAAAGGGATAGATATAATGTATAAGGAGGATTATTATAGAGCAGGTTTAGATTTTCTTTCTGATGAAAGTAAATTTGTTAACACAGGGCACGATAGATCAGCTTATTATAAGGAAATGGAATTCATGGAACGTTCCATGTATAAGATATCAAAAGGGTTATTCGATAGGAATTTAATTTCTGATAAAACCAGAAGTTTTATAGCAAAGAAACATACGAGGATGTCTAGATTATATCTACATCCTAAGACACATAAGATAGTAGATAATATCGTTCCTGAGGTTTTTCCTATACGGCCGATCTTGGATATGTCGTCATGTCCGCAATATAATTTAGCCAAGTGGTTAATCGATGTATTGAAACCAATACATACTTATTATGCTAAATATGTTGTTAAAGATACTTTTTCTTTTGTCGATAAGGTTAAAGATTTAAATATTGGTTTAAATGAAATGGTTTCATTAGATGTTAGTTCTTTGTTTCCTAATGTTCCTATTGAGGAGACCCTTGATGTTATTATTTTATTGATGAACATGATGGTTTTGAACTACAGAGTAATGAGATAGCAGATCTTTTTAGGATTTGCTGTACTAATGCTCCTTTGTCTTTTCAAAACAAGGTGTTTATTCAAAAAGATGGTATAACTATGGGATCACCTCTGAGTCCTCTTTTAGCAGATATCTTCTCAAGTTGGTTAGAATTAAATAAAATTTCTGATACTATCAATACTTTCACTGATTTATACATCAGATATGTTGATGACACTTTTATTTTGATGATGCCGAATGTTTCAGTAGACGATTTTTTCTTAAAGATGAATTCGTTTCATCCTAATATTAAATTTACTATGGAAAAAGAGTCTAATGAGAGTTTGAGTTTCTTAGATGTCAAACTAACTAGGAAGGAGGATCGGTCAATACTAAGAAATGTCTACAAGAAGAAGACTGATAATGGAAAATATCTTCATTATGCCAGTTTAAGTCCTCTATCTCATAAAGTTGGCTTAGTAATTGGTCTAGGAAAGAGGATAAGAAGGATTGCTAGTACAGAGGAATGGCCAAAAGAAATAGAAGAGTCAAAATTACGTTTAAATGAGAATGGTTATCCCAACAGATTTGTAGACAAATTCATCAATATGTCTGATGATGTAGATGAAAGGGTCGACAGAGATGAAGGAGAGAAGACAACCATCTTCATGAAACTTAATTTTAAAGGTGACGGTTTCAGTAATGATGTAAGAAGACGACTGGTTAATCTTATTGATCAACATTATGATAATATACAATTGAAAATTGTATTTAAAACCCAAAGATTATTCAGTTTGATTCATAAGGATTAACTAAAGCCTGAAGAAAAGACTCTTTTGATTTACAAATTCCGATGCGACTGTGGACCTTCTTATATAGGACGTACGATTAGGAAATTGTCAACTAGGTCAAATGATCATCTAAAGAAGGATACAGCGATGACAAGACACATCAAACAGGAAAATCATGAGGCTTCGATTTCTAATTTCTCAATTTTGTATAAAAATGCGGGTGATGACAGCACAGATTTGTGGGTGAAGGAGAAATTCTTCATCAATAACTTTAAACCAAACCTGTGTGTTCAGAAAAATTACTCTTATAATCTTCAATTACCCTGGCCTATGTGAGCTTTTTCACTTTTCTCTTCACTGTTACTATTTATTGAAGAGTTTTGGTGTTTTTTCAGCTCACATTATATTCTTACATTTTTCAACTTTTACTATTCTTCTTTCAAAATTTGTAAAATATTATTTTCATTGAATTTAAAACTTTTATCATTATTTATGTGTCCCTACTGATGAAACATAAAGAAATGTACATTTGGTGAATAAAACTTTTTCTTCTATAACCAAAAATACCCCCATAGTCATATTGAAGCGCCAGATCAATCTTGACTCTTTCAGGCACCAATCCACAAAACAAATTGCCAACTTCCTTTTCGAAAAAAACCCAGATGACCACAATCTTTTTAAAAACTACCATTTATAATTTCAAGATTCATTCTGTATATTTTTTTATTTTTTCACTTCGATATAAATCAAATAAACTTTCTATTAAAAAAATAATCAAAAGTTCCAATAATTTATTATTGTTAAACCCCTTATTCATTGACTAAATGCTGAAAGAATTAATTTTAGCTTAAACAAATAATAGAAATTATTTTTTTTAATTTAAAATGCAACACGAAGACATAAAATTAATTAGCACTTACTCATTGATTATTTCCTTGAGAGATATTTTGTAATGATCCTTGGCCATTATTCTTCGAATTTTTTCCTCTTGATGCTACATAAAGTAGAATGTTTTTTATTCTTCTTCACATTAGGTTTCGAAACAACCAAATCCTATAGATATACTCGAGAGAAATACTGTATTATATGAAACAGAAACTATACGCTAGTCTATTGATTAGTTGAGCACACCTAAGAAGACGTCAAATTTGAACTTTGAAGTGGACATTTCTGTTGATTTCAAAGTGGCAGGGTGATCAAAAAGTGATTATTCAGGATAACAATTATTCTAATTGAATTAGACAAGGAAATTATTAATAAATCTGCCTTAATCTTAGCTTAATATTATCTTTTGATATCTGAATAGGAGAGTAGACCAAATTTTTCAATCTTTGCCGGCCATCTTCTTATTTTGAAGATAATTGAAAACTAAGCATTTTATCCTATAAAACCAAACGTTTTAGAGTTTGTACTGACATAAAAAATCTCGATTGAAAATGACAAATTGAGAACACGCGCCAAGATTTTTTCAATGAATTTTACTACGAGAATAGACCAAATTAAGATTTTTGAATAGAAGTACTGAATAAGTTATTATTTTGAAGAAAGAAAAGAATATTTTTTAATTGATGATTGTTTTCGATCAGATTTGAAACTTTAATGGTTAACATTCTTTTTTAAAGAGATACATTTTTATACAGTCAAGAGATCAACTTGATCTGATCAAGTTGTTCAAAAATGTTACAACTCACATTTAATTCTGATAGTGTAAGCAATAACTCATTGAATAGAGAATGTTTACAATAAAATTCAGACCCATGTACAATTTGAAATGGTTTTGTATTGTAAAGTAAGCGTAGACATCGATTGACAGAATCAATAGCATCCCTTTTTATTTGGTTATAATAATAGTCCTTGTTCAGGGGTCTTTTAGATTCCTGATGTGAAGGTGACCTTTTCAAGGAACCAGATGAGGCTGAAGATACAAGCCTTGCTCTTAAACTTGAAGGAAATGATGTAATCGAGGAGTTTGAAGCTGCCGGTCCAATTCCTTTTACCATTTTTATTGAGTTTCTTCAATACTACTTGATAGTGTTTATGAATTTTGAGACACAAGAAATTCCATAATGTTGATTTCAATATCAAGCAATTCTATGGACACGAATCCATCATTTTACAAACTTTTCTTAGAGACAAATAAAGTACTGAAATTAAAAAACAATTTGTTCCATTTGTTCAAAAAATAAGCACAATATGATTGGTTAATTTCATCGTCCAATCTAAATCAAGAATTATTTTTTATTAAAATTTTCTAACACAACCTTTGTTGACGATATTACACAATAGCTGAAACTCAGATTCTGAATATAGGGAAATCAGTAAATTTTCAGTTGAGATAGAGAAAAATATGCTTAAAGACTTAAATCTATTCGAAATAATCTTTATTCTAATTCTGATTTAGTTGTTTGGTGTTAACTTGAGATAATTGAAACTCATTTTATTTTCAATGAAAATAAACTTTTTTAGGCAGAAGGATCCATAAAAAGTCATAAAGATTTGAGATTTCAAACGTTTTTTATCATAAACAAAACTAAAATGACTTTTGATTAGAGAGAAAAATATTTTTAAAATACGATAAAATAATTTCTGTTGTTACCTATTTTTTGTTAAAACAGATAAAATACTTGAATTTTTACTCACGATGTCGATATGTACCAAGTACGATGATAGTAACATTAATACATTCGACCATGTCCTCAAATCATCCTTCTCTAAATTAAACTCTACTGCTAAACCGGTGGAAACTCAGACTTTGAAATTTCAGAAAGCCGAAAACTTCTCCATAATAGATCGCTTCAAGGAATGCATTCTCAAGGTTCCAAATGCTAAAATCCTCGGAGATACTAGTGATAGCAAAGAAATTTGCTCAACAGAATTCATTAAGAAGTTCAATTCAGAATTTGATGCAACTTATTCATCCGGAACTACAGGATTTTACAATGAAGGCAATAATTGCTATTTAAATTCAGTTCTTCAATGTTTATTCGCCAACGGATCGTTTATTTCTTTCATTGTGCATCATTTAAAGTCGAAAACATGTCATAAATCAGCTAATCATAAATACTGCCTTATCTGTTCTATTGCAAATCTTCATTTAAATTATCGGAATAGGGATTGTATAAGCCCTCGTGATATAATGAATCACATAAAGTCTATTTGTCCCACATTTCGATTTGGCTCTCAAGAAGATGCTCATGAATTTCTTATTTCGGTTCTATCTAAGATGGAAGATATTGAGATTGAAATATATGATCGTTTACGTAGAAATATCCCTATTCATATTCCTTCATTTGGCAAGAACAAAGTTCCGTTTGACATACAGATGACAAACTCTCTCAGAAAAATATTTGGTGGGGAATTCATCTACCGAAGTGAGTAATTCTTATTCCTTCCTGAAATATAACACGTATTAATTTGATTACTCAAACCTAAAATCCAATCCTCACTAGTAGGTAATGATGATTCTATTAACTAAAAACTGTCAATTTCCTAGCTATGATAAAAATTAAGATCACATACCTGGCTTATTTTAAAAATTATTATTTTTTACAGTAAAATGTCTCGCGTGTAAAACTGTCAGTAGCTCCAAGGAAAACTTTTTCAATGTTACTCTTGACATAAATCAATGTGCCAATCTTTCTGTAAGTTTCACATACTAATTTCCCAATCCTGATTTATTACTAATGAATATTTTATTTTAGCAATCATTTTCCAGACTTGTGGCCATTGAACGTCTTCGAGGTTCAAATATGTACAAGTGTGAGAAATGTAAAACTCTTCAGGAATCAGAGCGTCGATGCATGATCAAAAGACCTCCTCAGAATCTTATCATTCAGTTAAATAGATTTCGTGGTATATATCAGAAACTTTCATCCTACATTGCCTATTCTCATGGCTTAGACATCACTAATTTCGTAGATATTGCTTCAAACTCATCAAACCAGAGAAAATCATTTAAATACTCCTTATATGGTACTGTCGAGCATCATGGAATGTCTTGTAAGAGTGGTCATTATACAGCTTATTCAAAGCGTCAAAATAAATGGTTCAAGCATGACGATTCTTATTGTTGTGCAGTAAATGAAAATGCTGTAACTAGTGGAAATGCCTACTTGTTATTCTACAGGTTACAAGAGAATCCAAATCCACTTGATCAAGTAAACGGCAAAGTAAGTTTAACCTTTTACTCAAATTATGTCAACCATAAACTTTTTACTTCATAGAAACGAGCACCTCCGATAGTCACAGAGATTCCTGCAAAAATCCAAAAATCAGAATCTAAACCACAGGAAAAAATCAAAATATCCTTCGCCAAGTACATGGCGGTATGTTGAAATTGCTCTCAGTTTATTAAACATGAGTTAATTTAATTTTTAGTCAAATTCCAATTCCTCGGACAAAGCTTCAAAAACATCTACTGAAACAAGACCGTCAAGTTCTGAATCTCCTCCCAATGGTCTTGCAATGTTAAGAAAAGTTAGTTAAATCTTTGCCAGACATTTTTTTATCAAGAAAATTTATATAGCGTATCATTTGTAGGAATATGAAGATTCCAGCGATTCTCAGAGTGAGGAAGCGAAAGAAGAAAAACCAAGTGCGCCCTATTTACTCGAAAAAACACAGACCATTCAGAAGAACAATCACAAGTTGATTTTGAAAAATTTCATTGCCCAAAAACTTAAAAAGAATAACCCTAATAATCATTTACAAAATTATCGTGCTAAATTGCTCAATCATGCAAAATTCTAGGCGACCTTTTTTATGAATAACATTCTATTTCATAATTTTATCACGGCTATAGAGTATAGAGTTTACATTCTTTGGTCAAGTTATTGAATAGTATTCAAAGAATATATATATTCTCTCAAAACCATTTTAAATTTGATGTAAAGACATCAGATGCCATTTTCATTTTTACAGTAAACATTCTACTCTTAAATGTGAATGACGATTAGTACAAATTATATCTGCACAGAAGACATGGTTTTGTACTAACCATATTAAGAAAACAAAATTACCTTTTCAATCAAATCTGATGTACAGCGTTAAATACTAAAAGATTTGTAGATAATATATATAGTTCAGAAATTTTTCCTTATATATATACTAAATTTTTATTTAAAATAATTATTAAAATAGTTATGAGAATCCGGTACAAGTTTTAAAAGAATTTGACAAATTTTTGAAATGTTTTTGGACTTGAAAATATTAAAATCTATTTGGAATCTGGTTCTGAGCGGGAGAAGAACATTGAGTAAAATAGAATATCCACGTGATGCTCTCAAATTGTATTGACTAGTGGAATTGGGCGCAAATTTAGAGTAGAGGACAGCAGAAGAGGCCGTTCTTCTTAGCCAAAGTGGGTGGAGATTGGCTCTGTTCTGGAGATCCTTGTAGGAAAGAGGTCCAAGACAGCTTTTGAGGTATGTGTATTGAATCCTCTCTAATTTGAAATTAGTAATTTCTTACTAGTGCCAACCGGAAGATCACAGAGAATACCTGATCCATAGTCAAGATGAGGTAGAATGAGAGATTTGTATAGGTTGAGACGGAGAGAAGGGTCATTGATGAATTTCCTGAGAAAATAGGTTTTACAGCGTATAATTTTGAGAATTTCTTTTGAATGGATATAGGTTTTGAGATTATGGTCATATGAGAGATCAAGATCTTTGATGAAAGACACTGTATTGAAAGGTATATTATGATTTAAGAGGGAGCTCTTAATGGGCATGACTTTGGTCTTACTTTGATTGATCTTGAGACCTATTAAAGAAAGAGATTGTTGAAGGTGGTGCATTTCCTCAGTGATCAAACATCTGTTTTGAACGATTGGGATGAGAAGCTTAATGTCATCAGCGTACTTGAAATACTTTACAGATGGGTCAGCTGGTTTAATGTTTGAGAATATTAAATTAAATATGAAAGGGCCAATAATGGAACCTTGTGGGACACCAGAGGAGATGGGAGAGAGAGTTGACTTTAGTCCATTGAGTACAACCTGTTGATGCCTATTTGATAAGAATGACATCCCAAGGTTGATTATAAGTCCTTAATTCTCAGTTCTATTCAAAATTGAAGATCCAAGCCGTTATACTTTAATGAAAATAATCAAATCTTCAAGATTAAAAAACCGGAGGCAACCATACCAGGTATAGTATACCTAGTTTTTCGCAGACCAAAAATTTTAGTCATATTAAATGTAGAAATTTGAATTGATTTATTACCAACTTGGAAAGATTTTAACAATGAAATTCTATCGATAAATTTCTGTTTTAATTAACGTTGGTTACAATTTTCAAGGTCGATGATTTCAAACTTTATTTGAGACTTTTTGCAATAAATGCCTGGCACTCAATTCACCTGGACATTCTCCTTTTTGCTCTCTGTCATATCCTCTATATTTATCTCGTTATGTGGTATATTTCCTTTGTTAATTATTCCATTCGAAAATGGAGAATATCTTGAATCAAAAAGTTAGTCTACATCCCTTAAAAAATTATAGAAGGACAAAAAAATCTTAAGCGTTGGTTAAGTTTCTCAGTCGGCACCCTACTTGCTGATGTTTTTACTCATATTTACCCTGAAGCCTTGAGTGAAATGGATATTTCTGGTGTCAATCATTGTTCAATATCACCTTTTCTATTTGGAATTCTGTTATTCTTTGCAATCGAAAAATTCCTCATCAATGAGGGAAATCAAAAAAGTCAAATAGAAGCCTATCTCAATTTATGTGCCAATGTTCTAGATAATTTCACTCATGGAGTAGCTATTGGAGCCAGCTTTGTTGTTTCTATCAATGTAGGTCGAATATGTCATGTATAATTCTCGATTATATTTCATGTTTTAAGTTTTATTCTAAAGTTATTTCTAAGTTTATAAAGCCAGTATTTGTAGGTCAAACTTTATTCTCAGCTTTATGTTTTTTACAAGTGAATTACAAAAGAAGTTTAACTCTGTTAAAAAAAACAAACCAAGTTATCACTACATAGATTATTATATTTTTATTATAGAATTTTTCTTTATATAAATTTTTTCATCTAAATCGGTATAGTCTGATATAATACAAAATAGAAACTGGATTTTCACAGTTTCACAGGTATTTCATAAATACTTGTATTGATACAATTAATCAGAGATTTATATAGCTACTCACATGCATTGCACATAAATATCAGTCTTAATTATAGCTATTTTTTATTGTATACTATAAATTGTATAGTTATAGTAGACATATTATTATCATAGCAGTTTTATTATTGAGCTTGTCTGCTTCAATGTATATATTGAATGCATTTTTCATCAAAAAATCTAGTTTTAATACAAACTTGGTCATTCCTCTTTTCATTTTTTGCTCTTTAACGAAGCCATAAGATTCCTAAGTTGAACTACCAGTAAATAGCAAATTTTCGAAAATAGATAATATCAAAAACTTGTGTATTTTACTGATACTACTCGTTACAAAAGAGATTAAAATTTTACTCTTTACTCGCAGATAATATTTCTTATAGTATAGCAAACAAATAAAAATATAAAGGTTTATGAAGAAACATTTTAAGCCAATAATAAATTTTGATTCGAGACCCAAATTAAGAGACCTGAAAGTACTTTCTTTATTTTCAATCAGTGGGAACGTTCAAAATAAACAAAAAATTCTATGCTTGTTCTTTGCTATCAAAGTGATTTATATCATGGTCCCTTCTTGAGTATTTGTTAAATAATATTTATATCATATACTGAAAAGTAGCATAATTATAATTATCCTATGACGTTTTGAAATTGATTCTTTTATTTTTCTCCAAATGATACTCTCCAGTACTTGAACTATTGCTCCGTCTCTTCAATGAGTTATTTAATGATGTTTTGTTCTTCTTAGATTTATACATCGAGCATGATGTCAATTCTGTCATTTATCGGCCTGTATATGATTTGTAATTTTTCTAAATATTTTTCAATAACAAGTTTTCTTTTCCATTTTGATCCATTTTAATTTCCTTCATTATCTGATTCATTCATAATTAATGGTTTTTGTTTTCCTAACAATTTTCACCTTTCATTCTAATTATTTTTTATTTTCTCTCTTGTTTACTGTGAATTTTTTCCATGGTTCAAAATCAAAAATATCGCCCTAATAATTTGGACCATGGGAAGACATTTTACTGCAAACAAAATACCATTCTCATTGATTCTCATAATCTCATGTTTTAATTATAGTTGGGCATATTAACGACAGTTTGTATCATGTTACACGAAATACCCCATGAAATAGCTGACTTTGTTATTCTCCTCCGCAGTGGCTTTAGTCGTTGGAAAGCTGCCAAAGCACAGGTAACTATTCTGCATCAAATTCTGCTTTTATTTATACAGTTTAATTTTGTTCTAAAATTGATCATTCTCTTTCAGCTTATGACTGCTTCTGTTTGTGTTATGGGAACATTATTTGCAAAAATGGCGCATCATGGAAAGATTTTCAATTATTCTACTTCCAATTTACTACTTTTCTCGGCCGGAGGTTTCCTCTATATTGCCCTGTGTTCACTTTTACCTTGCTTCCTGGCAGAAAAGTATAAAAAGTAAGTACATTTACTTATAGTAAAAGTTATATTTTAACGTGAATTTTAATTTTTCAGGGAATCATTAATACAGATTTGTTTATTAACTCTTGGAATCGCTGCAACTGGAACCATGAGCCTATTACAATGAGAGGTTTATCTGATGAATGTGCCTTATCTAGTCTTTCCCTGTTATTGAATCTAGTCTCAAATGGTGGCAAGATTAAACCTAAACGATTTATTTTACTTGATTATTGATTTTAAATTTAACATTTGATCACCCTTCAAATATAATTTTTCCATACATGAATTAATAACTCAGAAAGTTAGTGAAACATTTTAGATTGCTGCAATGCTTATAAAATATTTGATAGACAGATAATCGCGAGATTCTCTTTTAAAGTTGAATTAACTTCCGAATTCGTCATTTTTAACACCGACGTTAACTCTTAAAATAATTTTAGCTGTTATGTTTAAGTAGTATAAATGCTCAAACTAATAACGCGATCGGCAATTGTGAATCTTTACTTAGGTCCTTTTAATAAATATCGTCATGTTAAGCGGCTTAAGCCAGGATTACGATCCCTTGCTTCTTTTGCGCTTTCCGTACCCTTCATAGGATCCTCGACTGACAAATTGTCCATTTTCTCTTGCATCCTCAAAGAGGACATTACCAATATCAAGCTGTAAGATATATAAAACCTTGTGAAACAACTCTCAAATTATCTTTTAATTGCTTTTTCTTGTCAAGAATATTAGCAAGAAATAAGGAATTAGTCAATCGTCGTCATCCTCTTGGGTGGACTCCTCTTATGCTAGCCGTTGTTCAGAATAATTATGAGTGCGTTTTTTATTTTTTTTAACTCTTTTTTCAAGAATTGCAAAGTATCTCATTGAACTGGGTGCTGTTGTCAATGCAACTGACTTATTTTCCGGAATCGAAGATATGGCACATCGAAAGAATCAAACAATTGCGTCAGTAAGAGAAGAACGAGTTGTAAATTTTTCTCCTTATCTGAATGAATTTTTCAATTATTGCGGATCAACTCCTTTACATTACGCTGTGCTTGTAGGAGATTCTCGTATGGTCAATCTACTTCTCGATAATGGTTCTGATCCAAAAATGAAAAATTCTCAAGGCTACACCCCGCTAGATTTGGTCGGAAACTCAAAAGAAATCCAACAAGCTTTGAAAGATGCCCTTTTGACCAAAGAAATAAATGATAAAAAAATTGAAATTAAAAAGAAACTCAATGACAAAAGCTTAGAGGAATATTTTCAGGAAAAGATGGTTGGACAAAAGAATGCCATTTGTACAATATCATCGAGTACGCTTTCATTAAATATCGTTACATCATAGATTCTGAATAATTTATCATCTTCTTGATATATAATTTTTTATTTAGTCATTAGAAGAAAGATTAATGGTTGGTACGATTCAGAGACTCCACTCGTTTTATTATTCCTCGGATCTTCTGGCATAGGTAAAACAGAGATGGCCAAACAAATGGCTGAATTCCTACATGGTAATAAACCTGGGTCATTTATTCGATTTGATATGTCTGAATTTCAACAGGAGCATCAGGTAATTAATTCTTTTCTCGGTTTTAGATTTAAATGGATCATAATCAATCTGCAAATGAATAAAATTCTATGGAATATTAGCTGAAAATTGTTCATCTGTTTAGGCTGCTAAATTTATCGGATCTCCTCCAGGCTATTTGGGTCATGAAGAAGGCGGCCAGTTAACCAAGGCCCTACAGAAATGTCCTAATGCTGTTGTATTATTCGACGAAACAGAGAAAGCTCATCCTGATGTTTTGGCTACACTATTACAGTTATTTGATGAAGGTCGTATAACTGATGGGAAAGGTGTCACAACAATTTGTAAAAATGCCATATTCATCATGACTTCTAATGTTGGAAGTAAGGAAATCGCAAAGGAAAGTCAAAAAAGTAAGATTCACAAAGGTTTATTTTAGAATCTTCATTATCGCTTTATTTTGAGAACCTCTATACTGAAATGATTCGAGTTTAATTTTATTTTTTCCACCTTTTCTGTGAATCTATAATCTGCTTAGATTTTAATTTTCTAAATTTTTATTTAGATAACCAAGAGGAATTTTCCACATTATTCAAAGAAAATATTATGCGCCCCCTTTTACGAGTGAGTTATCCCTTATGTTTGATTCTTCTTATTCCTAGAGAGCATTCGTTCGTGATGAGTTCCTGGGACGGGTTAATGAATTTGTCTACTTTGTCCCTTTCAATCAGCAAGAGTTATTTAAACTTGTCGAGGTCAACTTGAACTCATGGTCAAAGAAGGCAATTACTAAAAGAAAGATTAACGTTACCTGGGATAAAAATGTCATTGAGACCATAATAAAAGATTATGACCTTTTCTATGGTGCTAGATCGATCAAATATTCCGTGAGTTTTTTATTCAATTGTTACTTATCGTTATACTTTTTTTCATCGGTACTAAAGAAAATTAATGGATTATCAAAAATAATTCGCAAGCATCAAATTTAAATAACTAAACACTTGCCAATGATGTTTTTTTAATATTAGATTGAACGAAATATCATCAACCTGATAGCTTTGGCTGATGAAAAAGAAAGTCTTAGTCCCTATTCTACAATTGACTTGAAAGTAGACTTGGAAAAGTCGAATGAAATTTATGCAGAGATCATGGATGGTAAAACCAAGAAAAAGTATATCCTTTATAAAAAGTAAATATTAAATAAAAAATAGATTATATTTTTATGTGAAAATCTTTATATGGTGAAAACTGAAAAAAATTGATGAAAATTTCAAAATGTCTTTTTACTTGTTAGTTCTAAAATCCTTACATGACCCAAAAAGATTTTGATCGTAGAATACATGTTTTGCTTCTTCAAATAAAACCTGTGTAGAAGCATGATCGTGGAAACCTTGTTGCTTACAATCTTTCAAAAAGTTTATTCCATACTTGGTAAGGGAAAAAAATTTGACCTCTGTAAATTTAGGTGCTACAACGATAGCAATAGATTCAGGAAGACTCGACTGGTAATATAATTGAGTGTGTAAATCTACCGAGGATAGAAACGTAGACTGCGTTGGATGGGTGTGAATCCAGCCAAAAACGACAAGATTTTTACTCTGAATAAACTCAAGCATTTCATGTTCATCATAAGTTTGACATGAATTCGCTGTTCCCTCTTGCTTGCACAAAATAATATGGTCAATAATAATTTTACCACCATCCAAATGCCCAGCCAAAGTCCCATTGGTTTCAATATTTGTTTTTGTGTTGGATTCAGCCAAATGAATAAATTCAGATATTAGATTAGGAGTGAGATAAATGTTTCTAGTAATGTTATCATCCTTTTTGGCTTCTGGGATAAGTGGTGCTGTTGGTATAACATTATCATCTGTAATATTGAGAAGATCAGGATATGCGGGCGGTGGCTTATTTGGTATATTCTCTGTTTGGTTAATCGGTGGAATATCTGGAGGATTCTGGGAATTATTACGATTTTCTTCATATAATTTCAAAAGTTTTTTCTTTGCAGCATCAGCAATTTCCATAGCTTGAGAAGCCATACTTAACTGATCTTTGAGAATATCTGGTCTTGAGCTAGCTTCAGGATGACGTTTCTTTACGTGCAGATAAAACTTGGTTACTCGAACAGCAAACAAGAGGGTTCTTTCCTGATCCTGCAAAGTTTCCTTGGAGGAATGCTCTAAAACCATTCCATAAAGTTTAACAAAGGTTTCATGAACTCTTTCAAGTTTGGCATTGATAGGCGGATCGGATTTTTCACCAGTCCTGATTATTTCCTCAATTCTGTTCATTTCTAAATATAAAGTTAATCGAAAAAATACCTAAGATTGAGTGTAGAGAAACCTTTTTAGGCTAGTATAAATAATATTTGTTTGTCTCGTCTCATTTGAAAAGATTTGTTTTTAAAAAATTTTCATGCCTTAAAGTTTAAGGCTTAAACTTCAGGGCAATGGCGGCATTGAAAATGAATAAGGGAACATCAACTGCATGTCTATTGAACTGTTCATCTCGGAAATAATGATATCATATCTTTGAAACGAGACTAAAATTCTTCGCAGTTTTTCCATTGATTGTTTAAGTTTGGCGAATATTATTGATACTCTATCCATCGTTATCATGAGAGCAGCTGCAGCAAATGTCAGGTAAAACTGAAAATAATTGGCTAAATCTTCAACATCATAACGACTCTTGAACCTATTAATGTATTGTAAATACAGAATTTCTCTGCAGACCCACCTGGTAATCCCCTTTAGATAATTCAAAGGGGTACTCCTATAAGTTACATTATAAACATCGAAAAGCCCAGCTATTGCGTACTTGAGTCGGAGAATTCTTGATTTTAGCTGATAGTTCCACGGACAGCACAAATCGACACAGCTGAGATAATTTTTTCTGATTGGACTCATAGCTGACATAAAATTCATATTGTTCCATGAATTCATCAGGTTTGAATGAAATCCATTCATCAGGTTCATCATATTCATTCGGTTCAACATTTTTTATGGAAAATTCAATTTCAGGATTTATAAAAAAGATTCACTCAAAAATCCCTTTTTCTCAAGTATAGATGCGTAATGTAAATGAGATAATGATTTACGGTTTTATCCAATTTAATCAATAAATTTATTAATTCTCTTGAGAATCATGTTTTCAGGTATAATCTCTACAAGATCAGCAATTGGCAGGCCCACGGGTGAACCAGTTAATACAAATCGCAAATCCTTCATGAATGAACTCCAGACAATCGATTTTCTAGAACATTCATTTTTTACTTTGACAAGTCCATCTCTTGTAGGCTGTGCTAGGAACAATTTAATCAAGCCTGGGAAATTATCTTGATTTATTGAAATTTGGTATGGTGAATCGGAGGTTTCCGGGTCAATCCATAAATATTTCAGTCCTAGGTCGGATGATAAAAGATCAGAAAAGCGAAATATTCGTCCAATAATAACCCGGAGAATGTTGGATAGCTCTTCATCGGATAAATGATCTATTCCATTCGGTCTAAAAGAAAGAGGACCTCATTTTTACGCCTTATATTCTTTTTGCATCAACTTATGAACTTACATTTGACTATTGAGAAATTGGCGTACATTTTGTGTGTAAAAAATGGAATCCTGTTGAAAGGAAATTAACTGCTCGTTTGAGGCAAGATCTTTGTAGACTGCCAAGTTCATGTGAACATTATTAGTTGAAAAGATCTCTGTGGAGAACTAAAAATGAATTTTTCCAATCTTTTCATTACTCTTGAATGCTGTTTATGTTAGTACTCACGATTGAAATGATTTCATCCATATTCCTACACTTGAACAGGTTATCTCTGAATACGTCTGGAGAGCCCAAGGATAGGATCCATTTGGTCAAGGCCAGAGGAGAATGACCATCTTTGCAGAGTCTATGAACTTGGCCATACTCCTCAAACATTGGACTTCGTTTGGACAATTTTTTCCCAGAACTTGAAATAAATTAAATTATTTGTATAAGAATTACAAGTATTAAGAATGAATCTTACTCTTCTAATAACAATGACAAATGTGTAAACTTGGGTATGGGCCAACCAAATTCATTGTATAGAGAAATATGAAGAGGAGTTGATGTTAACCACTCCATTCCCCGAAAGACATGAGATATTCCACTAGTATAATCATCAACGATATTGGCAAAGTGGTATACAGGCATTGAAGACGATTTAACCATAATCGGGTCTGAATCTGAGGTTTTTTGGTGGAAACTTTGAATACCGAAATTGCCATCTTCAAACTCTATTTTCTTATCCGAATTTCTAAACCTTAGAACAAAAGGCAAATTTTGACTTGACAATTCTTCAGCTTGACTTCTGGATAATGATCTACATTTGTTGTCGTAACCTTGATAACTTTCTGGGTTTAATTTTTTCAGTAAACTCAACCGATTTGAGCTACAAAAGCATTTGTAAAGCACTCCTCTATCTAGAAGGTCTTGAGCAAATCTTTTATAGGTCCTTTTACGATTAGACTGAATTAGTGAGTAGTTAGAGTTTAACCAAGGGGCTGCATCAGGCTTAATAGAGAAATATTCTAGAGAATTCTTTATATCGAAGAAAAACTTTGAAGCACACCGACTTTCGTCAGTGTTTTCAATACGAACAATGAATTTGCCATTATTTAACCGCGAGTATATAAAATTTATAAGGGCGGTTCTAATACTTCCTATGTGAACATAACCAGTTGGACTAGGAGCAAATCTGGTTTTTATCAATTTCTGGCTAAAATTCATAATGGACATGAATACAAACAAAACTTGAAAATATTTAAGTAATTTATTCAAAAGTTTAAACACAGAATCCAGTGATCAAGACTCTGAATCACTCTGTGAAGAACTTTTATGCAGTTTGATTATTGCGAACGGGAGCTTCTAGTTTCGGCCAATTGATAGATTCTGCTTTTTTAAGGTTTATCTCAAGCTTCATAGTCAAAATATTCACGCTAGACTCCTCAGGTATAATACTCTGTAAAAAATCATTATCGTAATAAAATGAATTGTGATTTTTAGTTAATGAACCTACTCCATATAGGTTTATTTCTTTGGCAAATGAACTTTTACCAAAGTTGAAGGAAAATGAAACTGATAAAACATTTGAGCTTGCCTTTATCACGAATGTATCTGGGAGGATATTCTTTGCGAATATTTGTAAAGTAACAGTATTGGCAATCTGGAAAAAGTCCATTCGACAAGGATTTTGAAGGGAAAGTTTTGCCATGATGTTTGTGCTTTCTGCATCTTTGAGAAGCCAATTATGACGACCAGTCTCACAACCCTTCTGTTCAAGAAATGCATTAAAATCAGTTGTTTTCCTATTGCAACATGTCCAATACTTAGCACCTTCATGAAAAATAGGTGCACCTGGATGAAACAGACAAAGCTCGGAATCAGATGCTGGACCATTGTAGACAGATTTACAGCCTGAATTTTGACATTTTGTGCCTATACTAATTTCATTTTCTGTGGTTGAGTCTCCGTTAATTTTTTCTTTTGTTATGTTGAAATCTTCAATGCATTTGGCTAAATTAGGATGGACAGAGAATTTTATTTCCCTCATTGTGGGATCAATGACTTTAGGCTTAATTTCAACAATAGGCTTAGGTTCTGGAATCTTTTGGGGAGGATTATTGACTATGGGCTTGGGTGATTCATCAGGGAGCGGTTTTTGGTCATTATGTTTACCATTAGTACAACCCTTGATGTTCAAAAAATCAGAAAAATCAGTACTATACTTTGAACAGCAAGACCATGTTTTTTTGGCATCATGAAAAACAGGTTTGCCGGGATGAAAAGTACAAGATGCTAAAATAAATTAATAGGACAAACTCTCTGTATTTTCTTCTGGATTGAATTTGCTTCCACAGCCCAAATTGTAGCAGTGAACGAGACTCATGATCTATACTATAGGATCTATACAGTAATTCGAATAGTCTACTTTTGAAATTAGAAATTTCCAGAGAAAAAATTTATTTAACTGAAATGATAACTCTTTTATTAAAGTGACATCTGGTCAAAATTTGAATTTTCTAATCATCAGACTCTAATGCTGAAATACTCTTGTATTTATTAATATTTTTCGCAAGGTCTCATACGTAGCCACATCAAAGTTAAAACTTGAAATCTTTGATGTTCCGTTTTCCTTGAAGACTTTTTGTAATAGATTTTGTTTAGTCTAAGTTAATTAAAAGCGACCTAACCTGATCGACTAATGGCTTCTCAAAGGTTTCATCGAATTCACTGGTATTCAGATTTATCAGGTTGTTTCCAGTCATTGAGACAAGTTTCCAATCAGACTCATCCACCTCTTTAATTCCTTTATACTCTGCAATATTGAATATACACGACTCTTTATCGGAGTTAGATCTCTCCCACCTCGATGATTGAAAAGAATATTCTTGGGTCACGACGGAAATTTGATCATAGAATAGTTTTTCCAATTTCAAAGATTTCTTTTTGCTCTTTTCTTTGATGAACTTGTCATCTGGGAATATATTTATACCACAATATGTCATAACTTGATTCATTTCATTAGGCGTGAACCATCTCCAGAATAAACTTGATAGCCATTCATTATCTACAGGAACTTCCTCTTCAAGATAAATTGGATCAGTTGAATATAAAGGTAAGAGACAAACTCTTTCATTTACTATGTAAAACTTCAATCTAATGCATTTTCCGTTTAAAGTAAACAAAACTTGATTTGTTTCCTAAATTGAGATTTATTGACAGACAAACCTTATTCCCTAGAGTAGAGATAAAATTGGCATTAGAGAGTCCTATCTTATCAGATTGTAGCATTGGACTTTGAGAGGATTCCAAAGAACCCATAATTTTTTCTGGCATCTTCAACAGTAGGCTTCTGCTTCTGCCTAGAGATCTTAAACTCCAGCTCTTGGTAATAAATTATTACGAATAATTTAGTTATTGAATTACATTATATGGCATATTGATTTGGACATCCTGGAATATACCAAATCTAGCTATTTTTGTTATACTTATCGAAATGAAATAATTTCTGGGATTGAACTCTTCCACTTTGCAACCATCTGAGACCCATGTACCTGTGTCTTCTCTAAAAGTGGCTACTTTGGGTTCTGATGTTATAACAAAGCTCCGCGGCAATTTCAACTGAATAACAAACGAATTACTCTATACATCAATAAAAATATAACTTGCAGCTTCATCGTCATTAGGATAGGCTTCTGGAGTTGCTAGTAAAAATGGATCAAATTCTAGTCCCGATAGATAAGGTTTTTGTGGTTTCATTTTAATCTTCAAGTTATTACATTGTAGTTCTTGCTTCGGTAATTTGAATATTAATATTTCAAATCCTCCTCCTATCAATGAATTTTCAGGATTTTTTCCTAAAATTATTCTAAGATTTACTCTGGTCCAAATCATAATTAGTGATGGAAAATTCTTTTCCTACGTCTTTTTGGATAGAACCTATTATTTCTCTGAGATTTGTTTCTTCAAGATAACTATTCTCACTGCAATTTGTAGCCGAAGTTATTTTACGGTCAAAATTTACCACGATCAGGCATTCGTTTATCATGAGTGATCTTGGAAGTAAAATTTTAATACCAGTATCGGGAAAATTTAGCACTGAAATTCTGGGATTTTTCGACAAGTTCACCCATATCAGAGTAGAATACCAGCTACACTTCCAAGAAGAAAGATAATTTCCAGTGAATTCATTAGCTAAAGAACTGACGTTGGAAAAACTCTCTGCTATACACAAAAGAAGAGTTTCTCGTAAAATTTCCCTCAGGTTTAAAGATGTTTGATAGTAGTCCATGATTTCAGCATCACTTTTGGACTTTAAAATTTCTAAACGGCAAAATTTCATCTCATAGATCAAGTCAAACATTTCATCAGCTTTTTCGAAAAATGTAGTCAAATTATGGTTGGAAAACTCTTGCAACCAAAAGTACTTGTAAGAGTTTATTTCTTTTAGTATCAGAGGATTCGGAAGCCCAAGGCAACGAGTATAATTTTTCCACTAAAATAACACGAGACCCGAAATTTACCTCGTAGCGCTCAAATTTTTCTTTGGAATAGCGCTCAATAATATCAGCTAAATCGGTGACTAAATTCCTCGAGAAATTTTTAGATGTGTTCTTTTCACTTATGTGAATAGATACATTAGAAAGATCACTTAATTTGGAAATATCTGCTAACCAATCTGGTTGAATCATCGCTTTAGAATCTATTAAAACAAATAGGAGTTGCCATTGAGTTTAAGTAAACTTGAAACGAAATCATATTTCAAATGAAAAGACTCGCATTATTCATTATCATAATTTCTCTGATACTTGGCCTTTGGTCTATTTTCCTATCTGACGCTATTATTGATGGGAAATCAGATTACCATTTACTATTTAAATACTTTCCAGTTACATGTGCTTTCATTTTCGCTTTATATTCAATATGTTGGATATCTTTAAAAACATACAGTTTCAAGACATGTTGGAAAGCTGCCGAAGACCTAAATAAGGAGATTGAAGAGGCTAAAAATGACCTGGCAAAGAGGGGCTTTGTTTTTTATTAAATTCAAAGTTTTCCTTCTCAAACTTGGAGAACAACAAGAAAATTTTTCATCGCCTACAACCGTGTTTCATGTAGTACACAACATTTACTTTGAATATTTTTATTAAAACTTCGTGGACCAATATCAAGTTTAGAAATATTTTTATCGTGATAATCAAATGAATAAAATTGAATAAATTGTTCTCATTCAAAAATATATATTTTGTATTGTTCCTTTACACAATGTCACTCAGGGTTACAGAATAAATAAAACAATGCATTGCATATCAATTAAATATGGTTAAGTAAAGAATAGAAAATTTACAAGTCCATTGCAAATCGTTCCAAGTCGTCAAGGCTCATTGAGTTAATTCTTTGGTCTAATACCTGAGAGATAAGAGAAGTAAAGTTTACTTTAAGAAAGGCCTGGTAGGTGATATCTTCGTTTTTATTAGGGAAATTATCTCTAATGTATTTTTTGAAAAGGGTCTCGAAGTTGGAATCTATCATTTTAGTAGCTTTGATGATCAAGGAAATTTTAGAGCCATCCTCCAAACCATATTGTTTAAGGTTCTTGTTTGCGTCTTGAAAATGACTTTAAAAATCTTTACCTGAAAGTGCTGAGCCTTTGAATACTAATTTTATTGTTGATGAGTCGATATTACATGCTTCGGAAATTTTTTCAAATAAAACTTGCAACTTTTCTTCTTCGTCAACCTAGAATATTCATGAAAATGGTAAAATACCTCAATAAGGATTTCAGGTTTATTTAGAGGCTTAACTTTTAGGATCATTATTTTATATGTGAATTATGTTCAAACAAATAGTTGAAATAATGAATATAACATTTAAACTTTTAATGTATGAACTAGGCCCAGTTTTGCTTTCAAAATTGAATATGAGAGCTTCAATGTTGCTCATATTTCTTGTGCTATTTTCTCTTGCTTATTCCCAAAGATTACTCAATCAAAATTCATTCTGCGATGTATCAACTGGATTTCAGATATTTGCTTTCTTATCTCAACCAGAGGATAGAAATGTACTACTTAAATTTGTGAGTTTTGTATTTTATTCCTATCAAGGAAGACAATGAAATCTGTAATGTTGCATATGGGACAATTGATGAAGCTTGTCGTGACGAATATTTTATTTTTGAAAATTTGGGAAAGCTTTCACGCAATTCTCTTGATTTTGATAAAGTTTTATCCAATTTTGATAAAAAATTTTGCGCTATCAACAACTCAGGTCTTTGTGATACGAAGAATAGGGAAAAACTGTTCACATTTATAAAGAAAAAGATTCCTTATTTCGTAAGTTCTCTCCATCATCCTCTAGCTTCCAATCAACGAATTTGAATATTTTAAACCTGAATGCTCAAAACAAAATCTGACCAAGTTGGCTCTTAAAGAACCTAATCAGAATACTATAACTCATCTTGGAAATATCTACCAGGCTCAACTTGGTGATAATAAAGTTTGTAAAGATTGTATGGAGCTTGTTGAAGACCTGAAAACGGCTCTATCTAATGATGAAACAGAGGAGAAGATTGCTAAAGGCCTTTCCCAACAAATATGCCCAATGTTGCCCGATAGTCTTTTTGAGTATTGTGACATGTTCATTAAGACCCAGATTAAATCCATCATTGAAATTTTGGAAGGAATTTTGGTAATTCAGTAGAATTTCTTATCCTCTGTTTAAGGATAATGAACAGGTCTGCGAGTCGATATTCCTCTGCCCGGGCAATTCAATGGAAAGGAAAAATTTCAACTTTCTTCCCGAATCTTCAACTCCTAATACAATCCTGTGTGCCAGTTGTATTACCTTTATGTTCAAGAATTCAACTGATGAAATCAATACTGGAAAGTTGACAGAATTTGCCCGGTTATTCTATAATGTTTTCTCATTTAAGTTTAATATCTTCTCGAATGCTTACTTTCTCAATCAAATGAATCCAATTGAGAAATGTAATCTCGTTGGGGCATGTCAAATGGCTCAGAGAGAAGAAAAGAAAATATCTGAACCATTTGTTGATGAAAAAACATGCCAAAATTGTCAAGATAACATCTTAACCATTTTGGATAAAATAGAAAAAGTTGAAGAAATCTGCAATTTTAGCACCAAGGAATACGCAAGCATCTGCAAATTGATCACTTACGACTTGGCAGACAAACTGAATGTTTTAAAGAATCTAAAATACGTTAGTCTTGACTTTTTTGAATATGCATATTTGAAACAAGTTTTCTACTCTCTTCATATAGGATCCATTGTATATTTGTCAAGCTGTTAATCAATGTTCCGTTAAAAGGGTTGATTTAATCTCTAATGAACTCCAAATTGCCAATGTGAGTCTTCTTTGGTGCCAATAAAATTACTTATTAAGTAGTAACCAAAATTACTTCAACTATACTATAAACATGAAAACTTGCCATTTGAGTGCATACACAGGGAAATTAATTTCATGAATTTAGCAAATCTACAAGAATAATCTTTGTAGGGTCAACATTGAAAGAATTTGAGTTGCTATTAATAAAGGATTTTGATAAAACAGTGCTGATCATTGATCAAAATACGGTGCATAACACAATAGTCGAAACTTTTTCGGTTAAAAATAATCATCAAGTATTTCACCAACCTCTTAATACATCTATTGTTTTTCCCTAATTTTCGTTGCAAGATAATAAAATACACTTATTACCTGTTACCGTAAATCTGGTTAACCAATGCGTCTTGAGCATATCTAGTTCAAAAGCACTTATTATCTATAACCTTGAAAAATTAAAAGGAGGAAAATCCATGAGAATAAAAAGTTATCCATGATAGATTATAATCTATAATTATTGTTTTGATAATAATTGAAAGGATTCCTGAGAGGCCTAGACTCGATGAAGATCAATCCTTCAGACATTGGATTTCTTACAGTCACTGTCTTCTTCATTGTGTCTAGAAAATAATATTATTAACTATAGATTCGTGGTAACATACACGCCACATTTGCCAAAATATCTTTTGAATAACGCATTGAATATAAATTTAAAACTTATAAGCAACTTTGGTTCCGTGAATTAAGGTGCTAAAAGTGCTCTGATTAAGATAAAATTTATTTTCCACCAGGGATCATTTTAAAAGCTCTCTCGAATTTTTTGAGATGAGATTAACCTCATAAAAACAGTATGATAAATTCTCATCATGTAACTATTAACATTATAAAAAGTAAAAATAACATTTTTTTCAAGGATTTTCAATCTATCAAACGCTCTAGAGAATGACCTAAATTTTGTAAAATTTGCCATTTTTATTAACCTAGATTTTACAAGTCAAATGTTATATAAGTTACATTACCATCTTACTATTCCAACTAGACACAAAGCTAAATAGGTCAATTATTGATTGAAAATCAAATGCAGTAAATATGTAGCAGTGTGTCAATTTGGACAAGTTAAATTCACTCCAACAACTCTCATCCCTATATATATTGGTTGCACTCATAACAATGAGAAGCTAAATAAACTTCTACTCTCTACTACAGTTTTATAAACAAAAGCGCTTTAATTCCCACAAATCTATTAGCATGACCTAAATAATCAAAACTAAATGGAGTAAAAAGTTCAAAATTGCAAATGTTTGTCCAAATTTCATTCTGATTCAACAAGACTATAACATGAACACCATACTTAGTGGAACTATTATTCAGGCAATCTTACTTCTATGAGTAGCCAATAGTACCATTGATCAGATTTTTAATATTCCATCTTCTATTGGGAGCGTATTTCTCGAAAATAATTGCAAAAATTTCAGCATTTCTGGCAAAAGAATAGCAAAGATAAACCTTTCAATAAGTATTTTTATCTAAATGTATCATCTGAAATGAAATGTTTGCTAAAACTAATTTGTTGGCAAAAAATGCCTTGACTATATAATCTAATATATGTATATGTAAAGATTAGCTGTTTACGTAATACGTAAATAGTAGCCTAGTTGCAAAATTACAGTGTACATGTCTGTCCACAATCCCATGCATCAAGCGAATGCTTAATATGTGATTGCTGAATTGGATATCATTAATAAACTATAAAACGTCCAAGGACAGTGCAGTCAGGCAGAGATTTTCTCTTAGTGTTCATAGACTAGAATAAATATTTCTTACTATGATTGAGTCTTCTCTTGCTAGTCCAGATAGACTGAGTTATTTGGAGGATACGATTCCCCAAGGATCGGTTCTGACAGCTACTGCAGACAAAGTCTCAGTCGCAAGCACCTCAGCAGTCAAAGACTCTGAGGATAATATTATCGATGGAAAGACCTTCGATACTACACAATGTGTGTAGTACACATATATTAGACCCCTTAGATAAGGAAAAATGATACCCTCTAATTCGTATTTTGCAAACTTTATCCATCGTATCCAAAATAGTAAAACTACTTAATCATAATTTTGAACCAAGTAATTCTTCAGGGAGCTGTGTTCGGCATAGATTGACTATAACGTTGTTCGCTTGCTACCTGACTATGTTGTCTTCTGGCTTGTATTGGTCTATCTGTAGAAAAAGAAAGGGGAAAGAAAAGTGTAGTATTTCTTAAAGAATAAGGATTATAAAAATTACTGTGACTGTTATAGTAATCAGAATTATTAGAGTAATAACTCTGATAATATAATTCATCACTTGAAAGAATTATATCCAAACTATTTTTATCAGGGTAATCTGAAAGTTTTTCATTCTAATCTTAATTTTAATTTTCCTTCAAGTGATGAATCATATTATCAGAGTTATTACTCTAATAATTCTGTTTACAATAACAATCACTGTAATTTTTATAATCCTTATTTTTTAAGAAATACTACACCTTTCTCTCCCCTTTCCTTTTCTACAGATAGACCAATACAAGCCAGAAGAAAACATAGTCAGTAAAATTACTGCCCTAATATTAATTTATTAAAAGTATAATTTTCTAGATATCAAAGATACTTTTGCACATTAAATTTTTCAGGAGTCTACATAAATTCTACAGCATTGATGTGTTAAAATGATTTTTTAATTAAATTTCACAGGAACTTTTCGATAAAATTCCAAGTCTATTCCAAGGGGAAGAGAACAGCTGTAAAATTTGCAAGAGCTTTCTCAGTGACATAAGCTGGAACATCGCCAAGAACGTGGACAAGGAAGAAATTACGACTGAAACACTCAAGACTGCCTGCTCAACTTTGATGGATGATTTGAGTTATTCTATTTGCAAGAGTATCCTAAGAAAGATCATGGGAACTGTTCTCAGCCAGGTTTCCAAATTTACCAATGTAATTACTATTAATTGTTATTTATTCTCTAATTATTTAGGTTTTGATAATTCATTTATTATTAAACTAAAAGTTTGCAATGATTGTCTATCAACCTTTGCAGATATATTGAGCTCGGTAAGGTATTTAACAAAATTAGCTTGATTTCTATGCAAGAAATAAAATAAATAATAGTCGCTTCAAAGTAGATAGAATATGATTACTTCGGAAGGGTTAATACCTTTTTACTGTATGAAAGTTCTAAATTCAGTAGTTTTCATCAGATAGATTCATGATTACTAGTACCAAAAAAAATTGTATCTCATAAACTCAAAAATACAATAAGTACAAAAAGTACTTTCAAGAAAATTTAAGAGATTTTGAGTAAAAAATAGTCTTCTGCTGTAAATTTTTGCAAAATTTCTAGTCAATCTTGTGTCAACAAAATTTCTGATTTTTGTTCAAATTTTTTTCCATGATAGAAAATAACCCTTCATATTTTGTTGTTCTTGTGCATATTTTACAAAATACATACATGTACATATCCTTTTAGTTGAAATTTAAAATTCATGAAGGAATATTATCCAAAAAAAAGCTACGATCTAGATGCTATTTTCCTACATGATGAAGGCTCGATATCAGGAATATAGCTGCCAATTCATCGAAAATTTTGATTAGTAACTAGTTGAGGATTACTATATTCTGAGATTAAATTAATGGCCTATTTATCTTCATTACAAGTGTTTCAAATCCAACCAGATTATATCTAATTCATTCTATATTGCCAAGATGCCCAAGAAACAGAAATAGTACCAGCTATCTTTTAAATAGGATTAGATAAGCAGATTTTTTCTCCAGATTATTAAAAATCAGCGAGTCCTTTGTCTAGAGTAAAAATAGACCAAATAGTACTTTTTTGAGGTCCTAATGATTACTCAAAAGTCTTTCATTCATCAGTATATTTCATATTTCATAATATGATTTATCTTTATATTTGTTCTTTAACAAGTTTTATGCATTTTGCGTATAAAAATATATATTAACTTTTTTTAAAAATTAAACTTTTTTTCAAATTCCTAACAGGATTATGACCAAATATGCCAGGGATTAAACTTTTGTCCAAAGAAATTCAACAAAAACGAGACAATTCTGTTTGATGTAAGTTTCGGAAACTCATTACATCTTCTCAATACTTTAACGGTTAAATTATACAAAAATATTAATGTATGTATTTTTATTGACTAGGATAATTGTTTAAGAGTAATTAACCAATACGTATGAACGTATCGAAGTTAATTAAAGAAAATTATAAATACATTATACGTATTCTTGATTAATTACTATGCAAATATTTCATACAATATATTATACGTATTATTTTTTCAACACCATATTTTTTCACAAATGTTTATTGAGAAAAAATGATAATAATTTTCAAAATTTTTTTGAGGATATCTATTTTATTATAAATCATTTTTTAATTAATTTTTTATTTGATAGAAAGTATAAAATTTTTTTCAACTCTTTTCGGACTAAGGCACTTTCTGTAATTCGTGATTAGTCTGTTCATTGAACTGAAAATTCGATCGCATGACACAGAAGAGGATGGGCAGGCTAAAATGTCTCTAGCATAAATAGAAAGTTTAGGAAATCTTGTCCTATTTACTGACATCTCTTTTTTAAATTGAGATGTTAGATTATGTCGGCCCTCTTAGCTTCATTTTGATCATGGACATTTTTTTCAACTTGTTTGAATGGGTTAACATAGATATTTCCTCCTTTAACTAGTATTGATTTGAGGAGAAATATCATCATTAGCGAATTCTCGTCCTAGATCACTCGTTATTTGTTTCCTCAGTGATCTCGATTTATCCAAATGACTTTTTCCCTGTATAGCAGGATTCAGTAAATAAGAATACTTAATAAACTTTTCATTAAGACCGTCATTGGGAAATTTTAGGTCAAGATTTTCTAAATTCCTTCTGATTAAGATTTTTAAATCTTCTGAGTACTCATCCACAAATATAAGTTTATTGATTGTTTCTCGTAAAATTTGCAGGTCAATAGCCACATAATGTATTGTTGCAACTGTAGACGATGAATATTTTTGAGACAAACATTTGAATTTATTGAATGTCATTTCTAAAACTTTAATGGTATTGAAATTTATATCTTGATCAAAAACTTTGGAAAATTCATTTTCTGCTATAGTGTTTGTTATTACTTGCGACATCTTCAGAAAAGTACTGAATGTATTGTGAAGACTGTACTATCGTGCTTTAGTATAAGTTGGAAACGAATAGAATCGTACTTCCAATCTGTTGCATTCTTCAATCAAGAGTGTTCTTGCTTTCTTTGATTGATGTTTTTTCGACGAATATTCCAAGATTTTATCAATAAACTTTGATATTTCAATTGCTTGTTCAATTGAATTCTTCAAAACTAAATTCAGTCTATGACTCACACAGTTCAAACTTCCTTCTTCTATGGACTTTATTCTCCTTGATATTTTTAAAGCTGATATCATATTAGTCCCCTCATCAATTATCCCATAAATATTTTGACTGTTGAAGATAGATGGATACATTTCTAAAACTTCGTCTATAAGACTAGCTATTTTTTGGCCAGTGGCTTGACCATTGAAAAGAATAAAACCAATGTTAAAATTCTTAATTTGATATTGCTTTGTCATGAATTGAACTGTAACAGCCAAGTAGTTGTCATCGGCTGAAGATCTTCCCATATCGAATGTTATATAAAATATTGTCATTGCATCAGTATTGTTTTGCAAAAATATATTCTAATGAAATTAATAACGAACACTTACAAGTTTATTTGAACAGTCATTGAAATACTTATCCAATACACTTCCTGAATAAGTGTTGGCTGTTTTCAAATACTTTGAAGAAGAGAAAAAATTTATATAATTTAAAAATTCTTGACTTTCGACAATGGAAAATGGTAGTTCTTTTGATAATATCAAATCAAGGAGCAAATAATCATGCTCTTCTTGTTTTGGAGGATTTAACTTTGAAGCGTCTATTAATTCGAAGTGTTTTGTATTAACGTGTCTCATTGCATTGAGATTATTCGTTTGAAGAGCTAAAATTTCCCTACAAACTTTACACGTGACTGTTGAAAGAGATTTATTTTTTTCAAAATGAGACCAGATCCAGGAAACCATTTCAATGAGATTAAGAATAAGAATAAAAATGTCATGATTCATGAATCATCATCACAAATAACCAATGCCCTTTGAGGAATAACTGAATTCTTATTGGTTAAATCACACGAATGTTTAATATACATTTGATGACTGTATAAAATATTTGTGTTTAAAAGTGTATTAATTTTATGATATATTAATACATGGTCAATTACTTACTCGTATTAATACATTATATTTATACATGCCTAACATCATCAATTAATTATATGTATTTATGATGTATTTTTTGAGACCCCTACTTTAACCTACAAAAGCTTGATAAGCTATCAAGGTTGTAAAAGAGAGTACTCAAACCTCTGAATATCATTAAAACTGATTTGATCTGTTAATTTTATGGCAGAAATTTTCAGAAATAGATTCCTTACTGTATCACTGTAATTATCGGATGAGACTCATGTTTTGATGAATTTAATATTAAACATGAAAATCAAAAGACTCAACTTTTTCTTAATCATCTTAAACTCATAATAGGCTTTATTAAATCAATCAAAGTTATAAATCAGATAATCTTGCTTGAAAAATCAACACAAAAATATTTTCATTCATCTTTCAATTTTAGAAAATAATCAAAAATTACAAAAATGTTGATTGTCCACAGATTAGGAAGTATTCTGCCTTCAATCCCCCGTCGAAGGATTCCGGAGTTTTTACAACTGAAAAATCAAGTTTAACTTGCAGTAAATGTGAAGCCATCCTGACAAATATGAAAAGGAGAAGTTTGGAAAACTTGGATGAGGAATACATTATCGATCTCTTTGTCAAAGATATATGCCGCAAACCTGGTGCTAATTATGAAAGTGTGGGTTTTTTAGTAATTAATCAATAAATTTTGAGTTGAAAAATTCGGGATCACCATTACTGTGTGTCAATCAGAGTTCACTTCTTATTTTCTTAATTTCTATCAATGGTATCAATAGGTTTTTTTCCAGTGGTGATACTGAAAAATTACTTGTAATAGCTCTCAACAATCATAAATTCGTAAATAACTCAAGAACATCAATAGTAAAATTCAAATTAAACAGTTTTTTTCATGAAAATCTTAGTGTATGCTGCAAATAACTGGAAATTGGAAACTTATCAAGGCTGGTTTGAAAAAGATGGATACCAAACTATTCTGTAGGATAGCCAATGTTTGTGGTAAAAATTCTGTCACAAATCGTATCATCAAAGATGAAAATCTCTTCAAAATTGCCGATAGAATTTTCCATGAGAACGATGTTAAAACTGGCCTATCGATGAAGTTCATTGAAAGACATCCAACTCCAAAGTATATCGACGATGGCGTTAAAGATGTAAGCTGTCCGTTAAATTTTTTTGAGAATCAAATTATCAACACATTAGACTCATAATTTTAGGGTATTAAATAGTAGAAGCATTTGATTTGATTGATAAATTATTTATAGGAAGAATGTTCAATATGCAAATTGGTAATTGAAACTGTTTATCAATACCTGGAAGACAATAAAAACATTGATAAAATTGAAGAAGCCTTGGATGCTGTTTGTAGTCTATTACCTGGAAAGTACAGTGATAAATGTCAGAAATTCGTGCAAGTTCATATCAAAGTTTTGATTGATGTTATTGAGAAAAAGCTACCGCCCCAGTTGGCCTGTGAAAAGTTGAATCTCTGTCAAAGGACTGTTAAGAAGCCTAGCTACAAGAATGTTCTATGCCAAGAATGTGATCTAATCATAGAATATATTTATTCAAAGTTATCTGATGATAAAACTCAGGAGGAAATTCGCAAAGTTCTCGACCACGTTTGCTACCCTCTGCCAAATTCGTACAAAGATAAGGTAATCAATTTTGAGACCATCTTCAATTGAAAATTTGGTTCAGTTGACTTGAAATGTTCCTTCTAACCATTTCATACTTTGAATAGCTTGAATAAAGATCAATTTTAAACTACTGTAATTAGACTGAATGTAAATTTGGTTGATATGAAGTTGGGAATTTATGATTTTCACAGGAATCTCGATGTTTTAATAAAAAGTTTGAATGCTAAAGATTTTTTGCAATCCTACTCATGTTGCCCACTTTTACCAGTTGAAAAAAAAATTATTTCTAATGAAAAATATGGCGATTATTCAAATTTCAAATTTTTTTCAATCATCGAAACTTGATTGATTTTAAAATCGTGAAAATCGAATTTCAGTTCCCAAACGATAGTGTGCATAAGATCAGATTTAGTTGGTTTCCTTGTCCAATCTTGATCCTGAAAAACTCTTTCGATCAGCCTCCCACTTTCGAATCAATAAAAATTTTCAGCTCAAAGTTCGAAAAAATGGGATTTTGGCGCCAAATGGGAATTTGAAAAATGACCATATTTTTCATAGGAATAATTTTTTCAGAATTTCTTTCTTCAAATGGTAAAAGTAGGCAAAATGAGTAGGATTTCAAAAAATTTTTAACCCTAGTACGAAATCTCGGGTTATTTTCACCCCGTTTGTATTGAATCCCTCATAAGAAAAATAAATTTTCTGAGGAGGGTAGAAAATCATTGATTCCCAACTTCATATCAATTAGCTTTATTTACTGTTTATTCATATACTTTTACGGTCTCATCCCTATCAGTTTTGTCCAATAAGATAAGAGTAATAGTACAGTACAAGAGTTTACTTATGATTATAAAGTTTTGATAATCAAAAGAATGGAATAATAGACATAATCTTTCATCAGATTTAATTTAACTACCGTCAAAACGTTTGAATGACTATTTTAACTTATGGAAAATATTAACTTTCTTCAATTCTTCCAGTGTTTGCAGATAATCGATGATTATTCTGTTACTCTAATTCGCCTCCTAATCGAGGGAACCAGTCCACGGCAAATTTGTGAAGTAAATCTCAGTTTTTACTAAATTTTCCTCTAAAGGTACTCAAGTTTTGTCCAGCCTTTGCTTTATGCCCAAAGAATGATTTCAATTTTATCTGTTCATCCTCTTTCCATGCTAAAATCTGCAATGCCCAGGCAAATTGTTCCGGGAAAAAATGGAGACGTCGATTTCTCTCAATATCTGAGCAACACTCTGACCCTTGTCATTTAGGAAAAACTGACGAAATTTGCAAGGATGAAGAGAAAATTGCGAAATGCAACTTTGAAAAGAACTGCATCCAAAGTTACTACAAGAAATGGCAGGAATATATCCAACGTAACTTTTTCCTTTAGTCTTTATATGAGATTTCTTTTCTAGAGAGCATCTATCAAAATGATTCTTGTATTATCTGTATGGAAATGACAAGAAAAATACAAAGTCTACGCACCATCTTTGTTAATGAGGAGGAGAGCGTTCAAATTAACTGCTCAATTTACCCAGAAGGTCTTGAAAGAAATGCTGTAAGTCAAAATTGCTTGATGAAATTAATTAATAATGTGTATACTTGCGAGTAGTCAAGTGGATAAATAAATTTAATTAGTTAAATATTCACATATGCTTACATATACGTCCGAATGACCCATGGAGATATTCATCATTGGTTATTTTTATAATAAGATTTTTATAAGAGAAATATATATTTCGCCAGGTCTTATCAATATCTAATCCTGGTTTGATTAAATAATATTTACTAAGTTTTTAATGAATAAATAGTTAATGAAAAATAGTAAAATTGATTTACAAAACTTCCAATTGATGAAAAACCAAAAAACTTCTCCATTCTTGATTTTGGCGTTGATATGATTCTTGATTTGTTTAAGTATAGAGAAGAAAAATTAAAAATCAATTGGGCCAAGGTAACTGCAAGTCATGAAGATGGTTCTTTTGGAATAAAAGAAAGACTGAAGGAAAATGGATATCCAGATAACTTTGTTCGAAAATACATTGAGAAGGCTTTAGAAGAAGAAGCTAACCAACAAGAAACTCAAAATGAACAGAGTGAATCGAATGTTCAAATTCATGTCAGACTAACATTCAAGGGAGATGGACATAGCCATGAAAACTGAACACACTTGTGAATGAAAATTATAATGGCATACAATTGAAGGTTGTATTCAGAACAACAAGTTTGATAAAATTTCAACTTATAGACAGGTTAGAACCAAAAGAACAATCAAATCTCATTTACTGCTTCGAAGCTACCTGTGGCGCTAAATACATTGGACGGACCAAAAGAAGACTTGCAATTAGAATACACGAGCATCTCAACAAGAATAGTTCTTCAATCAAAAAACATTTGGATAGATGCAGTTGTGAGGCAAATGAAGAAAATTTCAAAATTTTATTTAAATGCCCAAACGACAATCTAACAGAACTTAAAATAAGAGCAAAGTTCTTCATAATGGGAGAGGACTCTAACCTATGTATCCAAAAGAACCATCTTCATGACTTGCAGTTACCTTGGCCCAATTGATTTTTAATTTTTCTTCTCTATACTTAAACAAATCAAGAATCATATCAACGCCAAAATCAAGAATGGAGAAGTTTTTTGGTTTTTCATCAATTGGAAGTTTTGTAAATCAATTTTACTATTTTTCATTAACTATTTATTCATTAAAAACTTAGTAAATATTATTTAATCAAACCAGGATTAGATATTGATAAGACCTGGCGAAATATATATTTCTCTTATAAAAATAACCTAAATAAATGAAAATTTTTTTGAGGATTTTAGAATTCCACAAGCTTCAATATTATTCAAGTTTAAAATGAGTTTCTTCGATCCCTTACTACCGATTTGATATAAACACTTTTAAAACCTTACTTTTGTTGTAATAGTGTGAATCTGTCAAAACGTATAAGCAGAATAATCCGAATATGATTACCTCTACTCTGGAAGATCAACAGAAAATATGCTTGGTGAGTCTATTTCTTTTTGCTCTCTGACAGAATTAACCTCATTCAATGATGGTTATCATATCAGAAAAATACTTTTATTCCAGGGTCTTAAGCTTTGCGAATATTCAACACAAAACTCGATTGACATCTTCTGGAATGGCAATTGTCAAAAGGGACCAAATCATTGGTGCGAGTCTGTTGAAACTGCGCTCAGTTGTAGTACTTCTGCTTACTATTATTGTCTTAATAATGTCTGGAATAATCAACCGTCATCAAAGGGTTTATGCCGTGCTGGACCAAGTTATTTCTGTAAGGACCATGAAACTGCAACTCAATGTGATGCCTACCACTATTGTATGAATTTGCCAAAGGTAAGTTCATTCTCAATTCACGCACTGGTTACTAACCATAAGGGTAACACAAAATTTTATCTATTGTCTATGAATACGCTGTTTACGGTTTGACAGTTATTTCAATGCAATTATTTTTAGTTATCGATCAAAAATTAGGTCCTTTTTGATCCAAAATTTAGATATCTTTAAAAGTATAGCAGATACAGTTCAGACGATTTCATATTTGAATTCTATGAATATGATTACTTTTCATTTATAACCACAGGAAATAGGTCTTCAAAAAAACAACTTTCTTTGAATTTGCATAACATGTGTTCATAGAATGATAGGACTGAGGTTATTCCAAGGGATTAACAGATTCCTATCGAATGGGTGGTAAACCAAGTATTTTCTAAGGCTTAAATGAAAAACAATGGGTTACTAAAATGATACGCGATAGAAATAACTCAGTGAGACTTGAAGGATTAATCAAAACTTTAAACTCTTCTCATTTCCCACAAATTTTTCTCAACCCGGATTTTAGTAATAATTTGACTTTCGTTGATGTCTATTATAAAAAGAGTATGATATCAAATCAATAAACCTGTGATCTTTTTTACAAGAAACTAACCTCAGAAAATTGCATGAAAGGACCATCCTATTGGTGTCAAAGATTTGAGAATGCCCTTGAATGTGGCGGAATCGGGTACTGTCGTTCAAAAAATCATTTATTCATGAGAGAGTTGAATAAATCAGAGATCAACTGTGATCATTTATCCGATGATGTTGTTTGTGCCAGAGAAAATTACAGTAGAATATGTAATAAGAAAAATCATTGTGACAAGATCAAATCTTCCTGTCAAAGTGGCCCTGGAAACTTTTGCAAAGATGAGGAGACAGCCAGATTCTGTAACATGCACGATTGGTGCACGAAGAAGGGCTATTTCACTCATGTTGGGGATAAATATATCCCAGGCTTCTTGCGTGAAGATAAACCCAAGATCAAACCTGTCGAATGCTTCTGGGGTGCTGCTTACTGGTGCAAAGACTGGGAAAAGCCCAACTCTATTGCAGAGTAAGTTTTTATCAACTTGTTTATCGGAAATAATGCTTTTCTGTTGTTACATTCATGTTCAACCTATGTTAATGTGCAATACCTCATAAGGTAGAAAGATTCTTTGTAGGTTTGAAAACTTTTTCAGATAAATTTTTTTGTACTTTTAAGTGGCTCCAAAAGTTCCAAAGAGTTGAACTACATTATCCCATTATTGTCTGGTATGATTTTGTTAGTCTCGTTTCTATATCTGTTGACATAGGATGTTAATCCATTAAAACACCTTTATCAACATGAAAATATGTTAAAAACATAGGTAAGTGGACACAAAAATTTAATTCGTACAAAAATAATAAAATACAAGCTATATTAAGCAGTTTAATTATGATTATGTTTATTCTGTATTTCACTAATGTTTTCCCACTCAAAAAATTTATTAACAACTAGCTGATCCGAACCCGCTACGCAGTGTTTCTTAAAATTCGAAACTTTTGTTTTTGTATGAAGACGAAGAAATTGAAGCTTATATTGGATCAATGAGAAGCAAGCTTACGTGTTAAAAATAAAGCCATCTGATTGGTCAGCCACTTTTTTCGGTTCTGATCGAGATTACGACACAACTAAGGCCAAATCTAGAAATATTTTTCACTAAGAACATGGTCCGTGGGGTAATCTATAACTGGTTTAAATTTTATACAAATTGGTCGGGTAGTTTAGATATCCATAGGCTCACAAAATCAACTCTTATTTTTTAATAATATAGATAAGAAGAAAAAAATGTATTCAATTCTTTATTTTACAGGAAATGTGGTCAATCATTTGTTGAAAGTTGTCGAAAGCGTATTTCCGAATTTCAATCAGGAGACTGTTCAGCTGGTGATCATGTTAGATGTGCGAATTACGTTATGGCCAAATCTTGCAACAGTATCGATTATTGTACTGAAAAAGGATTAATCAAAATCTCTGTAAGTTTGATTAGTTTTCATTTTATAATTCCTATATGAAAATATAGGAATAGAATCATAAAAATCGGTATGATATTGCAAAATTATTATTAGATGAAATTTCATTCTAGACCGAGGTTGAAAACCAAAAATACTGCGACCAAGGTCCAGCAGTCTGGTGTCAATCAATGAAGAATCAACTACTCTGCAATAAAGTGGAGTATTGTAAAAATTTGGAACATGACGTTCTCTAAAAATCCCTTGAAAAAATCATAAATCTAAAGTTAACTAAACGATTTTCTTGATACCAATCATTGATTTATAAATCCGTACTTTTTGCTAAATATATTTATTTCAAAATTATTTCTATCTTTGAATTCTTCTAACGATGAAAAGTACAACTCAACAATATTACAACCTATTTTTAAGACCTTGACTATAAATTGTAAATTTTTGCAAATTATTCTATCTGAAACTAGCCAATATGGAGTTGAGAATATTTGATTTTTACAAAAAATTTAATTTTTTCATAAAAGTTTGATAAAAATAATTTTTAAATCTTGACAATGTGATCTGCTCTTACCAATTAACCCTAGTTCTGGTATACACCCGCAATCTAAAAGCGATTAAATTTAAGGGGTTCAGATGAATTCCCTAAAAAAATTCTTTGAGAAATGTTTTAGAAATCAACTGGGGTTGCAAAAACCCCTATTTCCAGAACTACAGGGTTAAAGAAATAAAATCTGGAAAAAATTATTCCAAAAAATGTGGGTATTCTTAAATTTTGAATTAGCGACAAATTTCCATTTTTCGAACTAGTCAAGATCCTATAAACTGAGCGGATCTTGGAAAATTTTAATGATAACTATCAGATCCAAGCACGCTACGCAGAAATAGTTATATCACACATTGATAAGAAACTTATTAATAAGCAACATGTAGAAATTATAGTGATTTTAGAAAATTAACCTACTAGCAAAGTGTGGTCACTGGTAATTACTATATCCATATGAACTCTAACTTGATGGAGATTGACGAATCCTAATAAGGACGAAACGCGTCTACATCTGCCAACGTGAGTTGAATATTATTTGACTCTCTTATGGAATTGACACTTGCTTATCCGAATTTCTAACATCTAGGTGTGAGAAGACAATCTCCATCAAGTTAGAGTTCATATGGATATAGTAATTACCAGTGACCACACTTTGCTAGTAGGTTAATTGTCTAAAAACTTATTAATACGCTGGAATACGCAAAGATCTTGGCTCTATCATCCTAAGATAACTTTTATCGAGTAATGATACGATGTTTTTCTATGAAGACAATGATTGACCAAGAAATTGAAACTTTGATTGGACCAACAAGAAGCAAACTAAAGTGTTAACATGTAAAAACGACAAAAATGAAGCCATTTGATTGGTCAGTCACATTTTCGATTTTGATCGAGATTACTGCTTATCCAATGGCAAACCTAGAAATGTTTTCGCTAAGAACATGGTCCGTTGGGTAATCTATCATATCTATCTGACGTCCATAGACTCACAAAATCATCTTTTATTTTTTAATAGTAAGATCGGGTTTCTTGTATAATTATGATCCTGAAAAACTTCATTTGACCATCCTCTGACTTTTAAAACAATAAAAATTTCAAGCTCTAATTTCGAACGAAAGGGAATTTATGTACAGTTACTATGGAATTGCTTCAGAATTTATCATTTTACAAGCAAATTTTTGTGGACACCCTTAAGAAAAAGATGTCAATATTTGGTAGCACTGGCTTAAGAATTTACGACTCTTTGAATCCTTTTTCTATAAGCCTCGATAAGTACTTCCCATCGCTTTTGAGGAACTTTTGACCATTTTTCTGTGTCCACGTCTGTACACTCTACAGAATATTAATTAAACTTGAACTAGCCAATAAAATTAAAAAAACTTCGCTTTTTTTAAATTGCCACGCAATATTATTTGATAAAGAAATGGATATTTGAAATTGGGTTTCAAGACTAAAATAATTTTGTCTTAACTTAGTAGAGCAATGATAAGGTGAAAATATGGTTAAAAATAAGGAGTAAACATTCACATGGAAATGGGTGTTTCCTTGAATATTATTCACCATATTTACTTTTCTTGTCTAACCGTGATCATGAAAAATAACTTTTAAACACTGGGCAAACTTCAAAAGAATTAAAAATCTACCTTAAACATGTTCGAGTCCTTGATGAAATAATTAAGGTTCTTGTAACGGTCATAAATCGAGAGCAACTCCAAAAGTAGCATTAGATGTGGATATTTTACAAAAGAGAGAAGATATAAATAGAGAAGAGTTTATTATTCAGAAAAAAGGGAATCTCTCTAGGTTGGTCGCATTCTTCTATCAGACTGGTTCCTCCTCCAGATAATTCATAAGAGAAAAAAATGGATTCAGGCCTCTTTTGATTTGATGATCTGATCCAAAATAGAAGCTGGAAAAGTGATTGTAAAAATTTATTAAAATAAAATATGTAGTTACAGAATAATATACTCATAATAATTAGATATAATAATAAACCCACAAGATGTAATGTGTCTTGGGACGAGAACCCATTACAGAGTTATATTCCGTGTATAAAGAGAAATTTTCGGAAGAGGGAGAGGGGGTTACTTTTTCAAATTCACAAAAATAATTATACTGCTTATAAATAAATTAGCTTTTAATGTAAAAATAACTGAGGGATTCTTTTTAACTCTTGAATATATTCTATTATTGGAATGGAATAAATGACATTGGTTTTGTGAATGAATGGTTGTAAAATTTCCGCCAATTAACGATGAGTATGGAAGTAAGGTTACTTTGATTTTCATTCTTCAATATTTTAATTTCTTCTTAGAAAAGAAAACTTTTCTATGAGAAAAAAATGACTAATTACAAATCATAGTGGTGGTTGTGTTTTTCTTTTCAAGGGAATAACTGGAAATGGATGGAGTTAGAGTTTTTCATTGAAATATTTTTAGAGCAACAAATATCACTAATTAATTTATTTGTGTTAAACAACCACTTGTATTTTTTGGGTGGAAAATTAAAACAAACTCTTTTTCTTTTTGGCCAGATGACTCGGAGGCTGGAGTTTATCACAAGGTGGCTTTGTTCCTCCTGCCATGGTCTGAAATAATAAAATCATTTGTTAGTTTAGACATCAAGATTGTCTTAATCATGGCCAATTAAAAGATCCAAACCCAGTCTCATCAAGATTGGCTCAAGTGCAGAAATGAATAAACATGAATCGAGGAATCATTTTGTGCATGGAATTTTCGTTATTTATCAAATAAAGAGAATAACTGTGAATTTTATCAATTAAAACAAAAGAAAGAAGTTTCTCACTTTCGACTAGAGGAAAATTTTTAAAAATTTTATTTCTGAAGATTCTATCGAAATTATTGTGGATAAGCGTGTAAAATTGATCTCAGTGTTGGCATGTGTTGAATAAAAATTGAAACTCGAATGTTAGAGCCCTTTACCCATTGGACAAATAAAAAGGGATATTTTCAGAGTAAATGACATTTTCACGTACAATGAGATAGGTGTAGACATGTATGAAATTCTAAAAGTTGTTCTTTCCAAGATTGTTTTTGAGAAAAAATCTTTTTGGGAGGTATCATTCAAGAAAAAAACACCTCGAGATAGCTCAGTTCGTTTTAATTTTTCCTACTTATACGTTTCTGCCACAATCTCAGGGACAAAGCGTAAACTTGAGAGAACCGTAAACTGGACTGTATACTTTTTCTGGATATGATAGAAACCTGTTATCTCATAAACCCATTACGAGGAATCATTGAACAAATTTCTCCAGCAAAACTCATGCCAATAAAATTGACTAAAATCGCTTAGAAATTAATCTTCTATCTATGCACTATCCAAAAAATCATATTATGCTTCTGTAATAGGATGAACAAAATTATAGAAATTTTTTGATTAGAAAATATTTTTGTTTTATTTTTTTGATTTTAACTTTTAACTTAACTGATTTGAAGCTAAAAGGTTTATGGTTTATTAAAAATTAAATTTCTCTTATTTTTCATGAACATAAAAGTTGTAATAGGTCAATTATCAAAATATTGTTTATCTTAATACAGAAGGATTAAAATATGTTTTGGAGAGAAATTTGATGATGTCAAGATTAATTTTATCTTATCGATAGGCGATTTTAGTAATTTTGGAAAATTTCCTATGATTCTATAGATAACCCCAAGAGTTTGAAAGTTTGTAATGATATAAATACTGAAACTTTTGAAAATATTGTAAACTTTTAGGTGTATAACCAATTGGAAGAAGCCAATAAAGTTTGGAATAGAAATTGGAAGAAAAGTTGTGTAAATTTTCACAATACATTAAATCAGTATGTTGATCGTATAATCAATAATTAAAGATTCTTATTGTTGTTTCTTACTTTATCATAGGATGACATTGATTTCGTCTACGATCAAGAGTTTATTAAATTAAAGATGTATGTACTCTCGATAATTGAATGGAGAATGCAGTCGACGAATTAAATTAGACTTGAAGACCACTGTCTAATCTGTACTCAGTAACATACAGCTATTCTCGAAAAATTTGGGAATTCATGATTTTTACTAAAGTCTCATTTTTTCATCAAGGTATCGAAATTTTTGAAAATTTTTTTCGTAACTGATTCAAAATGTACACTTTTAATGATTTGAGAAAAAAAGATTGTGAAAAAAAGTTTATTTTTGGAAAATTTTAAAGATATTTTAAAATTCGAGATGGCGCGATTTTTTAATTTTTTTAAGCTTTGAGTTGAAAATTTTTGTTGATTTCAAGGTCTGAAAGGAATCAAACATTACTTTTCATAATAATCATTAAACAAAGAAAATATTTACTCTCATTCATTTTTTTGAAAAAACACACCATTCACGTGCGAAAGTCTACTTCCTATTTTTCGATCATTTTTACTGCTGGGAAATTGATAAACTTGGGTGATCCAAGATCATTTCAAAATGACGGGTTTTTTCAAAAAAATGGATAAGAGTAATTATTTTCTTTGTCTAATGATGATCATGAAAAGTAACGTTTGATTCCTCTCAGACCTTGAAATAAACAAAAATGCGATTTTTAATAAAAATCATGAATTTCCAAATTCACCAAGAATAGCTTTATATTCTGTTTAAACCATAGTTTTGATATATTATATATTTAAATATATATATTCAACTATTACTAATACTAAATTCAGTTAATAAGGATTAGAGCACTGCTTTCTTCTTATGGATTTTTCTAACTCGCAGATGTGTCTTCAATTCCTATAGATAAATTAAAAATATAAATGTTACAATAAATGCGGAAACTCCCCTCAGTGTATATGTTACCGTGAGTTTGGGAAATCAGTGAGTGTTGGTAATTCACTAGTGTATGTTGGTAATCAGTGTATCTTTAGTGAATCTAGCTAATAAGCCCTTATTACCCAAACTCACTGAGAAGGTCAGTGAATTGTAGGAAGTGTTTGTCTGAGGGATTGATTTTCAAAGAAAAATTTTTAAAATGCAAAGATGATTCAATAAGTTCAAGCCCTGAATACGAAATTCTATTTATACTACAAATACAAATTTCATACACCTTTTTATATTTTGATTCCCATTGGCTTTCTTAAGGGTATTGTCACTTTTTCCATGAATTTACTTCAATCGAAACATAATCGGTTTAAAAATGGACGTCAAAGAATGGCGATTAAAATTCGAAAAATATCTAGAAGAAATAAAATCTACCAAATTATCATCTCTATTGTCAAAATTAGAAATAGACACCATGATCGACCGGATATTGCTTCTCAAAAGCAACTCATGCTCCAAAGTTCCACAGGATTTTAAGCTTCTTAAGAAGTACGACTATTTAGAAGAAGAGGGAAAGAGATTTCTTATTGAACCAAGAAGTCTCGATTCAAACAAGGTAATCAGATATGCTGCTCAAGAAGACGTTTTTCGATATTCTTTATGAGGTCCATCTTAAAACTGGACACGGTGGCCGAGATCGCATGGTCTACGATATAAGGGTGAAAAGAATCAAGTTTTATGTAACTCTAGATGCCATCATTCTCTTCCTTGTGGCAATAAATAAATTATTCATTTTTTCTCATTATTTTTAATCAATTGGTTGAGTTGATGAGCTCACTGACTTTCTCAGTGAGTTTGGGTAATAAGGGCTTATTAGCTAGATTCACTAAAGATACACTGATTACCAACATACACTAGTGAATTACCAACACTCACTGATTTCCCAAACTCACGGTAACATATACACTGATGACCAAAACCATCAATGTGCACACTGAGTTTCCACTTTGAGGGTCATAACCGTCAGTGTATTCACTGATCGTCAATGAGGAAACTCGAGTGTACACATTAATCGTCAGTGTGTACACTAATTTTGTGTGAATACATCAATGTGGAAACTAATCTATTTCTCACCTAGAAAAAGATTTTTAGGATAATATTTTCGTTATTACACTAAATATGTATTTTTCATAAGTATTCCCAACCTGTGAGTAGTCAAAACTCAAGCTTCTTGAATTATCTTTTTATAGAACTTGACGATGGTTCCTCACAGGAAATCAAGACCTAAGCTATAAAGATGATTAAACAAACTGCAGGAAGTAACAAAGAAGGGACAAATATGACCTCGAAGATTCCAGAGATTGACTCAAAAAGACTCTTCAAATTTGATCGATTTCATCACTCAAAAAGACCTCTTTAGTCTTTACTAGATAGAAACCATAGTTGGAGTAATATAAAGCTTATTTTCAAGAGGCCAGTTGAGTATTCTGGGGGAATTTTTATATCAGCGACATATGCGATATAAGATATGAAGTGAAATTAGGATCAAACAGCAGATATTATGGTATGCTTCGATGCGAATGCTTAACAGGCTATAAAAGCAAGTGATGCAAATTTCGAGGGGATAATGTTTTGTGTCACTCTAGGTACTATGCATTAATAAATAAGCCTTATATTCTTCCATAATTTAATTAATAGTTAAGTATTCTATCTTAAAATCCTTTTCTAGGTGAGAAATAGATTAGTTTCCACATTGATGTGTACACTCGAGTTTCCACATTGACGATCAGTGAATACACTGACGGTTATGACCCTCAAAGTGGAAACTCAGTGTACACACTGATGGTCAGTGTATACACTGAGGGGAGTTTCCACATTTATTGTAACATGTATATTTTAAAAAGCTCAAATACTCATGGATTCCAAGTCAGATTCAAAAGATAAAAATATTGCTAGAATAAGAAATTTAATTTATTTTCAGCTTAGTGTAAGTGGTATAGCACTAAAACTAAATTTTCCATTAATTATTACGTACAAGGTTCAAATCTCTGCTCGTTTAAATTTTGAAATTAGCTTTCAGAAAATTTCCGACTCCTAGATTTAAGTATTTCAAGCAAAGATTTTAGCATGAATAAAATGCTCAGTGTTTGAACATTACCAAATGTTAAGTTAATTGTTGAATTTAGCTATTTTTTCGAAGAAGAGCGTTGCTCTACTAAGGATTAAAAAAATTGAAAAATGGAAATTGAACAACCATAATATTTTGATGTCCTTCTATGCTAACAAATATCATTGCGATCAAGAAAGAAATAATTTTCCCACTGTCGATTCACTCACCTGGTTCAGTCTAGAATGTTTGAATTGTTCTGGTATATCTGTAATGTTCTTTACTCGGTTGATGTAGTCTTCATCATTTAAATGGTCCAATTCTCTCTCGGTATAATATTCGGATGTATGAACTGATGGGCGAACACTGTTTTTCATTCTAAGGCTAGTAGATTTACCGCCTTGGTCAATAGGAGGTACACCGTTTGAATTTTGCAAATCTAGGTGAAAAATCGATTTAGAATCTTTGAAAATTGGCCTTTTCAATAACATTTGAGAATCTGAGAGACAGATTATCAGATTTTTGAGAGAAAGCCAAATTTTTCAAATTTTCTCAATCTCATTTTGAAGATACTCTGTAATCGAAAACTATTGAAAAGAATTTCCTCCTTTAAAAACGATCGAGTTTGTTCTGATTTACAAAATCTCAATAGAAAATGACAATTTTTGAAAATGCGCCTAGATTTTCTAATCCAAACCTTGAAAATAGCTAACATTTTAATCTCAAGAGATGAATTCAAAGTGATAACATTTTCGAATTCTACGGGCATGGTTTCTCTATTAGTGGTTTTTCAAAATTTTCTTTATATTTTCAAGGAAATTTTTATATTTTTTCAAAAACGAGTCATTTTTAAATTGCTATAACTTTTCAATAAAAACTATTGTAGTTTAATAAGTCATAGTTCATTCGAAAGAATACATGATATTAGTTTTGGGAAATTTACACTTGCAGTATCATTTTTTTCGTTTATTTCAGTATAATAGACCGACGTTTTTTTACACTTAAAGTATTATTATTAATTTTATTTTCTTCATCAGTATCAAAAGATGAAATAATTTCAGAAACAGTATAATAGACCAATATATCCTTTCACTTTCAGTATCAATGATTATGAAAATTTACTGATGCAGTAACATTTCACGTTATTTTTTTCAAAAGATTTTCACCATACTACTTATATTTTTCCTATCAAACTTAGCAATTTTTTTGAATTTTAACATTAGTTATATTAAATCAATAAAATTTGTAGCCATTTCTTATTTGATAGATTTAAAAAAATTATATTCCTTTATACATTGTTCCACTACGGAAAATTTTTCTAATGCTTGAATTTCTCATTATGCATATACCTTCATACGACATTCTACAAAATTTTCTGATGTTAAAATTGCCAGTTACGATTGGAAAAATAAAAGTAGTATGGTGAAAATCTTTTGAAAAAAATAACGTAAATTGTTACGTAAATTTTCATAATCATTGATACTGAAAGTGAAAGGGTATATTGGTCTATTATACTGTTTCTGAAATTATTACATCTGATGAAGAAAATAAAATTAATAATAATACTTTAAGTGTAAAAAAACGTCGGTCTATTATACTGTAACTGAAATAAACGAAAAAAATGATACTGCAAGTGTAAATTTCCCTATTAGTTTTACTTTCAGAAAAGTGGTAAATAGTTATCTTTACATTCTTCTAAACAGAATCACGGATGAGAAAGAGACAATGGCTATGGAAGACTTAAGATTTCTCATTAGGATAACTTTAACCATTTTAGGGTTACTGTACTTCAAAATAGGAAAATTTATCATTTTGATTTTCAAAACAGAATCTGATATTTTAAATGCATTTCATTTATTTTGAAAAATAATCATTTATAAGAATCACCTCCATTCAATTAGAAAAAAAATCCACTTATTTTGAATTATCAAATTCAACTTTCTTGTTCTTCAAATAGGGAATTTATCGTGCGCTTTCCTTTGAAAAACTTCAAAAAGATAAACTTACTATCGTAATAAAATTGAAGATACTTTTTCTCTTCATCAAAGTTTTCCTGATCTTTCTTGAATTTCTCCTCTCTTTTGGCTAACATTTCTCTTTCTTCATTCAGTTTCATCTTTTGTCGTTCGAGTAGATTCTTAGTCTTCTCTTGTTCTTTTTCCCATTCAGCTTTCCTCCGTTCAAAATCGACTCTCATTGCACGTAACTTTTCATTTTCCACCAGCCTGGCTTCGACATTGGACTTTGACTTATTTCGATCGATTTTTGCTGCGTTCTCACCAGTGAGAGTGGATGTTTCCAATTCTCTTTTACAATTTTCACACATGATATTCTTGAGGATTCTCGTACGGAAATTATTTAAATTTTCATTTTCTTTTTTCAAATGAAGCAAATTGTTTTTATCGTGGTAGGATTCCTCTTGAAGTCTCACCAATTCTTCCTTTTGAAAAAAGGGTAAACTTCAATACATTATCGAAATGAAGAAATCGATAAGTCGTTTTAGTTTGTGAACAAAACCAAAAGTTTTCATTCAAACAGAATCACCAAATTTTAAATAAACAAGGATAAATTGAATTTATACTGGAAAGGAAGAAATTTGATAAATCAGTAATATAAATCTATTCTATATTAGGATTTTTACAAAAATCTCATTTTTTCACGAATCCAATTGCAATTCAAAAGGGACACTTTTTTGGAGAAAATTGGAGACGGTTTTTCTATTCTTTAAAATTTTGATTTCACTTAAGAATTAATAAACTAGTATGATCTGAGAGCAGCTCAAATTGAGGGTTCTATCAGAAATTAATTAAGAATAGCTGTATACTGTGATAAAACAGGTGTCAAATAGTTTCAAGTCCAACCTCATGAAAGAGACTCACTGATAATGAAGAAGCAGCCCCGTTTATCTTTCTGCTTAAGAAAAGGACACGGTCTCTTAGTGTTGCATCGTCGAATTTCTCATCTGGGCCGAGGATTATTTCATTTTCAGCATCCTGAGAGTCGTCATTGCTTGAGACTTGCTTCCTGACAATACTGTTTGACTTTTCACGACTACCTTTTTGAAAGAAGCTTCCAGGTATTTTACTCTTGAATAAGTTGGAGCATAAATTAATTGGACAATGAAATCAAGAAATAAGAATAAAAATGATTGACTCTCGGAATAAAGGAATCTATAGATGAACTGGCATTCAAAATTTCGAATGAATGAGCAAATTAAGTGAGGATATAGAATCGAGAAGAATATCCATTCAGATCCCCGTAAGATACAATGCATTTATTTTTTTCGAAAAGATAGAACAGATGATCTCAAAGATATTTTATATCTAAATTAAAACTTTTTCCGCTATAAAAATTTGAGTCGTTCGAATGGAGAGAACAAAAAAATAAACTTAAATATGTTTAAAAATTTAAGGCATGATTTTTCATGTGTTTCAGATGTTGAAAAGTGAGGGCAAAGAAAATATATTCTCTGGCCCAACATGCAGATTAAGTAGTTTTTATTTAAAATTCTATATGAAGGGGTTAGCTGAAACATGGCCTTCATTAGCATGCAACAAAATAAGTCAGTCAACAGATTGATAGATACTTTTTGAACTCAGAAATATCAAAAGTTTAACTAGTTTAACTCTAACAGCTTTAAAATATCAGATTCTGTTCTAGAGTTTAAAGATTATAAATTCAAAAAGTGTCAAGATGAACACCAGAGCTTTTATTTTGGGATATTTAAAAAATCATAAATATTTATTTTCATAGCCTTCTCTAATTTGATCTGAAATACTACTATAGAGCCTGAAACTAGATCCAAACTTCATTGGATAATGAAAACGCGTTTTTATTTCATTATAGCTAAGATTAAAAGTTGTAAGTTAAGATCACTGATCCAACTCTACCAGAATATTATGTTTCTTTCATTCGTATAATTAGAACTCATTTCAATTTTAATAAGTAAGAAAGAACTCATCTCGTGCTAATTAAAATAACTTTTACATTATTTGTGACAGAAAATAAATTTGTTATACTTATTTGTTATTGAATGTAAAAGAAATAATTTAGACATGAAATATATATTCAAGAGAATATAACCAGCCTATTTACGTTAAAATTTAGGCAAAATTAATCAGTTTAAAAATTTAAAGTGGTTTTAGAGTAAAATCTGTTAAATCAGAAAGCAAAGTCCACGCTAGGTCACTAAATTCTGTTTATTCATACTCGAATTCATTAAACAGCGAGTAGTGAACCCTGATTCGGGTGTAAATTTTCATTTCAAATGTTATTTTTTATGTTCTGAATTAGAAATGGGAAACTTAATACTCTTAATGTTGGCGCTAGCAATCTTTTAATGATTCGATAACGAATCAAAACTAATATCCCGTATTGAATGGAGATTCACTCATATCAGAACAAGACTCATATTTAGGACATGGAGAATTGAGTAGAGTGGTATTTAAGTATTTTTCCAAAGAGACAATCAAGGAGGACTTTACTTTCCGATAGAACTAAAGAATTAGAGTAATTAGAGATAAGATAGGGTTGATAACTCTTACTATTTTCGATCCAAAGGACTCCGGTCTATCAGACTTTGGTAACATTAGTTTATTATGAGGAAAAAGTTATGAATGAGAAATTGATTCAAAAAGTATTGATAAATCATAGTATGCAATCGTATCTATATATCTTTTTTGTTCATGCAAAATGAATAATTACAAAGGTTTCAAAGATAATAGAATTCCTTTTGTCCTAATTGAAAAAATGAAATTGATTATTTTGGAAAATATTTTCAGAATTCAATGAGAAACTCATTGTGAGGATTCAGAAATCAAGTGAATATTTAGAATTAATCCGAACAGATAAATATGCGCGTTTCCTCCTCTTTTGGACGAGTCAGTATTAATCCTTTCGCACTGATTGTATACTGTAGTAATACTACAGTGTAGTATACAAATTTTAGTATAAAGCTCCCAAACACGAATAGTCAAAGAAAGGAGGCCCACTAGGTGACACTGAATAATCTCCTTACGGATGTCAGGCACGCTCACCGGGAGATTAAGAACAGGAGGTCTTTGGTAGTTTCCTTCTTTAAAAAAGAACCTACGAACTCAATGCCAAACACAGCTCCGACTATCTCCGGGGAACCTCTCCGAACGCATCAGCGCGATTGTTAGCTTGAACAACGATTCGCTATCATCGTGCCCGCTCCCAATGTAGACACAACTTAGAGTCTCGAATGTGGTTGTGAATGGCACATCAACGTGTAGAAGTTACATTCAACATGGTCATGATAGTCTAGGTTCTTTCGGGGAGCACTAGGGTTCGGAGCTAGACTACGTGCAATAGGCTAGTTCTCACTAAGAAGGCGATCCTAGTACAGCCTAGGTACTCCAAGTAATGCCCTCATCCCTGGTCCTGAAAGGGTTAATAAACCCATGCTAATTGGATTACTTCTATATGCTCTGGCGTACTCATGATGTTTTCTAATGATCTATATATTAATTTTACTATTCTAGAATTGTTTTAGGGTTTTGTGATTAAAATTTGAAAAGTCCATGCGTTTTTTTTGAATTTCAAATATCTTTGTCAAAAGTTGAATAAAAACCTGAATTCTTCCGGGCCACAGGAATTATCATTTATCTTTTATAAAGGCCGAAAGAAACCTATTTGACAATTGATTAGAGTAATTATCGATTGAGTTAAATTTTTACAATAATTTACACTGAATTTTCTTTAAAAAAATTACCTTAACTGATTCATACCTTCTCTGTGATTAAAAGTTATTATAGGAATTGTAAATTATCTTGAAAGATATTTGGTTATTAGAGGTGTAGAATTATCAATTCTATTATAATTTTAAGTTATTATATTTCTTAAATGATAATTTCGTATAAAACTTCTCCAAACTCTTTTTAAGAACAGATATTCACTTTTTGAGTGAAAACTTACCTTGGATTTACTATCAGATCGATAATCTAAATAATAAAAACGATAAGTTTTCTTATTCGAAATTAAACTAGAGGAAAATTCTTACGATTCTTTTCATCTATACTGGAGCTGCTTCTTGAGATGCTTGATGGTTTCCGATCTTGAACAATCCTCAAAAGTTCTATACCTGAAAAATCAATTCTATAAAAATCTCAATAAATTCGATTTTTATTTTATCTTGTACTCAGAAATTTTATAGTTTTTCAAAGTTTTGATTAGACACACAAGGTTTTAAGTATTTTGGGATGAATTTAAGAAGAATATTCTTATTTTCTTTCAAGGGATGACTCATCAGTGATGAATAATTAATAATAATAAGTTTTAACTTTAATAATTCCCAGTTTCAAATGAAAGACTCATTTAGAGGATTTGAAAGTCAAGTGGATATTTAGTAATAAAGCTCTAAATATTTTTCACCGGATCTCGTTAGACTATTACACCGGTTAGATATATATAATTAATTCGATTATCAATAATATCCTCTGATTGGTTACATTTAATAATTCTGATTTTTATAACAATCATTAAAACTACATCCTTTTCTGCCTTTTCTTTCTCTACAGATAGACCAATGAAAGCCAGAAGACAACATAGTCAGGTAACAAGCGAACAACGTTTACTCACAGAAATTGTTCAAATCTTCAAATTCATTCCTCTTTCGGTATCGTAGCTCAACACTAGATCCTGAGTTATATCGATGATCAGCTAAGGAATATTCATTAATTGGTGGCTTTAATTTTGACGAATTTTTAATACTGGTTCCACTACTTGTACGAACAACCTTGATGAATGTAAAATTACAGTATTATGATAATTATAATTTTATGATAATTGTACAAAAAAGAAAAGATATTAATTTCAAATTATACGTATGAAACTCCAAAGTTTGTTATATGATTAGATGTCTAGAGAACTATTTAAAATTTTATGGGAATTAGACAATTCTAATTAAAAAGAAAATCGAAGCTTACTTCTTTCTTATCCTAAATTTGATAATATATGCATAAATATTAATTTATTGATAACTATTCTTTCATATTATTCAAGTTAATTAATAATAATCGTATTAGAAAAACAATGAGAATAGATCATTTAAAATGAGTAAAACCTCACCTGATACGATCTAGGCCGATTAAGGGACAATTCTTCAATGGTTTTTGTAAAATCTTTGTTAAAGAATGTTTGCAAAAAGTTATTCCGTGAGTTTATTGCAGTTATCAGTTCATCATCCAATGAAGCCAACTTTTGTAATTCTGCCAAATTCCTGTTGTACTCATCTTGCAAACGATCTCTTGTCTTTTGGTAATCTTCCTCTATAGATCAAGAATATTCATTTGTTATTTTTTCTAGATAATGATATCCAATAAAACCTTCATGAAATAATATGATAAAATTTTATTCTGTTAGACCCAAATATTATTTTAGAAATTTCATTCAAAAATTATAGAATGAATTCTAAATATCGACTGAAATTGTCTTTACAAGCCTTCTTCACTGGTACGACAAGCCCATCAACACTAAATATTTTCTTAATCTCACCACTAGCTGTCTTGTCCAATTAGATTAGACAATAGTATATCAGGAGTATTACCTATTCATTGAACAAAACTGGGATGAGATGATGGAAATATATGAATAGTATTTTTTGTTTGATAAGCGGCATACTCGTTAATGTTTTAAACCTCTATTCAGAAATTCAAAACTGTTAACTCACCGATTGATTCATTGCCCATAACCAAAAAGTTTAAACCCTTATTGATAATGTTCTTCCATCGTTGACAATCGTCTGGTGTTGAACAATGAATTTCATAGATTTTCGAATGTTTTTCTGAATCAATAATAAGATAAAATGACAACGTTGAGCCAGCTGTCTCCCTGAATAGAGGTTTGTCATAGCCCCATTTCAGAATGACTGGTTGATCTTCATCTTCTGATATGAGTAGATGGTATGTGTCAGGACTCGAGGCTTCAGTCACAATGAAGAATCCCTTATCAAAGGCGACTCCATAAGCATCTGGAATAAAAGAAAAATTAGATTTGCCTCAAATCAATGAAAAAATCTGCTAAAATCTATCAGGCATAAAAAAATATGATAGCCCAAAGCTATTTCAGAGGTGTTCAGCTTTCGAGGATGAATTTATTTGCTAGTAGTTTCAATGTCTAAAAACACTGTAATTTTTCCATTGTAATTAGACATTTTGAACACACAGCCAGTGTGTAGGTGGTGTCAAAACTAATGTTGAGTATTAGAGATAAATGGGGGGGCTTGCCTCACAACGTTCTAATCCTGACGAGTCCAAATGAGGACGAAACGCGTCTAAATCTGCCATCGTCAGTTGAATATTATTTGATTCTCTTATTAAATTGACATCAAATTGGTGTGAGAAGACAATCCCTATCAAGTTAGATATATATGGATATGGTAATAACCAGTGACCACACTTTTCTAGAAGGTTCAATTCCTAAAAAACTGTTATTTCTAAAGAGTAATCAAAGAGAGAGTGAATTTTGGTCATAAGGCAAGGTTAGGCCAACCTGAGTGGCAGGCAAAGTTACTCAAAATTTGTCTGATTCATGTTTCATGAAAAAGTGCCTTTATTTAGCAGGAAAGATTTTTCCTTTAGGATATGATAATCAATCAATCCAACACAATTTAACCCTCGAAGACCCAGAGAAATATTTTTCAAGGTACATCGCAGAGATTTAAAATATAGAAGGGTTTTAGAATATGCTGATAACGAATATGCAATTTTTTCAAAAGTCAACCTGTAGTTTAGAAGATAGTGTCCCAAAAAATGATCATATTTAGACCTTGAAAATGGCTAACTTTTTTATTTCAAGAGATGAAATAGATGTGATAGCTTATTCGAATTCTACAGGTATAATTTCTCGATAAAAATTTCTTTCTTTTTCCCTTCGATCTCTGTAAGTGGTTTTTCAAAAAACCGTATATATTTAAGGAAATTTTTAGTATTTTTTAAAAAACGAATCATTTTTAAATAGTCATAATAAATTACTCGAAAATTACTTGAAGGTTTAATTGAAAGCTTACGAATGCTGATTCCCAATCGTCAAATTTCGAATTTGCTTTCAAATTCACGAAAATACATTGCAAATGATTGGGATGTAAAAATTTGATGACAAAGTCAAATTTCGAAAAAAAACTCACCATGGGTTTTTTTATTGAGAACTATCTTGAGGCGATCAAAGTTTTCCAATTGAAAGTCGACCCTGTTGATATTCTCAGTTATCCAATCTTCAGCATTTCTCGTTTGTGATGATGCATTACTCTCGGTTCTGTATTTAAAGCCGTTTTTGAATTTTCTCAAGGTGTCATCATTCTTCAATTTCATCATGTGGGCCTGTGAGCCAGATAGAATTGATGTTGTCAAATCTCGTGCACTTTCCAGCTCTTGTTTTTCCTCATCGTTCTCTGTAGAAATAAATCATAAAAGTCTTGAAAGTACTTTATTTCTCATATACATACTGAATTTTTCAACGTTTACTTTATATTTCATTGATCTTATATATATCGAAGTATAATGACTTCTTGACATTTTAGGATTATATTTTAATTTTGAATAAATTATCATCTAAAGGTAAAACAGTGATGAAGTACAAGATCATTGTATGCCAATTACAAGAGACTTTCCATCACTAAATTGGTCTGATTTTTATTTAGGCAAGATGAATATTCTGAAAGCAATTAGCTTTCTTCGTTAAAAAAAATTAATTTTGTTGGGTTTTAAGTCATTGCATTTAGAGTTTTAATTTGCTTATGTAAAAACTTTATCAGTCCTTTGAAATGAAATATTATTATAAAATTAAGGTCAAACAGAATAATAATGAAAAGAAGATGTCTTAATAAAATCTATAAACGCAACCCTTTTATAAAGTTTTGATTCAAATCTTTTGAGGTTTGATTAAAATGGTAACGTGAGAATTGTTCTATTTAGAACCATTGGCCAAAGATAGTTTACATAAAACAGCTTACCTAATGTTGCATCAATAAGAGAGTTTAACAAAGGCTCAACCTTTGTCCATCTTTGATTAATAATCAGTAAATATCCATCGATCCCTTTTTTATGATCTGGATCATTGGTCTGAATATACTGTAAAAAGAAAAAAAAAGTTTTAAAGTTGGTTAATTTCTTTGCATCGAAATGTAATAAATACAGTTAGACCTGTGACTTATGAACCAAAAATTACCCTCTTCCCTCTGCCCCTTTTTAATTTATTTTTCGAAATCATCATCATACTTATGAGTAGGGTTTCTGTAGATTTCTTCATGCTTGGTTGATCGTACATATATTTGGATCAAAAGATATCCAAACTTATATTATTTCACTAAAAATAGCTTTTTCCCAAGTTTGATGACGGAGTAGGGGGGTCTTTTTATCGCCTCCAAAACAAACAAATAACAAGCCTAGTGACCATTTGGATGTACTTACTCATTACACTACTCTTTTAAACATCCAACTTTTCCCCACCCTTTCGGAAATCTTATTCTAAAAACCTTTACACATTTTTTTAGTCTATACTCTACAAAGTGGAGTCTAACCTAGACTGTCTAAGTCAAGACTATCATTTCTTAGCTGGGTCGTTGACCATATTAAAAAAAGTATTATTAACCAGTAATAATAACACGGTCATACAAAAAAATAAGATTGGACAAAATTTTGAGGGTTCATAGAGCTTAGTAAAAAAATTGGAATATTAAAAATTCGATAGTTTTGGAGTAATTTTATACATCGAGTACAAAAGTTTTCAACTCATAACTCTTGTATTTCTCAACCAATATCTATCAATTAAATAATTCCAGAGATCTGTACTAAAGAAAGCATATTTTGTTTGTTGAATCTGTAAAATCAGTGAAACTTTAAGGGTTTATATAGAGATGACTGAATGAATCTATAGAAACTTTTGAAAATCGACCCTTTTTTGCCCTTACATTGAAGAATTGCATATTTGCTGGATCATTTTGGATACGCTTTGCTTTATAACGTAAAGACTCTCCGTAGGCATAACTGAATTCTCCGTAGATTCTCTTAAATGTTTCTCGTGTACTTTCATCAATCTGAAATCATAAAATTAACTATCAAAAATCCATCTCTGTAACAAGTATTCAAGAAAGAAATTAAGTTTTAATAAATTTTATTATAAAACCTATTTAAATCTATTATAATTTGGGTCAATATTAGAATTCTCAGTCATGGTAAATCATCCAAACGTTTCGACAGTGATTATCTTCACACGCCTTCCTCAGCGGTACGATAAGCTCATCAAACAAAAAAAATTTTTGAATCAGAGAAAAATGATCTAAAATTAGTTTTATAATAAAATTTATTAAAACTTAGGTCAATATTAGGATTCTCAGCCATGGTCATCCAAACGTTTCGACGGTGATTGTCTTCACACGCCTTCTTCAGTCGTACCACTGACCATGGCTGAGAATCCTAATATTGACCTAAGTTTTAATAAATTTTATTATAAAAAAAAATTTTTATTAGAAAGAGGCAATTTTTTTAACATTCGGATGTGCAAAGCTCATTTTGAAGAATTTTGGTTAGATATCCCAAATCGCAATTGAAAATGCCGATTTTTGAATTTTTCACCAAATTTTTCTACTAAAATCGATTAAAATCTAAATTTTGAGCAATTTGAATTCAATTTTAGATAGAAATAGGTTCTTAAGGTATTTTTAATCAGCACTGCGTATTCTAGTAAAAAATCCGATTAATTTCGGATATGTTAAAATGTTTGAGAAAATGGGATTTTGTGATATCAGAGTATTAAAATTTTCGTATTTAAATTTAATAAATGGCATTTTCTAAGTTAGATCTAACAGATATTTTTAGCCGATATTTGACTCGCCCTACTATTTATATACTTTCATGATTTCATAGGTCAGACTCTTGTATTATTCTATTCTCAAATCTGTTTGGGCAATCAGTTTTTTATCGAAACGTTTGGATGACCATGGCTGAGAATTCTAATATTGACCTAATAGATTTAACTGTAAAAATTTCCTTCCTCTAACAATTTTTGTCAAAACCTAAAATTTGCGTCTTATATGGATGTTAAGTTTAAGGTTGAGAATTTTAGCAGAATTCAAAATATCTTAATAAAAAACATACTTGAGCTAGAAAGACTTGGCCGATACCTGTGAGTACAGTACAATTGTTATCAATATGCTTTCTGAATAGGGACTTGAATAATCTAGAATGAAGTTCTAACATCTTCTCAAGGTGTGGAAATAACTTTTCTTTCTCCGCATGACTCATTGGAATTCGATCTTTGTATAATTTCTTGAGCCGATACAAATGCTGTAGGTAATTTCGTTCGCCACAAACCAACTCTGAAATAAGGATATTTTAAAAATATTTTTACACCATTTTAGAGTTTTGAGTTGAAATTTTTCTTTCGATTAGAGAGTGATCTAAATATTTTTTCAAGATCAAAGATTAGACAAAAGAACCATGGTATTATCGTTTTGTTGTAGAATGCTGATTTCTTGATCAATTTTATCATTTCTTGAAAATTAAAGAGCACTTTTTAATTTCCTCTTTAACTGGTGGTTTGTTTTTCGACACTTTTTGAGAAATCTGATTCCTGATTTTATTTTTAGGTTAATGGTGTTATATACAAGGCATATTCATCAGTCTTTAGATGTCTACATAACTCGCAGAAGTGTGTTCAAGATTTATAGATAAAATTTTAATTTTATTATTACAAAAAAGAGTTCTAATATCGCCTAACTTGAAAATAGCTTTCAGAAAATTTCTGGTTCTTAGATTATTCCAAGTAAAGATTATATAGCATGAACGAAAGGCTCAATTTTCTCATATCAATCAATTATTTAATTTTGCTTGTTTTTTGAAGAACAGCGGTGCTCTATTGGTCAGTCTCTAACAGCATAATTTAAATAATAGAAGATAACTCAAAATTTCTGAATGAAGTTCAGTCCGTAGATCAGTAATGTTTTATCTAATCATCAGAACCATTTCATTTCCATAGAACACAGTGAAAACTTAATTTCGTAACATAATGATGTTGATATAAATCCATGATTTTTTCCAAAATCCCATCTTTTCATTAATTACAAAATTTATGTTTCTAAATTTTGATGTGAAATGATCGACAGGTTACTGACTCACCCCAAATTAAATTCTGCTTTTTCACCGTGGACGAGGTATATGAGTTGGTATCTCTTATGTAGGAGTTCCAATTTTCATGTTTAACAAGATACTCGCTTTCTTTGAGCAAGTCATCTATCTGTATGCTAGGAATGATTTCTATCCGCCGGGAGTTTGGAAGTACTGGACTTTCAATTGAGATTGAATGCCTAAAGTTTGTCGTCTGTTCATTACGAATGAGGGTTGGGGAACTAAAAAAAGAGTAGAATGGATTGATGAAATAATCGGTCTCGAAGTCACCGATTTCAAAAAAATCAATATTTCTTAAATTTCTGATGAAATAAAATGAATCGGGTGCATTATTACATCACCATTGCATGATCATCAAGTTCCCTGTGTTTCTAATAAAATAAATTAGACCCTTTCCTTATGCTCCAGAGGTTAGGAGGCTTTAGTTGAAGCATTATATTAAGAGTGTTCGTTATTTTAGAAAATTAAACAAGCATGCCATTGTAAAGAGTTGAAATTATATCAGTCAAAACAAAATTATGATCAAATTTCAGTAATAAAGCCAATAGAATTAACCATTTCTTCTTGAGTACTTTATTGAGGGATTTTGAAGTTGAGGGCAAAAGAAATAGCATCTTTTATAAATTTTGGGACACTTTGACAATACAAAAGAAGAAAACATTTGAATCTGATATAATAAAATAAACTGATTTACTTCAAAATGAACAACTTCTGATGAATACATTGTGTTATTCTCTTTTAAAATTTACAAGAACTTCAATATATTTTTCCGGATAGTTAGGAACAAATTCATTCTTTGAATTCCATGAGCATATGGCCAAAGTTAGGCTAATCTTTGAATTTCGAAAATGAGCCATTTTTTCAACACAACTCAAAACTATTGTCAATTATGATATTTAGGATCATGACGAGGAATTCGAGAAAGAAACTTGCTATTTCCAAGAAAAAGCAAAAAATGTTTTGTCAACTAAGATTGAGACCTTCGCCAAAAAAGATCATCTTCATATCTAAAAAACATTTTCATCCACATAAAACTGATTTACAATTATTTTTTTCATAACATACACAAGGGACTAGCTCCGCCATTTACAAACTATGATCAATATCTCTACAATATATGAATAAATTAAAGAACTCTGATGAGTGACTCATTTCGTCCATGTAGTTGATAGTTGAATTCATGGAATTTCTTCAAAAAAAATGTAAAAATTCTATTTTGTCTTAGAAAGCTATAAAATTTTTGTAGTTGAAATAAAGACAGTGTGCATTCGAGTGTATAACAGTCAGGAAGTTGGGTGATCTCAAATCGATATGATTTTCTTGAAAAATCTTTTTAATCAATGAGTCGAAATGAATACTTGAATTGTTGATAAAACAAAGTAATTTTAAAGAACCAGTAGCAAACTTTAATTCATCCTTCAGGCTACAAGTTTTTTGAACAAGAAAAATAGATTTTTGATTAATTTTCAAGTTGAAAAGACAAGATATCTTCAAATCAGCAAAACATTAAATTGTATAATCGACGACAGGTGTTTATTTGAACAATTTAACAAGAATGATTTGTTTAAAATTGACAAAAACATTTACCGTGTTTTATATAGCTGCATTTTACTGAAAAATTTTATCAAGTTTTAGTTTTTAAGCAACATGATTTCATTTCTTGTGTGATATTAATTCACGTTAGATTTTTGATAAAGAATACTGTTATCTTACTTAATGTGAAATGAGTAAAACGTCCTTTAAAAGAAATAAAAATATGCAAATTTATTTGATTATTTTGAAATCAGAAGGAATCGATATTACGAGGTTTTATTATCATTGCAATGAAAACAATATATTCAACTACTGAAAGCATTCAACAAAAATTTTGATCGTGTTAGAATTACTACAGAATTTTGTAAAACATTTTCTTATCAATGAAATAAACTTTCATCTCTCTCTAAGAGTCATAAACTTGGACATTATTGATAGTTTCTGTGTTTAAATATGCTCAATTCTGATTGGTCTATAAAAAGAATTATGTGAGATACAGTATTTAAAGTGTTACCATTCGAAATATCATTATATGTTACCTCTTGTCATTTGGAGATTCATTTTAAGTATAGTCTGGAGAGCCAGAAAGAAGGAAAAACATGACAGAATTTGCCTAGTTTTCAGGTTAACAAGTCTGAAAAAACAGCCCAGAATTTAGCGCTCTTTTCAATGGTACCAAGAACAAATTACGTAATTGTATCTAAAGATAATTATAATTATCCCAATTTTTCTCATAATTTTCTAATTTTTCGATGGAATTCGGAATTATTAAAAAACTAACGTTTACAGTAATGATAAAAAAATACGATCCACATAAAACACTGCAGGATAAGGAAATTTTTTTCAATGAAGCAAACATTCATAAATGACCAAATCCTATCATATTCTATGGTTAAGAATCTGAATTTCAGAAAATATCTCATCATTATTGATTTCTCGATGGTGAGCTGAAGTTCTTAGATAACAACAAATAGACAAAAGAATTGAATTTCCTAATCAAACACAACGTTATCAAAAGTCAAAAAACCCTCAAGAAATTTTTCTGAAAACAGCCTTACTCAGATGGAAGGGAAATTCTTATAAAAATGCTTAGAAAAGGTCATACTCTTTTTTCAGAGATTTCTCTAATCATTTCTATGGTAATTTTAGAAAAATATTAATTTATAACAAAATTATCGAAGTTTTTGTCATATTTATTTAGTTTTGTTGATGATAGTCAAAACAAATTTTTAATTCGCCTTTTATTCGAAAATGATCATCTCCTGAAAGACAAAGCAATACCAAAAATTGGAAAAAAATTCCCGTCAACTCAGAATTTAAAAAGTCTTCAATATTTTCGAAAATAATCTTTTTCTTTAATCGGTCAAAGTGCGAGATTTTGATGAAAAAATGAGATTATTTTAAAAATCAAAAAATTTCCTAATTCATCGAGAATAGTTTTATACAAAGATGAGAACTTCTCATTTGAGGGGTGACAAGTACATGAGATTTTAACTTTATTGCTGTTAAAGTTTAGAAATTCCATTGCACATGACCAAAAGCTGTCATACTTTAGCCCCTTGATTTTAACGATCAATGTCTAACTCTTCGAGACACAATCGATAAACCTGTCGATTACACTTATTTTGTTAGATTCTTCATGAGAAAAAATATCGTCTTGTTTTCAGCGATCTCTTTATCAAATCTTATAATTTCTCAATTTGTAAATATATAAAAGAAGATATATTTTAAAAGCATAATATATATATGTACTTTCTTTGAAGCATCATCAGTGCTATTACTTTAGAAATGATAAAAGTTAATAATGAAAAGAATTAGAATTTATATTGAAAGGTGAAAAAGCACTAAAACTCTCCAACAAGTAGCAAAAATTGACAGAAAAGTGAATAAGTTCAAATAGGCCAGGGTAGTTAAAGAACTTCTCGGTGCTGTCATTCCCCGGATAGTTTTATTAAATGGAAAAATTCGAAACTAGAACCACATGTTTCTCTTGACTAATACATTTGTCTTATTTATTTGATTATTTATTATACCTATGTATGAAGCATCAGAGTCACATTGGAACTTATAAATAAATAGAGTCTTCTCCTCCGGCTTAACTAAATCAAACTAATGCAGCCTCTGTTTTTCAAATTCAATTTTCAAAGTGTACATCCCAGTATAAAGTTTATGGATAAGATTGTTGAGCCTATAGTTTCAGTAAAAACAATGATTAAATTTTCCAACCATTCATCAAAATTTTAAATTCTATTGATACCTTAATTTCTACCAAAGAGAAAGAAATAAAGATTCTAAACCTGGTTGATAAGAAGAGGATAATTTGTGTTAACTTTTTCTCTTGAATGAATAAAGGTCTCCGAAATACCACTTATGAAGACAATTTTATGGCTCTACATTCTAAATCAATTTGACAGTATTCATGATCTTAACTCTTAAAGTCCCACAGGGATATTTCTATCACACGTCATTTTGGCAACTCATCATTATTCATTCAAGACTCAGAAAATACTTCGTTTACCGCCCATTCGATAGGAAATTCATTAATCTCCTGGAATACGCAAAGATCTTGGCTATACTAATTCAAAGAGATTTGATTTTTTTGTTTAAACGTTTTTTTGAAAACCTATTTCCCAGTGTCATAGGTAGAAAGTAAGATAATTTTTATCGAGTAATTATACCTGTAGAATTCATGTATGCAATCGCCTGAACTCTATCTGCTAAAGCAAAAAAAATAGCCTGTTTTTGAATGAAAAACTGACCCATCTTTTGGTCGATAACCAATAATAATTGCGCTAAAACAAATTTATATAATCGTAATCAGCTTATTCACAAACCATAGGATAGACAAAAGATTGAATCTGAGTCATGAAAAAAAATTTGCTGGGACTTTAAGGGATTATAATCATAGATGATTATCGGGGGAGCAAATTTGCCACTTTTTGTCACTAATTTCAAAAATTTCGATCATTTTGAGTGAATTCTATGAATTACAAAGAACTTATCAATCGCATTTTGGTTTACGCCTCGAATCTCATGTATGATTTCATTAGTCAATGATGTCATCCTATTAGTATCCTGGCTTTTTTTTGAAATCATAACATTTATTAAAGAGATTAAGTTTAGCATATAAAATCTGATATACATAATAAAATGAGTTCATATAAGTTTTTAATATAATCACAGATAAAGCTATCAAATGAACAAGAAAGATTTCAAATATGCTTCAAAAGAGATTAAGATTCGAGAATTATTTTTAGATTAGAAATTGCTTATTTCTAAATTGAGAATTAGAAAAATCTCAGATTTACATCAATATAAAAAAATCATTTCTGTTACTTTTCTTAAATTTGAGAAGAAGAAAATTTTGTCATTTATCAAGGAAAGGATTAAATTCGAACAAAAATCGAAAAATCTGTAGAGCTAGAGTTTTTTGGCTCAAAATTTGATAAAAAATCTTTTAATAAAGTTCGTTTGCTTTATTATTTCTATAAATCATTCTACAGAGCAGACCTGAAGAAGATGAAAATCAAGATTACAGAATACCTGTGATAAGTCTTCTACTCTTACTTTAATCAGGCTTCAGTGGAAGCTAACAAAGAGAGGAGCACTATTCTTCATCTCAAGAAATAAATTGGGAATTAAAAGCAAAAATCGCTTTTGAAAACTTTTGAAAGGAATCCAGAAAAATAGGATTAGACATTTTTGTTAATTGCCTACGTTATTAGTGTAGATGAGATTGAAAAATGCAAAATTATCACATATTTTTAATAATAAGGATGCAGTTGATGAAATACTCGAATCAGTAGAATACAGAACTATGAAAGGGATATAAAAACAGGAAATTTTTTCTTATGGGAGAAAAGGGAATTAGATAAATGTAAAAATAATTTTTTCACTCTTTCCATCTTGTGTTAATCAAGGGGGAGTAAAAAAATCCTTATTCGACTGATATCGTCTTCCCTTACAATTCTGTAAGACATTTGAATTTTTTTTGGGGCTAGTCTGATTTCTTTTAAGACCTCTTCAGGTTAATTGTAGAATTACTTGATTCCTATTGGCTAATGAATACTCAACGCTCCTTGGGTGTAATTTTTGAGCAGGACCTTCATAAGATAATGGAAGCAGATTCAGAATCTGCGTAAAATTTTACACTATAATCAGTTTGTCGCAAAAATTTATCGCAAAATTTTTTTTTAATTTCCCCCAGTGTAATCATTACAATAAACATAATTTATGATAAAATCTAATCTATTATTATGATTAATACTAATTATAATATTCTTAATCATTCTTTCAGGTTTGAATGAATATTATTATGTTTTTCAATTGAAAGCTCCATTATTTAAAACTAGCTAATTTTAGGAATTCATCAAGAACTGAAAAATACTGAATATTTTTAGGAATCAACATTACACAAAAAGTTAAATATATGATACCGATAACTATCAGTATATTTGAGGAAATCTCTGTGATTCTCTTGCATTCAGAAGATCTATTCGTTTGTCCTATAACTTGCTGAAATAGGCAAAATATTGAGTTTATTTTTCGAAAAAAATTAGTAAATAATAATCAACTTTGACCTCGAATAGATCAGAAACTAAAAGATCTAAGAAAAATTTTCCTCCTTTTCTTTTGTTGAGAATTTGATTCTGTTTATCCTGTTCATGTTTTTCTGTATGAAAAGGCAAAGCTCTACAAGTCGGCTTTTCAGTAGGATCCATCAGAATCAGAATTAAAATTAATCTTGCGCGAACTTCATAATAAACTTAAACAAAAGAAAATTAAATATTTCAGTAAAATTGCTGTATTTGGTCAATTTACTGCAGCCTGTTATAGATAATGACAAAATTGCTATTTCTATGATTGATATATTGTGAAAATTAAGGTAAAATTGATGGTAATTTACAAGAAACTTTATCTATGAAAACATTAATGAAATCAAGTAAAAATATTTTGGCGCAAGATTTGAATTTGGTAGAATTTTTCGAGATGGACATATTTAAAAATCCTCTACAAAAATGTCATAAAAACAAAAAAGTAGTCCGATTTGTAAGACTGTATAATAAAAGTTGATCAACAATAGAAAAAGAAATACTCACTCTCTTGGAGAATCAATATCCGATTCTTCTGAGAATTTCATATTCATTAGAAATTATTATTTGTGTGTGATTATTTCGAGTTATTGTTGTTATTATCTTTCACCTTTTTCTTCTCTTTCTCTTTTGCTTGCTTGCTAGTCAGCTCCAACAGAGATTGAGTGTAAGTTGAGTTCTTTTAGTGCTGTCTGTACGTTGGCTGGTTATTAACTATATATATATTGTATATGTATACATAAAGAGTATAGATTTGTATCTATTTTTTATAAAATCTTTATTTTTCATTTCAAAATACAATCATTGTATCATCAAATGTGTTTGTACATCCATCAGAGTATATAATTTTGAATACTATAACAATTATATATATTTATAAAGAATAAAGTATAGATAGTATCTATTAGATACATTAAATTTAGCATGTTTTAGTAGGCACATAAAACAACAAGAAGATGTCTCACACAAACATACAATGCCAATGTTGAGAAATATAGTTTAAAAACCAAAGGAAACCTAGAGCCTAACTGAATGCTACATTGTAAAGAAAGAAATGTAAAATAATTTGAGTGATATCATCATCTGATGACAGATCTTGATAGTGCTGATGTAATGAGCCAATCACGAAAAGAATGACAATGTAGAGGCTTCTTCAAAATATAGCCAATGATATTAGAGTAATGTTGACCGAAATTTAATCAAAGAGGCCACGTGCTAAAGGTATTGATTGGTCTTAAGAATCTAGTGTATAGATATTCAAATTTGGAGTAGAAATTTCAATGTAACTAAATGTAATTTCATGGCAAAATTACTCTCGGATTGGATCTGTGAATGTGAAAACGGTTCGCAATTTTCGTAAAAAATCAAAGAAATTCAACATGCAATGATGGAACCACACAGACCATAAAACATTATTTGATGTAATCTGTTTAAATGATATGTAAAATCTAGCACTTGAAAGCTATTTTTTTATCATCATAGAGTCTAAACTGAAAAAATTTATCATTAGACTAAACCCTCATAGAAAAGCTATTTCTGCTTATTTTAGGAGAGTTTTAGTGTGTCGATGTTTTGGGAACTAAACTTTTTTTGGAAAAAATTATCTCATCGATAATTTATCAAGACTCAAAGGAAACTACTCAAAATCAGGTTTAAAAATTCAGAGAAAGATGAATAAAATTATTCATTTTTATAATAACTCACATGTTGAACATTTTGCTTACAGAATGGATAGAAATTGTAATAATCCTATTTATTTTTTTTCGTCTCAAGATGACTATATCTGTAACTAATGATTGTGTAAAATATTTTCTCTGAATGTTCAATGCAAGAAAAAAAATTGGATATTAATTTCTTATTTATGTATAAATGCTATATTTAAAAGAGAATATGGTTCAATATGATTTGCATATTGTTTCAGCCAATCAGGGGACAGGATAAGAAAAAGAAAGGTATATATAATCAATCTGATCAAGTCTTGTCATTTATATACTACAAATTGTTGTTTACATAACAAATGATACACCTAAATATGTAGAATATATATATGCATACTGTTTTACTTGCAAATATTGAGAGAACAACTAATCGAGGATGAGCAAATCTAAATTAAAAGGATTGTTCCTGAGAATGATTATACCTCTGGTCTTTACAAAGATTTATCGTTTCTCCACTGATTCTTTTGGTTTTCATATTCATTGATAATTACATGTTTGCTCAAATATTTCACCATTGATTCTCTGGGCTCATGTAGAGAAATTAAATTTCACAAGTGTAAATAAAAACCATGATCATATAGTCTATACAGATTAGAGAATTAACCCCTTCTTAGTTATGAATGACCCTTTTTGAGAAGCGAGGGATAAAATCAATTGTAAAGTGACGCTGTATTATTTATATTTTATAAAAAAATTTACATCTTTATATCGTTTGCATGAAGAGGAAAGAAAAACATTAGACATGAAATACTATTTTAATAGATTCGTTAGTTAACACATTTAAGGTCTTTTCCCGGGGAAAATTGTCTGAGTTCTTCCACATCGTTGAAAATAACCGAGGCTCCTCCACCGGCAGTTGGAATTATATCACCCTAAAGGAGAAAAGAAAGTTTTTGTTTAATAAAGAATGAATATGACTAAAAGGGTGGTTTAGAGAATTGGCTTACTTTGTAGAGTCTAGTTTCAACATCGCCTGTTGGAGTGCACTCTTGGTGATGCAACAAGTAATTGGTAGCACTAAGAGTATCTTTGAGGTTTGGTCGTGAAGTAGATCGACTTCTTCTCAACTTTGCCTTGAATACAGTTCCGAGGGGCGTGGAATTGTTCTCTGTGTGTTCGAGCCATTTTGAATTTTCCTAGATTGGGGATTTTTGTCAATAAATTATTTGATTTATCAAAACAAAATTTTCACTCACATGAGTATCCCTGTTGTATCTTGGATTGATGGGTGTCTTTTTTGAGACAGAGGATAGCTTGCTAACACTGCGTGAATCTCTCTGACTAGCCAATGATGTGGGAGTATATGGCGAGGGTCTCTTCTGGCCAGCAAGTTTAGTCTCAAATTGTCGGGATATTGAATTGACAAAACCTTTCTAGAATAAGATAAACACATTTTAAAGCTATAAATTGATAGAAAATGATATACAAACTAAAACGAACCTCTGGTACTCTGGGCTTAGTCTCAATGATTTTGTTACGTTCAACAAAATTCTTTTTCTTGGCATCAATAGCAGCTTTTTCCATTTTATCTGACATGAAAGAATAAATATTTTGTCGTGCACGCTCTTGACTAAAGGCCAGAGTATCTAGGGTTTCCTCGAAAAACATGTTCTCTTCGCCATCTTGAGAGAAGAACTTGATTAGACGATCTGAGATGAGGTTTTGGCGTTTGATCTCCTCTTCAAACTCGCCAAGGTTGACATTGTCTTCAATTTCGAGGAAACTTTCTTCCCCTAAATTGATGTAGTGAGCAAATATGTTGAAAGAGTCTTCAATTTCATTGATTTTGAATTCGAGGAATTTATTATATTCGCAGCCTTTCTCATGAAGCAGGCTGAATCGATCGCTGAGTGCTTTATCTTGACTTGATTGTTTAGCTGACCATAGACCCACTTTAGATGCAATCGATTTTATAACAGATGGCTTATTTGAAGGATGATATAGACTTTGGTCGTTTATATCCATGAGAGAAACGTTATACTCTGGAGGTGTTGACTCTTGCAAGTACCTAACAGTACTAACTGTTTGAGTAGCCTCGGCAAAGTTTAATACATGCTACAGGTAAAATAGGAATAGTTAAAGGTTTCAATAGTATATTAATAATGACCAATTTACTTACAACGAGTTCATCAGATTCTCTGGCCAATGGTTTGACGCAGACGATCATTCGAACCGCTCCGTCACCTTCAAAGAAAGCTTTAAAAATATGTGTTAGCTTGCTATCACGATAAGGAACAATTTTAAGATTGTTGTTATTATTGGCATTCATGTTGGAAGCTTTGCCGGCATTTGAAGCGTTTGAAGCAATGCCTGAAGAGTCCAAAGAGGAAATGGAAGCACTCAAAGGTGGTGAGTTGCGGATGCATTTCTGGTTAAAACGAAGAACGTCGATGCATTTCCTAAGTGTCATCAGGGTATTGTTAATGCTTGCTAAATAAAAATTATTATTTAATTTATAAAGTTACTAACAAGTAAATACGAAGAGATAATTTCAAGTAAATGGCTGAATCTTAAAATAAATACTGACAACTTTATTCAGTAGTAAACTCACATGCTTCTTTAAGACGATCCCCTTTTGTAAGGGCACGATTAGTCCTTTCGGAACCGGCCAAGTCGACCAGACACAACTGACTAACCTTGACATCAGGACAGTTAACATTAATCTCATCGTATCGGGAGTCAATATTACATCGAACAAGTTTGAGGCTAAATATTGAATGACTTCTGCTTGAATCGTGATTAAGATTAGTTCCCGCTGTGTGACGTCTCTTGCGACCGAGTTCTAGTAAATGCATTCCCTCTTCAGTAGATCTTATTTCCACTTCAGTGAGACCAGAAACGAAAGCATTACGCTGGACATCTTCACGTACATTCAGTTTTACTTTAGCAGCATTTGGATTAGTGCTATTCGGAGCCAGAAGATCAACAAAAATGTTGTTATAAAGCTCATAAAACGATACAAATACAGCATATCTATGTCCTTTAGATACAATGTGGCGAGTTGATTCAATTTCTCTGTCTGCATAACGGCTAGCGTATTTAGTTGAGCGTATATTTTCATTGTACTCGAGTCTCTGTTGCATTTGTATAGCTTCAGTCTCTGATTGAACGTTGAAACCATTAGATCCGTCACTTTTAATGCAATACTTTGGTGCAAGAAGATATTCCAAAGAGTTAAATATTGAATCTAATGAACGGATTACAATGCCAGGATTCTTAAGCGAACCAAACATGGTATGCGTTTTACCACTGCCTGATATTCCATAAGTAAAGACCAGTGAACTATTGCCAATTAAAAGATCAGCAACTAAAGGTGATACTGTTTCTTCGTGGACAGCAGCTTGGGATGCATTCGAATCAAATATTTTTGAAAAAGTATAGAGACACTAAGAGTATTAAATTAAGGTGCTTACACTCTTGATAGAATTTGCTTTATGGTACTTTATTTTTAGACCTGTCTCATTAACACTTTCCAAGCATGATTCGCTGTCACAAGGAGAGAGTCTACAATATACTTTCAGAGGAATTTTTTCTTTATCGTACATTCGCCCAGACATAATTACCACATATATTGAAATGAATTAATTTAAACAATACTCAACAAAAAAAAAATTACTGTTTAAATTTTCATTTTATGGTTTTTTAATATAAATCCACATTTACGCTACGCTGGCACTGATATGGCTTTCGTCTTAGCATTAATTTCCTCCTTGCTGTTGTCTTTAGTTGTTTCAGATAATAACTATGGGACTGTAATTGGCATAGATTTAGGAACCACGTATTCATGGTAATTTCTTAAATTAATTTTACAATTAGTGTTGGCGTAATGAAAGCTGGTCAAGTAGAGATCATAGCAAATGAACAAGGAAACAGAATTACTCCTTCTTATGTTGCTTTTACTAAGGATGGCGTCAGACTAATTGGGGACTCGGCAAAGAATCAACTAACTACTAATCACAAGAATACAATATTTGATGTGAAACGATTCATCGGAAGAACATGGAATGACGAAGTTGTTCAAAATGACATCAAACATTTTCCATTTGATGTTGTTGCAAAAGATGACAGGCCTTTTATTAAAGTCAATGTTGGTCAAGAAGAAAAGACCTTTGCCCCTGAAGAAATTTCAGCTATGGTCTTGTCAAAAATGAAAGACATTGCTGAGAATTATCTTGGTAAGGAAGTTACACATGCCGTCGTAACTGTCCCTGCATACTTTAACGATGCTCAACGTCAAGCTACCAAAGTAGCCGGTACAATTGCAGGACTCAATATTTTAAGAATTATTAATGAGCCCACAGCTGCCGCTATTGCCTATGGCCTAGACAAGAAATCAAAGGAGAAAAAAGAGAAGCAAATACTTGTCTTTGATCTTGGTGGTGGAACATTTGATGTTTCTCTCTTGGCCATTGACGAAGAGGTATTTGAAGTCGTTTCAACCAGTGGAGACACTCATCTTGGAGGCGAGGATTTTGATCAGAATGTTATCAATCATTTTATAAAGGTAAATGCTTGTTATTTTATTTTTGTTGTAAGCAAATATTCTTTACTTTTTTACTAAAGTAAAGAAATAAAATGCTCACTTATTCATGCCTAAAGTACTCTGCTCTATGTGTTGGTTGTAGATATTTAAAAATATGGGCTGTTCAAATTTTTTAAAAATTCTAGAATTTGTCGATTATTATTTAACCCCCATTTCCCTAAGTTTATTTCATGTTTACTAAGCATCTTAATCTTAAATTTTTTCGGTCTCATAATTAAATCTTTGAAAATTTCTAATGAGTTTCCAAAAATTTATATTGTAGATGATCAATACAAAGAAAGGCAAAGACATCTCCAAAGACCAGAGAGCAATCCAAAAACTCAGACGTGAAGTTGAAAAAGCAAAGAGAAGCTTGAGCTCAGTACACTCGACCAAGATTGAGATTGAATCTCTTTACGATGGAGAAGATTTTAGTGAAACATTGACACGTGCCAAATTTGAGGAATTGAATCATGTTTGTTTTTCATTGAAGATTATTCCCTTGACATCAAATTTAACCATTGTATTTTTCAACATTCTACTAGGATCTCTTCCAATCTACGTTGAAGCCAGTGGAAAAAGTTCTGGAAGATGGCAAAATATCTAAAGATAAAATTGATGAAATTGTCTTGGTCGGTGGTTCAACACGTATACCAAAGATTCAACAATTGGTTCGTGACTATTTTGGAAAGGAGCCACATACTGGAATTAATCCAGACGAGGCAATTGCTTATGGTGCAGCTATTCAGGGTGCTGTCCTTAGTGGAGATAAAGTCACCAGTGATCTTCTCCTCCTTGATGTATGTCCACTTACTTTGGGAATGGAATTAGAGAATGGTTTTATGGCCAAATTAATTCCAAGAAATACTCCCATTCCAACCGTGAAAAAGGACATTTTCACCACTGTCGTTGACAATCAAGACTCAGTAGTTACTGCAATTTACGAAGGTGAAAGACCTTTGGTTAAAGACAATCATTTTCTTGGAAAATTCCAACTTACCGGTATTCCCCCTGCCCCACGTGGACTTCCACAAATCGAAGTGACCTTTGAAATTGATGCAAATGGCATCCTTAAAGTTACTGCTGAATCCAAGGAATCTGGCAGTAAGCAACATATCGTAATTGAAAACAACAAAGACAGACTCAATCCGGAAGAGGTTGAAAGAATGATTAAAGAATCAGAGAAATTCAAAGATGAAGATAAAAAAGTGAGATCCTTTATAAGTGGCTTATACAATTTTCCTCTCTATTACTTTGAGTCCTAATCTTGACCCTAATTGGTTGAATCAATAAGAGGTCTCCTTGCATTTAGTAAGAATAAAAGTTTCTAATTCTAGGCCAATGTATAATAAAAACCATTTCTTCATCAATTTGAGGAATTGTATAGTTTAAATATACAATAGTTTAGTACCTATGATGTAAATTTAATGATCAATTATAAATTTTGTGTTAATGTTTAATTTGTCATGTAATTGGAAAAATAAAATACACTTAAGATTTTACACATGGAAAATTTCATTATTGAAATTCGTCAAATCATTGAATGGTTTTGATTTAATAATTTCTCTATTCAGCTGAATGAAAAAAATTCTGCACGTGCATCGTTGGAGCAAATTCTCTACTCCACTCGTTCTCAGATCAACTCAAAAGACTTTACCAGTAAGCTACCCGAAGAGAATGTTGTCGCTTTTAGATCAAAATTGGAAGAGATGATTTCATGGCTTGATAGTGTCACCCTTGAAACTTCAACCAAGAATGAATATGAGAGTAGACAAAAGGAAATTGAAAAGGAACTAGAAAAGTTGACCTCACTCAGGAAGAAAGCTGCCAATGACGAATTGTAATCTTATCATTATTATTAGGGATTTTTCTGTACTTTTTTTCAATTACTGTACTAATATATAAATTGTTCGCCTAATTCATGTACATTGTTTATTAATCATCTTTAGTTGTATTTATTTATTAACAATTGTGATTAATCCTAGAATAATTCACAATCCTAACTCAAAATTTTATAATATAGTACAACCTGATTCTAGATTATGTAGAGGAAAAACATGGAGAATTAGTTTTTATAATGTACTCTGAATATTCGGTCAATTGAACGTGAAAAAGAACTAAAAGAAAGATTTACTACATTTCCATAGAGGTTAGTCGGCTGATTTGAGAAACTACTTGATCATAACTTAGAGAAGTTTGTAAAGAGAGCATCTTGATACGCTATTTTCAGGTTTGAAATTTCTATTATTCTAAATTGACAAGATTACAAATTAATTCTCTCAAACACATAAAGATCTGATATGAGTTAGAAATTTATTCTACACTTGCTAGGCCCTTGTACTTTATTCCATGATGTAATTTGACAACTTGAACGTAGCCTTTAAAGTATCAAATGAGGTATTTCTTTCCAGAATTTTTATTTTTCTTAATTTTTTTAAAATCAATGAAAAAATTCGCATTTAAAAAGTTTTCTAATTATAATTATGAGGGTGATACATAATGTGTCGTTAAATTTCTGAAATATTCCTTTAAAAATACGAAGAGTATTAGACTAAAAATACGTAAATTTATTATTGGATTGTACTCAGTTGCTTATACCTATTTGTTCGACCGATAATGTGAATTTAAAGATTTGGTGCATTTTCGTAATTAGAAAAACGGCTAATTTTGGTGACCAAAATCTGGTCAGATTAAATTTTCCAGAAAATTTTTTTTTTATTTCCACAACTGATTGACTAATTTCATAATGGAATTCGAAAAATGAATTTACTCCTGAAAAATATTGGGTTTTTTGTAAAAAAAGTAAGTTCTCATCTTCATGTCAATTAGGTCTAGTTAAAATACTTTACCCCTCTTATTAGAAAAAAAATTTTTAAGCTACAAAAACTTGTACAATTCATAAATTCAGTGACGCTAATCAAAGTTACTTAAAATAGGTTGATTTTTGAAAATATTTACAAAGATAACCTTAGTATAAGATAAAATAACTTTTTATCATTTCAAAAATGCCTACATTATTTATTAGGTATGTTACCGTAAATATTGAAACTCCGTGAGTCTCGTGAATATTGAAACTAGTTTCTAAATTCACGGTTTTCATGAGTATTGAAACTCGTGAGTTTCGAAACTCCCCAGTGAGTATTGAAACTAAACTAAATTTTCAACTATCTATCAATTTATTTTGAAATAATGTTTAAAGTTGATATGTATCTTGCTACTATAACTTTTTGCATGTATCTATCCAAGGTTTAATAGGAAAATTGTTTTTTTCCATGATGGAATCTGAAATCTTCAATAAAAACTAGTAAAAGTAGATTTAATTGGAAAAAGGATGGTTAATTTTTTTTTCAGCGTTAAGCACTAAAAAGTCATAAAAATACGGGGTTTTTTAAAATTCTTTTATTACTTCAACAGTTCAACTTGATCTTGCTTGTTATACATCACTGGAAAGAGAAGAAAAATATCCATGACAAAGTAGTGCTATAAGCAGAGTTTGAAGAAAAAATCAAATGCATAAAAATTTTTTGTTTTTATTTTGTAGGTAATTTGGGGTCCTACATTTGTAGATTCCTTCAATCTTATTGGTTAATAACCATATCTTAGAAAGCTGAAAATTTCTATTGCATCGGGACTAAGCATGGAATAATAAATGGATGGTTCTCTACCGATGAATTTACTGTTCTTCAAGAGAAATTCATTTCATCTAATCAAGTTCCCGCCTAAGAATGTTTTTTAGAACAATTTCTGGATTCGAGTCAAAATTTGGTGGCTAGCGTTTCATTAACCCTCGCTCTGGAAATAATAAAACTGACAAGTATGGTAAATGGAGTCGGAAACGACACCAATACAAAAAATGATTTTTCTTATGAATAAAAACTGTTAATTTATTGACAGTTTTTACATATTGTTAAATTATGTTGGGCACACACAGGTTCTAAACACTTGTAACAATTTCTATAGCCTTTTCTATTCAAAGATCTGGGACAGATATGGCATCTACCTCTTTTAGGCTCATTTCTTTGCTTTTTCATAGGAGGCTCAATGTCTGAAATGTCCATCAAGGAATAATTTGTAGTATCCAAATTCTTTTGATTTAGCTTCATCAGAGATATGCTTAGTTTGCGTAAAAACATTTTTCTCCCAAGTTTCGGGTTCTTTGCAAATATTGTGAGCTATTTTAGCGTGTACAATACAAAAGAATTATAAGCTGCTATATCTTAAATATTCCAGAATAAAGCAAGAGGCCACTTTCTTACTGATCTTCGGCATGTGTAGGTACACACAAGTTTATCTAGCACATCAACACCTCCCTTTGTCTGATTGTAGTACTTGATCACCTCTGGTGGACTTGCTTCAAAGTCAGGTTTTGTATGAAGACTACTTAGAAGAACTACAGGTTTATTCTTCTTCGCTGCATACCGCATCAATATTATATTTTCATGAAACAAATATTTCTTCTCTCCGATCAAAGCCTTCTTATTTTGGAATTCAATTGGAAGAAATTTACGAGCTTTATTACAAGTACCGACCAAAGAGGTTATGTTTTCAATTAGATATTTAGCTAACTCCATTGATGTAAAAAAATTGTCACATATTATAGTTCGACCTTTTTTGAGAAATGGATAGGTTAGCTCCTTCATAACTCTCATCCCTTAATTCTTATCGATGTTTTCGGCTTCTTTACCAATATAAATTTGAGCGTTTGTCATATAAAAATTAGTGGAATCAGCGACTATCCAAATCTTTATGCCATATTTAGCTGGCTTGGATGGAATGTACATCTTGAAACTGCATCTACCTCTAAAGGTAGATAAGGACATAAGGGCATAAGCTGTTCGTCCACTGTCAATTGGTCAGATGGCTCATAAACCGATTGACAGTTCTTTACAAAGTTCTCAAAAAATATTCTGATAGGGATAATTTGTCTCTTCGATTTGTCACGAGTCGTTCAACTTTATCGTCAAATCTAATGAACCTTTTTATAATTGTATATCTGGAATATGACATTGTTTTCTTCACTACCTCATATCCGTAATCATCTGACCATAACTCTGATAATTCCATATGAGCATTTCTTGTAACACCAAAAAACAATGATATCCCAATCCATGCTTTCAGCTCATCCAGTTCCACAAGGCTAGATTTTGAATTCGAGGATTTCAAATAAGCATTGGTGTGAATCAAAATTCTCTCAAGATCTTGATCCGTAATCAATTGGCAGAAAAAATCTAGTTCATCTACACAATGTTTCGAATTTCTCTTGAGACCTTTTTTGAACTTGCAGATGTTATTCGATGTCGTTTTTGTAATTTTAGCAGCGGTAGTATATTTGAAGATTCCACATTTGGAGGTTATTATTTCAGATTGAACATTAGAAGTACCCTCGTTCTCGGACTCGTCTGCAGTAGATTCTTCTTGAATCGAAGTATCTCTTGAACTATCAGAAAATTCGAACTCATTGTCGTCTGAAAATTCCTCGTCTGAAGCAGTTATCTTTTGGAATATGTTATTCACTTCACTCAATTTTATGAAATATGAGATCTAGCTCATGAACAGCACATATATAAGTAAGAAACTAATGTAAAAGCATATGGTGTCGGATCCGACACCAGTTGTCATAACTAAATTTTTGACTAAAAATAATAATATCCCCGTAACTACAGAATTTTTATTCAGAAAAAAGGTGTGAATATATTCATCATGACTAGGTGATAGAATAATAGTTGATCATATGTTATCAAATTAGCTCCTATTTATATAAGACAAGGTTGAATTATACCTGGTGTCGTTTCCGACAACACTTCCAGAGCGAGGGTTAAATGTGATTGCAAGACAAATAGATGCAAATGCAGGCTTACTTTGTTACTCGAAGTGTCATAACAGTAGTCTTTATAGTAATAGAAAGTGATAATTTGTAATGATAAAAGGTTATTAAACTAATATTTTTGATTCATATCACTGAGGAGTTAAAGTTTTTCAACTTCGAATATTTTTTTTTAATTCTTTTATTACTTCAACAGTTCAACTTGATCTTGTTTGTTATACATCACTGGAAAGAGAAGAAAAATATCCATGACAAAATAGTTCTATAAGCAGGGTTTGAAGAAAAAATCAAATGCATAAAAATTTTTAGTTTTAAACCATGTTTCTTAAATTGAGAAATTCTCATATAAGACCAAAGGAAACTCTTTAAATTGATCAATACAGCTATTTTCGATGAATTTGGGAATTCATGATTCTTGCAAGAACCTCATTTTTTCTCAAGGTATCATAATTTTTGAAAGACTTTTTGGTAACTGATTCAAAATGTACACCTTTACTTATTTAGGATTTTAAAATCTGAAAAAAAAATTTTGTGAATATTTTTTATTCAGCTTATGTCTCAGACAAGCGATGTTAAAATTTCATCAGAAACACAAATATTTTTAGGATGCCAATATGAATAAGCCAAGTTTTTGAAATGAATAATATTCCTGAAATAAATATTGTCTAAATAATATTAGTAAAATCTTGTCAAGTTAACTACAACTGTTTTTTTTCAGATTAGGAAAATGTCAAAGTAATCTTGTTGATGGATTACAAATTTTTTCGACAATGAGAAATTATCAAAAGAAAAATACAGGTCTTGTGAAGAATCGATATTTATTTGTTAATCAATATTCTTAATATTCATTAGTTAGACATGTAATTATTTTTCAAGTAAAGTCAGGTTATAATTGTTCATTCAGATAAAATTGTGGACATTTATTATTAATAAAAATCAAGTTTGAGAGATTTGGGTTAAAATGTCTCTTTGTAGACTATCAATTGTTCATTAGAGAGAGAGGGGAGAAAAAAGATTCTCCTCTTACACTACATGGTTCTGCTTGGGGGAGGGGAGCTACTTGTTTTTTTTCTTATGTTTTTTTTATTTTATTGGTTGAAATTGATAGATGAATTTAATATTTTTTGACGACACTTTAATTCCAGAGATTAGTATTGAATGTAATGAATATCCTCTTTTTTCTATCTGTCTCTCTTTCAACTGGAAAAATCGATTTTTCACTTTCCAAGTGTACACTCACACGGGTGTGTAGATTTTTGTAAATTGTGTTGTCAATTTTTTAGTTATCATTAGTAGATTAATTGAAGACAATCAACCCATGGAACCTCTTTTCGTTCAGAGACTTGAATATTTTGAATTAATGTAGTTTTTGAGTATCCTCTGGGTGTTTTTTTGGAGAACAGGATCAAAACCCTTGGACAAAAAATTAATTAAATTCATTTTTTGAATTAATTCAAATGAAAATGCATCCCCCTTTATTTTCTCCAAGTAATAGAATGGTTTTGTTGGTGTTTGTGTCTGTGATATTTGCTGTTGTGTGGTAAGTTGTTTGTTTCTAGGTTTATTCACGAGTTGGTGAAACGTTTTCCCCAAATAATACAGAGATGGATGAAATTTAGAAATTGGATTCTTCAATTTTAATGATAGTTTGAAAAGAGACAGATCCTGTATAGTTAGTTGAAGGAGAAGACAGGATTTGTTTTGTGAATAATGGCAATTATTTGCACAAGTGTCTGTTTGATTTTATCATGTTTTGGTGTTTCATTAGAGAACAGTTCACAACAATATATCAGCGTAACACGCATAATGCAGATCTGTTCGAATCTGGACATCTTCACAATAAGCATTTTTCGTAAATTTATTCGATGAATTAGCCCTCCTTTGCAGTTAAGATGAGTGATTTGTTATTGCCGAATTCACTCCTAGACAGAGAACTATCAAGCTTATCCTCTTCCTTTTCTTCCTCATTGGTACTGAGAAATCTCTGGGACCATCTGAAAAGGTAAGATTTAAAAAAAGTTAAATCAAGATTTGATTCAGTAGATTTTCAATATTTTATTCGAAATTGCACAATAACAAAGAGCATAAGAATTTCTAAGCTTCGTTGTTATTATTCTATAAAGAAATATTTTTATAAAAAATCAATATTCAAAATTTATCAAAGTGGTTAAACCCTATCGAGACGATAAGATTCTAAATGAATTTCCAATGGGAATTCTATGTGATAAGAATTCTTTTGATCCCTTCTGAGAAAATCAATTTTCTATTGAATTTCACATCTACTAATAAGTAGATGATAACTAAATTTTAATAATCCTGGTTATTTTATCCAAGTTTAGATGTTTCTTTGAAACTTTTTGAGATTTTTTTCGCGTAAATTATAAAATAGAGTATGTGATATAGTTGAGACCAACGTAATAACTGAAAATTTACAACTTTGAATTATCGCCCTGAGCTCTGAACTCTAAAGTTTAATCCTATCAAAATATGATTAGGCCTGTAGGATCGAAAGAGTTTAAAAGCATCCCCTCAACAAGCATCGAGTCCACAGTGTGCATATCTCCAGAAACTCATGCCTGAATATGAAAACCTTATCAGAAACTACTATTCTTGCTACTTATTGTTATCATATTATTAATAAATATAAATTTCTATCCTGAAAGACTATCCAACAAACTCACTCAACAAGATTGTATAATGAGTTCTTTGAAAGTTTCTCTTCGTACTGGATTTGGTTCTGTTTGAATGTGGGAATACAAGTGATATAAGGTGGAAGATTTATATCGAAGCGAGCTTCCAACTTGAGATCGACGAAGGAATTAAAGGAGCTTTTGAGTTCTTTGAAAAGATCTAAATGGAGATAATATTTTTAAAATTTTACATGAATTAACATGATGTTAAATTAACATACGAGTATTTTCATTGATTTGAATCCATTTGAAAATCATGAATAATCCAGAATTATCCTTGTTATTGATGAGAAATTTTACAATAAATTTGGTCTGATTGGCCCATTCATTTTGTAGAATTTTCAATTTTTCATCAATCTGATTCTCTTGTTCAGACATCTTCAGAATCAAGTCGCCACAAAAGATGTGAACAAATAATAACTTGCTAATATCTTCCTTCTTTATATTTTGTTCCTTTTCTTGATTTTGATCATAGCAAATAAATTTCCCATTATAATAATAGGCCAAGATGACGTGATAGATACGACTCTGAAGTGGTAGCTGATTCTCTTTTTCCATCGATAGAAAACCTTTGAGATTTTCCTCAGCAGACAAAAATGGAATGCTACATGTGAAAGCAACAATATAATTGAATAGAATATCAATAGTTTTTGATTCGTTATTGTTTGTTAGATTTGATATTGCTAATTGATTATATGAATGTCCAGATAGTGGATCGAACTCAATAGCCATTTTGTAAAACTTTTCTGACAAATCCAACTCATTTATATAACGATACAAGTCTCCGAGATGAACACAGCAATGCTGCACAATGTAGAGAATATTCTTTTTTGTGGGTTTAGTCATCCCTTTGATACCATTTTTATCAACTGAATTTATTGATACTTCCTTTGCCTGTTTTGAATTTATTGAACGACAGAGAAGCTTTTGAGGGAAAACAGGTCTTTCTGCAGCTCTCTCAACTTGTTCTAAAACATCAAGAAGAGAACGGTTAGCTTTCTGAACAAAGTGAAGTTTATCCACACTAAATGTACTAGAGTTTGTGAAGAGAGATGGAATATTTTGAAAGCATTCATTTACATCGATATAGTTATGTAAGATTCTGAAGTATATTCCCTTAGCTTGATGGAGAAAATCAGTGAAGAGAGCTCTTAATTTGGAGCTATTGTCTGATTTCAGCTAAAAAATTTAAGAAATTAATTTTGGGTAATAAAAAATTGATTTTGATAACTCACCTGGAGTTTGTATGCCTCTATATTTTTCTTAATCAAGTTCCATAAATCTGCATCGAGATGCTTTTCGATGGCATAATTCAAATCATAGATAAAGAAATCCAGAATAAGTATTTTGGCTTCATCTTTATGACCCTTTTCTCTCAGAAGACTCTTAATTTCGGCTAAAGCAGAATCTGAGTTCCATGAAGGTGGTGGAATATTTAAGGCTTTGGTATGCAGTTTGAAGAAATATTTACTGAACAGCTCAGAAAACATTTATTTAAAAAGTGGAGCTAGTACGTGTTGCATTAAACAAAAATTTTATTTACCTCAGAGAAATTTGTTTATAAAGAATGTCAAAGTCTTTTAAAATGATTCAAATAAGCGTTGAAGGAAATATTGGAGCCGGAAAGTCTAGTTTTGTCAAATTTTTCGAAACTATCTGTGACAATGTTGAAATACTTCCTGAGCCAGTTTCAATGTGGTCTAATTGTAGAGGAATAAATGTTTTTGTATGATTAAATTACTTAATTTTTTAGCAACTAATGTATGAAAATCCTGCTAAGTATGGAAGCATATTCCAATCACTGGTTGGTTCAACTCTCCTTGATAGACAGAGAATCAAACAAAATTATCCAATTAGACTCATAGAAAGATCAATTTTATGCACCCAAAACTGTTTCACGCTAGCAATGCGCAACAAGTATTTGTTACTTTTAATTTTTCGTATTAAGTGGCCATATATCTGATTGTGACCATGAAGTTCTTGGAAGAATGCATGATGCCTTGACTAAATTAAAGGAAGTATGCCCCAAAAAGATTAGTACGAAATTTTTTGTTAACTTTAACAGTTTATTTAAGATGTAAACCTGAAATATGCCTTGAGAGAATCAAAATGAGGAATAGATCAGAAGAAAAAGGAATTTCTATAGATTATTTAAAACAACTTCACGATCTTCACGAAGAATGGCTTATGCAAGAAAACCCTGGTGTCCCAGTAACCGTCATAAATTGTGATCATGACTGGGAGTTTTTGACTAAGGATTACGAACTTAGAAAAGATGAAATTCTATCAGTCTGAATTAGACTGTCAAATTTCAAAAATAATTTCCTACATACTAAATAATAACTAGGCATAATTATTTTATTAATTCAGATTTAGTTTTCTGAACTTTGTCGTTATAATAATAATATATATATTCATCCTTGATGTGTTTATCCAAGTTCTTTTATCACTGATCCTGGATTAGTATGCTTTCAGTGTCAGTTTCAATAATTGATAACTTTAGCAATGTATCAAGGCCAAACTAACAATAATATGGTTGTCTTAGTGTCTGGTGCCTTTACACACTGATAATTTCTTTAAAATGAATGGTTTATAAATTCACATGTTCATCTTAATCAAAAGATAAATTCTATTGTATTAATTAAGTAATATTCTATTTTATTTAAAATTAATTTGACAGCTTAACTAAAAGGTTTAAAAGAGAATGTGTACTTAGTTAAGACGATTATAAAAAAATGACAGTGTTAGTCTCGATCCTTTAAGTAAGTTAAATTTTAATCTACTTTGATAGTTTGCTTCAAACCAATAGATACATCAATTTTTATCTACTGCAACTCAGAAAATTTCAACTAGTTATATAAAAATAATAGAGGTTGGATCTTGATATTTTTGATAAAGATAATTTTAATTTAGTCACCATTAAGTTAAAAGTTTAAAACACACACTTAATGTTGATCAGATTATAATGAATGAACTTTCCTTTTACTATTATCACTTTTTAAATGAGTTCGGTAAAAGAGAAACTTGAAAGTTTATCTAGGAAAAGAGTAATTTTTTATGGTTAATTTTTCTTAAAAAGCATGATGCCAGGAAAGAAAACCTAAAAGAAGTTGCAGAAGAATGTAAACGCAAGAAACTTCCGTCAAATTGGGAATCTCGAGAAAAGAAACTCCGATACGAGGAGGAAGAGGATCAATTTACCCAAGAATGCATAAAGAATAATTTAGATCCTGAAAGAGCGAAGAATTTAAAACAGAACGCACAGCTTGTGGACAGATTTGAACAACAAAAAAATCGCAAAAAACAATTGAAAAGCCAATCAGACGGATTTTCAACCTATGAAGCAGCAACCCACAAAAAGTACCTCAAAGATGTTCGAGGCATTAAAGTTGACTTGAAAGAATATCAAGAACATAAAGAAAAGTTGTGAGTTAAACTTTTTTCACAATCACCAAATAATTTGGTCCAAATTTAAAAGCAGCCGATTATTGTTCGGATTGCTAATATTTTGGATACAAGATAGATAGGCAAATGCGTTGTCTTTAGATAATTGGTGCATAATTTAAGCTGAGAATTACTTTTACTAAACATTTTGTTGACCGATTTTCTCCAAGGATCTTTTCAGATATTAAAATTGAACGCAAATAAATTCAATTAAGAAATTTAGAATCAAAACTTTGATGTCATCTTCAAACTATAGTTGTAGTTGGGTTTAATTCCAATATATTAAAAACAAGATGAAGCTACATTTACTAAGATTATTGGATGATATTTTGGAATACAGTATTCGTGGACGGTCAGCTGCTGAAATATTGAGATATGGACTAACTTATCGCCTCGTTTTGATAATATTTTTTTGCTCTTATAATGCTGTATAATTATTAATTAGACATTGCTGATACATCATCTGACTAGATAAATAAACTCATCTTAATTTTAAGAAGGTTTGGGCAGGCGCAAGATTTGCTTTTGATCACCTTCAAGACTAAAATCGCTGTTTAATAAACAATGTTTATGAATTATTTACGCATCTTATCTATAAGGATTCATACAACAGCTTCAATTTATTTTAGGGGTTTTCAAATATTTTAGCAATTTTTTCCATATCCATAAGTTTAAAATATAATTTTATTCTGATTGGAACATTTTTAAATCTTGTATTATCCTCTAATCTTTAAGAGGAGATTTAGCTTTCCCTACTGCCCATACTCTTGGGCTAATCGGCCAACACAAGGATAAACCAGAAGCCCTTGAAAGGCTTGCGACCTACATGAATAACGAAGCCAAGAAGAAGTCCTACAGCAGAAGAAGAGCATTCGATCCAGATGCAGATATTGACTACATTAACGAGAGGAATAAGAGGTATAATGAATTGCTCGATCGTCATTATGGAAAGTACACTGCAGAGATAAAGCAGAACTTGGAAAGAGGAACAGCTCTTTAAAAAAAACATTTTATTTCATAAAACTGTTTAATAAATTTTAAATATATAAAATTTCTGTAAAACCTTAAATTAATTAGGCTTCTCCGAGAAACTCCCAATTAACAACACACAAAGTTGATACAGCAATGCTTTCAAACTGACAGTGTCTTAGCAATGAATAGAATATTTTATTAGCAATTTTATTGAAATTTTTTATCAGAGTATAGTTGAGAGTCTATAAAGTTTCTAGCAAACGGCGGATAAAATATTTAGTCTTATATTTTCATCGTTGTGAATTGATTCATTTAAGAAATTTTAATATTTAATCTCTAGCAGAAACTTTCTAAAAAGTAATTAATAATTTATTATACTTTAAGAGTTTAATTTAAAAATAAAATAAAATTTGATTGAATAGAGTGAATTCATTTAAACTTGTTGAGGAATAAATGATGGAATTTGTTTTGTCCATTTTTTCTATTACACTCACTTGAATTCAAATGATACAAATAAGTGTTGAAGGCAATATTGGCGTTGGGAAATCAAAATTTGTAAAGCATTTTCAATCAATTTGTGATAATGTTGAGATTCTTTATGAACCTGTTTCTAAATGGTCGAATTGTCGGGGAAATAATTTTCTTGTAACACTTTTATTTATTGTAAATTGTAGCAACTCACCTACTCTGACCCAGCGAAGTATGGTATGATTTTTCAATCTCTCGTTGTATCGACCATCCTCGATATGCAACGTACTAAACAGATTTACCCCATTAGATTGATTGAAAGGTCTATTCTAAGTAGCAAGAATTGTTTTGCACCAGCCATGAAATCAAAGTGAGTCATAATAATAACTTGTTTTAGTGGCTTTATGACTAATTCTGATTATTCAATTCTCGAAAAAATTTACGATTCAGTTTTGAACTCTAAGGATGCCTTTCCCAACAAGATAAGTAAGATGAAATTCTTAATTCCGAGAAAGTCTACCTTAGATGTAAACCAGAAACATGTCTTGAGAGGATCAAAATGAGAAATAGGAGCGAAGAAGATGGTATATCAATCGAATACTTGAACCAACTTCACAAGTTACACGAAGATTGGCTCATGACCGGGAACGCCGGTGTTCCAGTTACCGTAATTGAATGTGAACAGGATTGGCCAGAACTTTCGAAAGAATACAATCTAAGAAAAGATGAAATACTCCTATGCAATTAATCAGTCAAGAGAATCAATGAGAATATTAGTTTGTTTATTATTAATAATTTATGTATTTACAATAAACTTTTCAAATACGCTATTGGATCTTGACTTTTTGATACCTGGTCAATATCTTTGTCGCTTTTGCAGTTTTTCAACAAGTTGACTGCTATTTTTAAAGCCTTTTCCATGACCTGATCGTTGTTTTCATCTTTTGAACTTGTCTGATTCGTTTTGCGATCGAAATCACTTCTTCTATTACTTGTGGTGGGCCCTAGAGAAAATGAAAATAGAATTTAAAAATAATAAACAATTTTAGATTTATGTTTGTACTTTGAACTGTTTCGTTATAGTTAGGATAAACAAATGGAGTTCTCTCAGAAGGGGGCCAATTCCTTGAACCTCGAGATTGGTTTGGTCTCTGATACCCATTATAAATATCATTGTTATAATTTACAGAGGAGGAAACTCGATAATTCCTGTCTTGATATTGGCTTGATTCGAAATTTCTCTTTTGGTTTCTACCCTCTGGTAAATTGATGATCGAAGAATTTTTATTTTTCTTTGATTTTTTAAAGTTACGTTCAGCCTCATCATCTGAGAATTCTTGAAGATTTTCTGGTATTTCTCGATCATTAAGCCAAGAGGCATCGGATCCCTTTTCGCAGGTGAGACGAGCCATCAAAAGTGGCAATGTCAAGACGGGGTCGTCTGGGCAATAATAAATAGCTTCTCCAACGGATACATCAGGCATTTCACCCAGTGATTCTATAGATTCGTGGTACTTTTTTAACTCAACATCCCTATCATAACCAACCGGACGTCTAAATGGAATCTGAGGTGGAGCTAATCCAGTACATTTTGAGGTGACTACAAGATAATACGGATCTTTAACTGGACCAAAAGCTTCATAGATTTCGCCGATAGGTTGTTTGTTCTCTTTAAATAAAGCAGTTGAACAATCTAGTATTGGTAAATTATTGTCTGATTTGATAACAAGGCAACCACAAATTATTGATGTGATGCTACCCACCTTTTTTAATGGACAGTTATTGATTTTTCTCAATACAGGAATATAACCTGCTTCGATAATAACAGGAAGCTGAGAGGGAGGCTTGAATTGTTTCTCTTCCGAAAGATCTGATTCAGGTTTTTTAACCAGAAATTCTTCGAGATATGGGGAATCAGAGTCATCTGAGGATTCTATTTCTTTGGTAATTCTGTGTTCTGTAAAGGGCTTAAAGGTTTCCAAGTTTTCTTGAGCAAATATACAATTCTGAAAGTTAGTTATATATAGGGCCTACCAAATCTTCATCGAAAAGCTCGCCAAAATCGAAATTTTTATTGAATATATCTTCCATCATGTGAAATTTTTCATGAAATCTATCTAGTTAAACCAAATATTTAATTTATCGGTCACACTTTTAACCACTATTTTAGCAAAGTTTCATTTCAAATTTCTTAAATATAAATGAGAGGGTTATAGACTATAAATTATAATTAATTTGTCATGAGTTTTTTTCATTCATTTCGTAAGCTGAACTTCGATGATTGCTAACAAATTTAGGTCGCAAACTTGAGTCTAAGATTGTTGACTCGCTTGATAATGTTGATGGAAAATACTATGCAAATAAATCAAAGGAGCTATTCTTTCGTGATGGAAAAAGGAGAATAGACTATGTTATTGTTTATAAAAATCCTAAAAATAGTGCAAGTGCACTAGCTGAGAAACGGATGCAATTTTTTTCAATCCTTAGTTCAAAGAGCATTAATATCGAAGTTGAATCATCAATCGGAGTTATTCATGCTTTTTCTCGAAATGGAGATGAAAATGAGGATAGCGATGACTTGTATCAGCCGATATTCGAGCAACATGATATGAGCAATCCTGCTGTTTCTAGTATAATAGCTCAAGATGCTGGAATAGGTTTCGACCCGCTTGCATCAAATGTGAGACATTTTCACCACGTTATTGTTATTTTCTCTACTTAAAAATTTTTGATTGAAAGCATTATTCTTATGCTTCCTTTGAATTTAGGACCATAATGGAGAACCAGAAGCAAATTCTTTGCTCGATAACGTATGCTAGTTTCCATTGGATAACACTTGTATTTTTAATGATTGTTTTAAACACTGTTTTGATTTGTTTAATGCTGTTTGCACTTATATCTATACACCTTATGGGTATTCAAATTTATTGTAGAAATTTTACCTATAGCTTTTGTTCCAAATCCTTTCTGGGTTCTTGGATATAATTTTACAATCTTCCTAGCTGGAACATAAATCCAAACAATTTCCCGCTGACTCTGCTTTACTTTGAAAAATACTTAAATCAATTTTTATCTGCATAGAAAAATAATCAAAATTTTGTGAGTAAATTCTTTTTTTTATCAATTTCCCTTAACACCTGGAAACTAGAACACTTAATTTCTTTACATCCCCAAACTATTCTCAATGATCAAAACTCTAATGAATGGTGACAAAATTTAGTCTTTAATCTAATGTATAATAGTTAACACGAATAAAATTTACAAAAGATCAAATGTTTTAATCGAAATGTCCTTCTTTCAGGTCGAAAATGATGACAGTTCTGATGGAGTTTTATATTTTGCCAAATTATACGTCCCCTGGGAGGTCATGAAAAAGTATGCAGAAGTCCTCAAACTTCGTAAACCAATCAAGAAAGTGAGTCCCTTTCATTTTCTATGAGAATAATACTCCAAGTTATTGTACAAGCTGAGTTTTGATTTATCGGAATTTGATTTTATAATAAAAAAAACACCAGTGAATAATGTTTTTCTGCAGAGCCCTATATGAGCACATAAATTAGATCATCATACCTATCAGTAGGGATCAAAATTCTGGAAATTACCTAATTTTATCATGGCAATAAATGTTTTATACAAGTTTTTTTAACTTTGAAACTATTTTAGTTTGAAAATTTTTAACGTCAATTTTGTGTAGGCAAGATGAAACGTTAGGGATAAAATTTCTCATTATAATAATCAAGTAAAGTATGAGAAAAATAGCAAATATCATTGTTTGTACCCACGGAACGATCAATAAGATTTTTTCTAAGAAAATAAAATATTCAGCCTTGAATAATACAGTATAACCTGAGCATAATTTGAATGTTAGGACTAGAGCGATTCAAAGAAACCTCAAATCTGATCCGAATATCTATTGGGGAAATTTGAGTACGCAAAACTCAATAAAACAGACAATGGGAAACTGATATAATCAAAGCATATGGTATCAGGAGTTTTCGAAAATGTTGTATGTTTTTACATGGGAATCCCAGACTAGGACTGTAGTTCATTTAGCTTTTGTGGCTTGAACAGTGGAATTTAGATATACAGCTAATCTCGGAAGCTTAAATAATTAGTATTAATAAGCTACAAAACTTGAATATTTCGAATCTAAAGATCAGACAGACAGAGAGCAAAGCCGGAAGATTTTTTTACCATGTCAAAAATCCTGTTTAATTTACTCATGACCGATCTCAGCAATTTTTATGCTTTTGCAGGGTTACATGAAATTCTAATACATAACTTTTCATTCCTGGAATATTTAGGACAAGGTAAGTGTTCAATCGGTGTGTCTTAGATGTTTATTGGGATATGCAGCTTGAAATAAATCTATCATAACAAGTTGATTAAAAATTATGATAAAATCTATAAAACTCTAATATAACTATTCATATTTAGTATAGTAATAATATACATTTTGCTAAACGTTTTTTTCAATTTTTGATTTATTTTAATAATAATTCTCTATAGTGTAACAGTATTGTAAGTCTATTCGATTGGATAAAAAAAACGAATTTTTATTTCTTTTTTTTGTAAAAAAGTCACATATAGCAATTTATTACTGAATTAAATTGAAATTTTTAACAGAAAATTAAAAACCCTATTTTCTTGTCATTTTTCATTGCACTCATTTGAAAGCAAATACCAAATACTGTTAATTGATTCTCTCGATTTTTCTGGTAAACAATTATCATTACTGTAATACTCAATCTTATAACGCATGTATAATATATTGTATATTAAAAATTGTCCGTGTAGTCATCGGTAGTTAGATAGTGAAATTTAGGAAAAAAGTGAAAAATAAAATTTCAGAAATGAACACTCTATAAATGTCTTATTTCAATTATGATGCAATACCAGCATTGAAAACATTCAGCTTTTACTCTCTTCACTAGCTTATCGAAAAATTATTACGAGTATGAAAAATTTGTTTTAAAATAATATTGATTGATAATAAATTTTATTCTACCACATAATTTGGACCAATAATACCACTTTAATCACATGAACCAATAAGATTGAAGCTGTCAATTTTAAGATTTTTATGATTTTCATCATTGGTCTCCTGGCCTTTTGTCCTGTACATTTGCTATGCAAAAGTAAAACAGTTTGTAAATAAAAGACTCTCAGTCCTCGTTAATATCGAGTTAAATTCATGTAATAAACATTTTCTATTCCACTATAGCAACTTCTTCAAGCAAGTAGTATTGAAAAACTCAAAACTTGTTCAACAAAAATAGGTTTATTCTACGCCCATAATAGATTAGATTTCCTTATTTTATTCAAATTATCAGCAATATTTTATGTTGACATTGAGAATTGATTCAAATTCTAAAGATCATGAGAATTTTACTATAGAAAAATCATAGGCCAATAAACCAAAGATTAAGATTAACCTAATCAGAATATAACAAGTGTAATTATTTGACTTTTAATATCAATTTAACTTAACATTGATAAGGGTATCAAAAAGTCCTATAAGTCCTTTTGACAGTTTGAGGTCTATTTTCATCTCTAACCATGTAATTCAAGTTTTGATTACTCGCCTGGTTTAAAATAAGGGCCTATTTTGTATTAGGTCTTAATCATAATTTTGAACCAAGTAGTTCTTCAGAGAGCTGTTCGGAATAGATTGACTATAACGTTGTTCGCTTGCTACCTGACTATGTTGTCTTCTGGCTTGTGTTAAGTCTATCTGTAGAAAAAGAAAGGGAAGAGAAAGGTGTAGTATTTCTTGAAGAATAAGGATTATAAAATTTACAGTGATTACAGTAGTAATCAGAATTATTAGAGCAATAAATCTGATAATATAATTCATCAATTGAAGGAAAATTAAAATTAAGATTAGAATAAAAAAAATTTAGTAAATAAGCAACATGTAGAAATTACAGTGTTTTTAGACAATTAACCTACTAGCAGAGTGTGGTCACTGGTAATTACTATATCCATATGAACTCTAACTTGATGGAGATTGTCTTCTCACACCTAGATATTAGAAATTCGGATAAGCAGTGACCACACTCTGCTAGTAGGTTAATTGTCTAAAAACACTGTAATTTCTACATGTTGCTTATTTACAAAAAACCAGTGTGTAGGTAGTGTCAATACCATGGGAGTGTTGAGTAATAGGAGACGAACGGGGGTTCTGGCCTAGTGGTTAGAGGCGTTGCCTCACAACGTTGAAGACCTGGGTTCGAATCCTGGCTATGGCTAATAAGGAAGAAACGCGTCTACATGTGCCTCCGTGAGTTGAATATTATTTGACTCTCTTATGGAATTGACACTTGCTTATCCGAATTTCTAACATCTAGATGTGAGAAGACAATCTCCATCAAGTTAGAGTTCATATGGATATAGTAATTACCAGTGACCACACTCTGCTAGTAGGTTAATTGTTAAAAAAAATTTAGATTACCTGATAAAAATAGTTTGGACTCACACAATATTTCGAATACATGTCGTATTCTTTTAAACCAATACAAGCCAAAAGACAACATAGTCAGGTAGCAAGCGAACAACGTTTTAATCAATTAGGTCTTAATTTTGATTTCACATTGTCAGACAAAGTAACACGTTAATCCTTTCTCTAGAAAAACTATCTCATAAAATAATTTTAGACACTTGAGGCCTCTCATTTCATTGGTCTGCAAATGTAACTTCTACAAACCCTAATTCAATTCAATTCATTTTCAAAATACCAAGGAGCTACACCACGTATGAAGACTAGCGAGTCGTTACAAAATGTGCAGTTTTTTATAGTTGCCTGAATTTTAGGGTCCAAAAAAAGGGAATAGCGTCCTATAATGGTCTACTTCTTTACTCAGTGCAATCTGGAATATTATCCAAATTTAAAAATATATCTATTGGGTGTAGAATAGATCAATTTTTTTCCGATTGTAAATCAGAAATTTCACATGGAAATAACAAACTACTATCAGGCTATGTCTATGAGCAATACCTTTAACACAATGCAAACCTGTAATAAAAAGATGCATATTTCCATCTAACGAGTTTCTTTCTCAAATTGGTCTCAATGATTATGAATTACTTGCCGTTTGTTTTAGATTGAAAATTTTGCAAAGATGCCGGACAAAGAACGTGATCCATTCAAGGTCTTTGCTATATCTGAAGATGATGTTAAACCGATAACATATCCATTCACCATACCCTTCCAGGCGAATAAAGAATTCTTGTAAGTTTACTATCTCACAATTTGACATATTAGGTTGTGCGATAAGTAACGGGACTGATTACAAAAACTGATTTTATTGAAGGAAAACTTGAGAAAGATTAATTGGATATCAGTGAAAATAGGTTTCTGATTAATATAGACATGTCTCCTTAAGAATTTGTAGTTTTCTAATCCCATATTCAAAGAATTCATCAAATTTAGAGTTGAGAAAGGGGATTTAATCCATTTTCTACCATATCTTTTGATTTGGAAATTTTAACCTTGAGAAAAGGTTCTAGAGATTTGAATTGGGGATTATCAGACGGCACAAGATGAAGACTTTTAGGGAAATGACCTATGAAATCAAAGTGCTGCTCCTGAAAAAAAGTTTTAATCTCTTTTCAGAAATGGGGTTTCGTGTTGTCCTGAAGAGAAATGAGTCTTCAGAATTTCGGATATTTTTATCCAAGACGAAATGAAACCTGAATGCTCTAGAACGCTTAATTGAATCTTTAAAATAGGATTTATGCATTTGAAAGTTCTCTGATGGCCCAGTTCCGCCCAAGCAATACGCCTATCTGGCAATCTGCCGAAAACCTTTCTAATCAAAATACTCAAAAATATTGATGCTTTTCAATTCTAGAAATATCTAATAAGTTCAAAAAAATAAAGTGATTAATTATCTTTCTAATGGTTTAGTTTTGAAGGATAAAATTTTTGTTAAAGTTGGAGTCCCATTACTTATCGCACAACCTAATATTTAGACTATAGTCCATTTAGTGCTTTTCACTTAACCAATCAAATCGAATGAAAAAATTCTCTTCTTATTGGATTAAATTTCTGTTATTGATCTTTCTCTTGAGATATTAAACTTTTTGGCAAGTTTTGTATCAGTGGAAATTATCAAAATAGTTCGTTAAGATCAACCTGATGAAGCCAAAAATTTCATCTGTGTGTTATAGACATTGAAAAAAATTGTTAATCAATATGTATAACAAATCTGTTCACATGTAAAACAATTTTTTTGTAGTGTAATCAATTCATTTGTTTATTTTTACATACCTTTTATAAGTTTTCCAATTGTGATTTAAGCGAATGATTTAGGCTTTTCTATTCATGCTGACCCCATAAAAATAATCCAATTAGCATTGAAAATCAGTACTGTATTCAAAGATTTTTCAAATTGAGTTTTGAAACCATAGCAGAAGAAAAATAAATTACGAATAAGTAATTCACATAGTTTTTCAAACACGTCCGAAAATCCACTTATATTCATAATTCAGAAAATTAAAAGAAGATATATTAAAACCAAATGTACATTTCTTGAAGCATCATCAGTAGTAATTCTTCAAAAATGATATTAGTTAAAAATTTATTCAAGATAATATTTTACAACTCATGAAAGAAATAGTAAAGTCAAAGAAAATAAGAATAAAATGCAAGCTAAAAAAACAAAAAAACTCTCCAATAAATAGCAAATGGTCAAAATTATTAACTTTTATTGAATCATTAGTTGAATTTACAGTGATTTTAGACATTTTAGCTACAGGTGTGGTCACAGGTTATTAATATCAATTAGTATTTTTAAAAAACTGTAATAAATTTTGAAAAATCCTCAAGATTCAACATTGACGAGACGAACAAAGACTCCTTCTTCACGCAATCTGAACGGTCTCTTGTGATCGATTATATTCTCAGAAAATTAAGCAGTGTCATTAATGATGATGTTATAAAGAATCAAGATACAAACAGTCATGATGGCTTACAGGATGGTGGAAATCCTGAAGAGCAAGAATTCATCTTCGAAGACATGAGCATTGTCAAAATGATTAATGATAGAATTTTTCTTGCTGCCTACCCGTTACATGAAGTGAGTTGTAGACTTTAAATAAACACTCAGATGACTTGTTCCTGTTTCTTGCTTACATATTTTTTTCTAAATTTAGTAATGCACTATTTAGATGGGTAGCAATATCAAAGTTTTTCTCTTCTACTTTAAAAATTCATGATAAATCGTAGAAATCATTTTGAATTATCCAATCAGTATACTAAATGTTCCACTCTTCTCTCCCTTTTAGTCCTCAAAACATTTAATTTGCCTCTCAAATAATATAACTGTCCAAGATTTCGACGAGATGATGAATGAACCAATTCAGGTTTGAATTTTTCCTTTACCACTACTAGCCACATGATTTTTGAACTTTTATTTTTACAATTTTGCTTTTATTGACTTAACGCATTTCTCACCTGCCTGAAAAAATGAATCTGCTTAAAAGAATAGAAATTATTGATTATTCTTACATATTGTATCAACCAGTATGATGGAGACCATCTCTATCTTAACCAATGATTTTTTTCTCGCTGAGAATAAAAATTTCCTATACTATGCACAGATATTGCTGGAATAACTGCAAAAAGTTGAACCCAACTTAATTCTGAGGCCATCTTTTTTGCTCTATAATGTTTTTTTCAAAAAGCTATACACTAGAATTATGGGTATCTAATCAAGCCTAACTTTCATATGAGTTATTTTTTTCCCGAGTTTATATGTTGACCAACTGTTAAACTTTCAGCCTGGTAAAAAAAGAAAAATTGACAATTACCTGAATGTCAAAATTATGCTTCAAAAGAATTGGGCTTCCTATCTAAAAGTGTTTCGAGATCAACCACTGGACTATGTCCGGCTGTATTTTGGCGAAAGTATCTCATTCTACTTTGCCTGGATGAGTTTCTACACAAAGGCCCTAGTACCAATAGCAATCATTGGTCTTATCGTATTCATCAGTGGCTATTTTGTAACATTATCTGATGGCTATTTGTAAGTTTTTTTTCAATTCAAATACTTGATTTTTATTGGTTGTTCAAATACTCGAATATTATTGGTCCTTGAAAGAAGTATAGGAACAATAGAGCTTTAGCATTTCAACTAATCTCAAGCCATCATATATTGATTTAAGTGTAATGTAGCTAAATAATATTCAATCTTGACCTTGTTATCAAATCAAGTGACATTTAACTCAAAAAATGACTATTCTAGATACAACTCCCTTATTTGTATTCGTAATTTTTTTTTCAGAAAAGATGTCTGCGAAGACAATGGTGATATTCTCATGTGCCCGTTATGCAAAGACGGCTGTCACTTTTGGTATATGAAGGATGCCTGTGGTAAAACAAGATTCTCTCGAATGTTAGACAATGGAGGTACAGTATTTTTTGCACTTGTTGTTGCTCTTTGGTGTGAGTACTTCTACAACTCATATTTCAGCTTTTTTCATTCATTTGTTTTGTAAATAGACTGAGTATTGATCACTGATCATCAGGGCAACAGAAAGCACTTTTTCCTTTATTTAAAAGAAATTTTTACAAAATCTTAAAAAATAGAAGGTTTATAAAAGCATAAAATATTCCTTTATAGGATTTATTTATCAATTAAATTTATTAATATTTTTTACGAATAGAAATTACCAATAGAAATTTAGAAAAAAAAATTTTAATTCTAATCTTTTTGGATAATCATAATAAGCCAATCAAAGCTCGTAATTTCATTTCGTTGAGAACCACCTAATCAAAGAAATAAAATTACTTTTTACATATTACAGGAAATAAACAAGTTTCCTCTCGGAATGGAAAAAATTTTTTTTCTTTTTAATTTAAATGAAACAGAAAAATCAATGTCTTCTCAAAATGATATCTCGAACGAAGGAGGTTTAATAAATTTTTAATACTAGCAACATTATTTCTTGAATTGTGGAAAAGATATCAGTATCGCTTGGCATATCGTTGGAATGTCCATGAACTGGAACCTGTTCAAGAAGCCCCAAGACCTGAATTCATTGCTCTTATAGATACGGGCAAATTTGAAGTGACCAGACATCCAATAACCAATGTCTGTCATAATATCAATTTTAATATCTACAAAATACTCTAATAATCTCAATTTTAGATGAAAGAGCCCAAGATAACCCTCAAATATCGTATACCAATAACCATCCTTGGTTATGTCACAACACTTTCTGCTGTAAGCATAGCTATAGTTTTATACCTCTGAATGAATCTCTATTTCTTGAAATGACCAACTTTTTCTCCTACTAGATGTTAATTTGTGTCGGCTGTTTATTGGCAGTTAATGCCTATAAATCCTCAGTTCTCAAGGCTCTACACCAAAGCAGACACAAGTTCCTGAACGAAAAGGCTAATCTGATAACAGCCATTACCGGAGCGTTACTCAATCTGATTAGTATCCTCATACTTAATTATGCCTATGGTCGGGTGTGTCAATGGCTAAATGACAAGGAAGCTCATCGGACTCAAACTCAGTATAATGATGCATTGGTCTTTAAAATGTTTGCCTTGAAATTTGTCAACTTTTTCTTGTTCTTCTTCTATCTGGCCTTTATTCGTGGACCAACTGCTGCCCTACCAGGTGATGATCCATATATCCTACAAAGCACACCCGTATGTTAATTAACTTGTATTATCGAAATTTAATAGAAACAGCAAAAAAAATTCTATAATCGGTCTTAAATTAAAAGAATTGTTGCCATCAAACCCTTTCGTGAGGGCGATTATTCAAAGTCGAAAATTTCTAAACAATATCACATAATCTATTTTATAATTCGCGCTGAACAAATCTCAAAAATACCAAAATTTCTCGAAGAGATATCTAAATTCGGATAAAATTACACTAAGAAAATTTGGTTTTCAGTAGATGGGAAATTCAATAGAAAGTTGATGGAAAAATAGATAATAGATGGAATCAATTGAATAGAATTTTGATTAGGATCTCATTTAGAATTGTTTTATATCAATTTTGAGTACATTTTTCAAATAGTTTTCTTACCGTCTCGATAGGGTTGAAGTCTGTTGTGAGATAGCAATGGCCAATAAAAATAGATCTGAAGAAGAAAATGCCATACCATAAGTATCAGATGGTTTCAATCAGGGTTTTTCCCACTGTCCTATTTCTATCACACAACTTCCAAAGACCATTTCTTGAAAACAGTCCTCATATGCCTGACATATTAGTGACTATTTTTGCATTTTCTTAAAATGGTTTTCAGAAAAGAGGGAATAGTTGGTTAAAATAAGCATTTTAATACTTTTTAAAACTCCAATATTCTATGTACATTGTACAAATAATTTTCTTCTTTAAATTTTGAAATTAACATCATCTGATAAAAAATAAGTTAATCTTTAATAAAGATTATATATATAAAGATTGTTTATATATAGAGCAGTTGATATGAGTTTGATTCGTCGAGATTGATGGAAGTTATGACGCTTTTGGTGTGGAAAAAAGCCATTTGGCTGCCTTAATAATTAAGAATTTGGAGTCTCTTGTATTGATGATGTCTATAGAATATATAAGGCTAATTGATATGTAAAAATCATAGATTCCCAACTTCGTATCAATAAGCTTTATGATGGCTTGAGATTAGTTGAAATGCTAAAGCTCTATTGTTCCTATACTTCTTTCAAGGACCAATAATATTCGAGTATTTGAACAACCAATAAAAATCAAGTATTTGAATTGAAAAAAAACTTACAAATAGCCATCAGATAATGTTACAAAATAGCCACTGATGAATACGATAAGACCAATGATTGCTATTGGTACTAGGGCCTTTGTGTAGAAACTCATCCAGGCAAAGTAGAATGAGATACTTTCGCCAAAATACAGCCGGACATAGTCCAGTGGTTGATCTCGAAACACTTTTAGATACAAAATGACCATACTTTTCATAGAAATTATTTTTTTTAGTTTTTTTTTCTTCAAATGGTAAAAGTGGGCAGCATGAGTAGGAAAATCTTTAACAAAATCGAATTCTTGATGAAAATATCGAGATTTCTGTAAAAATCATAGCTTTTTAACTTCATATCAACCAACATTAATTTTGTAAATTGTTATTATCTATTAGCCTCATTATTTATCTATATCAATTATTTTTCGTTTTCAGTGTGATATGAATGATTGTCTCTATGACTTGTTCATACAACTCTTAATCGTCTTCACTGGCAAGCAGGCTTTCAACTTTATTAATGAATCAGTATATCCGTAAGTTATTTGAATTTATTGCATTTTCACATTGAATTCTAATTCTAAAATATGTATCTTTCATGAATTTTCTCGACTCGTTGACATATTTTGAAACAAGAAAAAAAATCGGATAATTTTTCTCTAATTGAAACTTGTAGACTCCTAAATCAGCACTGATCTAGGCATGAGTTTCTGTTAGACTAACTGGTAGAGCCAATCAGAAAGAAACATGAAATACATAAGCTTTATAATTAAAATTTCTCCCGTCTTCAAGACCCTCTTGATTTATTTTCAGATACTAAGTATGACACGCGTCTCTTTTAATGATTTTAAATTAGTCTATTGAATGAATAAAGAAATAACTTTTTTTTTAATTTAGAATCATTCTCAAGAGCTTCCGTAAATTCAAACTCAAAGCTTTCAAGGAAGCTCACGCTTGTGATCATGACGACGAGATGGGCTCCAATATTGGATTTCGCCCTGAGATCGATCCCCACTTGATCAATCTATCTGAACAAAAACGGCGCTGGCAGGCAACTCTCAAAATTTGCCGTAACGACCTAGCACTCGGAGATCCTGGAAATAATCCCCTATTCGATGAATTTCTAGAAATGAGTATGTATTCCTCAAGAGAAAAGGGTGTAGTATTTCTTAAAGAAACAGATTATATATATAGTGATGGTTGGTAATGGTCAGAATTAATTAGAGTTATTAATAACTCTGATGATACAATTCCTCACCTAAAGGAAAGTTTAAATTTAGATTAGAATAAAAACGTTTTCTATATAGAAAAATTTTTACGTTTCATGGAGGGTCCCACTCCATTGATTAACCGAATTAATTAATAGAACATTTATGATTTATTCTTTATTTTTTTTTAGTGTTGCAGTTTGGTTTTATTACGCTATTTGTTGCTGCCTTTCCTCTTGCTCCTCTATTCGCCCTGATAAATAACATGTTCGAATTGCGACAAGATGCAAAGAAATTCCTCAACAGCCTCCGAAGAACTGTCCCAATTCGTACAAAGAACATTGGTATCTGGTATACTATCCTTGATTTTATATCAAAGTTTTCTATTAGAACAAACGTAAGTTTCCATCCTCACAGATTTTTACCCTTCCCTTGTAACCGACAGTGCGAACTTATTCTAGCTGGAATTTAGAGTTTATTCGTGATTTTATTTTGATCATAAAAAATACTACAATAAGTAGAGCACCGAAAACAGTAAAAACTTGTCATTCAGACCCATTCAAAGTTTTTGAATTGAAAAGAGTTTGAACCAATCAGAGTCAAGAAATTTTGGATTGATGTTATTATTTCATTGAGTCATTAATCGTTAATAAGTTATTATTAATATGATATTAATAATATCTTATTTATTTATTTTATTATTTTATCTTGAGTGGCTTAAAAATATTGATGAGAATTAATTTTGAATGTTCAGGATACCTATTGCACCGTGTATTGACTAATGAAATCATTGTAAATAAATTCAGACCAACCAGAGAATCATTTTCGATTTAAATTGTTCGATTTTTCAACAAAAATTAGCAAAATAAAAAATCTGGTGCTATGCATTGAGTAAATTTATGTAAAGGTTCCTTATTTTTATTCAAAATTAATTTTAAAAAATTCCAGGCTTTCATTATTGCAATTACGTCACAATTCATACAAAGATTAGTCTATGAAAATGTCTATAGACCTCAGGGCAAATATGGCCTCGATGGCTATCTTGAATTTTCTCTCTCCTATATGAATGTGTCAAGATTTAAACCGAGTAGCAAAATAAACCAGACGGAATGCAGGTAATTTACTAACCATCTCTTCATATGTAAATAAATTTCAATTAATTCATGTAGATATTTAGACTATCGTACAGCGCCGAATGATCCGACTGGTGAATACAGGTTGACTCTTGCTTGGTGGCATATATTTGCTGCGAAATTCATCTTTGTCCTTGTTTTTGAGGTAAGTATTTTATCAAACCGTGTTTATTATCACAATATTATTCTACGACATTGAATTATATCTGTCTAAAGTTTAAGCACACAAGGTTGCCTTCTGTAATGAAAATACCTTGATTAACCCTAGAACTGGATTTTTAAAAACTAACGTTAAAAGCATCTGGGGGCTGATTCGACCCCCATCAAAAGGATACAAAAAATATAAATTATAATTTATATTAAATATAAATTAAATATATCAGGTTTTACACAAAATATAACTGTTATCATTACAAATATTTTTCTCACAAATCTGACAAGTCTGTTGTATTTTTTTCAGACTTTCTTGAACAAGAATGACACCTTGCCCTTTTTCCAGACCTAGCTCCTTTAGGTTCATCTTTGCTGGGAGCAGCTCTTTTTCTATAAATTATAAGAGATTTGGCTAGATTGTGGATATAATCTCGTCTATTCATAACTTCTGTTGAATATCTCGAAGTTTTTATGCGGTACAAAACAAGACTAATATAAGTAGCAATGTATATTGTATTCCAAAATATTGTCATCGGCCATCTCCTTATCCCTCTTTTACATAAATAGAATTCCACAATTTGGTCGAGAGAGTCTACACCACCTTTTGTGCGGTTATAAAAATGTATTATTTCAGGCTTTTGATCTATTTTTTCTGAAATATGGTGTTGTGACGATAGCATGATCACAGGCTTATTCCTTTTTTGGCCATACTTCAGTATAGTTGTTTTTTCCATGAAATATGTACATGGATTGATCCGGACTGATAATTTTTGTTTGGAAAGATTTAGGTAAAAACGTTCTATTTCCTCTAACTGTTCCAACTAAGCACTTATTTTTTCTAGAAGATATTTTGACAAGTTCAGTGTTGTAAAAAAATTGTCTGTTGTCAGCGTTCTTCCCGTATTCAGATATGGAGTGATCAGTTCTTTCACAACTCTTTCTCCTTGTTTCTTATCAGTTGTATTTTTTTTCTTTTCCTGCATAGATTTGAGCATTCAGCAAATAATAAGTGTTTGAATCACAAGCAGCCCAGATTTTTATTCCGTATTTTCCAGGCTTGGAAGGAATGTATGATTTCATCGGACATCTTCCTCTGAAATAGACCAGTTGTTCATCAATTGTTATATTTTCCGTTGGTACATAATTATTATAATTAATTAATAATTTATAACTATTATAATGAGTTTTACTATTTATAACAAAATATTCTAATTGGAGCCAACCTGTCCCTTGATTGAGATTTGTTTCTTATTTTCTTGTCATCAAATCGAATATACCTTCTAATGATAGTAAATCTAGACATAGACATTGAATTCCGTACGATATCTTTACCAAATTCTTCTGACCAAAGCATATCTATTTCCATTCCTGTTTGCTTTGTAAGTCCAAATAAGATGCAAATAGCTTTATCGCAAAAGGTTGTTGGGGATTCTCTGTAATATTGGGGGATAAACAAGCCTCCAAGTATTCTATGGAAAGCCTCCCATTTAAAGATTATTCGATTGTAGAGTAATGCCAGATAACTTTACAAGATCTCGAAGCTTTTTTCAGTTTTTAGTTGAAAGGTTGAATATTAGCTTTTTAGTTTATCTGATATTTCAGATACTTAATTTAATTTATAGTAGTTTATTAGCCAGTAAAGAAACAATCCAGACATAGATGCGTTTCGTCTTTATTGAGACTCTCCAGTCTACCGTTGGGTCGTGAGCATTACAAGTCCAAAACACTAATTCCCATGCAAAGTTCATGATTATTTATTATTCTCCATATTAATACTAACTCATTTCAAATTCTTTTTGTCTTTACTGAATCAGATAACTTAATTGTATTTTTCAGAATTTGGTATTGTTAATCACGGCCATTATATCGGAAATGGTCCCAGATAAACCAAATGATTTACGCATAAAAATGATGATCGAAGACCAAATGCTGAACAATATAATCCTACACGTGAATGAACACCAACATGGTCATTCACATTCCCACGATCAAAGTGGAGAAAATAATACGAAAAGTAGGAAAATACCCAAACAACGTCTTATGGATATCATAGATGATGGCCATGACAATGTCATTCAGCCAGCAGTGGGTACAAACTCCGAGTCTTATATGGATCTCTCTGATGAAAAAGAGCCTGGTTTTTACATCTTTGAAGATGGAATTGCCAAGAAGGTATGTATTTTAAACTCATTTTTTGAATAGTTGACAAGTTATAGAGGTATGATTTACTTTTTACGAAGGTGTTGATTAATTTTTCAAAAATAATCTTTCCATTTGTTCGTTTCATTTAGAGATTCAACTACGTATCGACATTTGTAGCAGATACTGTTTATGACATGCTAAGATATATTCTAACCTTAGTAATGGCCAAAATTATCTTCTTTATAACTAATATACACTTGGTTAATATGAAAATGGGAATTTATGATTTTTACAAAATTCTTAACTTTTTCATCAAGAAATTGAATTTGATCAAGATTTTTTGAATCTAGATCATCTCCCTTTCACGATACGGAGAAAAAATCAATTTTTAAGGAAAATACGGCAAATTTGATATCTTGAAGTAGCGCCAAAACTCCCATTTTTTGAACTTTGAGTTGAAATTTTTTGTTGATTTCAAGGTGAGAGAGTGATAAAAAGTTGATTTTTAAGGATCGCAATTAGTCAAAGAAATTAAATATGCTGAATCTGGTTTTGAGAATGACCCCATACCCGTGTCAAAATTAAATTTTGATTTTTTGATCATTTTCCCTACCTGCAAGTCGATGAAATTTGATATTTCAAGTTCCCTGAAAATTGACGAATTTGTCTAAATTTTTTCGCATGATTAGCGGTTTTTTTGTCTTATTGTGATCCTAAAACTCAACTTTTGATCACTCTCTTACATTGAAATCAACTAAAAGTTCAAAAAAATGGGATTTTGACACTTCTTCAGGATTTCAAATTTGCCGTTTTTTTTAGATTCCAAAAAATCTGATCAAATTCAATTTCTTGATAAAAAAATTAAGAATTTTGTAAAAATCTTAAATTCCCATCTTCATATTAACTAGCTTTACTTAGTTTATGTTGCAAATGAATTAATTTAACTTTATATCTTGTCACTAAACTTTTGAATTGCAAAATTAACCTAAAAAATCCTCACTGATTGTGGATCAATGAAAAGTTTGAGTTGATATATCGGGTAGATTATTAGTAATAATTTATCACTGATAAATTTATAAAAACCATTCAAATCAATGATTTAATATTTCTGAATTAAAGCCTGAACATTTCAAACATGTCAAAGATCATTACGTTATGGAGAAATATTTACGTCAAGTATCTGCAAAAAGAGACCCTAGTTAGACTGTCGTTGTAACTATTCTAAATAGGTTAAAAAGGACAATATCATCAAAATATTCATATTGAAATCACCTGAAATTTCCAAATCTTTTCAAATTTATTTATTTTCTCATATCATATCCTGATGTCAAATAAACTTTTTTATTAGAATCCAAATTTTTTTTTCCTATTTACAGGTGAAATATCCTGTTTTGTTACTTCTCTGATCAGAAACATGATTTAAAACTCGTTTATATACCAAATGGGAGCATATTATCTAACCAATCAGAGATCGATAAAGAATCAAACGAAGAAATTCTAGTATTATCTGTCTCAATGAGAATAAAACTTGAAATCAACCTACTGAAGGAATTTATGATTTTTACGAAAACCTCGATATTTTCATCAAAAATTCGAATACGTTGGAAAGATTTTTTTGAATCCTACTCATTTTGCCTACTTTTACCGTTTGGAGAAAAAGATTCTGAAACTGCTTGAAAATTGATTTAATTTCGAAAAATCGAAATCCCTTAAAAATTATGGATCTTTCGAAAATTTTTCGTCGATGTTTGGCTCTCTTACTTTATTATGATCCTGAAAATCAACTATTGATCACTTGCTTACAATGAAATCAATAAAAGATTTCAGTTCAAAGTTCGAAAAAATGGGACTTTGGCTCCAAATCGAAATTCGAAAAAATACCATATTTTTCATAAAAATAAATTTTCTTTCAGAATTTTTTTCTTCAACTGGTAAATCTGGGCAACATGACTAGGATTCCAAAAAATCTTTCGAACATATTTGAATTTTTGATGAAAATATCAGGGTTCTCGTAAAAATCATAGATTCCCAACTTCATATCAATTAGCTTTATATAGCTAAAGAAATTCCCAAAAGCATCCTATAGATCATTGAAAAGAAAAAAAGAATGTTCTATACTAACATCTTAAAATAAAATTATGGCCTATTTTTCGCTAAAGACCACTGGAAAGTTTTCTCAAATGTAACGTTCCAAGTGCAAATCAATTATTTTAAAATAAACGAAAAAAACATTCCCTCTAATACTAGAGTATATTTGACATGTTTTTGATTATCAAATTAAAGCCATAATTGTCCTGACTCTCTCATCTGTTTTAAAATCTATTTCTTTAATTGACTCTGTGATAATTTATCTTGCATTTAAATTTATTCAGCTGCAATCAATTCAAAATATCATGGCTAGAACAAATTCTGAGTAATATCCCATAGATCCCAGATTATTGGTGCTTGTTTATTTCTACGAAAGCAACTTCTTCTTTTTCTTTTCTACATTAAAACTGATTTATTTTATTTGATTTTTGAAAATAATTCACAGGTCATTTGCAATGTAAGATCTAAATTTTTCAATTTAATAAAAGAAATTTAAATAAGAAATATGATAGATTGATGTAATGAATAATTCGAAGGGCAGCCATGATGGCCTCGTGGGTCTACTTTCTTTTTTAACATTTTACAAATACGGAATAGTTTAAGTTCATTTTTGTCCCTTAAAATACGAATCCAAAATCAAATATTTTCCTATATTGAACTAGAAATAACTTTATAATTTCTTTCTTTTCAAAAATAAGAGAAACTGGAAAAAAATCTCACACCCTCTGAATGAAGGGACAAGTTATCGTCTCTTATTAGCACTAAAATCACTAGAGAATCTAATAAGATGATTAAAATACTGTACCTAACATTTATATATAATATACAGTATATATTTATTAATAATATGTTATAATTTATCCTAATACTATCACAAGCTAGTCGGTAGAATTTAATACCTGTAGGCCTTTGGCTAAAAAATCGGTCCATGTTCAGTTTGGAAACGCAGATTCGACCATATTTCTAGCTATATTGTGGCTTAATCGGGTCACCTTGCAATTATATTAAAGCAAGATTTGATCCAGATGTTTTATTTGATTTTGAATTTTTGAATCCAGTCTGTGTTTTTAACTGGAAAAAAAGCAAAAATTATTTTTTCAAAATTAGTGGGAAAATTAACAATTAATTAATTAACAAACGACCCTCAGAAATCTAAAACAAAAGAAGACCGAATCAGATTCATTTTGTAATTTTCTGTCATCTAACTAAATAAACTTCGTATCGTCTTTCTTTTACAATGTGTTTGAGTTGTTAACAACCCGATAACTTTATTTCTTAGCAAGTAGAAAAATCTTTATGCATGTATCCTTTAAGCCAACAATCGATAAATCATGAATTCATTCCAAAACTATGATTATATTTCCATAAAATTGAGTAACTTCAGGACTGAAATCATTTCAATTTTACTAAAACTTTCTCCTTTCATTTTGTAGCTTGAGACTAATCTGAGTCCTGTAATGTACGTTGAGGATATTTTGAATCCAGACACAATGAATACTGTCCTTCAATCAGGGGTTCCCCTCCTGTCAAGTGTTGCGCCTAATTACGAGGAAGAAGATTAGTACTTCCATTTCCAAATCAACATTATTATGATCCCTGTAATTTACTTTCGACCATGATATATAGTTATTTATTGTACCTATTTATATAATAAAACCTTAGAGTGATTTTTAGATGTAGATTTTATATGAGCGTAAAGATGAAAATCTTTCCCATAAAAGAATAAAATGTATTAACAATATTGATTACGTCATAAATTTCTACCTCCAATTGACGTAATTGTTCATCCCCTTTCTTTTTTCAAAAAGACTGTCTGCCTCTATTTATAAATAATAATAATTGAATAACTGAAAATTATGCTTTATTTTTAAACTATTATATTATAATAAACTAATTTGTGATAAAGATACAGTTTCTTTTCAAATAATGCTTCTTGAGCAGTGTGTTTTAAATCAAATGCTAAACAGTTGATCTAAAAAGTCAATGTGTCTAATCCCTAGTCAAAAATGCTTAGAAGTTCTTACACTTACAGGTTCAATTTTTCGATACATTAAATGTTCTTCAGATGACCCAAAATGATTTATTAGATTCCAAGGACTTGAATCGTCAAAATTACGATCATCATAAACAAATTATTATCAAAAATATAAGCTTCTCTGTTTGATATTATTGATTTCTGCAAATTCATAAAAATAATTTTCACATGAATTTCCCTGAGCTTTATTACAATCCACAATATAAACATTGTTATATCTGTACTTTTGAAAGTATTTTTCGAGTCACCTCTCAGATGACTATAACAAACAGACTATCATTTCGTACATGACTCATACTGAATCTGTTCGAATTATTTAGCAATCAAATACATGTATTATAGAAAGAAATGCAGAAGAACTGAGTTTTAAGTCAAGCCTCAAATGTATTTAAATAGTTAGGCGTCTAACCTAATCTGCTATTAAATACTAAAAAAATCAATTTTTCAACTAGCCAATTCAGTTTATTGCGTATGATAAAGCCATGCTTAAAACTTTTCACCAGATTGAAATAAAGGAAAACTCTCTTACCACCTGTATCTAATTAATCAAGAAATAAAGATTTATGGATTCTCGTTAAAGAGCATATAAAGTCAGCAATCGATCATCTGAATGGTGAAGCAAAAGTCCATTGAACATGAAGAGTCTTATTTCGCCAATACAGATGGCCAATACTATACAAATCAGTCTACAGAGACATTCTTCCGTGATGGTAAAAGGAGAATTGACTTTGTAATAGCTTTTGCGAAGGCAGATTATGGTGTGAAAAAGAAGCAAATAAAGTTTCTCCGCTTACTGGCTTCGAAGGATATTGAAATTGAGGTAATTGTAAGGATAGGGATCTGCCAACATTATAATTATTCAACATCCTTCATTAATAGAATAAGAACGGGGGTCTCCCAACATGGCAAAGCTTACATGATATGACGTCATCGGTAAGAAAAAACGGGGGTCCATAACTAAAGTCAGATTAAAAATGGAATTTTATCGATTTTCATTCGAAAACAAATATCCCGATCATATCAACTTTGAACTCGTCTAGTTTTCACCGATTATGATATTGATGCATAAAATTTAGGCAAGTGAAACAACTTTTCATTCTGCATCGGATGGAGTTATTTTTATTGATGTAGAACGAAAAAAATATATTTCGCTTATTAATGGAGCTAGATTAATGGAAAAAGGTTTAGAGGCAAGAGCATAGCGATATTAGCCAAAATACAAATTTTTATAATTTTATTGTGAAGTTCAAGCCTTATTTGGCGCTTCAGAACACACGAGGTTCTAAAAATATTTTTGAAAATTAATGGTCGTACTCATGAGTAATCAGGTAGAAATATTTCGATCGATTATTTTTCGGATAATACATTTTCTAGGAGGTTTAGTGTATTAATTTTTTCAAACTTTGACCTGGAAATATTTTATTGAGGATCACAATTAACTTCGTTATCATTTGGGAGATAAATTATAAATTTCTTGATCATTTTCTACTTCTTGATACTGAAATTTTGAGGGTCTAAGGTCGGCCAAAAATGGCGATCTTGTCAAAAATTCAACGGCGATTATCAGTTTCCTTTTCTTGATTTGAAAATCACTATTGGAAAATCATTAAAATATTCTAGCTCAAAGCTCAAAAAGGGGCTATTTAGGTTGTTTTTTTTGTAAAAAACATAGATTCCAAACTTGATATCAACCAAATTTATATTGCAGATTGAAACATCGAATGGACTCATCGTCGACATGTTAAGGACCAATATGGATTTAACTGACAAGATGTACCAGCCAATATTTCATTCTGCTGGGTTAGATACACCGAGTACCAGGTCAACTGAGATTAGTATTCCGGATACTGAGAGTACGGAGGTATGGTATATTGCCAATATTTTAACCCTTCTTCTCAATCTAAAGGTTAATATTTGAGTTTTCTAATTTGTGCTCAAAGACCCTGAGAAATTTTTTTCATGGCTAGTATTGATCCAAAATCTTTGAAGCTACAACAGATAGAGTAGATACCATTGTATATTTGAATTAAACTGGTGTGATTACTGTTTTATAAGGTTTAAATAGGTTTAAAAAACGTTTCAAACAAAAATTAATATTTTGATAAAAAACAACTTTCTTTGAATTTATTTGAACGATAATATTGTCGAACTTCATCAAAAATATTTCTTTGAATTATTATAGCATGTGTTTAACGAATGATAGAACTAAGTTCTTTGCTTATAACAAGAGATTAATAAATATCCTATCGAAAGATTGGTAAAAGGATTATTTTCTGAGGCTTAGATGAATAACAATGAGTTGCTCAAGGGGTTACGTGAGACTCTGAGGATCTTAATAATATTAAAAAATTAATTTGGTTTTTAAATATCTTGATTTTACATTGACTTAATTCTCTTTAATCTTCTTCGACAGATGATGAAACATCTCCAAGCACATGATTAAGAATAGATAATGTCTGTTCAAATAATTTATACAAGATTTGAGCAGTATTTTCATCTGTAAATTTTTTTTATAATAGTTTTATAGTTAAAAAATTCTCTTGAATATCGTTTTATGATTAATTTTTTATTCTCAAATCATTGTTAAGTTCCTTGAATATGTTCTATTTAGGAAAAATACCACACATATGCCAATCGGTAGGAAAAGCAATTCTCTCTTGCATAAGCTTTTTTTCTAATGCAATATGGTTAAAACTATACTCGATGAATTTAAGAATTTATAATTTTTACAAAAATCTCAATGTTTTCATCAAGATGTCAGCATTTTTTAAAGATATTTTGAAATCCGAATCGAAAGGCAAACTTTACTGGCTTAAGAAAATATTTAATTTTAAATTTTGAGTTGGTGCCAGTTTTTTGAACTTTGAGCTTGAAAATTCTATTGATTTTAGAGTGTGACAGTAATCTGAAGTAAGTTTTAAGGTTTACCATCAGACAAGGAAAACAAATATGGTAGATGATATTTTGAGAAATGACACATTATGAATTTCTCGATTAATTTTACTGCTTAAAAGTGTTCCTTTTGATTCGGATTTCAAAAAATTCTCAGACTATAAGTTCTCAAATCACAGTTCTTTGTAATAATATTATATCAAAATATATTCCAACTTTAAACTACATCAACCCTATTTATACAGATTAGTACAGAAAAAGAACCCTCCCCTTGGAAACAAAAGGTTTGTCATTTATTCTAATGTATTGATGAAATCCTTGTAGAAGAACAACATGGAAGAAGTCATATCCGGTTCACGAGTAAGTCAGGGATTCTAACAAAAATATTCAATAAAAGTTTAAGGAAATGCTCAAGTCGAAAAAGTCGATACTTTATTTTGCAAAAATCCATGCCCCATGGAAAGTTATGAAGATGTATGCGGAAATTTTGAAAATCAGAAAACCCATTAAGCGTGACAAGGTAAGGAAAAACATCTTTTTCAGCCTTTCATATTTTGCAGTAACTTATCTGTATAACATTGGTAAAAATTGGTAAAAGTGTGTCTTTTGCATAGGTTTCCAAGAAATCTTGAGAAAATTTGAAGATCACGATGAAAAAATGAGATTTTTGTTATCAGAACAAAAATTTTCTTGTGGAATTTTAATTTCTTTTGACTGGTGCTTCGGATACACTACTCTCTATTATAATACTAACTTTTCAAATTAAACTATAGCATACCCAATAATAGTCTTATATCGATTTCCAGATTGAATCTCTCTTGATGAGACCTCCGAAGAAACGCAATTACTGGAAACTTTTCAGCTTAACATCCAATGAAGTGAAACCTATCTCATTTCCTCTGACAATCCCTTTTAAAAGTGAAGAGGAAGATCTGTGAGTTGCAGTTTATTAGTTAAAATCTTTTTTGGTTGAGGAATAATTTCATTGGTCCAAATAATACTGGAATTCTATTGGTCAGTAAAGGGCTAAACTTTTAGAGAAGAGCTATAGCTAACTTATACTAAATTAGAATTTGAAAAAAAAAGTTTTATTCGATATGAATTTTTTTATATACAAGGACCTAAAAAAATCTAATTTTAATCCTCTCTAGATATCAAATTGATCAAAATAACAAGAATGACTTCTTCACACAATCCGAGAGATCGCTTGTCATTGATTTTATTATGAGAAAATTGAAAAAGATAAATACCAAGGATAGTAAACTTCCATCCACCTCTACTGACTTGGAGAGTGACTCAGACTACAAATCTGAAGAGGATCATGGCACAATTGAAGATATGAGCATAACAAGAATGATTAAGGAGAAAGTTTTTCTGGCTGCTTATCCATTACATGAGGTAATTACAAATAAGTGTTTTTTTGGCGCCAAAAATTAAATTTCTTTAGTTTTGTTTATTAAAAGAAAAAATAAATACAAAATAAAATTTGAAAAGATTTTTCAATTTAGCCAAACAAAAAATGGAAGATTAATGCTTCGGTAAACTTGAAAATAATGCTTCAAAGATATTGGGCATCATATGGGAAGTTGTTAAGGGAGCAACCGTTGGACTATATTCGACTTTACTTTGGTGAAAGTGTCGGAATGTACTTTGCATGGATGAGCTTCTATTTGAAAGCTCTAATACCTATAAGCCTGATGGGTCTTATGGTTTTCTTTGGAAGTTTTTTGAATACAAACGAAGATAACTACTTGTTAGTCAAGTTGAAGTTTTGTAAATTTCATTTTACCCAAATTAGTGGACAACTTTTCGATATTAGAGGACACGTTGACAAAATTAGTAAGCAAGTTCCCAAGATAAGAATAATAAGAGGAGTGATTACCAAATGGGTTACTCAAAATTAGTGTTCCTTTTTCTCGAATTTATTGGAATGCTTAAACAAAATTACAAGAGATTTTCTACAATATTAAGAAAAATATATCGAAAAATTGTCTACTAATTTCGTAAAATGACTATAAAATAGAGAATCTATAATAAATTGTAATACTGTATCTCATTTATCAATTTAATAACTTTAGAAAAGATGTTTGTATTGACAATGGGAACATTCTCATGTGTCCAGATTGCAAGTATGGCTGCAAATTCTGGAGAATGCGTCAGGCCTGTTCAAGGACGAGATTCTCTAGAATGCTCGACAACGGTTGGACTGTTTTCTTTGCTTTAATTGTAGCCTTATGGTGTAAGAATTTGAGAAAAAGCGTTTAATATTTTATTCAGCGACATTATTCCTAGAGTTTTGGAAGCGATATCAATTTCGTTTAGCCTATCGGTGGAATGTTAATGAACTCGAGACAAGCCATGAACCGGCTAGACCAGAATTCATCAGTTTAATTGATACGAAAAAGTATGACACCCATGTTAACCCTATCACAGACGTAAGCTAGTTAAATAAATTTATGTTGATTAGATGAAAGAGCCAAAAATATCTATGAAACAACGAATTCCCATGTACTGCCTTGGCTATTTTATTACAATTTTATCAGTAAGATTTAATTTGAAATTTAGATTTTTATTTAAGACTGATCTGATCTACCTATTAAAAATACCCTAGTTCATTGAAAACTGAATAATCATTTAGAATATTTCTTTCGTCATAATGAATTTTTTTGCGTTTTCATTAGATTCTGTCTTCATAATTCAAAATACGGCTAAATATCTTTTATTTTTATTGATAAAAGTAAAATTATACGACCGGTTTCTTCTAATAAAAACGAATACTCAGGCCTGTAGAAGGAAGCCTCGTTCTGAAAAGAACTTTTTACCAAAATAAGGATCTTGAATAATTATTACAATTAATGAATGGTGCAGCACCTATACTTACAAAGGTTAACTAGAAATATTTCATTCTAGGTGCTTAGGTAATATAATAAGACGTTCCTGTGGGATATATTACCTAAGCCCCTAGAACGAAATATTTATAGTTAATTATTATAAGACTGAATCGATAATTTAAATTTATATGCAAATTAAATTCTTTTGTCGTAAAACCTGATATTCAAAATGATTTAAAAGCATTTATAGGCATTTTGTTGCACTGCTAAATATTAATCAGTGATTATTAATTCTTATAATAAATTTCATAGGTGTTAATAAGTGTGGGGTTTCTGCTGGCCAATATTGCCTACAAGAATTGGATCATCAAGGTTTTAATACAGAGTAAAAGCCCATTCTTCCAGGTATTCGCAACAAACATAACCAGTATATCTGGAGCTCTGTTAAACTTTATTGGAATTTTAATTCTAAACGTGGTTTATCCAAAAATTGCCCAGTGGGTCAACGATAAGGAATACCATCGGACTCAGACGCAATATGACAATTCGTTATTCCTGAAGATGTTTTGCTTACAATTTGTGAATTATTTTTTATCCTTTTTTTACCTTGCCTTTTTCCGAGCACATACAGCTCCGTTACCTGGCGATGAACCTGAATTATTACAAAGCATTCCTGTAAGTTTTACCCTTTCTTAACATGGCTAATGAAAATTCTGTATTTCCAGTGTCAAATGGGCGATTGTCTTTATGATTTATTCTTACAACTACTCATAGTCTTTACTGGAAAACAGATCAATAGTTCCCTCCAAGAATCCTTTATCCCGTGAGTATATACAAGCTAGTTTTCTCCGAATATGAGCCCAATCAAGGCCATTATTTGAGTTTTCTCATTTTATCAACGTTAAAGCTCAAAATTCTTGCTAATCGCTTAAATAGCGAAAATCTAATTGTTTGTCCAACGTCAGATATCAGTGATTTATTATTATCAGTACATACTAACTCCTTTTTGCACAGGTTATTGATGACATCTAACTTGATTGAGATTGTCTTCTCAAACCTAGATTCGAGCCCGGGTCTTCCAAGTTGTGAGGTGACATTTCTAACCCGCGTTCGTCTCAAAAATCCCATAGGCTATGTAGTACTGACGAGTTCTAATAAAGATGAAACGCGTCTACATCTGCTGCTGTTATTTAAGTCTAGCTTGTCCAACTTCTAACATCTAGGTGTGAGAAGGAAATCTTCGTCAAGTAAGATAACATATTGACAACCTGTGAAAATAGTTCATCTACTATTCTTGATTTCAATGCAAAATTTAGTGATTATGAGTTTGAATCTAGACTAGATAAAGTTATTTCTTTTTGAGATCTGAGATTCCATAATCAATCTCAATCAATTTAGATTTATCAAAAAGGCCTATCAGAAATCAAAGTACAAGAAATATCACAAGGTAATTTACGAAGACTCTGATGAGGAATACGATCCATCCCTTCGTCTGACATTAACAACAGAAAATTCAGTGGATAAACAGAGATGGCTAGCAACCTTGAATTTGTGCCGGAATGATTTGATACTATCAGAACCAGGAATAAATCCATTGTTTCCCGAATATCTTGAAATGAGTATGTAAAAGAATTCCATACAAATACTTTGATTCAATCTTTAACATTAATTTTTGTTTAATTTCTAGTGTTACAGTATGGCTTTATAACTCTCTTCGTAGCTGCATTTCCATTGGCTCCATTTTTCGCTCTGGTCAATAATATCTTTGAGATTCGTCAAGATGCCAAGAAATTCCTCAACATTTTCCGAAGGACTGTGCCAGTTAGAGCAAAGAACATTGGCATTTGGTATAGATTCCTTGATGTTATATCGAGTCTTTCAATACGTACGAACGTGAGTTATCTTTCTACTGCTATCAGTAATCAGTGTGCTATTTCTGGTTTAAGTTTTATTTGGTGGTGAATCAAAATTATCAATTATAACTAATTAGTTCTTCCAGATCTGAAATAATAGCCCATTTGGATAAATAAGAATATTTTTTCGAATCATTTTTGATCACCAAATTTTAGTTGATTTTCAAATGATGAATAGAAATCGAAATTCAAAGACTTCTTTCTATAGTTTTACACTGAGTCTAACTCACTTCTTCTTGTTCAATAGGCTTTCATAATTGCGATAACTTCACAATTCATTCAGAGAATTGTCTATCAAACTCTATACAATCCTGGCTCCAATAGCCTGGATGGCTATCTTGAATTCAGTCTTTCACGTATGGATATTAAGAGATTCAAGAGTGATGATCGTGTAAATCAATCAACTTGCAGGTATGTTTTAAAAATATTATCCATTTTACAATTTTACTTGTAAGTAGATTGAATAATTATTTAAAATATTTAAAATTTGTATCAAAAATATTTCCCAAATTACCTAAACCTGATTAACATGAAAATTTACTTTATATACAAAAAACTCCGGAAAGTCAGGAAAAACTCTTTTTCGAATTCCATAATGAAATAAGTCAAAAAGTAAGTTGTAGAAATTGAAAAGATTACTGAAAAAATTTCAATCCGATCAAAATTAAGCCGTATTTCAAATTTCAAAAATGAACCAAATTTCCACTTTTTCAACTTTCGAACCCGAAATTTTTATCGATTTCAAAGTTTTGAAGCATTTAAATGCCGATGTTTGAGATCAGCATCAGACATAGAATTCGAATCGGAAAATTTGAATTTATTGATTATAATCAATAATAATTATCACGAAGGAGAATTATTTTAAAGTTCAAAATTGTATATTATTACTTTCTACATCCACGACTGAATTCAAATCATTCGTCTAATGCTGATCTCAAATATCTGCATTTAAATGCTTCACTGATTCGAGAAACATATATTTGAAATGCTCTTTCTCTTTCCACACTTTGCTAGGGAATTTTAGAGGTTCTCTTTGTATTTCGTTGTATTTATGGCAACTAAAATCCTATTTGGAATGCCTATATATAAATTTCCTTTAAATTTCTTTTAATAATCACCATAACACTATGACCTTCATGGGTTTAAGTAAACAAGAAACAATTATTGCATAAACGAATGTTTAATGTTTCGATGAAAAAACGTAAAAGAAAGGTTCTACTTCTCTTCTCTCGAAAAAAGGGGTTTATACCAACTACACGAGGGAGTTTTTGTTAAAAAGGTAAGATTACTTTTTGAGATAAGGGCCAGGAGGTTATCACTATACATTCAATAAATATAACATTGTTATTGCTAAAAGTTGAAATACATGGGTAAATTTTGCTTGGCTATCAATAGTTTCTGTTGCTTCAATCATATACAAGTGAAAATTTATGATATGCAATATTTTTCAATCAATCAAACTTATTGATTCTCTCTAACGGATAAGGTCCTAAGAACACTGTCCTTGAATAAAGGGATTTTATAGTTTTTATTTAAAAAATTCTTGTAATCATCCACAAATATGAACTCAATATATACCTCAATTTTTACTATAAATAAGAAAAACAGTAAATTGAAATTAGCCGATAACTTCTGAATTTGACACGATCTAATTCAGATCATCTGAGAATAGTAAACGAACAGAAATTTGTTGAGAATAAAATTGTCAAAAGAAACTGGAATTATCTTTTATTTTGACCCAATAAATACTTTTTTTTTTCATTTTCATTTTCTTGGAAAATTCTTTTGTCTCGCTTTAACTGGCGGCATCAACCGATAATATAAATATAACTTGGTAATGCACCTCTTATATCTTATTAGCTAAATTTGGATTTAAGCAGTAAATTTACAAAAAGTATCTAGGCCACTTTTATTCTCGTACTAGGTTCAAACCCTTCCACATCGGGCACAATAAACACTCTTTACGTGTTCCCATACATCATTACTTGTATTTTATTCCTATACATAAATAAAAATGTTTCAATTTCAAAAAAAAGAATGTTTAAGAAATTGTAATTGTAATTCCATATTAAGTGTTAACATTAAAACCATATGGAATTAATATTTGATAGATGTATGATCTAGATATTTTTCAAAAGAAATAGTCCAATTCAAAGACACGTTTTTTCCAGCTACTTTGATTATCGAACAGGCCCTTACGATCCAGTTGGAGCATATCGTTTAACAACCGTATCATGGCATATTTTTGCCGCCAAATTTGTGTTTGTTCTCATATTCGAGGTAAGAACTATTATCTTAATACAGATACTATTATTAACAAGAGACCTTGCTAATAAGGGAACTATTTAAAAAAGTTTTTGCACCCTACTAAGAGTTAATATGATTATGAGTATAATGTTGATAAAAATTCCAACTGGCCAAAATTAGGCCATTTTTGAATTTTGAAATCGCTCCAAATCACGGAATCAATGAATAACTTTAAATTTGTACTAAAAGAATTCATTAAAATCAGCTGGTTACGACCATCTCTCTTCCAGAGATCTAATCCAAATTTGAATCAAATCACTTTAAGTAGCATTCTGTCTGATGTTCTGTATTTATTTAAATAATTATTTAACTCTTTCAGACTATTGAAAAAGGGGCTTAATATCTTAATAGATTATGTAGAGAAGAAAGATTTCAACTTTTTCCTGTCTGGTTGGCTAATCTTGATCTATTTGATTACCCTATAACGCTAAAAGTTTTCTATTTCAAATTGGTTTTAATGAAACCTCTTTAAAAGGCATGTAATCATTGTTTTAACAGCAAAAACAACATGGCTTAGTTAAAGTAACAATAAAAGTCTGTAAAGGAAATGATGTGGAACTATATTCCTTCCCCTAATAGACTCTAGACTTTTAAAAGAATATTTTTATCTAAAGGTAACATCAATGCTAACATCCTCACAAACAGAGGCACGTACATTTCAAGTATGCAATAGCCATTGGAAATGAAGTTTGGTTTAGCTTACTTTTACTATATACAACAGAGTCCAATTTTGAATAAAAATTTAAGTATATCATCATCATTATCATGTGTTTTTTTCTCTGAAACATGCATGTACAACAGAAAACAGGATGACTAAGAATCATGTTATTTTAAATTAAATCATCATCTAAAACCAACTGTTCAAACTAAATTTTGATAAACTGAATAAGATGACTATCCTTTTTGTAAAACTTAAAAATTAACCTATTAGAATTGAGAAAAAATGTCGACCAATCAAAATTGACCAAGGATTAATTTGACATTTCTGAGTAGACTCTCTCTTGGTCTCAAATTCGATTCTAGCAACATTGAACATAATCAAGGAATGTAATAGTTTGATATCTTGTCCTATACAAAAATCCTTTAGATGCCCCCTTAAATTTAACAAGCTAGTGATAAGCTTAAATTTTGTTGTTCTTTAAAATTGATTTTGTAAAATTTATTCTAGAATTTAGTCATTGTTGTAAAGAAGGTGATCCAAGTCCTGGTTCCAGATCTACCCAATGATCTTCGTATAAAGATTATGCATGAAAATCGAATTCTTCAAAGTTTTGTAATGAAGGTTAAGGAGAAGAGTTGTCCTACTTGCGAGAAACGCAATACCCTCGATAAGATGAAAATAATTAATGAAACCTCTGGTGTAAAGACTCTCCGTAAATTGAAGAAAAAATCAAAGAGTTTAAATAACCTTAGAGAATTGAACACTCAAATAAAGGATAACACAATGAATACACTGGCGAGTGTCTTATTTTGAAACGATTATTATGTAAATTGATAAATATAAATATTAAATATTATAGTTTAAAATAGAATAAAAACTTTATTTATTCATAAAATACAATCAATGATGGCAATATTTCATGGAAAAATCTGCAGCCATTTTACTTGTAAAGCTGCTTGCTTACGACTCCAGCTAAGGTATACTGAATAATATAAAGGTTGATTCTTTTCTGAATCTGATTTGGGTTTTGAAATAGATTTGTAACTAGATTATTGAATATTCATTGATAAAGCTTACTTTTCCTCAGATTTATCATTTTTTTAATTCTCTCTGAGTAGTTAAATATTCTTTTAGTTTTTAAAATCAAGCTCACAGTATGCAGAAAATAATCAAGATATCAAATCCAATCAGTCGTAATCTTGTAAATCTAAAAGTTCATACTCCACCTTTTTTGTAGGGAGGGGTATCGGATAAATCCTTCACCCCTTCTTCGGCCTAATGTTTAAATATATATACATGTAATGGATTTGAATAAATTTCAATCCAAGAGATATAGAGGCAGGGTTGGTGAATTTAATGAATACCAAAAAAAACATGTTGCATGCGATTATTGTAATAAAAATACCCATGGCTTATATTTTTGCCATTCGTAATTTTATTGAATTAAACAGTTTTTTTTGTTTAGTTCAATATGAAATTTTATTTGCTCTATACAGTTCCGCAGAATAGATGGAGAAGCCTAAAATCTGATAAGATGTACTTCATCATGTATATTACCGTCAGTCCAAGCTTAGTTATTTTACATTTAAATTAGAATGTATTTTATTCAATTTGAATCATCATGGAATCTATAAATTATTGTTATTGTAAATGATATCTTAACAAGTAAACCTGCTTTATTTACATTAAATGATATGAAGTTGGGAATCTATGATTTTCACAGAAATATCGATATTTTCATCAAGAATTCGAATTTTCAAAGATTTTTTGGAATCCTACTCATGTTGCCCACTTTTACCAGGTGGAGAAAAAAATTCAAAAGAGGTTTTTCATGATCAAAATTAGACAAGAAAGCTGATTAGTACCGTCAAATTACCGACAGTTTCCCTATTTTCGAGAGATTTTTAGTTATTGAAATTTCATTGATTTTCAAGTAGTGAAAATGATCAAAAATTCGAAATTCCGCTGCCAAACGATAATGAGGTTATTCATCGGATAAGATTCAGTTGAATTGATTTTCTTGTCCAATTTTGATACTGAAAAACCTCTTTTGATCAACCTCCAACTTTCTCATCAATAAAAATTTTCGATCGAAATTTGAAAAATGACCATATTTTTCATTAAAAAATTTTTTTTCAGAATTTTTTTCTTCAACTGATAAAAGTGGGCAACATGAATAAGATTCCAAAAAATCTTTAAAAAATTCTAATTCTTGATGAAAATATATCGTATCGAGATTTCCCAACTTATACGTATCAATTGACTTTATACAAGAAAACAATTTGTAGGACATTTCAGAAGAAAAATAAATAAAACGTTTTATTTATTTTGATAATTTACGCAATTTTGTATTACAGAAGCATAAAAATATACTTTAGTCATATGATGTTAAAATACTTGAAGATTAATTTTATCATATCGAAAGGCGGTTTTAGTAATTTTTCGTCCAACTCTAATAAAAGGATCATTTCTGACACATCAACTTTGCCTGTTGAATTAAATCGAGTTGAATTAAATTGAAGGTTTCATACGTAGAGTAGACAAAGTCTTCATCACAAAAGAAAATTTTCTGACGCTAAATATAGAAAAACTTCATTTATATCGATTGAATTTCTCCGACTAATACTTTCCATAAAAAACCTTCAAAACATGACTGCTGTTATTGTTAAATGACATTCTGTGTTTTCTTTGATAGTAATTAGTAATGATGACGTAATAATTACGTGTCTTGAATAAATAAAAAAAATATTGATTCATCTGTCTTACACTAGCTGATGGTTTTCGAAGAATAGCAATTTCGGATTCCAAGAAATAGTAAATTAGTTGATGATTGCTTAAAGAAATTTACATTCGATGGTTCAAAAATTTTTTTCTCCAAACGGTTCAATTACAAACAAATAGAAATCTAGGATAAATAAATCTGGTTGATATGTAATACAAATCATAAAGAAAGATTTGAAATTGTAGTCAAATATTTAGAGCCATTTTTGAAAACCTATTTGCTGAGGCCCTTAGGAAAAAATAAAATAGTTTTTTATCGTAAAACATTAGCTGTAAATTTCAAATTGATATCTCTCATAGTTTAGAAGATAACTAGAAGATTCCAATTTTAAATGATATGTCGGAGATTCGAAGTCAATTTAATTATTTTGGCAAGGTTAACAATCTACTAATCTGTGAGATGAAAAAATAATAATTTGCCACCAAGATGTATTTGTCAAATCTGACTTCAAAAATAAGTTAAGAGTTCATTCAAGATAATAATTTAGCAAAATTATGAAAGAAATTCTAAAACTCAAAGACAATAAGAATAAAATGTAAGTTGAAAAAACACCAAAACTCTCCTATCAATAGCAACAGTGGAGAGATAAGTGATAAAAGCTCACATTGGCCAAAGTATTTGAAGATTATAGGTATAGTTTTTCTGGACACACAGATTAGGTTAATAAGAAATTTCTCTTTCACCCATACATCTATACATGTGAGCGTCTTCACTTTTCTCTCCACTGTTGCTATTGAGTTTTGGTGTTTTTTCAGCTTACATTTTATTCTTATTTTCTTTCATAATTTGTAAATTATTATTTTGAATGAACTCTTAACTTATATCATTTTTGAAAAATCTGACTCGATTGATACTCTGAATAATCCAACTTTCTTAGATTATAATCCATCTACTTAATCATTGGGTTTGTGCTCTTGATTATGGCAATAATTTCTATTATGTAACCTCTCCTTTTTCTTGTAAAGGAGACAAAGGAACATTATTCCTGAATAATAAATCAGGTTGAGCAGAAGTAAACTTATTTATTTAGAAGAAATAATCGCCCAAAAATGCTGTGCTTAAACTGGGAGAGAAAAAGAGGAAAATTATGAATTAATCATTTGGCGGAATTGATAAGTTCCCTTTGAGCGTGCCTATTTTTCTTGATTTTTTCTTTATTTTATTCAACTATAGATGTACGTATTAATAACGTGAACAAGTCAATCTTTTGTTTATCTGATTAAAACCATTAAAAGGTAATTAATGAATAGGCTTTTGAAAAGAATGATTAGTCCAGCAAAATTATCACCTCTCCATATAGATTTTTATGATAAGGCCAAACGTTGAGCCAAGGTTAATGCTGACAGGGAGTTATCATTCGATTGATTTACTAATCTCCTGTTAAAATTTTATGCTATACCATTTACAGAGCTAGTTAGGAATTCTGATTTTAAAATATTTCAATATAAAATTAAAAACATTCAAGATATCAGAATCTAATTGCTTTATTAAAAAAACCAAAGGCGATGTTGATGTCTTGGTTCAGTTGATATGAAATTAATTATTCAAAAGATCTACAAAAAATGGCCTTTATCAGTGTAATTTATAAAATCTAATTTGTATGAAAATTCGTAGTACTATCGAGAAATAAGATCTAGAAATCATAACTTATCTCAATTATTTGATATTCTAAACGTACCAGATTCTCTAAACATCATCATATCATAACACTGGGTTATATCAGAAAGTAGGAGTCCTAATTCAAGATGATGTTCAGTGTAGAAAGTGAAATGGCCATTTACCTCTACTTCCAAATGACTATAGATTAAAAAGGGAAAATGAAACTGTATATATTTCTTGTCTTAATCTTAATCCGTGTTTGTATGTCAAAAGAAAAATGCTGATAAGAATCTTTAAGCAGTAATAAAGGGTTAGTGATTAACTGGTTGTAATTGTATTGTAATCCCAATAGAGTGAAAATCATATTTAATAACTTAACGAGATAATTAGATCACAAGTTAAACAATTTTTCTTCCTTAATCCTTAAGCCTATATGACAGTTTCATTTGTTTTGAAGCTTAAGAGTAAACTGAACAGTTGGACTGACAAGGTATCCATTGATACATCTCATTACGACCTTTTATAATCCTCAGCTACCGTACACCATTTCAAGTTTCCTTAAAAACTCTTTTGACCTTCGTAGATACTTTTTAAAAAGCAATTATTTCTGCTAAATTATACAGCTATTCTCGATGAATTTGGGAATTCATGATTTTTACAAAAATCTAATTTTTTCATCGAAATTTTTGAAAGATTTTTTGGTAACTGGTTCAAAATGTACACTTTTACTGATTGGTGAAAAAAAATTTTGAAGAAAAGTTTTTTTGGAAAATTTTAGAGACATTTTAAAATTTGGGATGGCACGGTTTTTTAATTTTTTTAAACTTTGAGTTGAAAATTTTTGTTGATTCCAAGGTCTGAGAGGAATCAAACTTTATTTTTCAGGATCATCATCAGACAAAGAAAATAATTACTGTTATCCATTTTTTTTGAAAAAACCCGTCATTTTGAAATGATCTTGGATCACCCCGGTTTATCAATTTCTAAGCGGTAAAATTATTGAAAAATAGGTTGTAGACTGAATGAAGTGTTTTTTCAAAAAAATGAATAAGAATAATTATTTTCTAATGATGATCCTGAAAATTGACGTTTGATTCCTCTCAGACCTTGGAAAAAAACGTGCAATCCCAAATTTTAAAATGTCTCTAAAATTTTCCAATTTTTTCACCAATCAGTAAAAGTGTACATTTTGAATCAGTTAAAAAAAAATCTTTCAAAAATTTCGATACCTTGATGAATAAATTAGATTTTTGTAAAAATCATGAATTCCCAAATTCATCGAGAATAGCTTTAATTACACGGATGGTATTGTAGTCACGAACTTTTATCGAGATATAAAAATTTGTGCTCACAATTTTTATATGTTCCAAGAAGAAATGTTTAGGTTTGCGGAGTAAATCTGATGCTAAATCTAACATTCTTTCCTATGATGTATCACTTGAATTTATGTTATTCTTGGACTTGAAGTCATTGAACTTTATTCAAATATGTTTTTGACTGAAAATCAAATCAACTCTGATTGGTTCAATGAAAGAAAATTTCTCTTTTCACTTTTTCCCAAATCTTGAAAGATATGAAAATCTTGAGAATAAGCATGAAAATTTACATAAAGAATTTTTATATCATCATAAAAGAAATGAAATAAATATTGAATTTCAACTCTTTAAAAGATGAGATTAATATCACTTAGATTTCGTAATTAATTTATGATTTGGTGAGAAGGAATAGTGAGGCTATCAAAATGGGAACTTGTTCAAAGTTCGATAAACGAAAAATTGTAAAATTACATTTTATTCACAATTTCATTATTAAACTAGCTTCGATATAGGCGAATAGTATTTTTAATCTGCTCAGATTAAATGGGCATTGTTCATCTTGATTCTATGACCTCATTCTATAGTATCATGATTAACACGGATTCAGATTACAGGCACAGAAGAACAAGTAAAAAAATGTATTAAATTAATTAATAAATACAAGAGATGATAACTTAATCCGATCATGAGCTCAACTTTCCCCTGTTCTCTCTCATAATTTATTTTTTCTCAGAGGGAATTATGTGAAAGTAACATTGCTCACCTCCCTTCAGCTTAAAATAATAAACCTCACCCCCACTCCTCCTCCTCTTCCTCAATATGAGATGAATGGATTTTTTACAAAATCAACTTTTTTCCCTCTATTATGTCTAATCTTTTCCTCAAAGTCTTTTGGGATGCACCAAAGTTTTAGAACAAAAGAAGAAGACCTTGAACATTTCTTTTACACAGAATATACACATGAAACATTTCTCTTGAAAAATTAGGGTGGATCGGCTGCCAGTTATATTCAGAGATCAAAAGAAATCCTCCTTCTTTATTCAGCATGTGCATTGAAGATTTTTATATATTTAAGAATAAGATTCAACTTTTTTTCCTATTCCGCAATGAGAAGATAAATCTTTAGTAAACTTTTTTAGCTGAATTAGTAGAAATAGAGGATTTTGAAGACGAGTGAATAATGAATAATAAAGCTTTTATTTCACCGGTTCTCATCGGACTCTTACACCGGCTTGATATTTATACATACAATAATGAAAAATTAAAAATCCTCTGGTTGGAAAAATGGGAATTGAAAGAATATCACAGGGAGGAGGGGTAAGGTTTCACTGGGCTCATTGTCCTTTCTTGAGAAAGGGATCTAGTTGTAACTGTCCGCTACATCTTTTCCTTTTGACTCCTCGTTTTTTCCACCAAAATTTTTTAAGAAGAGATACTGCAATTTTAAGTGATATGTGACGATCGAGAGAAAAATTACATCAACAGATGCTTAAAATACCCCTTACCAGAAATATGAAAAATCATAGAAAAAAATTTCGATAATTAAAACAATTCAGAATCCAGGGCCATTTTTTAAATACACAAAATATGCAAATCGTTACAGCTCGTAGTGGAAAAACTAAAACAGGTTGATTGTTTTTCTGGGAAAAAAGAGTTATTACACTGCTGAACATGTCTGTGCTTCAGAATCATAATTGATAACAATAATTACAACATTGAACAGGAGAGCGAAACATGCTGTTTCATTAGCTTACTTGCTTAGAGAAAATAAATTGTTTTATTGACTGGTATGAATATTCATTAAGTAAGTCTAATTTTGGTCAAGTACTGATCGAGTTTAGGGAAAAACTCGATTTTAAATACCTGTAATGATATAGTTATACTTGGACAAAATTACTAAAATCGCCCATCAATATGATAATTTAAATCTTCAAGTATTTTGATATTGTCTGATCAAATTTCGCTTCTTTTGATGCTTTTGTAATAAGATTTTAAAAATTATGGTAATTTTCAAATTAAAAAAACGTTTTCAATGGTTATCTTCATAGTTTTAATTGAAATGATTTGCAAAAATGACTCAAATCCTATTAAAATTGTTTTTACAATCGTTTAAAATGAAATTTCTCTTATTTTTAATGATAGGTAAAAAGCGTTTTTAATTTGAAAATTTTCATAATTTTTTTAATCCATGAAAATGGCATCTTGAAGCGAAATTAGGCGGGATAATATTAAAATACTTGAAAATTAAATCTATCATTTGGCGATTTTAGTAATTTTGGAAAATTTCGTTCAAGTCTAATAGTTGTGTGTCTTGTTCAATGGATGAGATGCTTTTAATCCTCTGAATCCTATTAGACTCTAACTGAAACATTCGAAACATTAGTTCTTGAGTATCATTATATCGTTAGCTAATTCATTATCTTATAATTTGATTTTATCGATTGATTAAAGGTACAACAAAAATCATTATTTATATTCAACGTCGTCTAGTCCATCGTCATTATTTAGCTTAAAAGAAAAGAAAAGAATCAGTCTATCTAAAATGGTACGTTTCCTATACATTGAATTCATAAGGTTGACTTGAAAAAAAAGTGTAAATTCGGACAAATTTCATACAATTCATGTGCCTTGTTGTTCATGGCAGTTTCGTTTATATACATATAATCATCTTGTTTATATTAAGAAAAGAAAAAAAAATTCAATTTATAAAGTGTTATGAAGTAGTGAAGCCGGGAAAATTCAAGTATCACAATTAATTAAAATGGAGATGTGTTCATTAAGCCCCAGAGTCCGTCTAGAAGATATGACTGAACATTATCCTACAAATCAAAATAACGTACTTTAAAATAAGGATAGGAGGAAAGAAATGAAAATGACTTGAAATGTGGTTAGAAACTTCACGAGTTCACCATTAGCACTTGAAGTCCCAGAGAATTTTCCTAAAGACTTGGAATCAATTGGTTGTCTATCATTTAATTTTTTAAAAGCAAGCTTTAGCATAAGTTGCATCAATGATCCCGGGAAATAGATTTTCAAAGAAACATTTTAAACAAAACTGAATAGCACTAATTTGACGAATGATAGAGCTTTGCGTATTCCGGGAGATTAATAGATTTTCTATCAAATGGGTTGTAAACGAAGTATTTTCTGAGACTTGGATGAATAATAATGAGCTGCTAAAAGGACGTGTGATAGAACAAGCATAGTGGGACTGAATTAGTTTGAAGCATTTAATTTTAGTTAGTGATCTAAAAAATTTAGCAGATGATATTCAGGTCGTTTAATATTTATTTTTCCTCTATAACCTTGAGAAAAAAATAGTATTTAATCATGTTTATTATAAGCATTGAGCAACTCAGCAAGGTATGATATCACAAAGTTAAGTTTCAGTAATTTTACAAACTTTTGCTATTTCGTTTAAGAAGTAGTTGAGGGAATATTTCAATGCCCACTTTAGCGATTCAAGTACAAATTTATTAAGATTGACATTCTGGAAGAGAAATTCGAGTTTATTTCATTCAGAAAAAAAACAACTGATAATCGATAGATTCAATGTGGTAATGGTTTAAAGAATGCTTTTCAAATTAAGGTTTGTTTTAATTAGAGGGGAAAAAACCTTTTTAAAATAAATTACTTTAAACTTTTACAAAACCAAATTATAAGCCCTTGTTAAAACCAATTAAGTTATCTTTATGTTAGGATAACGATGACTTGTATCTTTTTATCTGGCTTCGTTCGCTTATCTGATTTTTTTCCAAATTCTTCTGGAGATTGAGTTGGAAATTGGTGAACCCCAGGAAAAACTAAAAGTGGCTTACAAAAATCTCCCAAGTATTTTTACTAGCCTTAAGTCTATTAGTATAGAAGTTTTTTTATTCGCGGGTGAGATACTGCAATTGTTGGTATTCTACTACGACTCTATAGTTGTAGCGGGCCAGCTAAACCCCCTTATATCTTTGGTCACCTGTCCAAATTGTAATACAAAGTCCTAAGTAAGACCTTCTCTTTGGGTGTTGAGACTATTTACAATTTTCACAGAGCCCAAAATTTAGCGATGAAAATATTAAATTATTCGGCCAACTACTAATGAAAATTAACATTTTTGGCTTCAATTTAAGCTCAAATCGATTCAGAAATCTCCAAAACTGGATTTGTTTATCGGCGCCGAAAGGGTAAAGCTTGAAAAACTTTCTTCATCATCACAACGAGCACAGATCGTGAAACCGATTTGAAATTGTCAAAGAATTTATTCAAAAACGTTAATATTCTCATGACCAACTTGTCTTAGATTGGGTACTGAATTCTATGTAGTCAGGCCTGAGCCAGTAGCCCCGATACAAAACAGAAACAATGTCAAAACATTTTCATACATATCTGTTCGACAGAAACCAGAGGATGAAGTTCACTCATGAGAGAATAAATCAGTTCTTTTGTTACTTATCATTTCTTAAGAATTCATCAGGGAATTGTATTATTAAAAACACTTGTTTGCTTATTCATGGTATTACAGTCAATGGAACATTATGAAAACAAATCGTTCACATCCCTAACACCAAGCATGCATGAATAACAATTTTTTTATCCAAAAATATTACTTTGCTAACGTGTAAGCGGAGCATTTCGAAATGAAAGATTGCCTTGCTCTGATAACTTTGTTTTGAGAGACAAACATAGAGCTAGTCGATATGAAGATGAGTATTTACTAATTTTTACAGTAAACTCAATATTTCTGATAGCTAGCGTCAAAATATTTTTTGAATCCCATTATAAAATGAGCAACATAAAATGTTGGAATAATGAAATTGTTGATTTCGGAGGTTTGAATCGATCAAATATTGATATTTAGAATCAACATTAGACAAAATTTTATTTCTTCTTGAAAGTGTTAAGTTTTCGGAACTTCCGAGTTTTGAATTTAAACGTTGTAAAAGAGGAATGCAGCCCCTATTTAGAACTTCGAAAAAAATAACCTGGTTTCATGTTTTTAACAAAAATCTTGTGTACATTTCCTTTAAAAATAGTAAATTCTCTTTTCTACTAGGAAAAAATCTTTTTGATTTCATATGAGTAGAAAATATTAAACTTCACAGGTGGTTTCCGTACAAGTTATCTAGGGAAGATTTATTGAAAATAGATGTGGCAAATTCACTTGTATTCCCGGAGTATTGGACTAAGAAATTTTTTAAATACCATAAAATGCTATGAAAATGTTCTTTAAGTTATTCTGGGTGGTCTAAGAGGCGTTACGTTCCATGTATATTTTCAACTGTTTGACATTACACATAAAATCTTATAATTTCTTCAATAATTATAATTTCCAGAAAAGATATTGATTAGCCATATTAAAAGATATGATTTTACACCTAATCCATCACATTCCCCTTGGACAAAAAGAATATAAACTTCAAACTCGCTAGGTGTTAAACTTGGTTCTTATGTAAATAAATAGTTTAGAGAATTTGACAGAGTAGTCCCCGTTGAGTACGATTTACCAGTTCAATACGAATTAGCTACTGCATTGAGAATTTCCCTCTTTTAACACTTTTTCCATTGTGAATGTTTAAGAAATAAACTTATGATTTTGTACCCTATTTATTAGAGATAGATTTTGCAAATTCTCGATTTCTAGCCTGGGTCAGAATCTGAATGGGCTCTTCAGCAAAATTCGAATGATGTATAAAACATATGGTCCGAAATCTATTTATGAACTGATTGCAATAGAAACAATGATTTTGTATTAAAATTAACGTGATGAAAAATTTGCTGAATTTGATTTCGGCCTTTTTTCTCATGATAGAAGCTAAAATATTTTTCTCCTAATCATTTTCAATATAGTATAAGTAAAATGAGTAATATGGATCAAATATTTCTATCAAAGGCCTTGAAATCTTCTATGGCTACTTGAAAGTAATAAAAATTTGAGAGATTTTTCACTAAAAATGGTACTTTGACACTATCACTGCCACTTTAATAGAAAATAATTAATTATAAATAATAATTTGTATAATGTAAAGATTCATTCTGAACCACATTCTCATCTACTCGCATGTTAAATTGAACTCATAAAACCAATATTTTATGCTACTGATAAAATTGACCTTGACATAAACGGAAAATTGTAATAATTTTTGTCAAAGTTAACTTGATAAGTACTAATAAAGTAATACAAATATCAAAAAATTTAAAAATTTATTGAAAAAACATTAGTAATATACGGAGTTTGATTGGTCTCAAGAATATTCTAGTCAAAGCTGTTATAATTGATATGAAAATACGATTTTTTATATTACTGACGTAATGGAAGCAGCTTTTGGTAAACGGCTCTTAATCCCCAAGTTTAGAGTATGTATTTAGGAAGGAAAAAATGAATCATTTTAACAATATCTTTTATTAACATGTTTTTTTCTTAAATTTTACATAATCTTTTCAAATAATGAACAATGAAATTAACGGAGTCGTTTGGTTGGTACATGAGTTATTCCCATCATATAGAGCGATGAGGGTCCCTAAATAATTTTGTATTTTTTCGAATATTTTTTTCATTTTTTAAAACCAATGTACAATTTTTCGGTAATAATTTTCAATATCTTTTCCATTTTATATATGTGTGATTGTAGAAAAAAAATTATTGTTTGTTCATAACTAAAACAATATTGCCATTTGGACACTATGAGCAAGAACATGTACAGCTGTCGCTAATGAGAATTTTCTGGACTTGCCAGAAGCAATGCTTGCCATTTTCAATTTTTGATGTCATCCGAATTAACCGACGAATACGTCTTTGCTTGCGTACTTCAACCTGTTCAGGACTGAGCATTTGATTTCTCGAGTGTCGCTGGAGGGTCCTGATGTTATTGTAATTTTGCCAGCTATTTAAACTTCTGGGAAATCGACCCATGTAGGTATTTCTACGTGCAAACTTTCGTTCATCAGACGGCTCTAGGAAGTCTGTTGTAGATTCTTGACACTTCCAATGTAAGAGTTGGAGAGCTCTTGAACCAGATGGCCGACATTTCATTCCCGGTGGCCATGAACAAAACTTTTCGGGTTTATTCAAGCAGACACCTCTTCGAATGAATCTAGGAAAGAATAAGGATCCTAAATCTTCCCAAATATATTCCATCTCACATGTAGCCATATTAATAAGCCATGAACGAAAAATGTCAACGTGTTGTCCTGTAATATCAACTCCATTATGATCTTTAAGAGAGATGTTTAAATTTCTAGCGGCGTTGAATAGTTCATTATTTCCGTCACTGCTGTAACCGCCGCGTTGTCGGACTACTCTTGGCTGAATTTCCGATGTCCATTCCTGATCGTAGCGTGAACCAAGGATTCTCCTCAATCTGACAATTGTATTTGCTGAAATATCTGGACTAATTTCTTGGTTTCGATTGTTGCCGCCTGTCTCCTCACTCTGGCCCAAAACCTTGACATCAATCTTGGAGAAATCCTCTTGATTCATTGTCCTCACAGGACTCCAGTTCGAGTTTACATGAAAATTTTCAGAGTTTTGTGCTTCATTGCTTTGTTTGGAGATTTTTCCCAAGTTAATCACATGCTTCGGGGAGGATAATAGAACTGAATTTTTCTTTTTAAATCCTTCGTCATTTTGCTGTTGGTAAGGACCCCTTGAATTGTTAACTGCTAGTGATTTTGGGCCAAAGTCAAGTCGAACTGTCGATGATTCAACATGCAAAACCAATAATTGTATTCCCAACAAAATATTTATTGTAATTCCAATATGATTGCGTAACATTTATAGATCCTGTTTTTTAGCAAATGTTCAGGTTACAAAAATGTTTGTAAGCTCCTCTGGGAAATAATTTGAGTCTTCTTCACTTCTCGAACTCTTCCCGGCTATATTTTAAACATATACATAATTTCTATTGTTTATATTTATATATGAGATTCTTGATTGCATGGATTGAAATCATCATCATATTAAGTTTCATTAGCCAATCAGAGAGCTCCATCAACCATGTATATATTATATAGGCATATATTGTAAATGTACAAATACAATATGTATATGTATGCATATTTTAGCTACTGGATTCATGAAAATTTATTTTTTCTCTTGAAAAAATTTGTAAAAGAGAAATCTTTATCTGGGCTTCAACATCATCATGGTGAATGATTGAAAATTTTTTGTCTCATGACTGGAACACTTCTTATTCTGTGTTTTATGTAGTAGTATATAACTTGGTTGTATAACTCTGTTGTAGATGGTTATCTCAACTCTACACTTTTACATTTCGTTTACAAAAATGAGTGAAAGTCATCATCGTCAACAAATTATTTTCTCGACTTTTTTCATCTTTCACGTGATTATTATATTACTCATGGTTATGTTTATATTGAGAATTTTTGAATTAAAATATATAATGTCTCTAAATTGTACTATAAGGGCCTCAAGAAACCCTAAAGTGACTTTGATTAACGAATACCGGTTTTTATACCCCATGTGAGTACGTAAAAGATTTGGTTTTAAAATATTATAGGTGACAAATTTGCATTGTCCTTTAAAGCTTCATTATTTAGTAAATACTTTTGATAATTAATTTCCCATGAAACTTTCTATTTCATAAAAACGAGTACAATAAGAAAAAATTAAAATTTTAAATTTTTGAGGGTATTTCCCTTCGTGATATTCGAAAAATTATGGTAACAAATTTCTGTGAGTTCATCAAGGTAAAAACGAGAGGGAAGTTGATGAAATGAACTTAACTATAGCGCTAACTTTGGTCTGCTAGAATATAATCCATATATGAAGGCCAATACCAATAGATAAAGTGTAGCTGAGCAAGACTTAGAAAGTCTATTTCAAAGCTGGTTGTTTCACTTTGTTAAAAGCATTATAAAATATCGTTGAAATGTTTTTAAAGTGGGAATGTTTTTATGCAGGCATAATTCTTCTTGATACACACACTATTCTAAATATTATGTCTACACTAGTAACGAACACTTTAAGAAGAGGCTTTCGTTTACCAAGCTCCCACTTCTAGATATGTCAAACTTAATTAAATCTGACTAAAAGCCACTTCCAAACCATTTTTTTACTTCATACTGAGTGTTAAGTACATTTTCAAAATTTATAACTTATCATTTATGAATAAACATCATTTTTTGATATTACAGAGTCATCATTATACATTTATGGGGAAGTCCATGATGATAATCAAGGGTGATGAGCCCTGTGAAAACATAACCAAAGGTCAAGAAACTTCTTTTTCAACTTTGAATACATGTTATCCTTTAAAATATGAATCAGCTTAAAGAAATGTTCAAAAAGAAAAACTAACACAAAAAGATATTTCATCATTAACTGTTACGGCTGTCATAAAGCTGATAGATAAATGATTCTCAAAATTTAATTGAAAAAAATGCAAGAATATGTTTGAATATTTAACATTGTGGATAAGATATATATAGTGGTAGAATAAATAAAAGTATTCACTAGAAATTGTCTCTAAATCACTTATTAAAAGTTATTGAAAATGGAAAGATGACCCATTCGATAGAGAATATTCGTTTCTATCAGAAATTACTTTTACTCGTACAAAGAGTTCATTCATATTTTCATAAATACAAATTTACAATATTTCATTAAATTTCAAAACGAAAAATTAAAAGTATTCACTTTTATTTTGTAAAATCTCCCCTACCAAGTACAACATTTAAGCACCTTTTTGACATGGAATCATACAAATTTTCTATTATTTCTTTTGGGATTGATTTCCACTCTTCATTGATTCTTTGAACTAGTTCTTGCCTATTTGAATATACTCTCCCTTGGGAATAGACTTTTTGAGATAAAATTCCCCACAAGTTTTCAATCGGATTCAAGTCGGGGCTCCTAGCTGGCCATGACAAAATCTGTATCTCATTATCATCAAACCATGTTCTAGTTGATGCTGATCGATGACAGGGAGCATTATCTTGCTGGAATATCATCTCGCACTTATGAATTTCCTCCTTAAAGGGTAATAGCTGATCCTCAAGCAATTTCTGATATGAATTTGAATTAAGCTTCTCATCAATAACGACAAGATTTCCAGTTCCTTGCTTTGTGATAAACCCCCAAACCATTACATTGCCTCCACCAAATCCTCGTTTGATTTTAGTAGGTCTAGGTAGAGACTTGTCAATCCAACAAGAAGAAAGGCCATCAGGTCCATCCAAATTGAATTTTTTCTCATCTGAAAACATGATTTTACTCCAATCTTGGTTTTGGACAATTTTATCATGAGCCCACTGGTATCTCGATTCCCTATCCTTGATACTTAGATTAGGAACCCTTTTTGGTCTTCCCCAATAGATATTAGGATTAGTATTCAAATAATTTTGAACTGTTCTAATGCTGACATTCAATTTAAGCTCAGCTTTTATTTGAGAAGCTGTTGCTTTTTTCTTGATGGCTAGATTGACAATTTTTTTAATCAGGCAATTGGGTATGGATCTCTTTCGGCCTCGCTTTTTCGGATTTAGCTTCTTTTGTTTGACTGAAAACAAATTATTAACAGTTCTACATGAGCATCCGATTATTTTAGCTATCTTCCGATTGCTTGAGCCATCTTGTTTTAATTTGTTGACAAAATCTCTATCACAGCCTCTCAGCTTCGAAAATTTCAATTTTTTAACGAACATTTTTGAACTATGTTTAGTTTATTGGCGATAATATATTTGAATGTACTGTGTAAGAGATATAATGAAAATTCAGAATTCAAAGTCTAATTCTAACTGGGAAAAAAGGTGATTGAAACTGAATACTTTTAATTTTTCGTTTTGAAATTTAATGAAATATTGTAAATTTGTATTTATGAAAATATGAATGAACTCTTTGTACGAGTAAAAGTAATTTCTGATAGAAACGAATATTCTCTATCGAATGGGTCATCTTTCCATTTTCAATAACTTTTAATAAGTGATTTAGAGACAATTTCTAGTGAATACTTTTATTTTTTCTACCACTATATATACTATATATATTTTTTTTTAATTTTGTAATAATTTAAGAGTAGTTCATTCAGAGATCAATCATCTGTGCGATGCTGAAACTGTTGTTGACTCGCTGTAGCTTAAGCTAGTTGATATGTTGTTGAGAATTTTTGATAAAAATTATGGTGACAATTGATAAAAAATAATTTGTAAGATAGAGTGACCCACTTTTACCAGTTTAAAGAAAAAAAATCCGGAGAAAAAATTTGAAGAAAAATATGAGTTACCGAAATTCCATTTTTTCGAACTTTGTGCACAAAAGTTTTATTGATTTAAATATGAGAAAGTGGTCGAATGTAATTTTTTTTCAAAATTATATAATATTACCATTAAAGGTATTGATTTATCGGATATTCACTAATTTTCAAAAATAATCAAGAAATTGAAATTCGTCCTCTTCTCGGTCCTGAGGTTAATTCTCTGAGACCACAAATATTGGAACTCATCTCCTTTTGTCAATGCTCCCATAGTTTTTAAACCTTAGAGATGAAAATAGAAAATTCAAGGATAAAAGTAACTTTTGCTTTTATTTAAATGAAAATGATATGTTTCTAATAAATTGATATCCTTATAAAACCTGGAATCATAATAATAGAAACAGTTAACAATCTTGATAACACTGACGGCATTTGAATTAAGCTGTATAAGATTAATGAATTCCAGCGAGGATTTTGACAGAATTCAAAAACATTGAATATCACCCTTGTTAGGAGAAATCCCATGTGATCTCTGATCAAGTCCATAGATTAGATTCCCCAGTTAATAAACTTGTACAACTGGAAAGAGAGGTGAAAATGAATCTATCAATATAAACGTGAACCACTGGGCAGATGAGACAAAATCATAGATTTTAATCATAATTATTAATCATTAATTATTCCTAGAAAAAACATGTTACCACTTGACAGTTACTTTAAATATTCAATAATTGATAAAACTATCACTTCTTAGAAAAAACTAAAGAATATAAATCAATAAAATTTCTTAGAGGAGCTCTTGGAAATTTTATTTTCGATAAGAACATTAGGACACGTGTTCGTGATCAGTTTTGGAAATTTTTTTTTACTCTTTTGAAAAATAAACTTTATTTCTAATGGCCATGAGAATACCAATTAATAACAAGATTCAAGTTATTCTTTGTAAAGGAATACCTACACAAGATACCTACCATCTGCTGAACACAAGTTTAATTCTCTCTTCATATATTGGCTTCATGTGTTAACCATTTTGCTAACATGAAATCCGATAAATAACCTCCTTATTTCTAGTTCTAAACACCGAAAAGTGTTTCTAACTTTATTCATTTCTTTGAGAGACAGAGTGTAAACAAATCTAATCCTTGTGATCTCTAATATGATCTAAAGAAGAGGCCAACTATTTCTGAAGCTTCTATGTGGAGCTATTCTCGATAAATTTGGAAATTTTTACAAAAATCTGAGTTTAATATCAAGATCTAAAAAATTTTTACTGCTTGAAAATTAGTATAATAATAATAATCCGAGGTCGACTCAAATTGGCAATTCTTTCCAAATTTGTAATGTGATAATTGTTTAAAAAATATTTTTACTCAAAGTTAAAAAAAAACGAAAAAATTTGCACCAATTTGAATTTTAAAAATTCTTCGCAAGAAATCGGTGATAATGTGTCTAAAAAATCTTCAGAGACCTTGAAATTAATTCCTAAATTCATCAAGAATAGCTTAGGGTAATACAAAATTTTATTTTTCCCGAACAATGTTCCATGCCTTGATCAAAAATTGATGTTTTAACCAAGAAAAACACATTTTTGAAAATAAAAATAATAATTTTTCATGTTCTGATATACAAAACTCTCATTTTTCCTAAAATCATCAAAATTTATTTAATTTGCTAGGACTTTCTTTCAACATGTGAAAAAAGACTCAATTTTTCCTATAAGCCCTAATTTTATTCAAAATTTTACAGAAACTATTCAGAATTCTTAATATTTACCTTTTTCGTAGTAAAATTCATTGAAAAAACTTGGCACGTGTTCAAAAAATTTTCATTTTCAATCGGGATTTTGTATATCAGAAAAAACTCGAAAACGTAGTTTTATAGAAAAATATGCTCAATTTTCGATTATCATCAAAATGAGATTAAGTTGAAATGGGAAAAGTTGAAAAATTTGGCCTATTCTACTGTACGTATACCCGTTTCATCTTTATTTGGACTTTTCAGCATGCTACAACCTGGGATATCTCGCATTCTATTCTAAATTCCTTTCAAATTATTGGGCTTGGAAAAAAAAACTCTATTTCTTTTATCCCTCTGGGTAATAATAACCCTTGATTGTGCAGAGATCTCATGACCTTAGAAGAAAAAATAATATTGGATTATTTCAGTGTTCCAAGATATTAACACTCTGAGTTATTATTTCATATCAATTTTCAAAATCGTAAAAATAATATAATATGAGAGAATTTAATTTTTTCTCTCATGTTAACGACTTTGGGTATGTGCAAGTTGCAACAATTCGATTATGTAGGGAGAATGTTGCACAATTCATCCCTAAATGCATGAAGAAAGGTATCAATTAATTTTAGTATCTTTGCCCTGAAGAAGACAAAGTGTATCGTCAAATTGGATATGGAATTTCTAGTTTAACAGGTTACCTAGTTACAGTTTAAAAAACTCGAACATAACTTTAAAAAACTCATTTTCAGAGTTTCATTAGAATGAACGAGTTCTTTACAAAGAAGAATTAAGATTCTTGTAAAAAGTAAGTTGGGTTTCTTGAGCTTCGGATCTGTCTGAAAAAATCGCCTGCTCGATTTCTCTCATAGTTTGAAAGATGACTGGTTCTAGAGTCAAGAAATGCCAATTTTGACCTCTATTACATTATATACTCAGATGCTTTTGAACTCTCTAAAACCTCTCTAAATCTCGCAATAAAGCTTTAAAAACTCAATTTTTCGTACTTCTAAATGTTACCCTTAAAAGCGCGAATTAAACGGAAAACTGATTGCACCAATGAATTTCTTGTAAAATTTTGGTGTATACGTAAATTTATCGCGATATATTTCGCTCTAATTTCTTGGGACTGGGATGGCCATCGAGTTTCGGTTCCTTTGTATCTTTTCTAAAAGAGAATTCGTATCCAGAAACAGCGTAAATAATTTGGTAAGGTTACCAATTTTCTTATTTGTGTGATGAAAAAATAATTTGGGACATAAAGGGCTAATGGGAGAATCGTAGTTAGTGGACAATATTATTATTTCATGAATAATTAATTACATTGTAGAAAATATATCGTTTGTCTCTCTCTATATTATGATCATATTAAAGCGAGGGAATAATGAAATGGTTAATTGAGAGGAAAAAAATATCCTTCTAACAGACATTACGAGACACAACCTCGTCTTCGACAATATCAGTTCATTAAATAAAAAGGATACAAGTCATTCATAAAATCAGTCTTGATTAAATACTAATACTAATAATAACTATTATTATTGTCTAAAAGTTTATTTCATCTTTTGCTAAATAAGAATTATATAATGTATGTATTAATTGCTGGATTGAGGATGATGAAAGAATGATTTGAGAGTCTTATGATTAGGATTGCCAATATATTATTATTATTAAAATATAAGACTACTTGAAAGTATATTGATGAATAAAATAATACTTCAGCTTATATTTTAAACAAATGTGCAGATAAATTTTATGCAAGTTCATTTTTCTAAAATTTTGCGATAAAAATACAACCATTACGTTTTATCTTTAGTTGGTATTATTCTAATGTTTTTAATCTTATTTTTAATTATCAAAAGTTTAAAAGGTGTTTTTCGCAATTTTGAAAATTAGGTTTTCGCCCAAGATCTCGGCTCACATATTTTCTGATACCAAATTCATGATCAGAATACGTAGAATTTTTCATCTTGAATAAAATACATCCACCCGTGTAATAAGAGGTTTCAAAATTTTTGTAGAAAAAGTTGCTATTTATTGACAGTTTAATAATTTTCTTCTTCAAAATTCTACTTGTATCAACTTAGGAAATCAAAATTATAATTAAGAAACGATTTTATTCTTCAATTTATAAAAAATACAAATCGAATTTTTAGAATATGATTGAAAAAGTTTTTTCTAAAATTTGAATTTCCTTCCGATTGATTTGTCTTTTTAACATGTTGAATAAAATAGCTTTGACAAGCGTTGAGCTTCCACATTTTGGCAGTATTCAATATACTCTCTTGATCGACTGTGGTGACACAAACTTCAACACATAGAACGGACCGCCAGGCTTATCATTTGTACCTGAAGAAAATAAGGTATAAATATGTTATTTAAAATAACTACATAAAGACATGATGATAGTAAAGATCACCACAAAGTTTTGCTCTTTGAGAGAAAAATAGGCTTGAAATTTAAAGAATCTCAATGAGCTTAATAGACCTTTCGATACCATAGCTAAACGAAGAAAGTTTCAAGTTGGATTCTCTCACATAATTACTTAAAATGTGATAATGATAAAGGATTTAAGTTTATAAAAGTGTTTCTTTCACATAATTTCATCAGGGTCTGATTTATATCAAAATTATTAGAACTTAGATATTGAAGATTTAAGGTAAGGTGGGGGGGGTTTCACGAGACTCTTGATGGAGCTGCTTATTGATTGCATGCATAAGAAATATGCCTAGTTTTGAATTAGCTATTTAATAAATGAGTAAAAAGGGGTTGATGCCAGTTATAAGAATATAGCGCTTTTATTTCGTGGCATACTCATCAGCTTTTACATGCCAGATTTATATAAAGAAAATTTTGTACAAAATATTGGTTTTAGCTCTCATTGGTTGTTCTCTGGTGCGTGTGTATAATAATAACATAAACTCTTTGGGATGTAAGAGTGATATCTATCCTTATCACATTTGATTCTGTAATATGACAAAATAAGATCACCAAATATTTTTCACAGATGTAACCGTTATATTCATACCTCATATTTTCACATTACTTCGTGCTTTCAATTACAGTAACACTACCCACCCCCTTGTACATAATTTCTATTGTTATTACTATAGTCATATTATTAATACAGAGTCAAATGTGATAAGGATAGATATCACTCTTACATCCCAAAGAGTTTATGTTATTATTATACACACGCACCAGAGAACAACCAATGAGAGCTAAAACCAATATTTTGTACAAAATTTTCTTTATATAAATCTGGCATGCAAAAGCTGATGAGTATGCCACGAAATAAAAGCGCTATATTCTTGTAACTGGCATCAACCCCTTTTTACTCATGGAATTATCTGTAGCTCAACTAAAAACAGAGATCAAAGAGTTTCTCTCTCGAAATGTATTTAATAAATAGTATTTATCATCACTGAAAATTGAAAAGTTTAATAATTTCAATCAAAAAGGATCCTGAATTCTACTCCTTTCTGCTCAAATATCAATGGCATTCTAGCATAGCATGATAGCAAACATGGATAGTTTTTGATTCACTATCAAAAAAGAATCATGAAAAAATGAGCATAGAAGTATCGAAAGGGTTAACATGGATGTTGAAAATTTACGATTCTATTATTTCAGCAGTTTCCCCATTTCTTATTACAATTTTAACTAAATAAGTTGAGAATTTGCATTTTCTATAAAATAAACTCAATTATTCCATCAAAAACTCGAGAAGATTGCACTGTATTTCGAGTTGGCGCCAAGTTTCTATTTCTATTAGTTGATTCCAAAGTGACTTTCAAGGGTCACAAAGATTTGATTTATCTTACTTACTATCGTGTGAAAGTCATATTTCGATTTCTTTACTAGATGAAAAAGACCTTTTGATGCAAATAAAGTTCAACTTAATTAAATAATTGACAGGTTTAGGAAGCCATTTTCATAAAGAGAACCACTGCACCTTCTAGATGAAACGATAGAATTTTTGTGTTCATTTGTTTTTTTCGTTGAGAGTTTTTAAAAATCTTTTGAATAAAACTCGAATTCTCGAGAGGTGAAAGACGAAAGAAATGTTCATCATCTTTTGATATCATAAATGATTCATTCTCGTAACGCTTTGTTCTTTCATAAAAGATAATTTGACATTTTTTCTTGTACGTTGTAATATCCTTGAATCGGATAACCCAAAACAAGCCATGAAACATCCTCAATATAAATGTATGATATCATAGATCAATTTGTAAAAGATGAATTTATCAATCAACCAGTTCATCTCTGCATAAAATTTATCTTCCCTGTTTAGATATTTAGTCATAGTCGAATCTTTATTATTACTCTAGAGTTCTTTGAGATTAGAAGGGATTAGATTCAGCTAGAAGAATTTCTTCCAGAATTCTCATTTGATATTCAGTCATACTTGGCTTTTTCATTCTCCATGTTTATCTGATACAGGTTCATCTCAATATATCTCGTTTTTATTAGCTTAGCTTTAATCATGAACTGGAGTATTGTCAAAATTCTTTTCTTGAATTTCCCTAACTTGACTTTAGATTTTATTTATTTTCTTACAGTATGGAAGTTGTAAAACAGGGAGTGTTAATGAATTTAATTTCTTTCTTATTGAAGTGGTTATTTATCCTTTTGATTTTCATATTTTTCATTTTGGTCTTTAAAAGGTAAAAAAAATAGCTAGTGAAAACTAAAAATTTAATCAAGCTTGTAAATGTCAAGGCAAAAATTCTTACCAGAAAGTCTAGCCCCACCAAAAGGTTGTTGGCCAACAACAGCGCCAGTTGATTGAACATTTATGTAATAGTTTCCAGCAGCATCATACAACGTATCAAGTGTTTTTTCGATAAACTTTTCATCTTCAGCAAATATGGCTCCAGTCAGAGCATAATCGGACTTTTCATCAATCATCTTCATAATTCCATCAACTTCTTTATCTGGATAAACAAAGGCTGTGGCTATGGGACCAAATATATCATCCTAAATGAAAAAAATATTAATCTAACCAAAGAGTACAAGGAATAGTATTGTCTGATAGAAAGTCGAAATCTATTCAGATTTATTGACGTAGGATTGCATTCCTGAAGTGATGAAAAATCTCTCAGTACGTTGTTATTTTATCATAGATTCTTTTGAACCATTTATTCAATTCGTGAGAAATATTATTAATTTTAACAGGAGGATTTTATTTACAAATCTGTATTAAAGAAGGCGTGTCAAGACAATAGCTGTAGTAATATGTTTTCAAATCAAGTATATTTAAATACTAAAATTTACTTAAGATTTACTTAATTAAGATTATTATTATTATTGGTGACCAAAAGATGAATAGATCAGATATTAGTATATCTAACCTTCATTAATTTGTTCAAGGGGTCTTTGGTACGGTACAGAGTGTTTTGAATGAAGAAGCCATTGGAAGAATCCTTTGTTCCGCCTGATAATAGTTGGACCTGATCAGAATTATCTTTGGCCCAGTCAATGTAGCTTGAGATTTTTTTCATTGCCTAGAAATATAAGTATATGAATACATCGTCCAAAATGAATCATTCAATTAGTTTTTTTAGATCAAACTCACTGTTTCACTTATGACTGGTCCAGTAAAAGAATCATCATCAAGGGGTGACCCAACTTTTAGGGTTTTTATTTTCTCAAACATCATTTCACTAAATTTAGACCACATACTTTCCGGGACAAAGATTCTACTACAAGCAGAACATTTTTGACCAGAAAACTGATAAGCTGAATTTATTGTGTAATCAACAGCTTTCTCCAAATTAGCCGAGGTATGAATTAGATGGAAATTTTTGCCACCACATTCACCGGTGAGTCGTGGAAATCCTCGGTAATTTTTTATGTTATTATTTACAGTCTTTGAGATATCTTGAAATACACTGTAAATTAAAAATTAAATCAAATTACAGTTTGCTTCCAGTAAAGTTGATTCCGGCTAGCATTGGACTGGATACGATTGTTTTCATAAAAACGTGTGGATCTGAGGGTACAAAATTGACAACTCCCGCTGGAAGACCAGCTTCCCGCATTATTCTAAATAGTATTATCTAAAGAGAATTACTTGTAAAAAGTATAATTTGATAAAATTGCACTGTCACTTGGCTTAAACAAGACAGAATTACCCATCATTGCAGGAGCTGACACCAAATTCCCTGCAATAGCTGTAAAATTAAATGGTGGGATAGCAGCCCAAAATCCTTCACAACCACGCAGTCTAAAACTATTCTTTATGTTTGATAGGCTAATTGGCTGATATCGGCTATGCTCAAGTGCATGATAAATATTGAAACGTAGAAAATCAATAGTTTCACAAGTACTGTCGATTTCTGCTTGGTAGATATTCTTACCCTGGCCAAGCATAGTGGCAGCCATCAAGTCGTAACGGTATTTACCAGCACAAAGATCTGCAACTTTTTCGAATATCCTCAAACGTTCTTCGAGAGGAATGCGAGTCCATTGATTTCGAGCTTCGATAGAAACATCAATTGCTTCTTTAAGTTGTTCTTCGCTTGCATGGTAATAATTAGAAAGAGTATGGGAATGTTCGAAAGGCTAAAGTTTATAAGAAATATTTCACTCACGATTAATTGTTTCTTTGCAAATTTTGATTTCAATTCTTTTTCTCCGATACAAATAGGAATTTCATTTGTATTTTTGAGTCTTTTAAGAGCTTCATCAAGTTTTTGGCGATCTTCTGAGCCTTTTTTGTACTCACGAATAGTTTCGTTTTTTGGAAGGGCAATGCTAATTCCTCTTGAAGAAATTTTTTGAACTGGTCTCAGTAAATTCATAATAAACACAGATGTATATACAAGCAGAAGTGACTTGGTAAAACAAACCCATTGTTTGGATTCTAGGTGTTATAATTAAACTATCTTAATAGCTCTTAATTTGAAACCTTATTGGTTACGTCAGCTAAATTTCCTAAAGTTATCATGCGAAGATCCATGAGCAAATTTCCTCCAATAGATAAAAATCCCTTTCATAATGAAACTATGATCAGCTTGGATGATCAATATCTTAGTTCTTCTTCGGAATATTCTTCAGTTTTTTCAGCTTCTCGTCAACCAAGGAAACGAGCAAAATTAGACTTTCTTACCGAAGAACAAAAGACTATGAGAAGGAAAATTCTTAATAGAGAAGCAGCCCAAAAGGCTCGGGATAGGAAAAAAGATCTTATAGACTACATGGAAAAAGCCCTTGCTAATCTTTCTCAAGAAAACCAAATTCTCAGACAAAACAATAAAGTATTACGGGAGAAATTCCTACAGCAAGAAAATAGACTTCAACGCATGGAGCAGGAATTCAAGAGCGTAGTTCAACGTTTAGAATCTAGTCAAGATCTTTCAAAGACTAATAAGACAAAAATCATACAACTAAATCATCAGTCAAAGGTTAAGATTGAGCCTACTTGTGAGTCAGCAGTACTCTCAGTCTCTCAGCAGCAGGGAATGGTTCTCTTTCCTTTACTGATGATTGTATCAAGTCTGTTATTCAAACCAGAGCCGCTCAGTCATCAAGAATCCCAAAAGCTGTAAGTTTACACTAGTTTAAATTCTTTTTTTCCATTATTTCTAATAAAACTATTCTTGTTTTCAGCCTCAAAGCTTTCAACAGACTAGACCAGTCAGTAATAAGAGAAAGGCAATTCTTTCAGAAGAATCCTGCATTGTTGAAGAAAATCCAATTGTTGAAATCTATTCTGAGGAAGAAGCATGGAAAATGGAAGCCCAAATTAATCCACTTTTGAGTAATATCGAAGAGGAGCCATCTCTTTTTAATGATATTCTTGAGGTTTTGACTACAACAGAGGAACAAGCTATTGATGATTTTGTTAGTAAACAGTGCATCTCGAATTCTTCTTCGTCTTATCTTGATTCTAATGCTTCGGCCACTATTAATCTAGATGAAATCATTGACTGCATCGATCAAGATATTGAAATGGCCAATCATGACTCATTGAAGGATTTATGGCCGGAAATCTCTACACCATCTACAGTCAATTGTGATTTCGGAGATGACTTTGATCTTCTCTCCTCTAATGACAATTTCAACTATAGAAACAATAATCTGTCCTCGAAACAATCTGCCTCTCTCTATTCTCCCGATACATCTTCATCCTCATTTGATGACATCAATGATCTCGTTAATCTAATTTAACCCATAATCAAACTAGAGATATTTTTTACCAGTGATACATTTTTTTCAAATATTTGAAATCATTTTCTCTTGTACATATTCTTTAATTATTTATTGCTGTGAAAATATACATGCTTGTTCGAATTAATTCAATTAGTTTTTATTGACTATTTTCCTTTCCACAATACCATGGGTACTATATCCCATAACTACCTATTGTTCTCAAATAATAATACCTTATGAGAGATGGTTACATGTTGAGAAATTCTAATTTAACAGTCTGAGTCTACGAGTAAAATTTTTAACATGCTCATTGTACTACTTTTGAGTGTACTCTTGGTACATGTCCATAGTCAGAACCCTCTCGGATTTCCCTGCTACAATCAATCATGGGTTTATGATGAAAACTCTGGGAAATGTATTACATTCAACTATGTAAGAATGAATTGGATGAATGCTTCATCGAATTGTAACGGTGTCCTAACTGGACTATCTAGTGCCAGTGTTGGATTGAATAATCCAAGATCCCTTGTCAATGTCTATGAGCACATACTACTCATGAACAAATATTCAAATCGAGAAAAAATTTGGGTCGACATAAAATTCAGTGAGTTAAAAGAAGAAAAACTAAAAAAATTATGAATCTGCTAAAGGTGTCAAATAAAACCCATTCTTTGATTTAGAACCAATATTATTATTATTATTAGATTTATTAAAATTTAAATCTTCTTACAAGTAAAAAAATTTTTAAATAGAAGAAAATTGCTTTGATACATGATGGAATCTGAAATCTTCAATCTTTTTCCAAGATTTTTCGATAAAATTGAAAAATTTAAGATCAAAAGCGTCTCATTCCCCTGAAGAAGGTACTTGACTATCTTGGAAACATCTATTGTAGAATCTCATCTTGAATATTTTTGTGTTAATTTTCAAAAAGTACAATCTAAATTTAAATTTCAGATGGTTCTCAATATATTGACGGCGATTCGAATCCAGTTAACATGAGCTATTCCCAGACAATTATAAATCCGAGTAATGCTACTGGATGTTTGTCTCTGAATTATCAATACCAATCACAGATAGAAACCAATTGGACCTCAAACTATTTCTTCAAGGTGGAAAATTGCTCTGAACCAATAATGTTCTATTGCCAGCATAATGGTAAGTTTCAACAGAGGAAAATCAGAGATTTAAGTTTAATCAACAATCAATAGTTTCTTTCTTTCTAGAGCGAAAGTTTAAAATATCATGGAAATAACTGAAGAATTTAGGGTTCAATTGTTTTTCGGTTTAATATACGAATTCTTATTGGCGAAATAAAATATTTTAGTTTTTATAGTCGGCTGCGAAACTCATTAACCGCCCTTGTTAAAGAAACTGCGGTAAAATTTTGATTTTTCCATTTTCTTTACATTAAATAAAATTTGAAGCTTGTGAGCTGAACAAATTTTACACATAAATACACGAGTTAAACGGAAAACTAAATGCACCAATGAATTTCTTGTAAAATTTTGATCTCTTTACATATATTTCCCGCGAAATATCAGTTTGAGCGAAAAATAATAATATTACGCTTCTGTTTCTTCGGACAGGAGTGGCCAATGATTTTCGAAAGCCTAAAGAATCATAAAGATCAAAGATTAGTTTGAAAATGTAATGTAAATGATGGAATTTTAATGTCTACAGCAAAACGGTGTAGTAATCCGCCAGGAAATTTTAATCCGAACACGAATCGTTTGACAAAAAGTATTGTGTATCCCTTTCAATTGGTTCAGTCACAATGTCTATCTGGTTATTATCCGAGAGAATCAACTCAAGAACAACCAAGTACAGATAACTTCGTCAATTTAACCTTGAGTCGTGACCAGTATTATTGTCTTGCTAGCCGAAGTTCAAGTGCAGACCAAGATCCAATGACAATAACTACATTCTTTCAATATTCCGGTTTCAACATAACCGAGTGTACAGGAGTTCAATGCAATTTTAACAGCCTTGATGTTCCCTATCTGGAGACAAAATTTTCACCTAGTCAAAATAGATTCTACAACTACGGAGATGTCATACCAATGTCGTGCATGATTGGCTTTGTAGCATACAACGATTCGACAACACGGCGGACAAGCCTTGTCTGCGAGCAAGGCCAGCCAAACTCTCCGATTGGCGTTTTCTTTCCCATGAATCTTCAGCCTTGTGTTAGTGAGTGGTCATTGTTCATCGTTTTGATTTAGAATCCAAGGTTAAAAGTTGAAATTAAGATCCATAAAGATGAAATCTGAAATAAAATAAAGCCAAACTTTCTACCAACTTAAATAAAAGGATAAAAATTTTCAAGATCTTTACGCGTATAAAAAGAACCACAAACTGCTTCAAAACTTGATACATCCCACAATGAAGGGGGTGTGAATCAAGTGATGAATCATCCCAAAATTAAATCATTATTAAAATAAAAAACGTTTTTAATTTTTATTTTCATAATTTTAACTTGAATTCACATTATTTCTTCTAAAAAAGTTGCAAAAATGATTTGAAAGTTTGTTTATTTCCCTATTTTTGTGAATATAACAATTCCGATCGGTTGAAAATTTTTTTCATTTGAAAATTACAGAGGCATAAAAAGATATTTTGAGGAGAAATTTTTTTTTGTAATAAAAATTTTCTATTTGATCTATATCGAAACTAAAATACTTGATTAATTTTATCACATTGATGAGCGTTTTTAGTCTAAGAATGCGCTTATTCTATTAGCTTCAAATAGTCAAACGGTGTTTCTTTTTTCCGAATCAGTAAAAAATGATCTAAAATTAGTTTTATAATAAAATTTATTAAATATTAGAATTCTCAGCCATGGTCATCCAAATTGTCTTCACACGCCTTCTTCAGTGGTACGACAAGTTTATCAAAAACAAAATACTATTTATATACTCTCATGATTTGTAATAATACAAGACTGTTATTATTCTATTCTCTCATCTGATTGGACAAAACTGATAGGGATGAAATCATGAAAGTATATAAATAGTATTTTGTTTTTGATAAACTTGTCGTACCACTGAAGAAGGCGTGTGAAGACAATCACCGTCGAAACGTTTGGATGACCATGGTGTTTCTTTTTGTTGTGATTTTTGCTTTTTAACTTAATTTTTATTGTTAGTGGTTGAATGTGATGCTGAAAAAATGTTGAAAATGTTGCCAAGGAAAGCTTCATTTACAGAGGCCAGAAGTCAAATAACTGGACAAACATTCTCCAGTTTCCAAATAAACCAATTCAATATGAACGGCAATGTTGTGAAAATTTCCTGTAACGATGCCACCTTTTTCCTGGACCGTACACGTCATAAAACAATCCAGTGTAACTTCATTGAGAATTCCACAACAATCGCCGACTGGGCGGGTTATGATACCACTGTAATGCCGTTGCCGGATTCATGTTATCGTGAGTTTTTATCTTTCAGTTCTTGAGATATCCTTTGAGATATTAATTCTATAATCTGTATGCAGCAATAACATGTTTGGCTAGCGACATTCCGACAAGGAAAAAATTGAATCAGAAAATTGAATTTGTCTATAAAACCTTTGATGGAATTGTCAGTAACGAAACACTTCATCCAAAGTTGGAATACAATTATATGGATTCCTTGACGTTTAAATGTCTTGACGGATTCGAGACTATTGAAAGTGCTCAGCATATTACAACTACATGTTCTTTGTCTGGTAAATGGGTCCCGTTCCCGGCTGGATGTTTGAGTAATAATCGAAATAAATTATATTTTCATGCTCAGTGTGTGAATGCTTTTGTTTTTAATTCCAGAAATCGAACTACCAATCAATGTGACAAATGGAGTAAAATTTGAGTCCCAAGCCAAGGAAGCTCATATGGGCTCAGCTGTTGGAGGATTCACACTCGCCATAGTGGGCATATTTGTTGCGATTATAATTTTCCTGGATCTCACCTCTGCTCTCAGAGATATTCGATTATTCATAAATAATTTGAAATTACAAAAGAGACGAATTGCTCGATTTTTCAATGAAAAGAAGAAGGCCAAATAACTCAAAATGGAAAGAAAATATTATTCAATTCAAAGACTTATTATTTACATCAAATTGTCATAAATTTTATAAATGCACAATAAATTCATTATTATCGTCTACATTGATTTTGATTGGTTGAAATTTGTTTCATTTGATTACTAAATCGTACTGTCTTCTGATTGGTCAATTTTGAATTCTATTTATTATATTGGTAACTGTTTCACGTATTGAGGAAATGAATATAATTCTTGAGAATCAGTTCAAGAATAATGCTTATGCGAATAATTCTCCTCATAATAATCTCGAGTTATATCAGCGATTCGAAGAAAACCAGGGAAATAGTCCAGCGTATCCAATGTGACTTATTATGCCAGAGGATATACCAATATGAGGAGGAATTTTCGAAGAATGTGAGTTGACTTTTTCCTCTAACGTGTGAAATTCAGTGTCAGGAATCATGCCATGAAGCAAGTTTGAATCATCTGCACTCCGGCTTATCCAATGAAGTGAGTTAAATTTCAATCAATAACACAGATTCATTTTATCATCTAAATTAAAAAAAAATTTAGCCTACAGTTTCATGCCATAAGAATTTGAGACATTTTTCCGGTAATCTTTAAGATATTCTTGAAAAAAACATCCATTGCAACTACCATATGAACTTGATTAATGTTAGTACCAAAAAGACCACAAAAGGTTTTTTATAATTTGAAATTTTGGCTGAATTAAAAAATTTTATTTCATGTTTGAATAAGAAGCGTTAGGGGTTTTAGTGTAAACGTGCTAAAAACTATTCAATATTGGTTTATTACTGAAATTTCAATAGCTAAACTTGGTCTTAGCTTGAACAGATCATTTTCGAAGTGATGAAAATTTATCTTATTTAAGCGTCTTTCGGACTAGTTAGAATTGAATCGATTCATTGATTGATACGGGCTAATTATTAGTTTTTATAAAACTTTATGTCGTTAACCATTAAATTTATTTCGATCGGAAAGGAAGCCAAATCTGTAATTAAAACCATTTTCTTCACATAATATTCAAGAAGAAATTCTTCAAAATTTCCCCAAAATATATTTTGCTCACTTCATTAGTTTGTTTAATTCAAAATTTTTTTTGCAGTAATCCTGATTTGAAATCCACTCAAATAAATTCACTACAGAAAAGCAATAAAAAAACATGTTCAAGTATTTTCTAAAAGTGCACAGTGTGAATAAGAAATGTTTTCTATACATTACTTGTTGATTTGACTATTTTCCAAAATTGCGAAATATTTTTATTACTCTAGATTAATCAATTTTGAGCGATTATTTAAGCCCCCTTCACAAATATTTTGATTCCACGCCAGTTAATGAGTCGGTGTATTTGTAGATATCTCATTATTTTAAATTTTTTGATGCTCAGTACTGGAAGGTTGGCGTTATATCTATTAAAATAATTTTTTTCTTGATACAGTAGTTCAAGTCAGCCCACGTCAGGCCTAGATAAAGCTCTTGTCTTATTCTGATCCTGAAAATCAACTTTTGATCACTCACTCACTTTGAAATTATTAAAATTTTCAGTTCAAAGTTCGAAAAAATGGGATTTTGGCGCCAAATTGAAATTTGAAAAATGATCATATTTTTCATAAGAAAATTTTTTTTCAGAATTTTTTCTTCAAATGGTGAAATTGGGGAACATGAGTAGGATTCCAAAAAATCTTTAACATCAATTGATGAAGAATCGAGTTTTTCATATCAATTAGCTTCATGTTGATAAAATTATCTTATCAACTCCATGATGAATTGAGTTGTTAAAAATGCCTCAATTTTTTATCGATATTGAGGTCTGAAGCAATGAAAGGCTGATTTTTGTCTGGAATCAACGAGAATTTTGAAAAATTTGTAAGCTGTGATATTTTAGAAATTCAAAAAATTACCTAATTTTTGTCAGTTTGATTTATTTTCTATTTTATTATGAGATTCAATAGGTAATTTTGTCCCTGACTATCCAGAGAAAAATATTGAGTATTTTTGTGCAAATAATTAATTCTCAACTATAAGAAAGTATTAAGGATTAAAGTCGTTCTGGAAATAGTCTTCGCCGTAGATTTGATGCTGCTGCTGCTAAGAATACGATTTTCTAGGTAATTTTTCATTTCTAACCAATTAAATGATTGCAAGTTTTATTATTATCAGAGTCCTAGGTTATTTCTCAAATATATTAATACAATATAAGTTTTATTAATTCATACAAGAAAAAGTTTTAATGATTAAAAAGATTTGGGAAATTTTCTCTTTTCACTGATCAAAATTCCCTCGAGAGTTTTATGAATGCGCAATATTTATGTTAAAAATCCATTGTAATTTCATAAAATATCCCCAATCCTCAATTAGTATTACTATGCTCAGAATGTGAACTTTGATTCATTATCAGGTCAACTGATTCGCCATTGTATGTGTGTTGTATGCTCTACCATTGTGTAGCTGCTACATACATATAGTCATCATGAGTTCATTCTAAGGGAACTTTACACTCGAATAGTTTTTTCTTCCTCTTTATATTTATGCATTGAGTCTTCTTCATCAATAGATGGGATTATTATTGTATTGAACAGAGATTTGCTCATTCAGTAGTGGTATGATGTATGACTGCTATAGATGGTTAAAATCCTTCAAAAAGATTTTCTGTATGATCCACAAAATCTTAGATAGACCAATTCTTTACTTTATCAATTGCCAAAATATAAAAATACGATCATTTTTCAAATTTAGATTTGGCGCCAAATCCCCACTTTTCGAACACTGAGTGAGAAGAGGGTGGGGGCTTCAATGATCGAGGAATCGAACTTCAACTTCAAAAACGATAATAAGGTGAATCCTTTGATCGCCAGCTTTAGCAATTTTGATTTTTTTGTCTAATTTTGATCATAATAAACTTCTTTAGACCTCAATGTTCGAAAAATAACTGGAATCTTGAAAATTTTCTACATTTTAATGAAGAAATTGAGATATTTGTAAAAATCATAGATCAATTTGCTTTAGTAATCAATGAAAATTACTCATTTTATTGTATCCCAAGAATCCATTGTTTAAATTATCCGAAATAAAGATCCCGCTACAGATTATAAAACAAAACAGAGTAAATAAAATGATTGATAAACTCTTTAGTTAAATGTAGAGTCTGGAGCGGTGTCTATATTCAAATTCAAAAGTTCAACATTTCCGATATATTCTACTTTAATTCTTAATTTTACCAAGAAATTCTTTTTTCTCTCTCTTGGATTTACTTGAAGAGATTTAGTATTCATGGTCTCTTGAGAGATTAAAATATCATTTCCCCAAAATTTTACAAAGAATACCACCTAAACTAGACGGGAGAGAACGATTTGGGAATCTTTACTAGTTCTTGCCTTGTATGTGTTTGAATCATCCGGATGTACAAATGACACGATAATCCTGATGACCGTCTTTTATTTCCCAGAAATGAAGGAGAAATAACTTTATTTGAGTACAGTTAAACATTTCCGGAATCGTTGAGCAAGCAATGGGCATTGATAATTTCTTTACTGAGAAACATAAACGTCTCATTATACATGTAACTATTTTGTCACGCTGTGAATTATTCTGATAACATGATAAATTATCAAGTTTGTTGTATATTAAGAGAATCCTATCATGCTTAGATTATTCCTTTACTATTTTGTATTCACTTGAATAAGTCTTTTAAAATATGTTTATTACAGATTACAAAAAAGGTACTATGAAAAAAGAGGTGCGAACGGTTTGAGCTTAGTGGGTATAAATATAGATTTGATTTGAAATAGGGTCTGGTCACAAGTTCGTGAAATTTTCAAGAATTTTTCAATGCATCTTTTCATCTTCTTTTTACTCCTCAAAGACCAAAAGATGTAGAGCAATTCTCATTTCCATTTTGAGTTTGATCATTATGTTCAGAAAATAGAATTTAAAAAAATATCAATTTATTCAAATATTTAATTTCTTATACTTAAATAGAGTATTCGATACGAAAGTAACTTAATACTATACTGCTATCGAATTTTGTCCGAATTCCGTGTTCTTTTTCATTAAAATTACAAGTTTTCAATCAGCCAAAAATATGTGATAACAAAGGTGACGAAATATTATTTAAAGATTTTTAGAAAATTGCAGTCAAAATGATGAAAAAATCACTTTCCTTTGAATAACTGGTGATTCCTGAAATCCCATTTATTAAATTTTCTCTACGTCCAATAGTGATATCAAAATATAACTTTTTTATCAAAATTTTGAATTATTTTTCCTTGAAGAGTTTGTAAAAATTATAAAATATTCCTATATTTATATTGATCGAGTGTCTTTAGACTTATTTCTTTGAAATTTTATCAAATCCTTTTAAATTTGCTTGTTTCATTCAAGTAAGAAAAGGCTACTCCTAGATATTTATCGTAGTTTACATTACAGATTTGACTTAATCATACAAACAATATTGCCTGTTGTATATTTAGGAAAATGAATTCACAAGTACACTTTGCTGTAATAAATTGGAAACCAAAAATTTTCACTGAATATATACATATTATTCAGCCTTTTAAAATTTTTTTCATATGGGAAATTCAAAATGTAATAATGCTGTGTATTTATTCATCCACGTTTCCCTTATAACAGAACCCGCGCCAACCCCCATATTGTGCATTTAAACAAAAATATATGTAAATTTATTATTAATCATGTGAAATTTTCAGGTCGAGCTTTTGTTATTTTCCAAAAGAAAAAAATGTACTTTTTCTCTGCTAACGAACCAACTTTATAAACAAAATACTGTATTTTGTAGTCACTTTAGAAAAGGCCTTTTAGTAAAGTAAAGTATTAAAACCACCTTGTTTTTAAAAACGCCACCTACACCAGTGAATAAAAAAGGCTTTAAATTTGAGAAAGAAAATGTTTTTATTTGATGTTACCATTAGAATCCGTATAAGCTTCATTCTCAAAACCTATAGATTTGAAAGTATACGACAAAATAACGACTGCAAATAAAACTAAAGACTAGCTATAGAATAGAAAAATGTTTATTTAACAATACATGTGTTAGCATTTAAGTCACAAATTTTCATCGAGTATAAATTTCTTGTACATAAAGCTAGTTAATATGAAGATGGGAATTTATGATTTTTACAAAATTATAAATCTTTTCATCAAGAAATCGAATTTGATCAAGATTTTTTGGAATCTAGATCGTAGGTTCCACTTTCAGGATCTGAAGAAAAAAATAAAATTTTAGGAAAGCTATGGCATATTTCAAATCTAGCGATGGCGCCGAATTCCAATTTTTTTGAACTTTGAGTTGATAATTTTTGTTGATTTAAAAGTGAGAGAGTGATCAAAAGTTGATTTTTAGGATCACGATTAGTCAAAGAAATTTCTAAATCTTTTATATTCAGTCTTTTAATCGTATTTGGTAATCGATTATAATATATAATTATTCTTTTATATATGGCAAGTTCAGAGCAAATGTTTCCTTCGGCTAAATTCAGAAGAGTTTGATGAGGCGACCTTGGTTTGTATTCATCTTTTTGTAGCGATTTATCAACATCAAACTTTGGAAATCTCTTCTTATACTCAAGGATTGGTTCTTATGTCTGATTAATTGTTGGATTTCAGGCGCTATATTTCCCCTGAACCGTCTGAATGTACGTTGTATTCTTCTCGAGTAATAATTGGCCTCTGGATTCCAAATTGCCGATCCATGTTCAATAACTGGTCTTGCATAGACCATATAAGAACAACTTCATTTTCTCTATTTTTATTGTCCGATTTATCATCATGCATCTGGTTTTGAACTTCTTCAGGGCATCTTTCATCTGTTCTTCAAAGTCGAACGACGAGTTGTATTTTAGACCAAGGTCCTTGACATTAAGGTTCTGACTCAGAACTTCTGAGCAATGTTTTTATCATCTAATCTAATAGAGAAAGAGGTAATCTGTTGTTCAAATGGTAATATAAAAAAGGACTTATCTTGATTAGGCTGTAATCCGAGTTCATTCAGATGTTGATTCAACATTGTTGAAGGATCAATTAAATAAATTCAAGACTTTTTTTTCAGAAAAACTTTCCAGAAGGCTATCAGACAGGTTTAAATCTGATCAAAGATATTCTGAATGAACAGAAATCAATGGAATGTCCAGAATTAAGCCAATCGCCTTTGAACTATGATACGGCATCAGGGTCAGAAAGTATCTTTATGAGTTGTGTTGATTCATGTCAAGTAGATGAAGATTGCGAGGAATATTATGAGAAGTGTTGTCCTTCTAACTGTCGTAAAACCTGTACAAAGGTGAGAAAATTTTAATTCTTCACATTCTAATACCGAACTTTGTGGAGTATAAAACTACACCTCCATTCATTAGTGTAATTCACATTTTTTCAATAAATAAATATCTTGTCATTGTACTTTGAAGTAAGTCTACTAGATCCTGGTAAAAAATTTTGTCTAAAAGAGATTTTTAGATCAATACGAAGAGTGTATGTAGACTCTACATTGTAGAGTGTGACAAAATTACCAAATCTACTCTGATGATGAGATTTGCAACGTGTTGCGATAAATAAAATCATTGTTTTCTTTTAGTTCTCAACTCATAAGGAAGGTTAGATGAAATTAGCGTATATTTGAATGATTAACGTCGAGTCTCTTCAGAATTTCAGTTTTTCTTATTGGTACAAATAAAATACAAACGAATTTTTATTCTTATGCTAAATAAAATTGAAAATTCACTAAAATCTATGGAAACTTATCATTACTTAGATAAGCTTTATTGACACAAATAAATCATCAATAAAAGCGAATAAAATATCTTTTAATGCAAGAAAAATAGATTTAAATTTTATCAAAATGTCTATTACACTTCAATGAACTAAGTTCCATTATCAAAAGTAATTTATGAACCGCTTTTTCTCCAAGGCTTCTTCGAATCATACCACAAATTTGGTCAACGTAGACTCATCCTTTGTTAAAATAGAAGAGTTAAGGCTAACTGTCGACATAAAACCCCGGACAGATGAAAAAACTCTTTATTTGATTCAAGCTAAAATGTGTGATGAAGAAATATTCAACTCGGACACGGCCACACCTTGGAAGACTATTTATATAGTGAGTTCAGAATTTATTTTCATGCTTCTTATCATGTTAAAAAATAAGCATTAGCAAAGAAAATATATTAATTTCTTGAAAAAAATTTGATTTTGCTCATAGATTGGAAGTGAAATAATTCTAGAGCCCTGTAGTGTTCAAAATTTCACTTCTTCAGTAATAGTTTCATTATTTGCTATGGAATATTCGATGAAGCTATATTTTTTTCTCGTTGAAACTAGAATTCTGTACACAAATTGTGTAACACAATGTACCCATTCATAAGATGAAAACCTATGACCGATGAAAATCAATGATTTACTCTGATTGGTTTAAGAATAATTATCCAATAATATTCGAGTTGAATCAAAAACTTTCTTCGTTCCTATACACGTTAACAGGCTTCAATGGGTTGGTAATTTCAATATTTGGTTATCTAAGAGATTCGAACAGACTGAAGACAACCATGATTTTATCATGGATAAGAAAGAATGGCTTTTTATTTTTATGTTTGGTATTATTTACATTGTTTGGTGAGCAAATTAAGAAGCTAAAAATAGCAGAATTTTAGCAAAATTATTTCAGAAACTAAAACTGAGACAAAAGCATGCTTTACATCATTCTAATCAGATTTCATTGCTTATTTAACATACTAAAAATAGAAAAAATAGTATTTTGACCGCCCTATAATTATTAATAATAAATTGTAAATAAGTCATAGTTTATTCGAGAGAATATTAGTTCTTCTTCTATTAACGTGGTTTTCAAACTATTTTCAGTTTCCTAAAATATAAAGCTTTATGATTTGAGAAAGCTACCTATCCCATAGATGACTATAGTTTGAGCGAGTAAAGATTGGAATAAAGATTGGCCATCAAATTATCTACCCCTTTTTTTCTTAATTCTGCTTGAATAATTATGCAAATTGAAAAGTGAGATATTTAGATTGATTCTCTTTCTATGTAGAAGCTACATTTACATCAATTTTTGACCTTAACTGTTCAGCATAGAGAAAATTCACCTTTTATCAATCAAGGGAAATAAAATTTGGAATTACAAGGTAGAAATCCGTACCAGGTTACCTTATTTAAAATGTACATTAGAGGAGAGAGAATTTTTAAGATAAAAAATAGCCAGTTTAGGTGTCAGATAACACGTGTAACGTACACAGGATGTAAAATTTAACTTTCTCATTCCTTCCAAATAAATTCTTTGTACAATGTGATGTGAAACCCTTCATGTTTCAAATCATCTTTTTTCATCAGTAACATCAGATAATTTCTAAACATACAAAGTAATTATTATCATACTGATTTCGAAGTTCAGCTTAGGAATCTGAGTTATAATTCATTATCTAAAAATTCATTAGCTGTAAAATGATTTTTCATTTATGAGAAATGTTTGTGTTATTTACGGGAGAAATATTAAAATCGCCTTAAAATGAGAGTGTACGAAAGAAGACGATGATTTTGATCTCCCCAAAGGTACAGTCTAAGAGCTAAGGATTTAAATATTTTGATAAATATTCGTATTCAATTTCTATCCCGATATATTACTGAAATGTGAGAATATTTTCAATGCAAAAGAAGTTAATATGAAGATGGGAATTTAGGGATTTTACAAAATTTACAATTTTTCGTCAAGAATTCAAGTCTGATCAAGTTTCTCTGTAATCATGATCAAGAAGAAGAAAAATTTTTAAAATGAAATAATGGGATATTTCAAATACCGAGTTAGCGCCAAACTTACATTTTTTGAACTTTGAGTCAAAAAATTTTGCTAAAACCAAAGTCAGAGAGTATTCAAAAGTGAATTTTTAGAATCCCAATAAGAGAAGAAAACCGATCATCACCATAAAACTTTAGAAAATCTGTCATTTTTCTGGGATTTTCGAGCGTCAAAATTACATCGATTTTCAAGTAGGGAAAACGATAGGAAGAAAAATTCAATTTTCACACAAGGATGAGGGGATTCTTAAAAAATCTGATCCAGCATATTTGATTTCTTTGTCTAATCGTAATCCTAAAAAACATCCTATTTGAGATCAACAAAAATTTTCAACTCAAAGTTAAAAAAATGGAAGTTTAGCGCTAACTCAGGATTTCGAATGTCTCAAAAACATCTTGATCAAACTTGAATTCTTGATGAAAAAATTGAGAATTTTGTAAAAACCATAAATTCTCATCTTCATATTAATTAGCTTTAAATCGAAATCAGTGGGACATTCTCTTAACACAAAATAGTCAAATGCATTAATTAATTTGTAAGCTGTACGAGTGAGCGATGTATTTTATTATCAGATTCTCTAGGTTAAATATGATACATTATTTATGCTGATCGTAAAAACAAGAGAGTGTCCAATGTTTTCATTTATCCAGATCACAAAATAACAATTTTTTATAACCTTCAATCATGAACTTGTGCGCATAACTAGAGGACTGGTTATGAAGGATGAATCACTTGGATAATCATTTTATGCACTTGTGTTACTTGAATAAATCCAGGAGAAGCATGATCACTTCTCTTGGAAGATGAAGCTTGGAAGAGAATCTTGATAACAATATTTCAACATGCCTAAAGATGCATTCTTTAAAAGCATTCTTTTCTCACTTCAAGGACAACTTAATAGCAGTAGCTTATGAGCCATGTTTTCCTTAAAATGATAAATCTTTTAAAGGCAAAAGGTCAGAATTTACCTTGACATCCCTTTTATAATAAATCCTTATTCAACTTGAATCAAAACGAGACTGTATATTATAGTAGGCCAAATTTTTTCAACTTCCCAGCCTTAATCTCATTTTCAGATAATCAAAAACAAAGCATTATTTCCCATAGAACCATACAATTTCGAGTTTGTTCTAATATACTAAATCTCGATTGAAAATGACAATTTTTGAACGCGCGCCCATATTTTTTCAATAAGATTTTCCAATAGTTTTTGCAGCATTTTTAATAAAATTAGGGCTTGTAGTAAAAATTAGGCATTTTTTCACACGTTGAAAGAAATTAGGTGTATATTTTGAGTATTTATGGGAAGATGGGGTTTTTGTATATCATCAACAATTTTTGATTAAGGCCTGGAACATTGTTTGGGAAAAATAAAATTTTGTATTACTCTACTGTATATCATTCTCTTGAGATCTTTGGTCTATTACTCGTAGAAAAAATTATAAAAAAGATTAAAAAAATAATTATTTTCAAAATACTCTAATATAAAAATGGGAATTTATTATCGAGATATCGAGCTACAAATCAAGATTTTTTGGAATCATGAGGCTCACTTTAACGATATAAGGAAAGAAAATGAAAAAAACTTTAAAGAAAAGTATGACACGTTTCAAATCTCGAGTTAGAGCCAAATTCTGTTCTTGGTACCTTTGAACATATTATTTATTTTATTCTTAGACGGAGAAAACTAGTTTGACCCTTGAACATTTGGAGACTGGAAAAAGCTATCAATTTCGCATTGGAAGCATCAATGAACACGGCATGAAAGATTATTTTTATAATGACGAATTTTTAACCTATCCAAAGGTAACAAGCAAGGCTGATTCAATGAACATAACATCACCAACCTTGTTCAAAGAGAAAAAGATTATTTATCACTCTGATCAGAAAGAATTCTGTACAGTTATTTTGGGTTGGAAAAAAGTGACAGAAGCCAATTCTTTGGAATATCAAGTTAGTTGTTTTTCAATAAAATGTTCATTTAGATATTGCTCGAAAAGACCAATGAATATCATTGTAGAAGTAAGATGAATGATAAATTTATTCTTGAAATAGATAAACTTTTCAGGATGATTATCATGTTTGAAGTGAAACTCGTTGGTATGATTAGAAAGAAAAAAGCGTACATCTGAATGTTATAATTTATATTTTCTTCGTATCCCTTCAGATTTTAATGAATATCATTACGGTCTTCTGTGAGAAATAAGCTATTGTCCACTAGGGTATGGTGAAAATATGTCATTGAGTTTTAAAAATCCATAATTTTTCAAATCGTCGCTCAATTTTCAATGAATTTTTACTACGCAATCACTAAAATCCGGAATATTTAGGCCATTTAATGGTTTCTTAAGTTTTATCTCCAAAAATAGTAATCTTATCATCAAGATGGTTTTCATGGTTAATTTCGTTGTTTTTTCATGTCCGTGGGATATTGTGGGAAAAAATGGAGAATGACTTTCACGCTTTAAAAATATGCAATATATGATGTGAATACTAAATTAAGTATCAGTTGTTTTGTTTATTCATCATTTATCTTCTCTTATTTTATTGACTATAGTTTGTACGCGTTCCAATCGATGAAATTTAAATTGTAACTTTTGTTTAGATAACCATGAAAAATCTGACATTTAGTGAAGATGACCACAACTCATTAACAACCATTTATTTTGTACCCGGAGTAAGTCGCCACTTTGAAATTCGAAATAAAAATATTTAAAGAGACTAAAAAATCTTTTAGGAAGTTGAAAAACTTGAATTGAATCACATCAAGATTGGCCAGAAATATCTTTTTGAAGTGAGTAACTCTACTTTGCTTTTATAAATTCCTTTTCTTTTTAGTATTTTACTCGATTAAAAGAATTGCAAATCAAAAAACAAATAATTATCTACATTTATGAAAGGATGAAACTCGTGAAACTTAAATTGATAAAAATATCTAACCAAAGACTGAATACTGCTTTTCAAAACGCTGTCATCTGAAGCTACATGGTTTACATAGGGATGGAAAATTACTCTTTTTACAAAAAAATCAATATTTTTTCCTGATATTTAGGGAAAAATTTATTTTTTGAATTCCATGATCAGATGAGTCCATCAGTTGTTGAAATAAAAATATCCTGAGAAAAAAATGCGCCTCTTGTTCAACGTTTAAGCTGAAAATATTTTGGATCCTTTTCAATTGTTATGATCGCAGAATTTAAAAGGTTTGACTTCACATAGAAATAAGGAATTAAGGCGAATTCTTTGTCTAATGATTTTAGAATGATCTCAGAATTATCTTGACAGCTTATAGACCGACTTCATAATGTAATACAAAAAATAAATATTTCCCAAACTAAAATTTAGAACTGGAGATTAGAAAATCTTTTTTGTTTATAATTTTGAACATAGAAATTAGAAGGTTATCAATCTATATCTTGATTAATCATGAATGGAAATTATAATTTATTTTTCAATACACAGATATTATCAATCAAGCATACGAGGAATAATGGATCTATCAAAACGAAGCCGAATAATTTATTAATAAGTCTTGAAAAGACTGACCAAGATAGGATCAAACATCACCCAGTCCGCCATTCCATGTGCGAGTGTAATGAATCTTTCAAATATTGCGTAAATAACGATGAGAATGATGAAATTACCAAGATGGCTCTATCGCAAGATCAAAGTTCAATATTTCTTAATCGGGAAATAATTGATCGGATCAAAATTCAGACAAAAGTTTGTATTGGTTACAATAAGGAATCAAACAATCCCCTGATCCCATTGGTAACTAAGGTGAGGACCTTTTTGTGCTATTCCTAGTTAAAAATTGTATTCATTGGCCAATTAGAGGGTTTCTTTGGTATTTATAGATTAGTGGGGGAGATAACTGATTTGCTTTACTTTATTCTAGATTGAGAATTCCTTACAATTCACCGATTTGAACTACAACTGCTTGTATGAGATTACTACTTTATCAGGTAATGAAAATGGTTCTTACGATGAATCTTTTGACCTGTGTACAGGGTCTTGCAGAAATACAAATGACTGTAATCTTTTCGGTAAGTGTTGAACAATCCTTGTAATCTTCTCCAGTAAAATTTTTATATTTTTTTCTCAAGTCTTCGAAAATGATCTGAAAAGTGTGAAAAAACTTTCACAGATAAAGGTGGAAAAAATAGCTGAATCAAGTTATCAGGTGATTTGGAATGATGAAAACTCTCGTAGTGAGGAAACGTTCAAATTTCGAGTGACCTGGGGAAAAGCTCTTCACGAAGATGTAGATGAAGATTTTTACTCAATCTCAGGCTTCACGCCTATTATGGATGAAAATGAAAAATATGTAAAAATTATCGATTCAGTGGGTTAATTTTTTGATCGTTTTTTACTTTAATTAGACAATAATCTAATGTCTCGTAGAAAACCTTTTCTTTTGAACATCAAATTCTATTCTATTCTCTTTCAGCGTCTAGATCGAACAAGAAATTGTCGATTCCATTAGATAGAACCATATATGTACTGCTCGCAGCATATTGTATTGTGGTTCTTAAGATTTCAATGTCAAACCACTTGAAAAGGAACTACGAGGAGTGTATTAGTCTTGAAAAATTATAATTTCAATTGTTTCATTTCGATGTTGCAACTTATTTTTGGATGGTTTCTAGTTTCTCTCAATTATTTTTTTCTTTAGACATCAAACAGTATGATTATCGAATATTTGGAACAGAAAACAATTTACATTGTTATTATTGAAAAATTTAATATTTATCAAACCGACCCTATTGAGGTGGAAGAAATCTCGAAAGGCTTCATCTACTTCAAGACATGAGAACTACCTCAAGTGCACAGGAAGATAGACTGCTTCAGTTGCTCCAAGCTGACATGGCAACGATATGAGAAATAGGCCAAGGAACGAATGACTCATTTCTTTATGAAAGAATAATTAAGGAAATTACACATCACAAGTGACAACTTCTTATAATTCATAAAGAAAGAAGAATATACTGTTAAACAGCCATTCATTTTTTCAGGTCATCTGTAATTCTGCTGCAATACTGGCCTATTATGTAAATTTAATAATGTCTTATTAACGAACAAGAAATTCGATCTCGTTAAAAGGATAACAATCGTATTTCTGACAGTGACATCTTGAAAAATACATGGCTTACAAGGATATGAAAGCATGTTTTTTTTAATTATAATTATACAGTCAATCTCAAAAATGTCGAGAATAATTTTGTGCATATAAATTTATTTGTATTTCTGGCGAAGATGAAAAAGAAATTAGTTTATTCACAGGTTAGTAGTTGGTTCAATTGCAATCGAAGGGCAGGATCAACAGACTCGTTGAATAGATTCTGAGCAAACTGGGCTCCATCTGTAAAGGATTGTTCCCATATTTGAAGAAGTTTTGAGATTTCCTCTCTCAGCGTCTTCAAGTCTATTGATTGCTTTGGATAACTGTTGATGAGATCTCGTTTGGATACAAAACTATAACCGACACGGTCTTCGGTAACTAGACATTGGATACAGAGGCTTATAATTCTCTCCATCCATTGATTATGTAGATTGCGTTGATCATCAAGGGATTTGGTGCAATTTCTGACGATATAAATGAAAATATTCAATGTTGCCAGGCCGAAGCATCTACGGTTAACTGACTCTGAGCAGTTGTCAGTTCTATCTAACCACTGTTCAAGGATGATTTCAATATATTTGGATATTGAATCAACCTGGAAGGATGTCGAGTTAACTTGAGCAAAGTATTTGTGAATTTCCATTGATAATTCAATAGAAGGACATAGATTTCTTTCGTTAGCTTTGAGATTGAAATCTTTCTGTATGATGGCGTCTTCGCATTCATTATCCAGGGAGATCAACTTGGCCTTTTTAGCTTGTTCAAGAACTTGTTTACGTTTTTCTTCATATTGCCCAGCAATAAAGAATGTATGAAATAGAATTAGAACCGTTTCTTGTCTTGTAGCCATCCTTGAGAGGAGGGTCAGGGTTATCTGAGTTGTGGAGAATCTTGTATTCTGATATGATTGTTCATTGAAAAGCTGTTTAGAAACAGGTGGTTACTTGTAAGTAAATATAATATTTACCTTGTTTACTTACTGGAATGAATGTAAAATTTGTACAAAGCGTTATGAAAGCAAAAAGAGCAGGAAAATGATTCATCAGTTGAACGTTGATATTGCCAAGATCCTGGTCTTTAGTGAGCATATTATCCAAGAGTAATGTAATCCAATTGCACAGTAATGTAATTATTTCGCGTCTGAGAAAATTTTCTGGAGTGGACTCCTCACGGAGCTTGGCACTTTCAGTGATTTTGAATAACTCCGAGTTTGTTTGTGTATGATCTGAGCAGATTTGATCAAACTTTGACATTTCTAAAGGATTTTTTGGACTGAAAAATAGGAGCATTTGCAGCCAAAAACTGTTGGTATTTTTAGTGAGAAAGAGTAAGAAATTCTCATGAGAACTGTCTGAAGAGGGATCCGCAACTAACTGCAGAGTATCTGTCATTAATTCTATGAAATTCTGGAATAAACGGTTCTTGATTATCCAAAAATAAAGTCTTATTCAATGAGGTTTTATATTCTCATCTATAGTGGTAGAATAAATAAAAGTATTCACTAGAAATTGTCTCTAAATCACTTATTAAAAGTTATTGAAAATGGAAAGATGACCCATTCGATAGAGAATATTCGTTTCTATCAGAAATTACTTTTACTCGTACAAAGAGTTCATTCATATTTTCATAAATACAAATTTACAATATTTCATTAAATTTCAAAACGAAAAATTAAAAGTATTCACTTTTATTTTGTAAAATCTCCCCTACCAAGTACAACATTTAAGCACCTTTTTGACATGGAATCATACAAATTTTCTATTATTTCTTTTGGGATTGATTTCCACTCTTCATTGATTCTTTGAACTAGTTCTTGCCTATTTGAATATACTCTCCCTTGGGAATAGACTTTTTGAGATAAAATTCCCCACAAGTTTTCAATCGGATTCAAGTCGGGGCTCCTAGCTGGCCATGACAAAATCTGTATCTCATTATCATCAAACCATGTTCTAGTTGATGCTGATCGATGACAGGGAGCATTATCTTGCTGGAATATCATCTCGCACTTATGAATTTCCTCCTTAAAGGGTAATAGCTGATCCTCAAGCAATTTCTGATATGAATTTGAATTAAGCTTCTCATCAATAACGACAAGATTTCCAGTTCCTTGCTTTGTGATAAACCCCCAAACCATTACATTGCCTCCACCAAATCCTCGTTTGATTTTAGTAGGTCTAGGTAGAGACTTGTCAATCCAACAAGAAGAAAGGCCATCAGGTCCATCCAAATTGAATTTTTTCTCATCTGAAAACATGATTTTACTCCAATCTTGGTTTTGGACAATTTTATCATGAGCCCACTGGTATCTCGATTCCCTATCCTTGATACTTAGATTAGGAACCCTTTTTGGTCTTCCCCAATAGATATTAGGATTAGTATTCAAATAATTTTGAACTGTTCTAATGCTGACATTCAATTTAAGCTCAGCTTTTATTTGAGAAGCTGTTGCTTTTTTCTTGATGGCTAGATTGACAATTTTTTTAATCAGGCAATTGGGTATGGATCTCTTTCGGCCTCGCTTTTTCGGATTTAGCTTCTTTTGTTTGACTGAAAACAAATTATTAACAGTTCTACATGAGCATCCGATTATTTTAGCTATCTTCCGATTGCTTGAGCCATCTTGTTTTAATTTGTTGACAAAATCTCTATCACAGCCTCTCAGCTTCGAAAATTTCAATTTTTTAACGAACATTTTTGAACTATGTTTAGTTTATTGGCGATAATATATTTGAATGTACTGTGTAAGAGATATAATGAAAATTCAGAATTCAAAGTCTAATTCTAACTGGGAAAAAAGGTGATTGAAACTGAATACTTTTAATTTTTCGTTTTGAAATTTAATGAAATATTGTAAATTTGTATTTATGAAAATATGAATGAACTCTTTGTACGAGTAAAAGTAATTTCTGATAGAAACGAATATTCTCTATCGAATGGGTCATCTTTCCATTTTCAATAACTTTTAATAAGTGATTTAGAGACAATTTCTAGTGAATACTTTTATTTATTCTACCACTATATAGGTTACTCTTAGAGTTCAAAAGAATTGAGATTATATATCGTTTTGTAGTAAGAAATTGATCAGTGAATTCTAACTTGTCTAATCATGCCATTAGAAGTACAAACTACTCACATACATATCTGAGACAGAGTCAATGCTATCGAGCATATTAAACTTGCCATTATTCATACACCCACAGGCAATATCGCAGAGAATGTTCATGTTATCTGGCCAGACAGCGTTCTCCCCTTTGATCATTGCACTCCACAGACGAATACAATTATCAAAGAGGCTATCGCAGCCTAGTGAGGTTGTTATCAACTGAATCGAGACATTTTGAAGACTCATAATTAAGCTTTTAGTATCCTTCATTGGATCTGCGGAACAATTGAGTCCAGTTAGGAAGACACTGATTGTATCCAGGATGCTAGCTCGCATTGCAATATTCGTAGCTTTAGATGGAATAATTAGTTGATTTTTTAATTCTACGGGTCTAAAATTATTGCAAGAGATCTACAATTATCTGCAAGTTTGAAATCAATTTCTTACTTTTTTCCCATAATCGGCTCAACAGGCTTAGGACAGAATCTGCAAGCGTCTTTTGACATGAGAAATCAACCAATTCCAGAGTATTCTTGAGCAGAGACAATAGATAGACCTTTGTTTCACATTCTGTAACGTCCTGTAATAAGAGCACGAATAAAACTAAGATTTATAGCTAGATTCTTCTTTTGAATTCTTACTTCAATCAGATTTAATGAGCTATCAAGCAGAAGATAAATGTTTTCCGTATCAACAGCTGTCTCTGGGAACATTGCGTGTTCAATTAGATAGTTCAAGCATCTCACAGCACAAAGACGAATTGACTTGATAACCTGAATGAGCTGGGGATCGGAAGAATGGGCAGGATTGAGTTTAACTCTTGTTATTTTTTCCAATTTCGATAAGAATAGTCTACAATTATTCAGTAAATTCTTGTCATCATTCCTATTTTATAAATGAAAACATAAAGATGTAGTCTACGTAGTCTAAATAAACCAAGAGATGTCTGCAAAAGTAGCAGTAAATGATAAAGGGAACTAACTTTCTCTCAGAGCCATTGTAGAAAATGAATCTCGACATGACAACTAATGCTCGACAATAACAGAATAAATTAATTGACTGGAGGATATTGAATGATTCAATTGTTTTCATATTGACAATTTCATTAACTAAGGTCTCTCCTTGATCCATTTCGAGGTTGATGATTTTCTGAGCCATTTGAAAGAACTCTTGGTATTCCCCTGGAGTTTTTGGGTCAGAACGATGGTGGAAAATCTTTAGAACCATTTGGATTGTCCTCAAGATTGATTCTCGCCGGAAAGAAATTTCAACAGAATGAATGTTTAGATCATAATTCTCGCGAAGTAGACGATTGAGTACGACCCAAAATTCTTGATTCTGACTCATTGGAATGAGGGTTGATTCGGCCACTTGGCGAGGTGTCAGAGCGAAATTATTTCCACATATGGAACCACCTAGAAATGGAAAATATAATCAATTCTTTCAAAATAATAGTAATCATAATTATTATACAGATTATTTATTCCTATTTAGATTTAAAGAAATTGTTTATAGGGTGCCTTACTGCAGTATAGTATGGATTAAATGGGTGAGATTTATTTTTAATTAGAAAAAAGAACTTTGAGTTAACCTAGATACTTACTAAGGAGTAGATTTTTAAAACCTTTTCATGAGGTAATATTAAATTCTTTTACGAGTAAATGGATGGGTAAACTAATTAGCAAGACTAATTTACTTTTAATGTTTGAGAAGAGGGAATCAGATGATATGGCCAAGTCTTGCAAGTCAACATCGAAAAGATTTTCACAATTGACTGAAAATTGATCAGCAATGAGAACTCCGCCAGCAGAAAAACAATTCTCTGGATGTAGGGAATACATGGTAACTTCATCTTGGGATAATTCAAGGAATTTGCGTAAAAGAACTGTTACATATTGATATGTCACTAGTGAGTTATCTTTGGTCATAAATTCTCGAATCTACAATTTTAATTGATATATAGTATTACGTGAGAAAAAAGACGTCAAAAATAAGACTCACTTTATCGATGGCATCTTGAGTCAAGGCTAAATTTGACTCGGAAGAATGTATAACACGTCTTACACTTATAATCTTGTAGACAATGAGCAATAGATATCTAGATGACTTTAAGTCCAAATTCAAACTGGAATCAATGAACATTGACATGATAATTTGACATATCGAGAGTATCAAAGTGCTGCGTGTATTCATAGAAACAGAATTGATGAGGAAAAATAAAAGTTTCGACAGCTTATACGAGAGATGAGCTGCAACTGTATCGGATATTTGACTAGTGTTGAGATAGCGAATTTTAAAAATGCAAGACTCGATAAAGTTCTGCCATTTGTTCGTGTCTAAATCAAAGTAGTTTGATATTATTGAATGATTTCCAATACGCAGGCAGTTAATGAAGTATTTTGTCAACAACAAAGGACCAGGTAACTGGTTCGAGTCTAATAAATCAAGAGATTTGTGCCATTGAGAGGTGATTTGTGGCAACATTAATTTTATGATATCATTCAACTTCTTAATTCTTGTCCGTAATTTCAGAGCCGAAGCTCTTTTTATTGCCTTGTTACAACAGAGCCAGGCATTGCATTCAACAAGTTTACTCCATTCTTCTTCCTGCCATTCATGATGAAACCATTTCTGATAAAAGACAATCCCAAATAACTCTATAAAACTTTTCTTGTAAACATGATCATATTCTGACTTGTTGTACATTTTATCTGAATCTGATGAGACACCCAGTAGAAGGAATAGAGAAGATGTTAGCTTATCTTTGTAATCATTATTTAAAGATGACCATTCCTGTGTTGAAAGATAATTTTTTATATATAGAAATGCAATTTTATAAAAAATTGGGGATAAATCTTGAAATTCTATAATTATTTCAAGTAGCAACATGTGAAATTTTTCAGAGCTCTCTTTATTATTGATTATTTTAGTTAATTCCTGAGTTGCATTAATCATAACTTGAGGATCTTTATCAGTCGTTTGCATCATCAGTTCAATAATCTGTCTCATATCGTCTAACACAACACCTGACATTTCTATTTTAATGTATTTGTAATTTTTTGCAAACTTTTCAAAAATAAAACAAACTAAAACAATGAGATCAAATCATCGAAATGTTGCTTGAAAAATTGTTTAATTTTATCAAATTTAAATGCATAAATTTCTGCAATAATATGTATACGAAATAAAAGATGACAATCAAATTCTAATTAGGAGCACAGTTTTTCAAGATATAACTTTTAGAAATCAGTATAAATAATTCATTTTCTTCGAATTTTGGGCCTTAAATGATATGTCAACATTTGTACATACATTTCTCAGACTGTGTGTGAAATCTCCTGAACAAGACTCATCTAAATCAAGCCAAATTCGCACTAAATTAAACAACAAGTCAATTGATGAAATTAGACATAAATCTTCACGTTTAACAGAAAACTATGATTTGCTTGGCGGTCAGTTGATATCAGATTATATGAATAGAGAAATTTGGAATAAAGCTCTTCGTCAACTTCAACGTCATGATCAGTGTACTGGAAGTAAAGATAAACGAAAGAAAGAACGAATTAGACAACGTCTCATTTGTGGAGCTAACAACAAATTGAAAGAAAGAAATGATAATAATACTCTAACTATTCCTAAACCATGTTTTAACTCATTTACTCATGTGAATGTTTCACAACAATTTCCGGAAACTCCTTCAAATGTAGGTTTAAAGGGTATTCTAAAACATCTCGAAAAATTTGTTAATCTGAAAATTTTTCTAGGTCAATGAGGAAACTTTACGACATTCTCAATTGAATGAACCTGTATTTAATCTATTCGTTTATCTTGCTCGCGAGGGCGTCAAAATCAATGGATTATTTCGTCGGCCAGGAAATATTGCTGATATGAAGGTAAATAATGATTAATTTATAGAATTTTCCTCGTCCAGGTATAATTAAATTTTATCTTTCTACATTACATTAAAGATTTATCTTCTTATTGCCTCTTAAAGAAGTTTCTTCTTCTTTTTCATCGTTTCCTTTGAATTAAATTACAATAAGTGCTTCCAATTTAATTAAAATCAAGTTTCACTACTCGGTTTTATTCTTTTCTTCTAATTTCTTTGTTTTCCGAATTCAATTAGTTTTTTCTTTTCCACAAAAGATTTGGAATAGTTGATAAGAAAATCTAATTATCAAAATTTGGATAGTTATCCCAATAAGAGCTTGTTACTAACTGATGAGTTAAATCGATTCGAACTAAAGCTTATCTTTTTGATTGCAATCCCAGAGTATATTTCGTAATGGTATTTACAGTTTTATTAATCAAATTTAATATTTAATTCAATCTGACTTATCTAGGTACAGTGTGTCTAATCACCCAATCAGATATCAGTTGATCGATGGTGCATGATTTAGGGGAGGGGGTCACTCTAAAAATTCTTAATCGATACATTTTACACTATTCATTGAGAATTTCATTATTTGAATTATTTTTAAATACAATAAAATAACTTGATTGAGACTATAGGTAGTTATCGTAAAGAAATATTTTTCACATAGCTATCACAAAAGAAAGAATCATTCGATAATGCCATTAATTTATTATTATTATTGTGTGAGATAATTTGTTCTCTTATGAATGAGAAAAAGTAAACAGAGTTTTTGACTAAGAAAAATCAAAAAATTCTGGCTCTAGATTAGAGAAAGAAACGTACATTTTCATATACGTCCGGATAACTGGAAATATTCATCAATTAAAATATTAACAAAAGAATTATATTTTATAGAGATATGTATATTTCGCTAGGTCTCGTCAGTCTCAATTCCTGGTTCAATATTTAATAAAAATTTATTGCAATGAAATGTCTATGAATGAAATTGTAAATCTTCTCTTGAGAAATTCCAATTGATGAAAAACCAAGAAACTTTTCTAGTATTCAGATAGAAAAGAAAAATTAAAAATCAATTGGGCCACAGTAGTTCTAAATTGTGCGTGTAGTTCTTTTGAATACACAGATTTGGATCTTCCTTCATGATGTAAAACTTCTCTCTGATTTTGAGGTCCGTCAGTTGATCGCTCAAGAGAATTGTATTGTATTTCAATCAGTGAGGATTATTTAGAAAAAATTGTGTATTACTGGTCTCTGTAACTTTGGCTGACATTAACAATTCAGAGTCATCGTTCACATTGATCTCCTTGTAGTCTTGATTCTGAGATGCTCATTTAATAGTATCTCATGCACTGCCTATAAAACATAAATATCCATAACAAATATTCATATAGATTTGGAAATTTATGTACGTTATTTTTTGAAAAAATGAATTCTTTCCATCCATTACATAATGATGTTACCCGATGCTGTTGGGAAATTTGAAGGAAAATTTCCATTATATGTTCAACACTGTAATAAACTTGAGATGGAAATTGTTTATTCATTCGATATGAAATCATTTCTTAACTCAAAATATCTATCCTTCTTTAATGGAATTCAAGTCAGATCAGCAAGAGCTTGTTCTAAAAATATTTAACATTCGGAAATATTGAAAGAATATCAAAGCTAGAAGCATAACAATTAACGTTTTAATGGAGTCATTTGGTGAATTCTGATTGGTTACATAAATGTACTTTAGTCAAAGGGGGATAAGAGAAGAGAAATTTTTATCTGTGAATTGGCTTTGGAATTATTGAAATTCTTTCAACAATTAACTAATGATGACATTGGTACACAATTAGAGACTTGAACCTTTTTTTATCCAAAAAATTATTAGATTATATTTTTAAACCATTTTAGAATAGTAAATGCATTTTTACTATTTGAAAAAATTATTCAGCGAAATTTAGATATTTTCATTCAGAGGTTTGAAAAATTTATTTCTAAAAAAACCTGTCTTGGACTGAATATAGTGTGTTTCTATCAAATGATTTAGCTGCTTTCTTTGCTTATTCTGAGAGATTTCCAGATTCTCTTTCAAATGAGAGGCAAACGAAGTATTTTCCAGTATTTAGATGAATTACTCAGAACATTTAAGGGTTGAAGAACTTAGCTATGAATATTTTAGCTAAAACGTACTGAAACTACACAAGATATGTGCGGTGTATTTCCCTCTGGCCTTTCAGTACGTTTCAGCTAACAATCCTTAGCTAATACGAACTCAAGTATGAATTAGCTACAACAACTTAACTCGTAACTTTTCAGGGATCTTGGATGATCAAAATTTCATTGATTTTCAAGCAGTAAGAATGATCAAGAAATCAAAATTCGATTTTGACAAGTTGATAACTGATTCAGCAAATTTGATTACTTTGTCTAATCGTGATCGTAAAATAATCAATTTCGGGTCACTCTCTCACTTTGAAATTAGCAAATAATTTTAACTCAAAGTTCAGAAAATGAGATTTTGGCGCTAACTCGAGAATTGAAAAGCTGGCCTCATGATCTAAACCTAATTGACATGAAGATGAGAATTTACTATTTTTACAAATATTTTTCTCCGGATTCACAGGAAAAGGATATTTTTTGAATTCTAAAATGGCATGAGCTAATAAGATGCGGATATTCGAGAAAATTCCGAAAAAATTCAATCTGACCAAAATTAGGCCGTTTTTTTCGAATTTCGAAAATGCACCAAATTTCCACTCATTCAACTTTTGAAACGAAAATTTTCATCGATTTCGATGATTCGAAGCAGTTTAGTGGTGATATTTGGGATCAACATTGAACGAAGAATTCGAATTCACCTGCAGAAGTTCACTGAAAATCGTCATTACCGTGGGAAATCGAACCATTTTAATTTTTCGATTATCACGAAGGCAAATTATCCAAAATCTTGAAGTCCAACCTTTTCTCGGAAACTCTAAGATCTTCGCTATCGCTATGGCCAAATTCGAATTCTTCGTCTAATGTTGATCCCAAATATCAGTACTATACTGCTTCGAATCATCGAAATCGATGAAAATTTTTGTTTCAAAAGTTGAATAAGTGGAAATTTTCGTAATTCGTAAAACGGCCTAATTTTGGTCAGATTGAATTTTTTTTGAATATCAACAAATTAGTAGCTCATTCCGTTTTAGTATTCAAAAAAAATTTTTTTTTCTGTGAATCCGGAGAAAAATATTGAGTTTTTTGTAAAAATAGTAAATTCTCATCTTCATGGCATATTATATTATTGACTGTAGATGGGAAAGATGATTTTAAAATTAAACCACATTACTAATTATAACACATGTGGTATCTTTCATAATAATTTAATTTTTATTTGATAATGTACTTTTCTTGTTCCCTAGAATATTCTGTTGGATTTATCGAAAGGCATTAGTGTGAATTGGTCTGACTACAACATCTATACAGTTGCTAATGTTGCTAAACGCTTCCTCATCTGTTTGCCACATGGAATATTTGGAATGCACGGGGAGAATCTGTTATTAAGAACGGCAAGGATGCGATGCTCTTCTGTTTATGAGAATTCAGGAATTCTATCCACCAAATTATCAATTACCCCCGAAGATCGGATTCGTCTTGAGGCATTTTGCAAGTAAGCTATTTTTTCCATCTAACCATTTGAGATTATTATCCTACTGGCTACTAGAGATTTTTCAAATTTTAGGTTTTTAACTCTAGTCATAACCTGGTTCAGCTCTTTGAGAGAATTGCCTGATTATCATTTATTCACAATTTTCTCGACTTTAAGCTTTAATAACTTCTGGTAATAAACTGCCTTATTTCTTGGAAAATTTTTGTTTTTTGCTGAGTTTTAGTCCTTTAATAACTTCGTCGAGATGATATTAAAATCATTAATGAACTCAGAATATAAAAAATCAAAAAGGAACCCAAAATGTATTATAATAAAAAGTTTACTTGAAAGTAGTGAGATCATTTTTGGGTGTTAAATGTCAAAAAATCAAAACTTTGGTTTTATTATGTCACTATCTAAGAAATCATATCTTTCAAAAATTTGAACTGAACTTGAAATAGTTTGCCATAATGTGGAACTTGTGCGGCTTGGCAGTTTGAAATTATCAAAATTAAATTTTTTAAATCTACCCCTACTGGCTACGCCTTAGTGAACTACAGTTATATAGCAAGAAGTCTTGTCAAGAGAAAGCCCATCTTCAAGTTTTCCTCGTGTTTTTATTTTAAAAAAGATTACAGAAATTTCTTTAGTTCATTCATCTCAATTATTTGATATCCATTTTAAATATAAAGCTAGTTAATATGAAGATGGGAATTTATGCTTTTTACAAAATTATGAATTTTTTCACCAAGAAATCGAATTTGATCAAGATTTTTTGGAATCTAGATCGTAGGTTCCACTTTCAGGATCTGAAGAAAAAATATTTGAAAAAAATCAGATTTTAAGAAAGTTATGGCATATTTCAAATCTAGCGATGGCGCCGGATTCCCATTTTTTTGAACTTTGAGTTAATAATTTTTGTTGATTTAAAAGTGAGAGAGTGATCAAAAGTTGATTTTTAGGATCACGATTAGTCAAAGAAACCGATTATGACTATGAAAATTTCAATGGACTCGCCAATTTCCAGGGATCTTGAATCATCAAAATTTCATCGATTTTCGAGTAGTGAAAATGTTCAAAAAATCAAAATTCGATTTTCACAAGAAGAGGGGCGGATTCTCAAAATCTGAATCAGTATATTTGATCTCTTTGACTAATCGTGATCCTAAAAATCAACTTTTGATCACTCTTACACTTTTAAATCAACAAAAATTATTATTGAAAATCGAATTTTGATTTTTTGAACATTTTCACTACTCGAAAATCGATGAAATTTTGATGATTCAAGATCCCTGGAAATTGGCGAGTCCATTGAAATTTTCATAGTCATAATCGGTTTCTTTGACTAATCGTGATCCTAAAAATCAACTTTTGATCACTCTCTCACTTTTAAATCAACAAAAATTATTAACTCAAAGTTCAAAAAAATGGGAATCCGGCGCCATCGCTAGATTTGAAATATGCCATAACTTTCTTAAAATTTTATTTTTTTCAAATTTTTTTTCTTCAGATCCTGAAAGTGGAACCTACGATCTAGATTCCAAAAAATCTTGATCAAATTCGATTTCTTGGTGAAAAAATTCATAATTTTGTAAAAAGCATAAATTCCCATCTTCATATTAATTAGGTGTGGTAACTGAGTTGAAATTTAATCTCAAGAGAAAATGTATCAAAATTTACCAAGATGTAAATTTTTGATGGATGGAAATTTGGTCAATTTTCTTTTTTCACTAATACTGTATTTATCTGATGATTTTCATTGAAGTTTTCTCCTGAAAAAAATACACTGAAGAAACCTGGAAAAAAATTTATTATCTTGATTTGAATCTGAAGGTGAATTTGTAAATGTCATAATCTCTAGAAGAAGTATTGAACTTTTGTAATTTTCTGGATGAAAATTCAGTTCCGAGGCAATTTATAGAACCGATTTTGAAAAGGAATACGCAGAAATCTGAGCTCTATCATTCGTCAAACTCACGCTATACTAATTTAAAGAAAGTTGATTTTTTCCAAAAATTTAATTTTCGTTTAAAACGTTTCTTAAAGTCATAGATGAACTTTTACCGAGTACTCATATTTGTAGAATTCGAATATGCTAAAGCTTTCAAGATAGCCTGTTTTTGAATCAAAAATGACCGAATTTTTAACTCGTATTTCCTGAAAATAATTGCGTTAAAACAACTGTGGACTCGTAATCAGCGTATTCCATTTTCAAATGTTAGGTTAGACAGAAGATCGAATGCGAGTAATAAAAAATTTTTTCTGGAAATTTAAGGGCTAAAATCGCAAATATGAAACTCAAATAATGACTTATTTCTCCATAAGAATATTATCCCTTCAAATGGCTAAAATTGGCTTTAAAATTTAGGCATTTCAGAGAATTTTCTACATCGTCGACATCTTGATACATACCCATTTATCATCATTCCCAATTATAACCCTAGCAGATAAACTCAAGAATATTATATTTTGAATGATAATTATTTCTGAAACTAAGTTTTAAAGAGAGGCATGAGTCGACCTAGTTAGAAGTATTTTTTTGTTGAAAAGAATATCAAATTTCTAATGATGGAAAAATTGATTTCCATCAAAGCTTGAGTATCTGTAACTCTATCCTGAATGTTAATCGATAATTTCTGTGACCAGAAAATTAGACATCTATAGATGAAAGCTAATGTCCAACAAGATTGACATATATATATTAGAATTCAATTAGTTTGTTCCTTATTCATTCATGAAACATTTATTTGTATTATTCAGGAGTAAAGTTATTCATCTATGGTCCCTAGACATTTTTTATCTAATGAATATTTTAACTTGGAAGGTAATAAGAAGGTTCAAATTCTGAAAAATATCCTTGTTTATCCTATGCCAGAATTCACAAAGATTCACAAGCGTTCATTTTTTCAACTCATAATAATGAAATCTGAATTTTTCAGGCAACTAATAGGAGTAAAAGTAGTTTTAATCCTGTAATTATGTTAAAAATGTTACCAAAAGTACTTTTGTAATTAAATTATTAACAGGATAAATGGACAATGTCAACAGAAAACTATAAATACAACTAAAGTGTTGAAATATTCGTGTATGTATATATATATCAGCTGGATTTGAATAGTATAACAGGAGAGAAGACAGACATTAAGTCTAATTCTATTAATATCGTTTCTCGAGAGAAAATTAAGGCCACTGTACTGTCTATCGATTGTATAGTTTTCTTTGGGGAATTAATTTTAGAGTTTATCCCTAATCTACAATGTACATGGAATCTTTTCTTGTGTTGCTCAAACATATTCTTTATTTGATTATTCTATATTTTCTTTAGATTCACTAAAGAAGAAGTAGAGTAATCTGTTTTTGTAAATAAATCGATTTTGATTTGGAAAATAATTCCAACTGAACCGAAAGAAAGTAAAAAACTTTTTTCTAAATGGCCGAACCACTTTCTATCAGAACATGTTTAATTAATTCTCTCTTATTTAACATAATCTTGACAATATGCAAATTAGAGAGAAAGGACTAACATTTGTGATTTGAATTCAATTGTGAAGATCAATTGATTTTTATTTGAGTCTAATCTTCAAACCCAAGTTAAGTTCCTCTCTGAAGTCTAAGCTGTCTATACGGACGTATTATCAATGATAATATATCATCTAAGGAAATTTATACCTGAGCAATTAAAAAAGGTACATTGATTTCAAATTAGAGAGGTTAGATTCTAAGTGATAAAAGTTATATACATCGCTGAATGATTTTAAATCTTACATAAGGTTCGAGGAAACTGCTAAAAAACATTCATCTATTAATTTTTAAAAGCCAACCATTTCTTGACTAATAACATCAAAATTAAACCAATGTCTCAAATAAATCTTTGTAAAGAGACCCGACAAAATATAACGAATATACGCACGTTGTTCTTTAACCTTCTATATGAGTTTAGGTTGTACGCTGATTAGTAATCAGTGATTACTAATCACTTAAAGAAACTGAGGGCTACAGTAATCTCAATTGGAATAAACAAAAAATCTAGCTACTAGGAAACCTTTTTTACAAGAAGGATAATTTTATTTAGGGCAGATTTGTTTTTTAGAATGGAAAGAGGAAATATATTCTTTCATCGACAAAAATATTTTTTATTTTAGAACAGGAAATTTTCAGACATGCTTCAAAAATTAGTTATGCAGTTGACAATTCAAAAATGAATTTTTATCATTTCCTTGGTTGTAAACCGTAGAAGGAAAAATTTTCAATGTAAGAAACTATTTTTCCGAAAGTAAAAATGAAATGTTTCTTCTTCTTAGATATCTAAGCTAACATTATCAGGCTTCGTGATGTGTTTAAGTTTTAGTCTGAGTTTTTTTTACGTGGGGATACGTATGGATAGTCAAATAATTGCTTTTTCTGTACATATCAGGATAATTTGTAAAGAGATAAGCCATAGAATTAAAAATAGATCCTTTTTCTCATTTATCTAGAATTAAATTCGTAATTTTACTATTTTAAAACTTGTGCAAATAAATGATTCACACAATTTTTTCAAAATCTTCCGAAAATCCGCTTAAGCTCATATTCGTAGATATAAAAGAAAGGTATTTTTATTTATTAAATGTATATTATACAATGGTCTATCAGTAATGAGTTTGACACATAAATAATGAAAGAAGTTTGATAAAGTTGATTGAAAATAATCCTGTAATTCAAAAATCTTGACAAAGAAATATACAAAAAGATACATACCAAAACTCTCCCATAAATAGCAACAGTGAAGAAGTTCTTTAAAGCAAATTATTTAAATCATCAAATCTTAGGCTAATAAATTTCTTGTCTTGCCTTTAATTGATTTCAGATCAACCTTTTTATGTTAATTTAACTAATTTTCAAGCTCAAAAGTTTGAATCTATATTGGCTTTATCCCTTTTTAGATTTAGCCTCCGATCTTTAGCCTCTCCAGGCTCGAAGATATGATTTTATTGTAAAAAATTTTCTTTCTCAACTTTTTCTTTCATCCTATGAATTAATCAGTGATAGAATCTATGAATGTGAAGATCCCAAGTGTTTCAAATCCAACATTTACGTAGCAAGTTAGATTACTTTCCTTTATCAAGGCCATCCCTACTAGTGAATCATTAGTAACCAGAAATATAGTGAGTAACCTTGTGAGTAGTTTCATTTCCTCAGATTCTTATTCGTTTTAGGTGTTACTACTATTTTCCCAATACATGAAGATGAAAATTTACTATTTGTTTCACAAAACATTCAGCCTATGAATTGTTAAAATGAAGAAAATCAATCAATCCAAAATTAGATAGTTTTAGGTAGGATTTCGAAATATTTAGTAAAATATAATAATATCTTACTCTGCTATAAAGGTGAGTTATAATATTCTAAATGCTGTAATATACAGTATACTTTATTAGAATTATCTTTATGATCAAGTATAGACTCAATTAGGAACTGTGAATAGGAAATTTAGCATAGATCATCTGTATTGGCCTTGTTAATCCTCACAGCTAGATTTTCATCCATAGACCACTTAATCGCAAATAGGAATTAAGAGTACATCATCTCTTTCCATTTGAATTATAGAGTTAATATTTGGAAAAGTAGAAAAAAGGGTAATGGTCTGGTTCGGGAACGACGCAAAATTTTATTTACGGGCGAATTACCCATGAGCTAATGAAAATCGAGTAGGTCCCCGAGTACTATTCAATTCCTATTATGGTCTATTTAGATATATTCATGTGTATACTCAACCTATTCTTCAACTAATCTTTTCTCAATACAATTGTGTATGCCCTAGTTGAGGAACGAATCTTAATTTAATCATCTTTATCTAGAAGGCTATTAAAGATCCCTTTCCAATCCATAGATTTCTTGTTAAAGAGGTACTCGAAGATTTTAATCTCAATTCTGTGCCTCGCCACGGTCCTTCATGGTTCGCCAGGCTCTTTCAACAAAGTTAGTATGGACCGTATTGTCAGTTGGATCTACATAGTTGAGGCTATGGATAATCTTTAGATGCCAGCAGCCAGCAGTAGCCCACTCCGAGTATCCTCGTCATTCATCAGAGGTTAATGTTGAGCCTAGGAATATATTCTCACTTATAAAGTTCCCGATAACCGGTTAATTGCGCTCTGTAACAATTTCCAGACGAATACATTTGGTCTCTCGGTCATAAGCACCCATTCATTTCTCAGAATACGACCACGATGATATTTACGTCTGGCCAGCTTAGTCTCATCCATCTCAGCATGTGACCGATACCTCCTACAACATGTCACAAAAAATAAACTTTCACTTTGAATCAGACAGCCAAGACACTAACTTAAATGGGAATTGGGCTTGCTAAGATAAGCCTAGAAAAACTTATATTGTTGATAAAAATCAAATAAGAAAGGAAAGATAAAGATGATTATATTAAGAATCGTTCCTCAACTAGGGCATACACAATTGTATTGAGAATAGATTAGTTCAAGAATAGGTTGAGTATACACATGAATATATCTAAATAGACCATAATAGGAATTGAATAGTACTCGATTTTCATTGGCTCATGGGTAATTCGCCCGTAAATAAAATTTTGCGTCGTTCCCGAACTAGACCATTACCGAAAAAAGGATATATTTACACCAAATGTACATTTCTCAAAGGTTCATCAGTAGTGTCTCTTCGATAATGATAAAAATTAAAAGATGAATGAAAATAATAATTTACAAATTATGAAAGAAACAGTAAAAGTTGAAGACAATAAGAATAAAATGTAAGCTGAAAAAACACCAATACTCTCTAATAAATAGCAACAGTGGAGAGAAAAGTGAAAAAAGGCTTACATAGGAATAATTATTCTGAACAAAAAAGAAAATTAATATTACAGTATCGTCGGTTAAATTTTTTTTCTATTTTGGGAATCTCGATTTTCTCATCAAGAATTCGAATTCCGAAGTTCATATCAGCTTATAGCTCGAAAATATTGCCCGAGTTAGAGCATTGCCAAAAGTTTACTCAAGATTTATAGATAATTTGAATAAAAGGATGCCAACATTTTTAAAATTTATCTGGATCCAGAGTCAGATTTACCGAGTTTCTGACATTCAACAAAATCTCTTTTGTTTATTTACTAATCTGTCACATTTACATTTCTGATAAGGTTGTCTCTTCCAATTTGAAATGATTTCTACATTTGATTGATAACGAGTAACGTGATTTATTATTTCTTTCAGCGTTCAGTAAGTGATCATTATTCAGGGATTTACTCTTGAATGAATATCGAATAATCTTCAGAGATTATAGCTCATACCAAAGGTAGTAAAATTCTCATAGATTTATAATACCCAACTAATTCATTGAAAGAATTGGAATTTCTTCCCGACCAATTTAACAAACTAAGAAGCCATCTATCCCTATGATTTATTGGCTACTCTGCTCAAACTTTTGAAGAGTCTAATAAAGAAAGATCAAATACGTAATAAAAATAATTGCTAAAGAAAAATTTCTTCTCTTCCCTAGTGAAAATCCGAAAAGAAAATTTCACTGATGTCAATTTTTCAGATTTATTATTACGCTGTATCATCTTCATCAGTTTCTAGTTATTTTCTCTCTTTAGTCTCAACAATTAAGTATGTAAAAATAAGGAGAATCATAAATCAAATTCGTCAGCAACAGAAATATCTCCCTTTTTTGTAAAGAATTTCCATTCATTGATTGTAAATCCAAGATACGATTGTTTATATTTCTATTTACTTTTGAATGCATAAATCAAAAAAATATATTTTTTGTGTTTCTGAATATATTTCAATTTGGTTTATGCAGATAATTAGATAACTCTTTCATACTGACCTAGTTTAGTTCTCATGCAAAAAGAAATCAATCGGACTGAATTTTATGTGATTCTTTTTAAACAAACATTATGTCATTGATCTAAACTGAGAGCTTGATTGTTTTCATCGTGTACCCTTCTTTCGGATGTGACTCGTAATTATCAAAAACAATAAAATTTTTTACTAAAATTACAAATTATTACAATGTTTCTTAGAATCTAACTCGATAGAGATCAGACAAGCAAGTGTCATTTATATAAGAGAGTCAAATAATTTTCATCTCATGGTGGACTCTCTAACATCTAGTTTCGAGAAGATCTATGACCTCACTTTGCTGGTTATAGAATGAACTTATTTCTCTTATTAGTAATGCTAGTCATTAGTTTCCTTTTTATCAAACATGTTTTTTCCTTTTTCTAAACTATCATGATCCCTTTTAGTCTTCTTCCTCTCTGTCTCAAGCGTACGAAAAAATTTTATCCTCATTGGTTACATCAAGATGAATGAACCATATAAGTCTGTGTTTTGACTGAAGAGAATCGTAATACATCTCTAGCACCCGTGATATTGCTTGTATAAAAAATGAAATTAATTTTTTCCTACCTAGTTTGGATATTTTTTTTAATATTTGTCAAATATCCTGTGGATACAAGATTGATGAATTTATTTAGATTAAAAAAGAGATTAAATTTTTGAGAATATTTTTTAAAAATAATGATTTGGAGTAGAAAAGGAAAATTAACCAATCAGAGCCCAGGGCCAAAATCTTACTCTAGATAAACTTTGTTGGTATAGAGACTAGTTGAGAACTGCACTACATCTCAAGAAATTTAATCTGATTCAGAGACTTTAAGCTTGAAAATGCTTGAATATATGTGGAAAAGAAGGTGTAATTTCAAATTGAGTGCCGTGGCTCAAGGTAGTTACTCTAAATATTTTTAAAAATATATTAAACCAAATTTGAAATGAGTTAAAACATGAAATTCATGTATTTGATTTTAGGTTAATTTTCTATTACTCTACTTATTTTAATATTCATTTCTTTTCATAGTGTCGTCAACTCGTTGCCAGCAGCCAAAAAAGAGCTGGCTATATTAACATTCGGAATATTGTACAATATGGTGGAGAATGTAAATACTGCAAATATAATAGATAATTTAAAGACTGATGACAATCAAGAATCATGCAAGGAGAACTCAAATAGTGGAATAACTGTCAGCCCAGAAAAGTTGACAATAGCTGAAGGTATTGCAAAATCTGTAGCCGGCTCTTTATTTCATTCGTGTGCTCATGCAGTTAGTGAAGTTGATAATGCCACCATAGTGAGTATTATTTGATTTGGTATGAATACTTTCGGAGTTACATTTTCTTGCCTGAATTTTCATTGATTCATAAACTTAATATAAAAATATCATCATAAAATTCACCCATCATTGATTAGTAAATCTTGGATTTTTTTTCTTGTCATTAAGAAGCAACATGTTTTTTGTAAGGATTATTATTTCTCGTGAATCCGATTCATCATGCGATAATAATAATAATCAGTGATTATGTCTATTATAGCTGTTTATTTTGACTCTTGTAAAGGACATGAGATGAAACTGTTGATAAGTTGTTGTATAATGTACAAAGAAGAACTAAATCTTTGGCATGTTTTGAATTATAAAAAGGTTTCCAGCGATTTGAGAGATGTGAAACAAATGAATACTGGGTATAAAGATTAGACAAGATATCTGAATTTGGCAATAGAAGCTCAGTAAAACAGCAAAATCGCTATCTTCCACAATAATGACAAATTTCTATGAAGTATTGATTGTATTTCATAAATTAATAATACTAAAATAGTTTTAGTTCAAAAGTTGAAAAATGGAGTTGGTGTATGGCCAAATTTTTGTTTTCAACAACCTGTGGACTCATTTTATAATGTCAGGTTTTATGTAAAAAAATGGTTAAATTGATTGGCACCTGAAATAAAATTATAAATTCATAAACTTTAATGCAGATGACGACGAAGAGAAATTTTTGTTTCTCATTGGTTGAATAAAGATTCACTGAATAAACCGATCTAAAATTTGTGAAAACCTGATAAATAGCAAAAATTCACCATAAATAAACATAATGATAATAATCAAAGTTATAGAAGGGTGATTTTATGAAAAATATTTTTTAACTTTTAGAACGTTTTTTAACCTATTCACTGAACCTTGGTAAAAAATAAAACAGATTTCTATCGTACAACAATATCCTGCTACCTTTTAAATGATAAGTCGGCTTTCAATAAAGGTTTCAGATTCGGAATCAGGGTAATTATTTTGGTAAGGTTACAAATTTTCTAACATTCGTGAATAGCGTAAATTTTTACATTGGATATTTAAAACCAGAAAAAAAACATCAGGACCTCAACTCGTGTACTTAACTATTGTAAAAATCCATTGGTATATTCAATTGATTCAATCATTTCCCAACACCCCTAGGACTATTTCTCAGAATCTACAAGTGTTATACCCCATTAGAATCCCATTATAAAAAAAATACGTAGTCAGTTCTCTTTACAGTTTAGGGACGAAAATCTTTCTGTCTTCAGTTCAGGAAGAAGATTATTAATTGTGAATTGTGTGAAACTTTCTTCCTCAAAGTTATTGAGAAAGAGTATTTAACATTATTTACAATAGTAGCTCATTGATTTTTCTCAGTATTGCATTATTATTTAATTTACAGAGTACAGAGAACTATGTACATTTATAATATATACATTCAGAGTAGATTATGTGCAATATTGAAAACAACATTGTAATGTAAGCATCGTTGAAACATCTCTCTTTCTCTATCCCCCTATGAAAACATTCACTTTGTCTGAAAAGCAAGAATAGAAAGAAGGAAATAATAATACTGTAGTAGGGGAGAGTACAATAGACTCAAATTCTATATTTCTCCTCCTTTCTCGTCTTATGTCGTGTAGTTTGGGTTAACTACAACGAAAGATTCCAGGAGTTATATAAGAACAAATAGGTAGGCATGCACGCACAAAATTTGTTCTACAAAATTTCCACTTCATTTTTGACTCTCAGTCTCCCCGAAATGAGACAAAAATAATTTCCCAGAAATATGAGAGAAGAAATAATTAATCGAGCTGATAGTAATTTTATGTGGGATTTTTGTAAAATACAGAAAAATTCGAAATTGAAGCCTCAGGTTTTTCTTATTTAAGATTGCAGTATCCTTATTTAAATGATCATAAGATCTTGGAATTATTCTCCTTATGTAAGAAGTACCACTAGTAATTCTTACAGAAATGAGTAATGAAATTGTACCGAATCGATAACTATCCCAAATAAGAAGATAGGTTACGAAAGTGATTTTCATCATTTTTATCAATTTTGAAATAAAATTTTGAGTTGGCGCTGAATTTCTAAAGCTATTTGATACGAAGATGAGAATTTACTATTTTTACAAATAATTAATATTTTTCTTCGGAAAGTCAGGAAAGAATTTGTTTCTCGAATATCATCATAAAATGAGTCAATAAGTTGTGGAAGTTCAAAAAATTTTCTGAAAAATTCAATCTGACCAAAATTAGGCCGTTTTTTGAATTTTGAAAATGCACCTTTAAGCTCAAAAACAAGAAATAACATGAAATAATATCCATTTAATATCTACTTTTCATAACTAAAAACAAAAATATTCATTCAAAAACTTGATAATAATTATTGTGTTTATTTTCGTACTTCTAAAAACCATTCAAAAGTTTTTCTCGTCTAGCTTATTACTGAATATTTTAAGATAAATTAAATTAATTAATAATTTTTGTGTCATTTTTAATATATTTCCGTTGTAATTTCTCTTTCAAACTCATTTTTAACTCGAAAGTCATGTCCCTAATATCCAACAAGAGTTAAATTTCAAGGGAATCTTCCCTAATCGATTCATAAAACTTTTAATGTACATCCAAAAATGTGTACAAGCAGAGAATATATCAGAAAAGGAGTAATCGAATGTATATATTTTTCCATTTTTTTCTTGCAAAGTAAAAAAAAATAACTTAACAGAAAATGTTAAAGTAAACATTTCCTTTTTCATATGCAATGCATGTATTTTTTCCAGGAGAAATGTAATCTGTATGTGCACACAAGCCTGCTATATGTTGCGTATTATTATATCTTCGAAAAGAAAAAATCCAAACTATAGATACAATGAACTGTACAGTTATGGTATTAATAAAAACATGATCCTAATTTGTGATCTTTGTAATTGGTAACAAATGCTGAATGAATTCTGATTGGTTGAATACGTATTTATATATTTGTACAAACAAATATTAGTGTACTTTACTGGACACAAATGATACATCTATGTTAAGGGGATAATAAGATAATTATTGCATAAATTGAGAAAATCAATAGGAATAACTAAACTATAGAATATTAAATAACTTGAGTAGTAGCAAGAGTAGAGTTGGATGAATATTAGATCTAGTGAATTATTTTGAATGGTTGAAAAACCAAATCTTAGTGGGCTGTACTGAACCAAAAAATACTGCTAAGAATTAAGAACTGCTTATGAAATCTCTTAAAAGAGACTCAAGAATTTCGCTTTCAAAATTATTTTTTCTTGATCCGGATCAAAGTTATCTCACAGGTATGTTGATAAATTTTCATCCTCTCTCGAGATATGCTTTCATTAAAATTAGATTTACTTTCTCATATGTCTCTTTGAGTATGAAGAATAAGTGTATTTAAGATTGAGATGCTTGTTTTTATGAAAAGCGTTCAATCGATTTCTTGAATCTCAAGTATTTTCTTGTTTGAACGAGCCAGGAGAAGAATATACTTTTCGTTATCAAATTTATGCATGCTTTTGTCTCATTGACTAATCTAATTTTTAGTTCTCGAGCTTGTATTTATAGTGGATTAGACATGTATAAAAGAGAGTTGAGAAAATAGATTTCAGGAATTCAGTTTTGGTAATTTTAGCTTTGCCCAGCGATACAAATCATTCACTGGTGTAAGATAATTCGAATTACATTCGTTTGTTCATTTCTTTGGCATTCAACAGCAAGTCCAATAATAATAATAAAGAAACATTAAAAAGATGAATGTAGATAGATGCGGTTATGTCCCATTGTTTCACCAGTGGAACACAGCACTTTCTCGAGCGATAACTTCAACTGAAAAATACATGAAATACTTTTTTTCACCCCTGGTTAGAGAGGAAAGTTATTAAACTACAAAAATTAAAATTTTTAACTTTGTAAATATTAAAATAGAAATACATATTTCTTAAAGGATCATCAGTGGTATCACTTTAAAAATGATAAGAGTTAAATAATTGAATGAAATAATAATTTACAATTTTGAAAGGAATAGTAAAAGTTTAAGAATATATGCAAGCTGAAAAAACACCAAAACTCTCCATTAAATAGCAAGAGTGGAGAGAAAAGTGAAAAAGCTCACATAGGCCAAGGTAGTTGAAGATTATATGAATAGTTTTTCTGAACACATAGATTGGGTTTGTATTGATTGATAAAGAATTTCTCCTTTACCCATACATCTATGCTGTAAATATCATCTCATCAAACCAGAATTAGAGATTCATAGAGACCTCTGGAAATACATATTTCTCTTATATAAATTCTTTTTTTCTAAATTACAAATGATAAATATTTTAGAGTCAATGCAAACATTTTCACCTCAATTAACTTAAGGGGATTCAGATATTTTGTTCTATATACTGTATCATTGAAAATTATAATTTAGAATTATGACTGGAGAACTGATTCGGACCCATGTTGAGAATTAAAAATTTGAAAAATCAGCAAAAAATGTAATTTTTATTGGCTTCTCGTAAAATTGGGGTCTTATTTTGCCCTATTTTTTATTTTTAACCCTCCATGTCCAAAATTTTTTTCATTTGTAACCTTAATAATAGCGCTAATTCTGAATCATTTAAATTCAACTATACCAATACGTGATTCTGGTAAATAGGTAAAAATATTGAAAAGGAACACGAAAACCATATTAGATTTTGCGAATTAGTTTTTATTTTCATGATATACAAAAAGCCAGGAAGTGTATCAGAAAACTTCAATGGGTTTCTTTTGCTTGTTTTCATCATAACTTTATATTTTAAATAAAAATCAATAAATTCCATAGAATAACTCTCCTTTCTACATTGACCTGATGAATGTAAATGCTTCTTGAAACCATGTTGCCATAGGATGTTGATTCGCGATTCATTTATATCCATCGAGTTATTACTTGATTTTCTTATCTCGATCTTACAGAACACATAGAGTAAATGAAAATTGAATTCCCCTTTCAAAAATCACCTTGTTTTTCATTTCTATCTAAAGTACAAAATAAAAACTTCATTTTAGTGTGCAAAGCAACTTCTTTCCATGGGATTCTATCCATAGTTCTCGTTTTAAAGCTCATATTTTAATATATAGTTGTTAAAATCAAATTCAAATTACAGACATTTTTTCCTCCAGATCATCACAAGTCTACTCCTGAACTTTAGCTGTCTCCCAAAGGAACTGATTTCAATATATGAGGATGCTGTTTCGGGGAAGCTAATGCCACTCAAAGGTGAAAAGTATCAAAATAATAGTGAGTACATCTAAAAATTGAGCACCACTAAATTGTAAAAGAATTACAGTTAGGAAAACTATTTCGAGTATTTTATGAATGTTGCAAATTAGGGCAATTTCACATTCCCAAAAAAATAAGAGAAAAGCATCTATTGAATACCAAAATTTTCTTCTATGAATTTTTATTAGTTAGGTATCAATAGAAATTTTCGAAGTAATTTATGGAAACCCTACTTTAAATCACCGAATAAAATTTCGAAATTGATTGCTTTTTAGAGATCGCAAAACACATATTTTTGCTCACATATTCACACCTTTTATTTCTAAATTATTAATAAAGCTTATTGATATGAAGTCGGGAATCTATGATTTATACAAAATTCGAATATGGCGCGAAATTTCCATGTATTTGAACTGAGAGCAAAACTCTTATTGATTTCAAAAATCTGGGTAATCCGGAGAAATTCATCAAGATCAAGATTAGACAAAGAAAATCAAGTTTATTCTAATCCAATGATTCATTTCATTATTGTTTGGGAGTTGAATTTCGATTTCTTGGTCATTTTCTCTTGAAAATCCATGAAATTTCGTTGATCAAGTCAGAGATTCCCAAATTTAGATCAATGTAGCCAGCCAGGTAGTTGTTAGATCGGGAGGATTAGACCGGCAAATCATTAAACTTTTTATCAGAGTAATTTTTTCCCAACTACAGACAATAAAAAAAGAGTTTCAATGGAATTGATTTTTTATTTGAAATTAATTCACCAGAAATTCTACCTTTTTTTTCTTGGAGAGATAAGAATTCTTCTTTTATTTTCTCCTTTGATCCATACGGATTTCCTCATTCCTTCATCTTTCCAGTGGCTTAGAAAATAATTTTGAAATACACTATCTCTTTTTTATAGATTGAAATTTCTCTATTCATAGCTGGGTTTGCTCTCTGAATCCTGTATGGTTCAATATAAAGTTGGTTGATCTAAGATTTTCACAGAAATCTCGATTTTTTCATCAAGAATTCGAAGATTTCAAGATCTCAAATTGTAACAATGATTTAAAGTTATTCTTCAGTCAAGTAAACGTATTATCATTCGGAAATTTCTGATGGGAACGCCAATTTGGGAACAGATCTCAGATCATCTCAATTTATTGCTTTTCAAGCAGAAAAAACTGTCGAAAATTAGGAAGTAAACTTTCACACGAAATCACATCGTAAAAAGCTCCAAATTAATATTCAGTCTCCTAGTATACAGTAGGATTGAATTTCACGAATTCAGTTTTAGCAATTACAAAATGCTTAGTCTTACCAGTTATCTCGAGTATAGAGTATCCATTCTAGAGACTTATAATTATCATTTTAATGATGAATGGCTCTAACGAGTAGTTTGGTTTACGATATAAATCGGTTCTCTTCGTCAGAAAGCTATAGATTTGAGTCCTTTGAATGAGAATTTTCTTCAAACACAGATTTTTGGACACCAAGATATACTGATTAAACTGAATAAGCTTAAAAGAATAACATGTAATATCCTCATTTAGAAAATTTTATAAATTTCTTACTGTCCAATTGATTTTCTCTTTTCATTCTTCTCGCCAATTAGAGTATTATTTTGATCATTAGGAAGAGAAAGAAAAGATGAGAGTAGACAATAAAAAGGAATTTCATTCCTGGTTCCATATTTTTCTTCTTTTCATTAGAGGAAAAATAATCAGAAATCGATAATTCAAATGTTCCCAGTCACATTCAAGAAGAAAGATTAATTGAGTAGATATTAAGAGAAATTCATGCAAATGCTGAAATTATTTGAACCGATTCATTCAGTTGATATAAAACTATTTTCGAGGAATTTGGGGAAAAAAATTTCTCATGGTCTCGAAAGTTTCTGGAAACAGTAAATCGAATAACACATTTTGAAATTTGCGCGAATTGTCCATATCTTCAAACTTTGAGCTGAAAATATTTGATTTTAAAGGTGACACATCCAAGTCAATATTGAGTAACAAACTGACTCAAATCACGAAGCAGATGTTCCCAGGCAGAAAGCTTCGAATCATACAGAGAACGACAAAACTTCTAAATGGACATAACAAAGACCCCATTCCAAAGCTCAAGAAGAAAGGAGTGATCTATCTTTTCACTTGTCCATGTGGTTCCAAGTATGTCGGGCAAACTACGAGAACACTAGGTGAAAGAGTCAAGGAGCATCTAAGGCCAAAGCACAACAGTGCCGTACAGATTCACCTACAGGAAACAGGACATAAGGCGGACGAAGGTAATTTCACAATTCTCTACCAAGTCGATCAGAGTCTCAACAGCCGTGCAAGGGAAAATGATTTATCGAGTGCAGAGTCACACTTTATATCCAAATTGAAACCGGATTTATGTGTACAGAAAGTAATCGCTTCCAACCTTGGTATCAGAGGCCGGGATAGGTACACAAAACAAAGGCAATTAGCGAAAATAGAGAAAATACTGAAGACCACAGTCCTACCCCCTCCCAGATTTAGCTCAACACAATGCACAAGTGAAAACCAAAATGAAAACCCAGAGAAGTTGGCTGTAGCCAATAATCACCAATCACAAGTGCAAAGTTCAGCCCCAGCAACCAATTTAGAGTTGGCAATCAATGAACAATCCGAGAAGTCAACTGTAGTTGATAATCAAATTATGAGCCAACCTACAATTAGTGCAAATAACGAGGTGAAAAAGAATCCATCAATTAAACGGAAGCGAAAAAGACACAGCGGTCAGTTAATAATGGATGGATTTCTGAAGCGACAAAAATGAAGCAGCCTGGAAACAGGATCATCAAAAAATGAACACCTCCCCCCCTCCTTGAGTTCCCTTTTTTATCCAATGGAAGAGCAGAAAAATTTGCACTGTAACAGTATATAACGAGAGGCCGGGATTAAGTCTGAAGAGACCCGGCGAAATAAAACGTTTATCACTTATTATTCGTTCATTCTCCTATCTTCCTTATGAGTTTGGACTCTAGTAATAATAATATTTGATTATATTAAGGCGTGAGAGGGATCAAGCGTTAATCTTCAGGATCACTCTAAGACAAGGAAAATATGAATATTACTATCACTGATTAACGTTATATTTAGCCAGGTCTCTTCAGACTCTACCCTGATTGACACATTATTGCGACTATTACAATGCCAAATATTTGTGCACGTCCATTGGTTGAGCTGATTTTAATTCGCATCCAAGAAGCAAGGGGGAAGGTTCACTTCTCATTTTACTTTTTGCTTCTTTAGGAATGCATTAATTTTTAATTAACCAGTAGTATTTCTTCTCTTTCGTTTAGTCAGGGAAAATTCGAAAAATAAATCTTATTGGAAAAAATTGAAACGATTTTTCCTTATTTTTACTGCTTGAAAATTAGTAAACTAGGATGGTCCGAGATTAGTTCAAATTGACTGTTCTTTTAAAAAATGAATAATGATAATTGGTTTCTTTGTTTAAGGGTTATCCTGAATAGAGTAACGTTATCTCTAGAATTTAAAAAAATTTTCCGAAAACTTCCATTTGTAATATTTTTGGCGAAATAGTTATATTTTTTCAATGTCAAATTTTGGATTGTATGAAAAAAAGGAAAATTCTTGGCACCAAAATGTTTAAATTAGTGAAAGTGTGCCTTCAAAAAAAATTCTGAAGCTATGATGAAAAAGTGAGAATTTTGTAAAAGATCATTCCGAAATTCATTGAGCTGTGAATTAAAATCCTTGGATTTCTTACAGAACTCAAACCAATCTAGTGTTAGGTATAGAGGAACACGTTGTGGTTGGAAAAGACATGTATTGAATTTAATGATTTTGTACAAGCAATAGATAAGGCTAATAAAAAGTACATAAGAAAGGATAGAGAGCAGCATGGTTTTGGAGAACTTACCACGAGAACTGACCCACGTGATGATACAAATTAACCTCCCTTATTTCTATTGGTCAGTGAGCATTCTATTCTCTTATTGGCTAGTGATGATCGTGTACAAATAAATTGATATTTATGCCTAATTACTATTGGGTACTGTTATAAATAAATATTGTTTTGAGAACGTAATAATGACTGCTACACCAATAATGATTGGCCAAAATCTTTAGACTAGTTCTCTTTCAGACTCTCCAGATGATGATTCCATAATGGAAGATGAAAATAATAACTTTTCTATGAAACAAAATTTCAAAGTTTATGCTGAACGTCTTCTATGTTTGTCAAGTCATCCGAGTAACAAACTGAAAAAGTCTCAATTATCTGATTGTAGTAATGTTAAGAGGTCACATCATCATCAATTGTTGTGTCACACCAAGAGTGGAGACAAAGCCTCGTTTAGCAGTTATACAAAGGCTAGCTTTGAAATGAGCTCAGATGCTCGAGATTCTTCCGTGTCAATCCTTATGAATCAGTTGGCATTTCAAAAACAAAATTATGAGAATCTTGAACGCAGTGAAAAGTCGACGCAAACTTCCATATTAAAGATGTCAAAGGTTAGTTATAACATTGCATTCTAATTTTAATATGACATGAAGATGAGAAAAAATAAAATCTTGCCATTTTACAAATTTTGAAAATGCCCCAATTTTAACCTTAAGACATAAAGTTTTTATCGATTTCGAAGACTTAAAGCAATTCGATACCGATATTTCGGATCAATGTTAAACAAAGAATTCAAATTTATCTATCATTTAAATGTTGTCTCCAAGTTCCAATGTCCTTGCAAAGCTGAATACATTGGACGCACAATACTCCGCCTTGGAGAAAGGATCGATGAGCACCTATAAAGTAAGAAGACTTCATGTGGCAAGTTGCAAGAAGGAAGTATCCCCGACAACTTCACAATCAAACAAACCGGGAAAACCTATACATGCTCAGAGTCGCCGAAGCCTTCTTCATTCTCAACCTAGCGTGTGCATTCAGAAAAACGTCGTCAATTTGCTCAAACTTCCATGGTCAACTAGGATCCAGAGAATAGTGAATTCAACCCCGCCTTTCCTAAGTTCCTAGCTGACGATCAACACCTCAACCCCACAGATTAAAAACTATTTTTCCTCCACTCGATAATTATGCAATTACAATAAACGATATTTGCATCCAATTCGAATTTGGGCATCGAGGTTCGGAGAAAATGGTTTTCAATTTTTGTGCATTCCCCTTTGTGATAATGGAAAAATTCAGATATCCCACAGTGATGACGAATTTCTGCGAAAAAATTGGCCTAATTGGAATTCTTGATCCGGAATATTAGCATCAAATTGCTTTGAATCTTTAAAATCGATAAATCTTTTGAGCTCATAGGTTGAAAATGTAGGGAAATTCATAAAATGGCCTAATTTCGGCCAGATTCAATTTTTTCAGAAATTTTCTTTGTGATCATTTACCCATAGAATTCAAAAAATAAATTTTCCCTGACTTCTTTATTACTTGTATCAGAACCCGTGTTAAATTTTTTTAATATTTGATTGATTCATATTGGTACATTGTTTACAATTTATATTCGTCTAAATTTACTATAGAAGAAATGCATATTTCTAAATTGAAATTCAAGCCTCCAAATGTTTGAAAGCTTCTTACTTGGAAGTAATGTCGTTGAAACAAAATATTATTTCATAAGAATAATATTAGAAGTATTGAAAAATCTCCATCTTATGCTCTATAGGATTTGTTCAGGACTCTGAAAATAAATTTAAATTCAAATCATACATCATTCAAAGATTTTGTCTAGTTTAGGAAATCATATTCGTCCATCTTGCAAGATTCATAAGAATTTCTTTCTTTCATGGCGAAATGCAATTTACATAAATTACTCGCGAATTATTATTATTCCCACATTCCATTGCGAGTGAAAAATCATAAATTACTCTAATTTTCAATTGATATTTAATACGATCTGCGGTTGTGGTTTTAATCACTTTTGTCGAATAATTTTACTTGATCAACATAACCTATTAAGCTTTGATCAATTTTTACCCTCAAGGCCTACTGTGTCTTTAAGCAGCTGATTATTATTCATCTAAACCTTAGAAAATACTTTCTTCGCCACACATTCGGTAGGAAATTTATAAATCTCCTGGAATACAAACCAAATTCTGAAAAAGTTGATTTTTAAAACTCTATCAGCTAATGCTTCAAAGATAGCCTATCGAAAAACGATCTCATTTTTGATAGATAACTCCTCAACTAAATAAATTTTTGAGATTAATTATCATTATATTCTTTTGATTTTCCTAGAATATTATCGAATTTGATGTATAAAAAAGTAAGCTACTATAAAGTAGTTACCTATCAAGAGACGAAAAATTTATCATTTGAAACTTTTGATTATTGCAAAGCACATTTCAAATATGAATAAATACAAATCATCAATTGAATGATATGATTTAAATCTTGCTAGCCTCAAGTCCATCCTGGCTCTGATAATCTAATCATTAGCTCAAATAATTCAAATTAATTCATTTTTAGAGTCGAAAAAACCATCAAGGTAACACAAACACCCACATCTCTAACCCTCTATATATTTAGCTTATAATTGAAATAATTTAAAATTAATTTCATGTTTCTTTTAACCACACCAGACAATTTATGTATTATTTGTATTAGGTAATCTGATTCATATTTTATCGATTTCAAAGAGAGAGTTTTGATAAAACTGAATTTTAGAAATTTCAATTCATTGAAGAAAATTCACCCTTTACTAGTTTATTTCAACAAATTCAAGATAAGAATTACATCATGAGTTCCTTATTGAATGACAAACCTTCAAAAGATATGGAATGGAAAAACCTGTTTTTATTGGATGATGATTTGTAGAAAAATGTGGATACCTTTAACACAATTTGAGGCTTTTAAGAGAAAAATTCATTTCGAAAGGATGAAAGATGTTTATTACTTTTTGAATAATTGCCAAATGACAAAAAAGTATAAACCAAGAATTGGAAAGACATGAAAAATAATTATAATTGAGATTTTGAGTCAACGATTTTTTTCAAAGAGATCTATGATTGCTAAAAAAAATTTTCATTCAACTCATTTAGTTATATCTTTTCATCGACTCAGTCTAATAAAACTAACTTGCAAGAATGAAAACTTGATAACGACACAAAAAATACGTAAATTACTGAAATCGACTGAAATTTTGAGTAAATATTCATTTTGCTATAATAACTAACCATTTCGGTTGTATTTTAATAATTTACTACAGTAGTAATAATATGAAACTTTAAAAAGACCTAAAAAATTTGAAAGTATTTTATTTCATTTTTTGTAGTTATAGAAGAAAAGTTTTTTATTCACCAAATGGTTCATCAGTAGTAACACATAAATATTAAATATAAATGGTGAAATTTTGAAAGAAGTATAGTTAAAGTTGAAAAATATATGAATATAATGTGAGCTGAAAAAAACACCAAAAATCTTAAATAAATAGCAACAGTGAAGAGAGAAGTGAAAGAGCTCACATAGGCCATTGAAGATTATAATAGCAATTTCTCTGAACACACAGGTTTGGTTTAAAGTGATTGATGAAGAATTTCTCCTTCACCCACAAATCTGTGTTGTTATCACCCGCATTTTTAAACAAAATTGAGAAATTGAAGCCTCATGATTTTCCTGTTTGATGTGTCTTGTCACTGCTGTATCCTTCTTTAGATGATCATTTGACTTAGTTGACAATTTTCTAATTATAATTGCTCTTCCTATATAAGAAGCTCCACAGTCGCATTGGAATTTGTTAATCAAAAGAGTCTTTTCTTCTGGTTGTAGTTAATCCTTATGAATCAAACTGAATAATCTTTGGATTTAAATACAATTTTCAATTGTATATTATTATTGAAGAGTTTTGGTCTTTTTTTCAGCTCACATTATATTCTAATTTTCAACTTTTACTATACTTCTTTCAGAATTTGTAAAATATTATTTTCAATGAATTTTATCACTATTTATGTGACACTACTGATGAACCATAAAGAAATAAGCTTCGGAAAATTACTGTAACTGGAAAATAACTGGAAATTTTCCTAATTATTCTTTCCAGTAATAGTAAATTTTAAGCAAATTATTATAATATGTATTGTAATAAATTCTGTTTATTAAATTAATATACACTTTTGAAAATCTGAGAAGACTTTTGAGGTTCTCAGAGAAGTTTTATCGAAAACGAGATAGTTCATGAAAATAATGATAAAGATCTCAGAGCTGAATTTGTTACCTATCAAAATTTTGAGAGTCATGAGAAATCGTCTTTAATTTGGTGGAGAAAACATCATGAATATTATCCTCTTTTGCGTCATTTTGCAAAATCAATATTCTCTATTTATGTGAGCAAATTTTTAGTGTTTGGAAGAAATTTGTGAATGATTATAGAAGAAGATTATTTAATGAGACAATTCAATCTCTGATGATGCTTAATTCATCTTTGGATTTCTTTAGAAAGGATTTGAGAGTTGAATTTGCAGAAAATGAACCATTCTATAAAGTGCTTAAGCACTGCTTATTGAGTATTCTACACTAAGGAACTACTTCATGTACGCGATGAATAAATAATTGAAAAAACAGTATCTAAATTTTATGATTACTTGTTGGATCACTCACAAATTTTATCATATTATTTATAGAAAACTGTAAATTTCAAAATCACGCAATTTTGTTAAAAAATTACTGAAAATTAAAATAATAAAATATTTAAATTACAGTATTAAAAGATTTTCAGCTACAGTAATTTTCCGAATTTTATAAAGAAATGTACATTTGGTGAATAAAAAAAACTTTTTCTTTTATTATTTTATTCTGTTAAACTCAATATTTATGCAGTAAAAATAATTTCAGTTTGACTTTTGAAAAGATAAAGTTAAAAAACGTTGAAAATCATTGTTAAATACAAAAATTATTTAACATGAGATATCAGAAATGTATCAAATTGAACACCATGCAATAAAATTATCTTTTTTTTCTAGCAAAATTCAAAGAATGAATCTTTCGAGTCAAATGGTCGGTCCACGCGTCCCATTCATATTTCCTCAGTGAACTGGCATGAATCTGTTGATGAAGCAGAATCCTCCACAATTTTAATTAATTTCGCACCATCTGTTCAATTGAAATCACGACCAAGTCTTGTTCGTCGACATAGCCGATATAAATCAATTCAGAGACGTCAGATGGCCACATTAGCTTTAAAAAGTGCCTGGTTCCTAGCTGAACAGCCAATACCTGTCATTTGTCTGCCAGACGACTTTGAAATTCAAACGCATAGTCGAAAGTCCTCTGAAAAGAGTGCCAAGCAAATGTTAAACTCTGAAGATAAACTATCGACTGTTTCTCTCATTGATATAAACGACCATGAACAAGATAATTACCAAAATCAACTAGAATGTTCAATCCATTTGACTGCAAGTGCTATTGAAATGATGATGTATTCTACCAATGAAATTTCTCCAAATCAATACGGTGAGCTCTGTTCTTATTCGCACAAAAATATTGCTGAGTGTGAAAAGTATCCTAGTTACCTTACAAGTGATTTGACCCTTATGTTTTCTAAATACGCTGATTAAGAATCTACAGTTATTTTTAGTTAAGAAGTTATCGATCAAAACACTGGGTCATTCTCTGATCCAAAAATATCTTTTGACAGATAGTGTTTAGATGATTAAAGATCTCTTAAAGTTCGAAAAAAGTATTTTTTAGTATTTTACTTAGAAATCTTTTTTTTAATTATTTGTATTTCATCATATTCGAATTGAAATGAAAAAATTGAGATTTTTGAAAAAGTCTTATAGAGTCTATGTCACTATGCGGTTGCTGATTCAAATAAACAAAAAAGTATTTTTTAATTTGTTTTTGTTAAAATTGACCGGTTCTATGAAGAATATGTAACATTATACACATTTTGGGATTTTATTGATTTCTAATTTAATCGTGAGTATTTAATAGATTGATTAAATATACATGCTTTCATACTCTTTATCATTTATACTATACAAGTATATATGGTCGGTAACTAACAACATATATTATTGCAGCTGGGAATGATTATTCAAATTATTTCCTTAACTATTTTTTCTTTCAATCTCTGAATAAATCATCGGTACATCTAAAAAGTCACCTTTTACTTACCACCCGTGTAGAAATGCATCGTAATTTCTTTCTATTCCAGATGAAGATAAAGGAATTGATGATGAGACAAAATTCAATGCATTCTTACAGCCATGTCCAAGTTTACTTTCACTCCAGAGTGCCCCAGATAAATTTGACAATTCCTCTGATTTATTTATTGATTTATTAGGCTTCAATCTCATTAGACCATACACGTGGCCATCCACTTTTGAAAAAGGCTTGGCAAACTGTTCATTAAGAGATCATAGTGACATTGAAAATGATGGTTGAATTGATTTGTTCTTTTTTTCCAACTCCACAAAATTAATAGGTTTATTTATTTAAAAAAAATAAAACTAAAAAACTGTGTATTTGGCTAATTCTGTGATATGAAACATTCTTTTTTTTCAGAACATGTATGTATTTGCCAAAATAATTTCAAAACCTCAACCGAAATCCTAGGTAAAGATATATTCGAGGCTAGTCTTTTTATTACTGAGTAATGATTTTAAAAGTTGTCCAAAGTTGTATATTTATTAAATCTGTATTGTTTGATTTTTCTATTGAAAAGGAATCCTTGTTATACAAATTATTTCTCCCGATAACAAAACACACTCCTAATTGTAGTTGAATTTGTTGATATATATATAATATACAAATATTTATTATTGAATGATGAATAAAGATGTAATAGTAAAAGTTGATAGGCACTAAAAAACTAATAATGACAATTTGTACTATTGAAAATTTAAACAAATGATCAATGTTATTATTACTTTACCTTACACCTTTGACAAATTGTTTGAAATTTGTACCACTCAAATATGAGTGACTCTTACCTGAATAATAACGGCTTTTTGTGGATTTATTAGTTTTATGAAATTTTTGAACGAAAATTTGAGAAGCAAACCAGGAAAAATTGATTTAAACAAGAAAAATTTCAAATTATAATCATAAAAAGAGTTCTCTTTGGATGTAAATCAATTATTATAATTATTAATAAATTTTTAAATTGAAGAAAAAGATTTCTCCCTGCTTAATCAAAGTATGGTTTGATTGGCTGGAAGAGTAGTTAAATCTTAGCTGGTTAGAAAGAAATTATTTTATTTGAGTTAAAGGGTTCTATCTCTCAAGCATATAATTCAAAAAATCAAGTTGACAGAAATGAGGCATAGGGATCAAGATGGTTAAAAGTAGTTTTGTAATCAGCACATCAGAGTATTCAAGGAAAAAGTCGATTTAATAGAAAAATAATACTTTATAAATGCAATCAAATATCAAAAATGAGATTGACTCATTGATCATCTTTGGTAGCTGGAATTTCTTCAAAATCATTGTGTTCCTCATGTTCAGATTCGTTATTTTCTAGCTCTTCAATGTCGTCGATTTCATCAATGTTCAACTCCTCTGGTTCTTTATCGTCAAAGTTACGTCCTTCGCTGGTATCGGTTGTGGACGACTTTGTTTTCTTTTGAGCACGATACTTTTCCATGAATTCGTTCACTTGAGTCTCGAAATGTCCAAAGTTCATCTCTTTAAGGGCGTTGATAATGTCAACAGGAGAGATTGTTTTTCTCTTTGCTCGTTCACAGTGTTCATTAGCCAAAGTTGTGACATAGACAATAAATGAACTAGCCGCTTTGCTTATTGCAGGATGTGCATCTTTGCCAATGAGAAATCTCTCCGGCATTGCTTCCTGAAATAACAATAATTTCAATTAGCTTCTTCTCTCAAACAAACAAAAGTCTTCAATGAAGAATTACTTTTATGATTCTCGTGATGACAGAGTTGGGTAAATAGAGATCTTGGACTTTTTCCACCATTCTTGAAGCTAAAAAGAAGAAATTAGTAAATTTAATTCAAGTTAACTTTACTACCAATCACACTCTCATGAATACTCAAGAACCAATCAAATTCAAGCATTGATTTTTATTCATCATCTAATAGTATAGATGTGAATAGTTACAGTTTTTGTAAAGAAAAACAAGCAGGATTTCTATGAATTTTTTTATTCCATATTGTTATGAATAAACTCTGAGAAAAAAAGTTTTGTTTGTTAATTATTTTGTATTTAAATTGAATAATAAAAATATTTTGTAAAAACAGGATTTTTACGAGTCAGTGGATAATTGAGCAATCTTATTCAATCCTTTTCCACAAGTACATGTAAGCATAACCAAAGGGTGGCTGGGTACTACATTGAACTTTTTCATCATTAAAGATTATCCATTCATCAGGAGAGGAGGAATTATCAGTTAGACGTTTCTTCTTCTCCCCACCAATAAGATTCGGGATCCCTTTAGAGTTGAGAGCAGATCTCTTGATATGGCAGACGTAGTGGCCATGAGACGTTGTTTTCCCAATGTGACTAATCATTGCGATAAGTTTATATTTGCCAATGCCATCTGATAGGGGAATATTATTTGAATTGTTTGATTCTTCTATCTGAATAAAAGAAAAATGCATCTATTTCAAACGTAAAAGTGGATCTAGATTCGAGAGTGTCACATCATCAATTTTAACCCTTCATGTCCCAGATTAATTTTTTTTCATCACACACATTAGAATAATATAATTACGCTGATTCCGAATCTGAATTCCTTTTTGAAAGCCAACTTATCATTTAAAAGATAATAGAGGTTAAAATAGGTATTTTCTGGCTCTAAAACCAGTTATTTTCTAAACTATAAGAGATATCGAGCAGACGATAGGAAGTTATTTAATCTTTTCCTAAGGTCTTAGCAAATAGGTTTTCAAAAATCGTTTTAAATCTTTTTTTTAATATTCGTCTACATTTTCATAAACTTCCCCCTCTTCAAATAACTTTAGTTACCATCAGTGAAAAGCTATCTTTATGAATTATACATATTTTTGTGGCTTGATAAATTTTCTTTGTGTTATGTTCCACTGGTGGAACAATGGTGGACATGAGGATTAATTTTTTGGTTATAAAATTGAAATTTTCGTAAAAATCATTGATTCCCAACCTCCTATCAATCAAGTTTTTATTAGTCCCAAGATTGAGAAAGAGGAACAGAAAGATGGAAGAATAGCAAACACATACTTTGTTATTAACAGGTTCTTCGGGTTCCATGATTGCATCAGGATTATTAAAGGCCCAATCAGTGGCAACATCAAGTTGATTGGGAAATCTTCTTAGAGCGGTTATTGCGAGATTTCTTTCGATTCCCATGGATGTTAAGAGAGCAACATTCCCTTCGTCAATTAGGGTCTTTGGCTCTGAGCTAGGCATTGGATCGTTTAGATCAGGATCTTCCATGTGTTCCATGATCCAGGCCATAGCTGATTCAACACCTTGGTTATTAGTGAATTTGATAGCTCTTTTGCCAGCCTCTTGACTGAAGCCTATTTCTACAATACTGGATAAAGTGACAGGATCATATTCCACAGGTTGATCGGAAGAATCATTATCCTCTGGCATCGGCTCTTCACCTGGCTGAAAGCCATTTGGTACCTTCAGATTACTCAAGTCTAATACGTAGTTATTTATTTCTTCAACAGTTTCCGATGCACCTTTCTTTGGCTTTTTGTCAGTAAGGATTATTTCAACATCCAACTTTTTAGGAGTCCAGTCTTCGCCAATAGTGAATCTAAATTTTATTTTTATTAAATTAGTTTTATAGTCATCTACTTGATAGTAGATATGTGAAAATTTATAATATTAACTTGTATAGGTATGAGGAGATAAACATACCTTGATGCAACAAACCAGAGGTAGTTAGGGAAATTAGTGATGCGTTGAGATTTCCTAGCAAACGTTTTTTGTTTTGGTGGATTTGTAGCTGGACTAATCCAATCGGGAATTATATCCTCAGCAAACCATCTTTTCAAACAGTCCGTAAATAATACACGAGGCTTAATAACTTCCTCGGGTTTGATTCCTTGTTGGTTTTCAATCTTGGCATATTCCTCAAGATCTCCCTTGTTGCTAATGTCGTCTAGACTGATAGGTAAAGTGATAGAATAATCTCTCGAGGTCACGTAGCGAACTTTCTTAGTAGAACCACACTCGATACGGTTTTGTACTGAAACCATTAGAGATTTCAAAGCAGACTCGGCTTCAATTTTTACTCCTTCATCATCGACAGTTTGTACTTTTTTGGTGTCACAGCTATCCTTTTCGATGAAGCCAAGGATATGACCAAAATATTCATTAGCATCTTGGAGGCACTTGGTTGAAAATTCAGGATGATTTTTGCCAACCAAAGAACGAAGGATTAAAGGTTTCAAGCCAGGCATTTCAGGAACTAAAGTGCCATTTTCCCCCTTTTCAATGTCCTTCTGAGAATATCCCAAAAACGAATATTCCCCAGAACAGAGTGCGTGGCCAATTTTTGTAAATTGAAATTTAAAATTATTTAAAACTTCACGGTCAAGATCTCCAGACGAGGATAGAATATTTTGAAGGTAAAAATCATAGGTGTATGCGTAGTTTTGTCGAAATGAATCAATAGCGAATAGACATTGTACAACAGAGTTCATATAACAAGAATTGCCTAGATTATATAATCCAGTTAAGCCCGGGCCGTGTCTAGGCTGTTGAGCACTTTTGGTCTCTTGTAACAAAAGCCAGTCTCCAAAGCGATCATTCATTTTGATTTCCATTTCTGTCAAGGTTTTATCGGTCTTTTCCATAACCATTCGATTAATGCCCCAATGCTTCAAATGTTGGTCTAATTTTGGATCGATGACCATGTTATCTTCAGCATATGAGTAGACCTCAGCTTTTGTCGGGGTTATTGTACCCAATTTAACAGCAAGAGGATACTTTTTTTCTTCATAATATTCAACAGCATGATTGTTTCCACCGGATCCATCCCAGAATTTGCGGCCACAAAGAATAGTTCCATCGGTTAAGTTGAGCCAAAGATTTTCAGTCATATCACATTTTGAGCATTTCCAGCCTTTAGGGGGTATTTTTATTCCATTATTGATTTGTTCAAGGTTCTCTGCGAATTTAGATTCTTTGAGAGATTCTGCCTCCAGATCGAAACATAAATTAGCATCGGTCGAAAGAATAGTCGATTCAGATTTTTGAATTTCACTTATTTTTTTGGCAGTTTCCTCATCTATTCCATCAACAGTCATGATGCTTTTTATATTTGAATCGGAATTCGATTGAACATCAGGAAGTATAATTGAAATTTCCTCAGATAACAGAAAAATACTCCATTCTTCTTTAACGACCAAGTTATCAGATGAAAAACCTCCTTCAACATTTAGAGCCAATCTAGTTACTTGAGTGTCTAGAAAGATGGAAGATTAAAAATTGAAAAAAGGTACCATTTTTTTCAATAAAACGCCGATATTTGTAATTTAAGAAGCAATAAGAGTTGAATGTTTGTGAGTAGTTCAACAGATACTTTTTTGTAACAGATTTCAATGTCTTGATACATAGAAAGAGACCATCAGGTGAGTATGGAGAGTCACAAGAAAACAAACATTCGTTCTTCAAGAGTCTGGACTGAATATCACTAAACTTTAATGACTGAAAGTGTTGTCGAATATTGTTCATATTTGAATTTACTAAGTATTAAAACAAAACAAAATTACAGAATACCAATAACTGTGAATTTTGCGGCTCATTAACATTTTAATACGTCGATTCTGTCATAGAATATTATTCTTTCATTAAATAAGCTGTATTTGTATATTTTTCCCTTGAAAAATTTTATAATATTGATTATTTAAGTTGAACCGAAGCCTTTTCCAATTTAAGAAAAATTAGTAATTACAAAATTCGTTATACTCTCGATTCATAATTTTTATTATTATTTTGTTTTAACCACCAATTTTATAATTAAGTCTCTAAGTACACAAATTTGAAAAGTTATACAACATACCACAAAATTGTATAGTCTATTTTGTGATTAGTAGACAGATCGAATCATTTCAATCTTCATTGTTGGATCAAAAATATAATAATTGGTTCTTATGTCAACTCATGTATCAAAAAATCTCTTACTAGCTTCAAAGGATAGTCTCATCTCACAAGATCAAATCGAAGTTAATTCTACTTCCACGACAATTCCAGTAACTGAAGCCCAAGTTTTGGATTCTCATCAAAAATCTAATAAGAATCTCGTTTTCAATGATTTAATATCTTCTCTCATGGTACAAAATCTTGATGGTAATGACACTTCGACCATAGCCACATCAGCTGGTAATGATTTAGCATCGTATGGTTGTTTAAACGAGTCGTCTAGCCTAGTTATATCATCTTCATCTAGTCAAATATCCCAGAACAATCAGAATTCTAACAGAAATAACATGTACTCATCCACAGACCAAGGAATTTCCTCAAGTTCATCCCTTTTAGACGGCCTTGTTGGCAGTCGGTCGTGTCTTAATCAGCGAACTGATTTATTCTCAGCTGATTCCTCAAAAATACGCCTAGAAGATTTCAATGATCTTGCAGATCTAGCTTTTCCTATGAACAAATTGAATAATATTGAACAATTCAAGGACATATTTTTCAATACAAATGATCGTGATCAAGAAAATAACATATTCGGATCATGGAATCAGGGTGATGGTATAACTAGTTCAATTGATTCTTCATTATTGAACGAAGGAAATTCTCCTGGTCAAAACTCTTCATATCTTCTCAATAATATTGCAAATAATATGAAACGACCAATAACAAATCAAACACCCAGAAGTAATGGATGGGCTAATAATCCCTTGATCAATAGCAATACAAAGCCAATTAGTCCCACTTCAAATAATAATAACGCTTGGACTGGGACAAATCCTCAAATTATTCAGTCAAAGTTTGATTCTCAAATGAGTGCAGCTGTTGGAAATTCACGAACCCCTCTCAATAATGTGTCTCAATCGAATATTCGAGGAAACTCAAACATGACATCTCCAAAAGTTAATAATAACTCCTCTAGTAATTCGAATAGCAATGTTCAGTCCTCTAATCAAATGTACAATCTATTTCCAAAGAGACCACATCATCGTATGATGGCATTATGGAAACATCAACAAAATCAATCTATGAATGGTAACGTATCTTTAAATGCAAAGATGAAAGGAAACATTTCTGACACAAACAATGATAACGGTGGTGGTCAATTATCAACAAACTCTACTAATGGTAACAATAGTACAAATAACCAAATCACTTCATCAGATTCAATAATTGATCAATCTTCTAACATGAGTGATATAATCAAATCGTTGGATTGTGTCTCATTGAATAACTTTTATCCATCTATTGGTAATTCACTCTCAGTATGCCCAAATAATATGAATCAATCGAATACCACTAATGGCCATCAACAGCCTACACCCGGCCAGATTAATGGGAAAAATTCAACTGACGGTTCAAGTCTCGGCATTGATGATGGATGTATCTTTGACAATCGGAATAATCTCCAAAATCGAGAAGAGGGATTCTCAAGAAAAGTTTTTGTCGGTGGCCTACCACCTGACATTGATGAAGGTAAGCCAACTCATTTCTCTAATCTTCCTTATTTTACCTTGTTAACTTTGTTAATTCTCGAAATTATTATTAATTGTAGAAGAGATCACTACAGCATTTCGAAGATTTGGCGACCTTCTTGTTGACTGGCCTCACAAGTCAGAGAGTAAGGCATACTTTCCACCAAAGGGGTACTGCTTCCTGTTATTTGTTGAGGAATCCTCTGTGCAAACTCTCATTAATGCATGTATTGTTGATGAAGGGAAATATTATTGGTGTGTTTCATCGCCAACTATGAAAGATAAACCGGTAAGTTCCACCCTTCTTCTTTATCTCTAAATGAGTAATTCTCCAATGCTCCTATATGAATAAATTAATCTTTCTTTATTTATAAAATAACACGTATAGGTTCAAATACGCCCATGGAATCTAGCTGATTCAGACTATGTTATGGATGCATTTCAGCCTCTCGATCCAAGGAAAACAATATTTGTCGGAGGTGTTCCGAGACCCCTAAAAGCTGGTGAGTTGTAAACCTTGCAAAATGTTACTAATCGATAAAAAACCTGTTATTTCATCAATAATATTTACAGTATTGAATACATCTCTTAACCTTATTGACATGCAAAAGATAAATGCTTTAAATATTTTGAGATATTTATATATCGTATTATTATTATTTTTACCAATATATAAATATAGAATTCATGTTCATAAAAAATATTTATTAGATCATTATATACATATATACATGATGATGCATGTATCGATAAAATAATTGGTTAGCTATAAAAATAAGATACCAATTACTACTATCAATTTTCATATCTCTTTCTCAATCTAAAAATCTAGACAAGTTCATATAATTACGATGTTGGTTTATTTTTCATCGAATACACCTGAATAAATCATTTTGAAAATAAGTCTTTTCTGAAAAATATATATGTATTATTTTTAACTAATACTAATGTAATTTAATTATTATAATAATTATTATTATGTAGTATGGATACAGATGAAAAATTTCCATAGAAATGCACTTTTAACTGTATCCTGAGTTGTGTGTCAGTAGAATAATATAAGAATATATAATCTCCATTACTTTGACTATATGCATATAGCCATTGAAATATTTGTGCGTGGACTAATCAATAAATCCATGAGTCATTCAATACAAAGGGGTAAATAAATTATCCCATCATTCTTGAAATATCCCCCCCACACACACACACAAAAGGGTTGATGACACACGCTTTGTTACTCTTTTGATCCACTAATTCTCTATTACACTATTTAAGAGAGACAAAATAACTCTTTTCTTGAGTTTTAGGTCTTGAGTGTTTTGTTATTACAAATAAAAGAATTATAATGATATGGTTCTTCCACCCTGATTTGCAATAGTTCATTAACACTGTAAAATTGTATCATTCTCTTCTTCTTAGAGTTTTCAATTTGTACATTTTATTTTTCATAATTCTAAAATACAGGGACTCCTTTCGAATGGCCATTAGAGATGTAACGAATTTTAACCTTTTTTAAACCAAACTTTTCCGTGAAATTTCAACACTATCATTAATCTAATTCTGTATATAAATAAAAATGTTCGATTTCAAAAAAAAACATAATTTTTTAAACAATGATGTGTGAGATCTAAAATAACTGAAAATTTGTTTATAATCCCATGCATAGTCGTGCATTGCCCATTTTCCCTAAATTCTCTTGTGGACATGGTGGAATAACAAATTTTAACAGAAATGATCCTAATATGATTCTATTACTGTTCTCATTGGAAAATCCTTGAAGCTTTATCAGCATAGATAAAGATATTCAAAATTTTTGTGAAAACGTAGTAAAAATTCATTGAAAATCTAGCGGCATTTTCAAAAAAATCTGATTTTTAAACTTAAATATTATCACGGACAAGCATTTTGATACTTAATCTTATATAGAATAATGTTAAGAAGTCATAGTACTGTATTATCATTTGAGTAGGTTTTTAAAGTAGGCTGAAATATTTGTTACATCTTTAATGCCCATCTAATGCATACATTTGTTTTTTTCTGTATCATTATCATTTATTTTTCACTCCGAGGTCACTTTCACTCATTCTACTGAATTAGTGTATTATATAGTTTATCAATTTCTATACTACTAAGGTCAACCCCCTTTCTTCATACCCATAATCGCATATACAAATCTATTCTCGTATACATATACATATATATATTATATATACGATATGTAATTGAATGGATCATCATCAAACTCTTTTCGTTTGGGTAAATACAAAATACTCTCTCACTGCATAATGTATATATTATGTATTCGTATGATACGTACAATATATAACCATCTATGTAACAAAAGAAATAATCATTTATTTCTACTGCAAAAAATGTGTACTATACATGAAATTGCTAACAAAGAACTTTATCCTATTCCTAGAGATGTACTATATGATACTAAAATATAGTATATTATTATTATTAGAAGGAGAAGAAGAAGAAGAAGTGAGAATGGGACAAGAAAGTATACAAACGTTTACATACTGGATATATAACTGTATCCTTTTTCCTTTTTTACTCCAAGGGAAATACGAGTTAAAAAGACAATAATAATATACTATTACCATTCGATTATACTACTCCTTTGTTTCATATTCCCCCTCCCCTTGCTCCCACAGTGATCAACAACCACCGCCACCCTATTTTTAAAATAATAATAAATTTCCATCTTTATCCTTAACCAATTGGTTGCAAGTTGGGTAAATCGCACTAACCTGTGTTAAGCTTTTTTATTCTCTTGTTATATTCTTCCGAGGATAAATATCGATTTTCCAAAATTACTAAAATCGCCTATCAATATGATAAAATTAATTTTTATGTATTTTAACATTCTTTCACCAAATTTTGCTCCAATACTTCTGTAACAAGGTAAACAAAATTTTGAAATAAAAAATCCCAAAAAATTTATTCCTAAAAATTTGAAAAAATGACTTAAATCTTAATAAAACTGTTTTGAGACCTATTCGAGTTGAAATTTATCTTATTTTTCATGAAAATAACAATTCTGATAGGCCAGAAAGCGTTTTTTATTTGAAAATTATTTTTTTTATCACATTACAGTGGCATGAAAAGTTATTTTGGAGCAAAATTTGTAAGATGTTAGAATAACTGAAGATTAAATTTATCATATCAATAGGCGATTTTAGTAATTTTGGAAAATTTTGTCCTAGTCTACTTTATTTTATCCAGCCTCATAAAATGAAAGGAAAAGTCTAGATACTTTTTAAAAATACTATAATATGAAAGAACTTTATAGCTGACTCTTTAGAATAGGATGGATTACCATAATTTTGAAATAAACATGAGTAATGATTATAGCATATAAGGTTTTATTCTCTTCTACGATTTGCTGTACCATAAAATCCACAGGACTGAACCTAGCCCTTTCAAGTCCGAGTCTTTTAAATAAACTATTATTATATATTACTAGAAAAACCGTTTTTTTCCAACACTTTTCTATACTCTTTCCCTACCTAATTTCAAGTGACCATTCAAGTAGCTTCAAGATGTTCTAATTTGATAAGGTCAATTTTGTTAATTCCAACAAAATACCTTTTGGTTCGAAATGATTGATAAAAAAGCTATACTTCATTTTTTTGAAATAAATTTTTATGTAATACAATTATAGTGCAAAAAAGGTTGAGAAAGTTCTAAGAAGAGACGTTCAGAATTAGAAAAAATAGGCTAAATATAGCCATTGAATTTTCGATAGAATCATCATATTCGAGGGATTTAAATTATCGAAATTGGTTTGATTTTGGAGTAGTGAAAATGATCAAGAAATCGAAATTCAACTCTCAAACGATAATGACTTGAATCATCAAAGATCAAATTTAACATGATTTATTTTGTTCTCTTTATCTTGATCTTGAGAAACTTCTCTTGACTACCCTTTCACAATGTTTATTAAACATGTTCATCTCCATGTTTTGAAAAAAAGTCGAAATTTCGAATAAATACTATATATTTTTCTTAAAAATAATCTTTTCTTCAAATGGTAAAATTGGGTATTATGATCCGGATTCCTAAAAATTTCAAATGTAAAGCTAGTTAATATGAAGATGGGAATTTATGATTTTCACAAAGTTCTTAATTTTTTTAATCAAGAAATCTAATTTGATCAAGGTTTTTGGAATCTAGATCATGAGGCCCTCTTTCACGATACGGAGAAAAAAGTTTAGAAAAAATCAATTTTTAAGGAAAACACGGCAAATTTGAAATCTTTTAGTAGCGCCAAAATCGCATTTTTATGAACTTTGAGTTGAAAATTTTTGCTGATCACAATTAGTCAAAGTAATCAAATATGCTTAATCTGGTTCTGAGAATCACCCCATAATCGTGTGAAAATTAAATTTTGACTTTTTGATCATTTTCCATACTTGAAAGTCGATGAAATTTGATATTTCAAGATCCCTGAAACATGACGAATCTATCAAAACTTTTATGATGATAATCGGTTTTTTTGCCTTATTGTGATCCTAAAAATCAACTTTTGATCTTTCTCTCACATTGAAATCAGCAAAAATTTTCAACTCAAAGTTCATAAAAATGGGATTTTAGCCCTACTTCAAGATTTCAAATTTGCCGTATTTTCCTTAAAAATTGATTTTTTCTAATTTTTTTTCTGTGTATCGTGAAAGAGGGCCTCATGATCTAGATTCCAAAAAATCTTGATCAGATTCGATTTCTTGATGAAAAAATTAAGAATTTAGTAAAAATCATAAATTCCCATCTTCATATTAATTAGGTGTAGATTTACAATTTTATTTCAGTTATAATTAGCTTTAGATGGTCCTCCAAATGTTTTACTAAATTAATTAACCCTTTTTTCTATCCTTTGGTTTGGCTGATAACGAATCTACAGTTGTTTTAACCTAATTATTTTTGGTCCAAAAGTTATCGATCAAAAATAAGGTCATATTTTGATCCGAATTGGCTATCTTGATAGCTTTAGCAGATAGAGTTCAAGCAATTACTTATGAAAAAGGTTTCAAATAAAAATAAATTTTTTGGAAAAAAGAGTAGATTAATAAACTTTCTATCGAATGGAACAACAATAATGAGTTGCTTAAATGCAAAGCAATGCTTTGATCGATTTAATAATTATAGTTACAGTCTTATGATCGATCTAGGAAATAAATGACACTTTTGTTGGCTGATTTAGAATAGATTTTTGAAGAAAAAAAAGAAGAGTTAAACGCTAGTATATACTAGGTAGAAGAATTTATAATTTCTGATTCTTTATTGATTCTTTAACCTTTTTTCTCTCTCTACTATTTCTTGTCTCTTATTTTTTTCTTCTCTTCCAAGCGTTAGAATCTCAATTTATTTTCTTGTACTGCTGTTGTTCCTTATTTACAATCAAAATGTGTATAGAAATTTCTCTCTCAAAACACGAAACAAGTACATTCCAAGTTGAATGGACAATTGAATCGAATAATTGTGATACATAATGATATCTTTTTGTTATTTACACACAAATACACATTATTATAATATAGTATGTGTATCTCTCTCTTTCTCTCCATTTTATTATACAAATGTTCAACTTTTTTTGGGACATTTTTCATCACTCTGTACCTAAAAAATCTATAGATTTTCCTATCTCTGTGTAAGGACAATTATTCTTTTTTCAATTGATAGATGAAAAAATAGATAGGGGTGGGTTAAATGATTTTATTTTTCTTAAGTGAAACTGTGAATGGGGAGGGGAGGATGGATTTGATGATGTGGGAATAATAACTTGATTTTATTCTTCTTTCCATTCAATTCTATTTGTGGATCGATTTTTTCTCTTTGTCTGCTAGTACATATTGAAAAAAATGTCTTTACTTCAATCCTTTCTCTAGAATATACGTATCAAGGAGCCAATCATATTTCTAAAATAATTTTGTATCATACAACTTCCATAGTTATTCTCTCCATGCGTGTTTCTGACTGTGAAGGAGTGGGGCAAGGGGCATACACATAAAAAGGGGAAATTAATAGTAGTGTAGAGATGAAATGATTGATAAATGCGTAGTTCAGAATCATTACTAACATCAATAACAATACAAGTGTATACAAAAGCATACTACACATATAATAATGGCCTAGCGTATGTATATATATATCTAGGGAATAGTCGTGTGTACAGTTTTTAGTTCTAAAATAATTTTTCAAAAAAAATAAATTCTTAGATTTTGGGGTAGGGGATTTCAAGGAGGAAAAATTTGTATCATACATTTAGAATATACAATACAATATTCGTATATTCTAATTTTGTATATATGCATTGTAGAGTATTATTACAGAATTCTATGTTTATAACTAACAATCTCTTGGATTATTGATTAATCTATGTTTATTCACCTATATGCAAAAGGAGGAATTATTCATAGAATTCATTGCGTTGCTGAATATCCCCATTTCTTTCAATCTCAATTGTAGGCTTGTATGTGAATAAAAGTTTTTCTCTACATTGCAATCTATTTTTCTCTGACGCAATTTTATGGGAAATACAAATCTCTGAAAAAATCATTCTTTATGAATTTCCTATCAAATGAGAAGTAAAAACAGCCCAGTGGCTACAAGTTTATTTTATTCTGCTTCTTTTTTTTCTGTTGTTTTCCAAGAAAAACGGCATGTCGTCTTGGTAGATTAATTCTTCTCTAGCACGAAAAAGAGAAAATACAGTCCATGCATTCAAAAATAGACTTTGATGAAATCTTTTTGTTAGTCATCAACCAATTCTGATTGAGTTCTCGAATTGAAAAAAAAATAGTTTGAACTACACACTCAACACACCATGTACAATGTACATTGTACATACATTGATATGGATAAATTTAACATTTCACTTGAGCACACCTTGCTTTTGCATATATAACAAAATAGTATACATTGTATAGTATTAGAATAATATTGAAGGCTCTAATATTATTATGAATTGAATTGGATGTTTGGAGCAACAAATCGATGTTGATAATTTTTTATTGGGTCAGATGAAAATTTTCAGTCCTTTCGTTTGAACGTCTCATGAAGATATTTAGTCTCTATTGATCTGTTTTTCTCTTAAAACTATGTCATGTTTATCCTGATTAGATGGTCTATGAAATTTTAGGCAAAAGTATTGATTAATTATTTACATTTTTTCTAGTCGAATTGGCACTTATCATGGACAGACTTTACGGCGGTGTTTGCTATGCTGGAATTGACACGGACCCCGACTTGAAATATCCCAAAGGTGCTGGTCGCGTTGCTTTCTCTAATCAACAAAGTTATATAGCCGCAATAAGTGCCAGATTTGTGCAGCTACAACATAACGATATTGATAAACGAGTAAGCTATTTCTCTTCTTTCATTTTATCCTTATTCCATCAACAACTTAAAAATTTTTATCGATCAATGAGTAAAACTGGAAAATCTAGTCGTGAATAGAAAACTACGCAATTACTGTATTTTCATTTTCAAGGGTTAAGCCTTTAATCTATAATAAAAGAAAAAGCTCTTCACTCGTACTCTTACGAAATAAAATAATTATAAGATTGACATCATTCGAATATTCAATTATTATTATTCAAGTAGTGATAACAACTTTGACGTGATCAATTAACAATCGTAGTTTCTGTAAGGAAAGAAAACTATAGTTTAGCTAAGGATGATGAGTAAAACTGATGGATTGCTTCATCTGTGAAATTCAATTCAGAATCAAAACTTTCAAAAGGCTATCCGAAGCTATTTCATATATAGTGGTCGACAAAATGAATTTATTCACTTAAAATTGCTTCTAGCTCATTTATAAAAAATACCTTCAAGATGTAAAATATACCATTAAAAAGGAAATTTCTTACTCTTCTAGATATGATTACTCCCGAACTTACGATTTTTCATTGAATTAGAAAACGACAAAACATATTTGTTCACTTTTATTTTGTTAAATCTCCTTTTCCTTCTACTACTTTTAAACATCTTTTTGACATAGAGCAATATAAATTAGCTAAAATCTCTTCGGGAATTAATCTCCACTCTTCCTCAATCCTCTTGATGAGTTCCTGCCTGTTTGAAAATACTCTTCCCTGAGAGTAAACTTTTTGAGATAAAATTCCCCACAAGTTCTCAATAGGGTCAGGGCTTCGAGCAGGCCATGGCAATACCGATATTCCATTCTCTTGAAACCATGTTTTTGTTGATAAAGAACGATGACACGGTGCATTATCTTGTTGAAAAATTATTTGGGATTTTTCCATTTCTTCTTTAAACGGTAACAATTGATCTTCTAAAAGTTGTTGGTATGTTTTCGAATTAAGTCTTTCCTCTATGAAAACAAGGTTACCAGTTCTTTCTTTTGTGATGTACCCCCATACCATGACACTGCCTCCACCAAATCCTCGCTTTATCTTAGTAGGTTTGGGAAGAGATTTGTCTATCCAACAAAACGAGAGTCCATCAGGCCCATCCAAATTGAACTTTTTTTCGTCCGAGAATATTGTTTTACTCCAATCGTAGTTTTGAACAATTTTTTCATAAGCCCAGCAATACCTTATTTCTTTATCCGTGGTACTCAGATTAGGGACTATTTTAGGTTTACCCCAATAGATGTTAGGATTATTTTTTATGCAGCGTTGAACAGTTCTGACAGAGGTATTCAGATTCAATTCAGCTTTAATTTTGGAAGCTGTCGTCTTCTTCCGAATAGCTAAATAAGAAATTTTTTTCATGAGACAATTAGGTATTGCTCTCTTTCGGCCGCATTTTTTCGATTTTTTCTCTTGTTTTTTTTTGGAAAATAAATAATTTATCGTCCCGCATGCACATCCAACAGTTTTTGCAATTTTTCGATTGCTCAGACCTTCATTTTTAAGTTTATTGACAACATTTTTGTTATAATCAGTGAGTCTTGAATATTTCGGTTTCTTACCAGTCATCTTGTAGATTCTAGAAATAATAAAGTTCAAATTTTAAAATGAATACCTACCAGTTTATCTGACAAAAATTCTGTAAAAAAAACTATAAAATTAAGTTATAAACTGAAGTTTAAAAGTGAACAAATATGTTTTGTCGTTTTCTAATTCAATGAAAAATCGTAAATTTGTATTTTTGATAATATCAATGAACCAATAAGTTCGGGAGTAATCATATCTAGAAGAGTAAGAAATTTCCTTTTTAATGGTATATTTTACATCTTGAAGGTATTTTTTATAAATGAGCTAGAAGCAATTTTAAGTGAATAAATTCATTTTGTCGACCACTATATATTTAAGAATAAACCAAAATTATCCTTGTGTCATTTCAAAATGTTCATTGAAATTTTTAAAGAAACTCTTCATTAGTCTATAGATTTGTGCTGGTATTTCTTATATATTAAATCAGAAAAAAATGTTTTATCGATTTTTAAAAATTTTGATATTTTAATTGATTTTTTGAAATTAATGTAGTTTGTATTCTTTGAATATTTTTTATTATTAATTATTGAAAGAAAAAATCTTTATTTCTCTCTCTAAGGTCTCTTTTTTCTTCAGGATCAATAAACTTTCAAAGTTCGAGGGCATATTCTTCTCTTGATATTACGAAAAATACACTGTAACTGTCTGTTTTTCTTCATTTCTTGCAAGGGTGTTGACTTAAATTTTATAATACTTTTTTTTCTTCAAGAGAATCACCTGTTCTAATGTGGTGAAATTTATACGATCAGGGGGATTTGTTGAATTAATTTCTAATTTTGTCGGGTCATTTGACCAAAAGAATTCAAAATTTTGAGTTGGCATGGATTTTTCAATATTTTTAAACTTTGAACTTAACATTTTTGCATTAATTAATGTGCGAATGTCTACTTCCTATTTTACGAATATTCCTACTACTTGAAAATTAATGAATCAAGATGACGATTCTTTCAAAAATGTAACAGTGAAAATTGGCTTCCTAATCTAATGGTGATCCTGAAGAATAAAGTTTGATCCTTCTCGCACCTTGTAATCGAAGAAAGCTCCCAGCTCAAAGTTAGAAAATATGTATAAATCGCACCAAGTTGAAATAAAAAATCTCAATTCATCGAAAATATCCTCTTGAGTGGATATCATATAAACGCTAATGATATATCTAAAATGGCTTAAAATTCTTATTGATCCGGATCAAGAAGCCTTAATTGGTTTAGGTTATGAAGCATTTTTATATTCAATTTTTTTATATAGCTTTAAACTGGTATCTTTATCAGGTTACCCTATCAAAGAATTGTCGCTCAAGAGAAATTATCTCCTGATTGAGAGTTAGAAATTTAATTAAAAAATTACTAGCTATAGTAAAAAATAAATCTTTATTATTATTCTACGAAACTCATATTTCTAGTCAAAGTTGAAGAAAAGTCCACATAAATATAACCACATAAACTCGATAATGTCTAGACATTAACCATTTATTTTCTTGAATGAAAACAAACGAAGAATTAATTAAATTTTAGTTTATAGCTTCACAGAATTATGATAAATTGCTTGTGAAGACATCTGTTCATGATTTAGTTGTTTGGGAGTCTTTTAAATCTTTGGTTTTACTCCATAATGTATTACTTAATATAATGCGTAATTTGGACACTTATCTTATTCCGGAGATTAATTGGTCTTTTGATGAAAATAGTCCACATTGATGTAAAGTTTTTCAAATTTTGAGTAATTTCTCTTCGTTATATCTCATCTTTACGTAGCCTTGCTTTAGATTTTTTTGCTTACTAAGGCTAGTCGGCGAAATATTTCCGATTGAGTAAGAATGAAAGCTGAATTTTATTCTTACTAGATTTTCAGAAAATTGAAAAACTTTGACTTAAACATGGGACAAATTTTAAAATATTTAAGACGTTTTTTTGATTTTTTCATAAAATTTAAGATGCCTGAATCCTCCATTGTTCCTAAGAATATTTATGAATCTTCTCACAGCTTCAAGATTGAAAAAGTACAGTTTTTCTTGTATTGAATCGAATCGATTACGATACATGTTATCAATTATAGTAACCATTCAGTATAGAGTCGAATTCATTCAAAATTCAAATTATAAAAAGATTCTTCTAATATCACAGCTTCTCCAACAAGAAATCTGTAATCAATAATGATTCAGTACCTGAATAACCCTTTGTTGATCAATGCACCTCACGATTCAAACGTGATGTTGAATTTTTGTAGCGTTCAGTTGAGAAGATGAAATAAATTAGTATTCCAAGTTAACAAATGAATTTAATGCATGCAAATGATATTCAACTCTTGCATTCTCATGAATATTTTCACTTTACTCTCATTCTCGTTATACAAGGTTAATATATCTATCCATATGAATATAGATTTCGATTAATTACTAAAAATCGACTCCATATTCTATTCAGTTATGAGCCAAAGTCAGGATAAAATTTAGTTTTTTTGCAATGGTTGAATAAAAAATCCATTATTATGGTTAGATTCGATTGCATCAGCTTTGATTTTCGATTTAATCATCTTGTTAACTGATACAAAAGATTATAGTTTTTATTTGCGCGTCAGAAATGGTAGCAAAAGTATCTTATTATTTTTTCTAAATATAATTGCAAATATACTCTCAAGTAATAAGATTGGAATAAAATAATTTTACGATAAATTTGGAATGACTATATTTTTATGATAAAAAATATTCTCTTAGGTGGAAGTGAAACCATATGTATTGGACAATCAAATGTGTGATGAATGCCAAGGCGCTAGATGTGGTGGTAAATTTGCCCCCTTCTTTTGCGCTAATGTTTCATGCCTGCAATATTATTGTGAGCAATGTTGGGTGCATATTCACTCACGTCAAGGTCGTGAATTCCATAAGCCCCTTGTCAAGGAAGGCGCCGACCGTCCCAGAGCAACCATCTATCGATGGTAAATCTTCACCAACCATTTTTTTACTGAAATTTCCTTAAATGACTCTTTATAATTAATTGAAAATAGCGCCATTTTTTTCATTACCGTTTACGTTTTTTTTGTTTTCCAAGTCTATTTTAACAGAACCTTCTTCATCATTAAATAAGAACACCTTTTATTTATTCATTTCTCAAACATATTTTATTTTTCCTGTATTTTTTTATTAACGAAGAAAGAAAGACAGCTACATTCAACCTTTTTTCTTATTTCCTCTGGTTTCCTATAAGCAAAATTTCTGTACACCAAAAAAAGAGGCAAAAAGGGGAACAAGGATGAGAGATAATCAAAAAATCAATTGCTAAAAGTCAGTCTGCGGATTTATGTTAAATTTTTACCTAAGAATGTAGAGAGACAAGAAAAGAGTATACTTTTTGCAGCAATATTTAAGAAAAAGCAATGTCTATAATAAATGCAGAAAACCGAGCGAATAATACAATCAAAACACTTGCTTGTTATATTTTGTATCCATCTTGTTCATCTCAGTCTTTCTATCCTCCTCTTCCTCCACCACCACCACCAACTTGATATATTTGAATGAAGAAAGTGTTTAAAGAAAAGTGAGAACCTGAGAAAATGGAAAAATATTATTTTTTAAACAACTGATTTTTTTGATCCTGTGTTATCTGTGATTATTATTACTACTATGTACTATTAAATATTTTTATTCTTGATTAGTATCGTCGTCATAATTACTCAAAAAACACTCACCATTTTGAACAAGACATTTATTTTATGAAACCCTAATTAATTAATATAATTGTCCTATTGACACGAAAAGTAGCAGTAAATTTTTCAACTACCACAATGATGTATTATGAATGAAAATTTTGTCATAAACGTTAAAACAAAAAATATTTTTGCCTGTTTTACCCTTGGAAAGCAAACTCCCTTTATAAAACAAATTTTTTTTCTTATTTTTCTAGTAAAATTGTTCGTACAATAGAATGTAGAATACCCGAAAAAAATTCAATATTCACGTAATCACTTGATATATATAAGTATGTTTTTCGAACAAAAATGGTTAAACATTATTATTATTTACTAATTTGCAAGCCTATTTTTGAATGAGCTGTCCAACTACTATTTATAGAAAACCACAGAGAAAAATACACTGTATCCTTCTCATTGAAGAAATTCATAACAAAAATCTGTGATAAAATGACACGTTTTTGATAATTTGGAACCAAAACGCCCAATAACCCCAATGAATAATGATCCAAAAACAAAAAAAGTCTTCGGTAAATGAAAAAAAGATAGCTCGATAGATGCCCAGTAATTCCCATCAACTCGTTCAACAGGAAATTTGAAAGCTTTTTTGAAAATAAAGAAATATTTTGAAACCTTTCATCAGCAGAAGAGAAGGTATCTGTGAGAAATTTACTCATCAGTCTAAATAATGTAGATTTCTCTTTCATAAAGATTTCAACAACAGCTTCAAATTGTTTATTTTTCTAAAGTTCCCTAAAAAGACATTGTTTTGAAAATATATTACTCTTACCGCTGTATGAAACTCTTCTATGCAATATGTTTATTTTTTATACTCATGTGAAATTGTTTAACTAATTGTAGAAGACTAAATTTATTAACCCACCTTTTTCAGATACAACCATTGAAAAATCCTATCGATAATGAAATAATTTTTTCAATTTTTTTTCTAACATGAAAATTATTATTGTAATAAGAAATATTGCATTTCACCCCTCTAAAAAGAAAACCATATTTATTTATAGAAAAAAGCACCCTGTTTGTTTGAAATTAACCTAATTTTATTTGAGAAAAAAGAATATCCATTTTTATTTGTTGTACCGATAATAATATTAAAAATTAATATTTACTTAAATAAAATGACTAAATGAAGATTTTTATTAAGAATAACAATTCACTTTTAATCACTTTTACAAACGATTGTAACTGTAAGGATATATTTCATTATAGTGATAAAAAATATTTTTCTATATATTTTTCAAAGTTATTTATAATGAAAATTAAAACAAATTTTACACACGTTTTAAAATCATTTTCCCACCAACCTTCCTGTCCCTCCTCCCTTGAAAAACACCAACGCGTAGACACAAATGTTATTACATACCTGAATTATTCTTTTGTGATCCATTTTTAACACTTACAAAAGTTTAAAAATTAATTTTCCAAGAAAATCTTTCTAACCAAAACGAGATGATGGATTTTGAGCCGATCAATCGATAACTATCTAATCTAAGAAAATTACATGCTGAAGATTTTATGATATTTTTTAAAAAGAAAGATATTTTGAAATAGCCCAACCATTATTTTCAAAACAATTGTAATACCAAAATATTGTGCTACTCAAAACTTGGAAATAGTCTGTGAATACCCAGGAAAATTACAATTGTTACATTGCTGCCATACACGAAAATTTGAATCCTTTTTGATTGTGTGTTATTATTATTTTCTTTTTACTTAATTTTTCCTTACTTAACCAATTAATTTATCCAACGTGATCAAGTTGAAAAATTTAATGTATTGCATTTGATCTATTCCAGGCTATGCATGCATCACTTGTGGTTCCATCTATGACATGTCCCCTCTATAACTAACTAACACGTGTCATCACTTGAAATGTGCGTAAAGAGACATCTTTTTCTAACAGAACCCTTTATGGAGCATAAAAATTTGATGGAATACACTAATAAACACGCACTATGACGAATAATTTGGACATAGATTTGAAAAGAAACTGTTTAAAAAGTGAATAAGGAAATGCCCATTTTTGAAAATAAGGATAGTTTATATATCATTATTCATTTAAACAAAACAATAAAAATAATATTTAATCCATAATTATTTATAAGGAAAAAAAAACTAAATTCTATAAACAAACCACCTTTTTTGGCCCAGTTATTTGTTATACAAGTTTTTATTTTAGATTTTGTTTCTCATTTGTTAATTAAAAATATATTATTATTACGAAAGAAAAAATAAATACTTTAATACAATTCCCGAATATAGAAGGGTATTTTCAGTATTTTCTCAAAATCTAGTGAAAATTGAGAATCGGAGAGAAGAGGCTTATAAGAACTATTACGCATACAAACGCTGTATTCAAACTAATCTCTGGGTAATAGATTCAACATTTTTTTTATTTTAAAAGTATACATCTACTCAAAAGTAGATTCATAATATATAATAATATGTGCGACGAAAATCTGACTAAATCTTAGGGGTAAATTACACCTTGGTTACGCTGCTTCCCATTGATATTTGGTTATAATTGAAATATTTTGATAGTCAGAATCAATGATTAAGCTGGCCTGGTTGGAAATAATCAATGATGATGTAGTAATAAAATTAATTTTATTCAATCATCTGAAATTATGATTTTTTTTGATTCGGTGATATTTTTTAATATTTTCTAAATTTCATTTTGGGTCACTTCAGTGTATCTTTTTTTTATGAACTCAACGAATAGACAATAAGAAATAATGAATATTCCACAAGGAAAAATCATCAGAATTTTATGCTGATTTCAAATTTGAGTTTGAAAATATTTTAAAATGTGGGTTCCCAAGAACTGAATTCATGACTAAGAAAAAATTCAAAAGCAAAAAATATATTTTAAATTTTTGAATTTTTTTATAGAAGCACTTGGTTAACGTCAGAATTAATTTTGAATTATTTTCATAGGATTTGTTATTAAAGAACTAGATTTCAAGTATTTTCGCCCAAATTTCCCTCCAAAATATCTTTTTATACTTCTGTGATAATATGAAAAAAAGTGAACGCTTTCAAATAAAAAACGTCCAGAAAGGAAGGATGTATTTTCTTCTCTTATTACTCAAGTTTCTAAAATTTGCATATTTTTGAGCAGAAGTAATCATCCAATTTCTCCTATATAATCTCCCACGGGCATCATAGAAAAATGAATTTCACTATTATCCTTCTCTCTTCATGATAAGATTACTACCATTTGTTTTATTGATAGTAGTTTAGGAAACTCATCTATAGTAACTAAAATATTCAGGTTTTATAGAATCCTACTACTTCGATAATGATTTGTCTAATGTTGATTCCAAATTTAATTTCAGACACTTTCAAAAAAACAGAAATAATCAGTTAAGAATTCTTCAAGACTCGCCTTGAGCTTAGGGATCTGCTATTCGAAACATAAACAATGACATATGATATAATATGTTTTATCTCATTTCATATACAGGTATTAAATGAATAATCAGTGATTATTAATCACTGTATCTCATGCTATAATTATAATTATTTCATTAATGCTAATTACATATCATGAAATACTAAAAAAATACTTCATGAGATATTCGACACATATCAGATTTATATGTTCGAAAACAACCAATAGGATTAAGCCTTACAGCGTGATTCATTGAAAGTCACATTTCCTTAGTAAGCATTAAACAGACCACAAAACGTGTTCTATAGAATGCCTGATTCTAAAAGAAGTCCGTATTGGAAATATTTCCAAGATATTGGTAATAAAGGTAAAGGAATATATATATTGCATTCCAGCAATTTCTTGTGCATCAGAGCGAGTTTTCAGTATTGCTGGTAGAATTGTTAATAAGCAGAGTAATAAACTATGTTATGAAAATATCAAAAGAATGATTTCAATTAGATGTAATATGCATAATTTTTTGAATAAATTGGTAAGCATTTAGAATTAAAGTTTACTTTTGATTCAAAATCTATAATTATGGCTTTGTGATCTTTAAAAGGGAAAAAATATGAGAATGATATAATTTTAATCGTGTAATATGAAATAAATATCATGAAGTGAGATATAAACGTAAATAATTTAAAACATATCATGAAATAATGTAAAAATATATCATGGTATATCATATCATTCTATGATATGCTTTTCAGGCACATCTCATATATCATGAAAGTCATTTTACGTTTCGAATAGCAGATCCCTACTTGAGCTACCTTTTATGGTTCTCAAAAACTATTCAAATATTTTAACAAAAGAGAAAAGTTCAAATGTCATCCTTGGAGATTTTTCAAAGATTGAGTTTTTTGTAAGAATAGTAAATTCCCATCTTCACGTCAACTAGCTTTCCAGTTAGAGTGGGGATATAGCCATAGAATCTCAAATACAGGTCTAATACCTTGTTGAATAGGAGTGGAGATCACACTAAACTAAAGCTATTCTGGAAATAGTCTTCGCCTTAGATTTGATGCTGACGTTAAAAAAAACACGATTTTCTTAGTAATTTTTTTATTGCGAACCAAATAAATGATATCTCGGAAAGAAAGGTAGAAAATTTTTTTTCGATCAAGATCAGATCTCAGCTTATGGATCAAAAACTTATTTCAATAATACTTTTACAAAAAGTTTATTTGATGAGTTAGAGATTTCTAAACTGAAAAATCAGAATTTTTGAGGAAATTTAAGGGCACTAAAAAGCTTACAGTCTAAAGAGATCAAAGAAAACATTACAGCAACTGAAAACGAAGATGAGTTCACAGCCAGATAATTTGAAGCCTGGTTTTATTTCTTCTCTGAGGAAGTTTCTGATGAAGTTTTCAGCAATTATTTCTATCATTTTTCCCCTTTTGTGAAGCTTCTTGTTATTTTCAAGCCGAGTTACAAGAAATGATGATCGCAATTTTTAATCCAGTTCCAAAAAGTATTTGGAAAACAACTTTGCTTAAAAAGAATAAATTTTAATTGTATGAAAAATATTGGTGATTCTGATAATTTTCTTTAAAAAATCAATGAGCAAATTTTATTGAAAATTTTTTTCATTAATTAATTAATTAATTTACACAACTTCTGCTGGTTTTTTGATTTTTATAAACAGAACTTTTTGATATTGTCCTTTTGATTGATACTTTTGATCATAATGGATCATTAGATCTCAAAACTTTTTAATCTTAAATTTGATTCCTTATTTTTATGTTTTTTTTCTTCAAATCTGTTGAAGAATTAATAGTTTCTTGGTTTCGGCATATGCAAAGACTATCTCCAGATAAATTTGCTATTTTTTTCACAATGGATAACGCGATTGATATGGAAAGGAAGAAAGTTTCATTATCGTCAAGGTGATGCTGATAAATGCATGATGTATATATATTTGCATAAACATCGCCATCCTTAGCTTATGAATAATATTTTCATTATGCAGAGCTGGATGGTTAGGAGATGAGGATTAGCTGATCGATTATAAAAAACTTGAGAAGTAAAATTCAGATCTGTCTATCCATCTGAACTGGATCCAAGTTTTGTTACAGTTCTGTATTACAACTTTTATTGATACTTCTTGTTTTATCAAAGCATAAAAGCTTATTCTAGATCATTAAAAACATTAATTATTTAATGTGTGAGCGAAATATTTTCATTACTGAGAAATTAGAATCCAATCGAAATTATCCTTTTATAAACTCTACTACTTACTAGACTTGGACGAAATAGTTAAAAATGAAATTTCTCTTATTTTTCATGACTAATAATAAGAGACCGGTCAAAAAACGCTTCAAATTTAAAATTTTTCACAATTTTGTTTATCTTATTCCAGAAGCATGTAAAGGTATTTTGAAGCGAAATTCGGTGGGATTATATTTAAATACTTGAAGATTAGTTTTTTCATATCGATGGGCGATTTAAATAATTTTACTAAATTTACTACTTACTATCGACTTGGACAAAATTTTGTAGTGATTGAGAAATCGAAATTCAACTCAGCGAATTAGAATTTCTTTGCTCCAATCTTCGCTACAAAATATCTTTTCTATAATAAGATGAAAATTTCCAAATTAAAAAAAACAGAAATTTAGAGAAATCATGAAAGACTGCTCGATTGTTCGAAAGATTCTTTGATCATCTCATTTCCATGGTACAAGAATTTGTATCTACTTAAAAATAAATCTCCAAAAGAAGCTTGGAAATTTATCATAAAATAAATTCTAGATAAATAGCAGAGTGTTATTAGGTCTCCTCTGAAGATTTGAGAGAGTAGCTCTTGAAAATGTCACAATACCTGAATTATTTAGGTAAGGTGTAAGGTGTAAAGTTATTTCGTTAATTTATAAGCTATTTATCAAACATTTTCCATTGTTAGAAGTGAAATCTTGATTCGGAAATGCCGAAGTTTATGTGAATTAATTAATGATACTGATTTTTTAACTCCAATATGTTAATTATAAAACTGATTCGAAGTATGTTTCTTGGATCATTTAATCAATCACATGACTTGAAGCTAAAAATTTACAAAAAAGTATTTTTTAAGAGTTTTTAGTTTGACAGAAAATAGGCCACTTTTTGAATCATGCGCCACATTCCAACTTTTACAATGTTTGATCTGGAAGTTCTTGTTGATTTTGGAAATTTTAAGTCATTAAGAAATGATATATGCGATTAATTTAGACAAACAATTCGAAATTTTAACTTTTTTTTAAATGAAAGTAAATCTCTTGTGATGGAGTGGTAACAATTTTTCTATTCACAATCTTTTTGAAAAAAACCGATTTTTGAATTTCTTCAGGTAGTCTCATTTTTATGTACATTTGAATCATCACTATTTATTAATTCATCTATCTTATTTGGTGTATAATATATAATAGCTTGTCACGCTTTTTATTATGTTTTTATGACTTCAGAAACCTTTAATGTTACACTTAATCTTTAAATACAAAAAATAAACCAAATCAAACTGATAAACAAAATAAAGGGATATTTATTAAAGTAGGCCAAATTTTATCTCAGATAATCGAAAACTTTTTTTCTATAAAACCATACATTTTCGAGTTTGTTCTAATTTACAGAATCTCGATTGAAAATGAATGTTTTTGAACACGCGCCAAGATTTTTTCAATGAATGACACTAGTAAAAGACTTAATAAACATTAAAATAATATACGATTGAAAATTGACTGTTTAGTTTGATTCATTTAAGGATTTACTCAAACCTGAAGAGAAGACTAATCTATAAATTCCAATATGACTGTGGAACCTCATATATAGGTAGAACTATTAAGAAATTATCTACACGAACGGAGGATCATTTGAATAATGATACTGCGGTTACAAACAAGCCTCGTCCGTAATAGGAATCCGGAAAATTGTCATAATATAAATTTGGTAAAATAATAAAATAAGAAAAGATTTTTTCTTTTATTTGTATAAAATTTTAAATTTCAAATAATTATTAGTAGATATAGTCTCGATTCATGGAAATACTCAAATGGCAAAATGCCGAAGATGCGGAGCTATTTACAGCTCTACAAAGGAGACTGCCTCTTTGTGTGTTTCAATGCAATTTTAGATTTTTGTCTATTTTCTATGATATGATATGGTAGTATTTCTACATAAAATTAGATTAGAGGTCGTAAATTCATAAATAAATTAATAATATTGAATAAATCGAATTTTTCCGTTTTATACGAAAACCCTAATGACGACAGCATGGGTGAAAGAGAAATTTCTTATTAACCTATATAAACCTAATGATTAGGTCCTATGTGTTCAGAAAAACTATGAGCTTTAAATGGACATTAGAGCTGGATAACATTACTGAGGCCTAATCTACAGTGTAGATTCTACACCTTTAGTTCTGGATGAAAAAATTGAGATTTTTCGTAACTGCATAACAATTCACTTAACATGAAATATATCCCTCATGAGTTTCTTCCCAATGAATTTAAAGAATACTAGGATCCACTTGAAAAATGGAATTAGGCATTAGGAATATGACTTTGAATGAGAGCCATTTAAATTTCAGTCAAGTCGATTTAGTCCATTACCAATTGCTCTTGTGCCTGTGTCTGTCCGTATTACTTCAATCTATCTTTTCCATAATCTCATTAGAATCTAACTACTGTGTTTAATAGGCCAACCACCTCCCTCACTCAACACACCTTCTCTCTCTCTTTATTAGCATTACAATACTCAATTTAAAGTAAGTACTTCAGTAAGTACCATTTCCCCTAATGTAGTAGTAACTCTAAGATATTATCATCCTTATTAAAGCTGATTCTATGTATGTGATGCATTTTGTGCTCTACTCTCTGCTCAACTGGAATTGATAAGAAAGAAATCATGGACCAAGTGATCTTATCTTGGCGAGGAGTAAAAGTGGAGATTCAACTTTTTAGTGTAATTAGAAGGATGGCAAGAGATGCTTATCAATCGTTTCGCATCATTGTTTTTATGTTGTTGTTTTTTTCTAAATTTTACAATTCATCAAACAATTGATAGTAAAGTTGAGTTGAATTTCCAGTCATTTTGCGAAATTAGTGGACAATTTTTCCATATTAAAGAAGCTGTTGACAAAATTCGAACAATAACAAAGGTGAAATTATCAATTTTAATTTACCAATAATTACGTTATTCACTAAGAATGAAAAAGTATCCACTAAAGACGAAATAATTTCCATTTCGATCAACTCTTCATTATATTCGAATAGATCTTAATATATCAATGACTACCAAATAGACCTAGTAGTCTCGGTGGGATCCATTAATAAGCTGTAACATTCAACAACATGGCCTAATCTATTACTAAATAAGACGAATCTGAAAAAATATCACTCTCAACAAATTCTTTTGAGATACTTTCCACACACATTATCGAGATCTTTGATTTAAAACGTCGTCCATTACTTTACATAAAAATATTTTATGAGAGAATATATCATATTTTTGTTTTTTTTATCAAATAAAAATGTCAAGTTTATTTTTCATGACTTTTAAAGATGTGTTTATTTCTCGAAGAAAAAACAGACAGTACAACAAATGTATAGTTGACATGAAAATAGCAAAATATATATTTGGAAAACCGTAGAAAATTTGTAGGACGAATGTTGCTCGGTTCTGATTGGCCGAAAAATACTCAATTTCTATTGGTCTATTAAACAAGAGTTTTTTGGTGGAAATGGGTATTCGTAGATAAGTATACTCGAATATAAATACTACTCTCGTGACTTTACAGCTATTATCTGTAATAACTTGGTGCATTTTGATACTAAGATTTCGCTAAAAATATTGGAAAATTCGTAATTTCTAAAAATGTGTAATGTAAAAATAAGTTATTACTTCGATTTTTCAATAAGTAACACGTTTACAACTACTGTATTGATAATAAAATAAAACAACAGTTTAAAAAATGATGATCTCCCTTCCTCGTCATAACTGACCAATGGTATTCAAGTATTAATTTGACCAATAAAATTACAAGAGAAAATATCGACTTTATCCTGAATTGAGAACATGTTCCTAAGAAATTATTATACTATAGGATTTTCTTTTCTAGTTTATGAATTTAGAGTAATTTCCTCACCAAATTCGATTACAAATCCTATGGAACAAAAAGAAAGCAACCAAGTAATATCGTGTTTTAGATATTTAATTAAGCTGATGATGAAATCAATAAAAAATTGCACGAGAACTTAGTACATAAAGTATCACAGGAAGTGTGTAGAAAATAACTCTTTCCATTTTATTCTGAATCGAATTTATAATTTTTTTGATATTTTAATTTTTATCAACTAATTATAGATGAACTCTCTCTTTACATATAAACCTATTCGACATATTCTACCACACTTAGTTTATTGCCGTGATTCGATCCATAACTAAGTGAAAAGACTTTTATCTTCTGCTCTAGCTACTAACCATCTTGAATATTATCTTGATTGTCTTAACCAGAGACCCTTAAGACTCAGAGAAAACTTTTTAAAGGTACATCGCAGATATATGAGAATACGCTGATAACGTATATGAAATTTCTTTCGAAAATCAACCATTAGTTTAGGAGTTATTGGCACAAAAAACGACCCTTTTTAGACGCTGAAAATGGCTAATGATTTTTAGTTTCTTTTAGTTGTTGGTTTTCATGCATATTATTGGTCAATCTGAAGAGGAGCGCAGAGGTGTAAATATAATTTTGGTGGGAAAGAGATTCATCATGTGTAACTTATGGTCCGAAATCTATTTATGAACTGGTTGCAGTAGAAACAATGATTTTGTATTAAAATTAACGGGATGAAAAATTTACTTTAAGCTAAAATATTTTACTTTAAGTCATCTTCAATATAGTGTTATTGAAATAGGTCTTATGAGACAACAATTTCTATCAATATCCACAAAATCTTCGATGACTATTTGAAGGTAATAAAATCAAATTTGAGAGATTTATGACAAAAAATGAAACTTGGACACTATCACTGCTACTTTAATCGAAAATTATTGCGTAGAAAATTTTATAAAATTCGAACTAAAAATTCATTCTGAATCACATTTTCACCCAAGGAAAATGAAATTGTACATGCACTGCGAAACTCATGGATTCGCGAAACAATCATCTTTTTTAATAAATGACCGATAGATAGACACTAGAAATACGCTTTATTAAATTATTGGTTAATTTTTTAGCCTTTGAATGCGTAATAAAAGATTTAGAGCCTTGATTGAAGCATTTGAAAAATATTTAGGTATTCATAAAATTTTGATTTGTTTTTATTTAATATAGGTTGTGTGAAAAGTTCTCGGAAAATTTTTCAACTTTAGATTTTGAATTTGTTCTTAAGGCAATAAATATAAACTATACACGAAAAGATTCAGCGAAATCTGTAGAATTTGTTTATATCTGCTAATCAATTGAGTTTTCAAATAATCTTGATAAAGACATGAATTTTACTGACTCACAAATTCGGTCCATTATTTACTTCAACTATAGCATTGGTCATACAGCGTCAGAAGCTTTCAAATTAATGGAAAGAGGTCTTGGTAGAGTGGTTTCAATGTCTACAGTGCAAAAATGGTATGGTTTATTCAAAAATGGAAAAACGAGTTTTGAAGATGAACCAAGAGAAGGCCGACCTTCAACCATCCCAAGACAGGCAATTGTTGAGAAGGTCGAAGAGAATTCTCATCTGTCTTCAAGAGAAATTTCTGCTGACTTGAACGTGTCCTTTTCCACAGTTGTACGTGTCCTACGAGAAGAGAATTTCACAAATTCCTTCGACCAATTTGTTCCTCATGATCTCACTGATGCTCAGAAGAGAAAGAGAGTCGAATGTTGCAGAAGATTACTTCATCGCTTAAGATATGACAATTTCTTCAATAGCATTGTGACAACAGATGAGAAATGGATATTCTTAAAGGATCCTAGTCGAAAAAGATCATGGCATAAGGTTGGTGAGAAATGCACTCAACCAAACCCAAATCGGTTTGCAAAAAAGGTCATGATAACGATTTTTTGACCGTAGAGGAATAATTCACTACGAATTATTGGAGCCGAACCAGACAGTCAATACAGATCATTATATTCAATCATTTCGGACGATGCAAGAAAAGTTGAGAGAGTTGTACCCTCGATTTGGGAGGATCACTTTTTTGCAGGATAATGCCAGACCCCATGTTTCGCAACAGGCGAAAAGATTATTTGAGGAGTCGAATGTTGATGTACTGGAGCATCCACCTTACAGTCCTGATCTTTCTCCAACAGATTATCATCTTTTCCGATCACTGCAACATCATTTGAAGGGAAAAATTTTCAATTCAAGAGATGAGGTTTTGAACTCTCTTGACGTGTATTTTACTCAAAAAAGCCAAGAGTTCTGGAAAAGAGGAATAAATATGCTTTCAGAACGCTGGCAGAAATGTGTAGAAAAAAATGGAGATTATTTTGATATATACAGTATATGTAGTATGTATATATAGTGGTCGACAAAAAAAAGTATCCAGTCTAAATTCTTATTAACTTCTATATATGAACTCTTAATAAAATAACCTATACATCATTCGATAGAGAAAAAAAAGTTCTATCTGTGTATGAACTTGGTTGTATTTTTAATTCATTCATAGCCTTTTAAATTCCGTTTTACTAGTTTCCATTGAATTGTAAAACGACAAATCAAAAGTTGAAAGTTGAAAAAGTGGAAATTTGAAACATTTCCGAAATTCAAAAAACGGCTCAATTTTGGTCAGATTAAATTTTTTTATAGAATATTACAGTTTTACCTCTATAAAAAATGTAACAAACCTATCCCTCTCCTCTCTGCCCCTTTTAAGTTGAGCTATAGCTACTATAAAGTAGGTTTATAAGGGTCAAACTTTCCAAAAAAATAAAATTCACTCAAGTTTGATTCATTCGATAGAGAATTTTCTGCTGATTCATTCTATCTAATAAAAATACCAGATTCGTTCATTTCTTGTCTCATAAAACACTCCAAAACATTGGAGCAGTTTTGATTTTGGATTAAAAAATGATTTTTCTCTTTTTCGTCTTTTCACACTTTTGACCTATACCCCCTCCTCTTATTTACACCCACAATTGGGGAACAATTATAGCTTACATCACTCTTTCCCCTATAATCACAGTGAGATATTCAACGATTAACTCGAAATATTAATGATTAATCAATCCTTCTCACATAACTACAAATTTCAACGTGCAAAGAATTTGCATTTGGTATGTTATTCTCCTGAAAGGGTCCCATTTCATATCCTCTAAACCTTTTGATTATTTTTTTGTCCAATGAGAACACTCTAAATTTTAATTTGATCAACAATCCAATTTACAATTCATTTTCACTCATAACAACAATGAAACATGATCTCAGGACCGACATCAATTGTCTAGTTGCGGAAGGCAAAACTTCCAAAGAAATTTCTTCTTAATTGGGAATAAGTCTCGCACGAGTAAAATATTTCCGAAGAACAAAAGTGATTAAGTCAGCAAATCAAAGATTTTATGATGAAATCAGACAATATTTAATTGAATTTGGCAGACCAATTCCTTTTGATGAACTTCGGGAATCAATGATCCCAAATGCCAGCTGTAAAAATGGATACTTTTGATTTGTCGTTTTACAATTCAATGGAAACTAGTAAAACGGAATTTAAAAGGCTATGAATGAATTAAAAATACAACCAAGTTCATACACAGATAGAACTTTTTTTTCTCTATCGAATGATGTATAGGTTATTTTATTAAGAGTTCATATATAGAAGTTAATAAGAATTTAGACTGGATACTTTTTTTTTGTCGACCACTGTATTTAGGTATATTTTTTAAATAAAAATCTTCATCAAACACAAGTGACTAATTTTTCCGAGAACTTTTCACACAACCTAATAGTTAATTTTAAAGCATTGAAATTTCTTGATTTGTTTACATGATTCAATATTTTACTTAAATTCGTTTACACAGATCTCGAGATTAGGATTATTTTAAAATTCTCACTAGTCTGTGTGAATAGACTCAAAAGTAATTGTTGAATCATAATCAACACACTACTCTCTGCTAATAATTGAAAATTTAATGCATTTTGATAGATTCTAGTCAAAGTTATTCTAGATTATCTTAAAAATCCTTATTATTAAGATTTGAAAAATCTATCTCTAATGTTTAATTAACTGTACCTGTCCAAAGGGATAAGAATATGCAACTTTTTGCAATCAATCGAAATTTTTTCTGGCTATCTGGAGAAAAATGAATTTTTTTGATTGATTCTGACCCAGGCTAGAATTCGATAATTTGCAATATCTATCTTTAATGCCCAGTTCTGGATAACGACACGATAAATTATTCTCATTAACTAATTAGATTGGCGCTGTAGTTCTACGGGAAATTTTTCCTCTTCACAACTTCATATCATTATTAAAATCAAGTAGAAAAATCAACCGTAACTTATTAGGTTATTCTGTGAAGCTTATCCAGTCCCTTTCGGCATTCCAAGGATGCTTGATCATTGTACTGGAAAAATTGTCTTTAAAACAGAGAAATCATGAGAAATCAATTTTTTCCTCTCATTCATGATCTATTCGATCTAGGTGGGAGCATTTCAATCAACACGGAAGAAATTCAATTGGAACGAGAATGTCTTTTTTTTGATCATAACATTAGTTATATGAAATTGTCTGATATCATGAATTCCAAACATAACATGATACAAGAAACGATTTAATTGATCATTAGAAGTAATGTTACGTTCAGTCCTTTTGGTTTATACAAATGTTTAATTAAAATATGAATGATATGTTCATTATTTTGAATGTTACAACCTTATGGGAATTTCATTAAAGAAGCGTGATCACTTGTTTCAAGGAGGAAATGTTGATTGATGAGAACGAAAATAGAATCCTGAACCCATTTGATAACCCAATGAAAATCACCAAATTTGTAATTGGATAAATGATAAAAATTTCAAAATATTTTTTTAAAGAAAGAAGCAGAACTAATTTAAATCTGATTGATCTATTAAAAATTTTTTTTCTTTGAAAAATTCCACTATTTTTATATAAGTCAACTTAGTCTAGTATGATTTATGAAATATCTATTGAGTAATTCGAGGATATTGTATTTTCAGTTTCAGTCACACGTATAACCATTTAAATTAAAAATTTCATTTCATCGTTCTATATTGTTTTACCGACCAATCTAGAATACACTGCATTATCTTGTTCATAAATTTCATCAATTGATACTCTGTGTTCTGAATTATAGTTTTTTAACCATCTTTAGCCGAGCAAGTTACCTATCTCGACAAGAAGAATGAACACAAGGTATATGAAAGTAGATATCGTTTGTTGTGATCTTAACAATAGACCATTAGGGGTTAAATCAATGTTAGAAATAACCCAGAGATCTCCCAAAACTAAAATAAATTTCTGCAATAAGAAATTCAATTTCTTCTCATCCCTTAAGCAGAGAGGAAATTAAATAAAATTCCAATCTCAAATTATTTAATATCGAATTTTATTATTTTATTCTTGGAGATTACTAGATGGATCGATACCTTTTTTTGAACCAGTGTATATTTAAATTTAAAATAAAATTCATTCTGATTAGCAAAGGGAGTAATTATTTAATACATTTTGGATGGATTCGAAATCCATGATAGAATTTTACATAGTGATACATAGATATATTCTCGGTGAATTTATAATCTCAATTTGGCATGGTTTTCCCCATGCTTACACACTTTTTTAGAATCCTCATTAGACAAGGAAACCAATTAATAGTCAATTTGAACGGATCTTGGATCCTAATTTATTTTTATCCAAGTATTGAAATTGATCGAGAAAGATTTTGACACGATACTGAGATGTTTCCTTAAATCTAATCGACAATGTCTAAAAATATCGTTTAATCCCCCTCACACCTTAGACGTTGATGAAAGCAATCAATAGTTCAAAGTAGTGAAAGAAGGTAACTTTATAAAAATACACTCTTTGAGTCCTCAGTACTCTCAGCGCTATAATTGAATTAATTTAACTTTAAATCATTTCCTTCTTTTTCATCTGAAGTTCATTGGGATCAATGAAAGTAGGAGGGGGGACATTCATTTCGTAGTGAGAATCCGCTCTTTCCTCATACAAACTTGGAACACTTGAATGCGATCGAAATTTCTAATTAAAATGGAAAAGCTCTTTATATACTCAATAATTATCCTAAAAAGAAGAAACACAAATTTGCAAAATGAAATTAGAGAATCATTTACCTCAAGGATCACATTCCGCGATAGGAGAAAGTTTCTTATTACTCTGTGTAATGTTATCATTATTTTCTAGTGCATATTGAAATAGAAAAAACGATTTTCATTTTATTTCGGGCTAAATGAAGAGTTTTATCATTGTCAGATTTCTTATCTTTACGAGAGAAACCTCTATAAATGACATTTATTCAAGAAGGTTAGGGGAAATTCACTAAAGCTAAAAGAATTCTGCCAAAACGCACAAGATGATTCAATTCTCGATCGAGTTCAATCACTCATCAACTTTTCAATCTCAAATTTTCACAACCACCTTTTTCTTCAAATGTGAGGGAAAAACCTTATAGGACATAATCTTGCTCTGATATTGAAACTTGAATTCGCACCAACATTTTTCAATGCATTTTTTACTACAAAATAGTCTGTATTATATGATATCGCTGAAAGATTTAGATTAAAAAGTCGGTTAATTACCATTCTAACGTGTTTCTTAGATTAGATGACTAATTTTGATGTAACCTGATAAAAAAATAATTTTTAAAGGATTTAAGTCATCTTTATAATTTTATGTAAAGAAATAATGTAAATTTAAGTTAAAATTATAAATATAAAACAATAAAAAACGTTCTAAATTTAAAATTTTTAACAATTTTGTTTATCTTATTCCAGAAACATGTAAAGGTATTTTGAAGCGAAATTCGGTGGGATTTTATTTAAATACTTGAAGATTAGTTTTTTCATATCGATGGGCGATTTAAGTAATTTTGCAAAATTTCGTCCAAGTCTAATATATACTGTATTATAGTATAGTGTTGAGAATTGGCCATTTTTTATCTGATGACAAAACAAGTTAATCAAGTATCTTTATCTAGCCTAGTTAATAATAATACTAATTATTGGTGTACATTTGATAAAAGTATATAAACAAATATTCCTCTCTAGAACTGAATCATCACTATGGTTATAAAACATCAGATTTATTGAGGCTAATAATGCCAGTCTGCAATTGAGATAAATTATTGCCAATAAATAGGAAAACTAAAGATAAATTAGCGGAGAGATCAGTAAAGGTTATGAGCTTTAAAAGGTTTTTCTTCTTGAATTAATACTACATAATCGGTAATAGACTGGTTCGGGAACGACGCAAAATTTTATGGTCTATGTGTATAATCAACCTATTCTTGAATAATACTTTTCCTAAAACAATTGTTTATGCTCGAAGATGTTAATCTCTCCTTCAATTCTGTACATCGTCATGGACTCTCTCAACACAGTTAGTATGGACCGTATTGTCAGTTGGATCTACATAGTTGAGGCTATGGATAATCTTTAGATGCCAGCAGCCAGCAGTAGCCCACTCCGAGTATCCTTGCCATTCATCAGAGATTAATGTTGAGCCTAGGAGTATATTTTCACTTATAAATTTCACGAGAACCAGTTGATTGTGCTCTGTAACAATTTCTAGTCGAATGCATTTGATCTCTCGGTCATAAGCACCAACAACCCGTTCATTTCTCAGAATACGTCCACGATGATTAGCTATATTTGGCCAATTTTTCACAGTTTAGGCTGAGTCATATATAGAATCTTTATGAAAAGACGATACTAATGATACCACATAGCATATACCTTACTTAAAGTTTTAGACTTCCGTTTCAACATCAAAGTTTCATACAACTTCGATATAAAAAAACGTTTTTTTCAATATATAGAAAAAAATTAAATTCTATTATATATTTGAATGTTGTCTATAAATCGCATAATAATTCTAGTAATAATTTCTGATCAACTTCTTCAATATTATTAATAATCATAGGATTTGTTTTGATCAACACCTTTATTCAAAATAACAATGAGTTTCCAAAATATAAACGCTGATCTTATGATGCCCATTAACTATGATGGAGTCAAGTTCGCCACAAAGGGAGATGTCTATAGAGATTTTTGTTTCAATACTGGTCAAAGTCATTCTAGCAAAGTGAAGGACCAAGCTATCAAAAGTCTTATTGAGAAGATCAAAATGCCATATCAACGATTCTCAATTCCAGTTGTGACTGACAAGAGAATCAGAGCCAAACTAAAAGATTTGTTCGAAGAAAGAGTCAAGATTTGTAAGAACAATAAAAGCCTGGATTCAATGTTTAAAGAAATATTCTACATTGCCAAGTGTCGTTGTGCCATCAGCACACAATGCTGTTGTAAAAAAGATGATCCAAACTACTGGTCTAATGTGGAAATTCTCAAAGCCCTTATTTCTCCTGATATGGTATCAATTAACGACATATCAGTCTCTTCATCTAATACTTCTGTATCTGAAGTTACTCAGAGTAGTTTTATTGTAGAAGATGTCGAGGAAGAAGAAACTACTCCTAAGAAAGGAAGCTCGCCCAAAGCAAAGCGACAGAGGTATGCTAGCGCTCCTTCATCGTCGATGATATTTACATCTGGCCAGCTTAGTCTCATCCATCTCAACCATGTGACCGATACCTCCTACAATATGGCGAATTTTTCAGCTAAATCTTTCAGAAGCCTCCGGAAAAGATCAAAGTAGAAAATTAAACTTACACTAGTATCCAAGATGAAAAGTATAACGAAAAGCCCCCTATTTCAAATAATTTCAAAATGTGGTCAACTTTTTAAATTTCTGAGCCAAGATTTCGAAGTTATAAAATTCTGACATTTAGGATCAAGATTATATAGGGAATTTTAATTTGGTTCTTGTAAATTCTCGCATTTCATCATACATCAACTACACTTTAGTACAAAAGGTTCAGAAAGATTACTTTATAATCCATGAAACTGCAGCAGGAAATCTTTTTATCTCTTGCTACCTGACTATACTTTCTTCTTGTATAGACGTTGCATTAACAATAAATGAAACTCTGATAATTCTAATACTCGATATATTAATGGTTTTTACAAAAAATACAATCTTTCATCAAGGTCTCTATATATTCTGGAGCCAGACACATTTTTTACTGATTTAAAAGTAAATAGTTTAAAGATAATTTAACTTCGAATTGGCGCGATTATTCCTATTATCCTAAACTTTGAGCTGAAATGTTTCAATGATATCAATGAAAGAAATCAATAATATTTTATTAGAGAATCATTAATAGTCAAGGAAAACAAAAATGGTATTCGATATCTTCAAGGAATATTATATCACCAAATTTCGCTTCAAAATACCTTTTTATACATCTGGGAAAATTTTCAAATTAAAACGTTCTTATTTTCATAATTTTAAATTGAAAATCACATTTTTTTACAGAAAAGTTGCAGAAATGACTTGAATCCTATTGAAATTGTTTTTTCAATCGTTGAAAATAAATTATTTCTCATTTTTCATGAATTTTGATCGGTCAAAAAACATTTTCAATTTTCACAATTTTGTTAATCTTATTCTAGAAGCATAAAAAGGTATTTTGAAACGAAATTTGGTAGGATGATATAAAAAATACTCGAAGATTAAATTTATCATATCCATGGGCGTTTTAACCCTTTCGGTGTGAGATTTCACAGTTTTTATAAAAACCAAAATTTAGCTATGAAGATACCAACTTATTTGGCCAAGAATATTATGTACATTCCTTTTTTTCTCTATAGATATGCCAGATGACAAACGAACAGCGTTGTAGACAATCGAGCTGAAGAATTACATAGTTGAAAAACTTTTATTTTTTGCAGACCTTAACTATTTCTAAAATGATTATATATAGAGATGTAATTTCCAGCAAGAGAAAAGGACTCTTGCCTTGCTGATGCAAGAAGCTTTCAGTGCATGTTTGATGAATTACAACTAGGAAGAAGATTAAGTGTCATGAACAGATCAAGATCTTGAGATCACATTTCCTTTCTAACGATAATTGCAAATCGATTTTTTCCTCTCGTGAGCTAATTCAAGCGATTGAGAAAACGTGTACGAATTACAGAGATTGCAATTTTTAAAACCATTCCATCAAAGTCGAGAAATTTTTCATGTAAGAGTCTAAAATTAGACAAGGAAATCGATTATGGATATATTTCAATATAATATATATTGAAAGGACCGATAATCTTTGACAAATCTTTGAATTATCGAAATTTCATTGATTTACTACAAGTGAATATGATCAAGAAATCAAATTATTCGATCATTTTTTCTGTTCTGAAAACAATAAAATTTTTCCCTCAAAGTTAAAATGAATTTTACAAATATATAGAATAGATATCTTTAAAACCACATGTACATCATCAGTGATATTACTACAAAAAGGATAAAAGTTGGAAATTCATTCAAAAGTAAATAATTTACAAGCCAGAAGACAACATAGTCAGGCAGCAAGTGAAAAAGCTCACATAGGCCAGAGGAGTTGAAGGATTTGCATTAGGAGTAGATTTCACGAATTCAAATTTGAAACGCATGTAATGTTAATGTAAAAATGTTACCACTATTATGTCACAAGTAAATATAAGATTTGGATATTATGTTTTATATATCATTAGAATCATTTCAAAAAATTGAATTACACTCTGACCCAGGCTGAAAATTGGACATTTGAAAAATCTACTCCTAATATGCATGACCTTTTCGACTATTTAGGTTCGAAGGGGCTAATTTGAATATCCATCTATCGATAATTTATTTTGTGGTCTTTTGAGTTTATACAGTATAGCTTTTCATATGATTTTTTGGAAATTACATTGGATTGCTTTCTCCTATTTCTCCTTTTTTCATTATTCAATTCAACGATCTGAAAATTTGATCTCGTGTCTGTGAAGATTTAATTCTAGCTGTTTTTCTACTCTTATCAAAAGCAAAAGATCTTCAGAAAATAGATTAACTGATTTCAAAGGCGACATGTATTATGTAGAAAAATATATTCTTTTCATTCTAACAAAGAATTCAATCATGTTACAAATAAGTAAAGCTATTCTCGATGAATTTGGGAATCATTTTTACAAAAATCTCATTTTTTCATCAAGGTTTTTTTATAACTGATTCAAAATGTACACTTTTACTGATTTAAGAAAAAAAATTTATTCTGGATAATTTTAGAGACATTTTTAAATTCGAGATGGCGCGATTTTTTAATTTTTTTAAACTTTGAGTTGAAAATTTTTGTTGATTTCAAGGTCTGAGAGAAATCAAAAGTTATTTTTCAGTTATCTTTCAAAATTTTCGGTACCTTGATGAATAAATGAGATTTTTGTAGCAATCATGAATTCCCAAATTCATCGAGAATAGTTGTAATTATTCGTATCTATTCACTGGAAGCTTTTATTGGTTGGATAGGTCTATCGTTAACTAGGCCATAGAGACCTACTCAAACCCTTTATGTATTTAACATGGTTTAGGGAATATTCCAGCTATTATATTTCTAATACATAAGAAAAGATCACTATTTGCATTTTATGCATGTAAGCTATAAATACTCGAATTACTGAAAACAGAACATGAAAATGTCACTACATTTGAGCAGTTTATCTCTGGCCATTGAAAGCAACATTTGGGAAATATATTCAGTTTATTTTTCTAAAATACAGACTCTAATTTTTTACCAATCTTAATTGCAAACGTATCAATGTGTGATTAAAATTGACATGAATACGTAAAAAAGAATGCTGTCATTTGCTTCACTCAAAATTAGTAAAATAAAATAAAAAAATAACATTTAACTGTGCTCTAGGCTAGGTGAAATACAGAATTAAAGCCTTTAGTCAAGTTCCATCAAACATCAGTCAAAGATAATTTTTCAAAAATATATTATGATGCACTTTCTTTTATCTAGCCTGAACTATGCTTGTTTGAAGAATACCCTTGATGAAGCTTGTATCTGAGACAAAAAATCCTTCAGGAAATAAAACTATAGGCAAGATTATTATTGCTAAAATTGCCATTTTTCTTTCATTTTCAATACAATTGATCAGATACTGCTTCATGACTGATTGAATATCAGCCTCTCTTGAAAAACTATTTGATAAATATAAACTTGAATAAAATTTTTTCAAGAATTCGAACTTGTTAAAAATTTTTTGGAATCTTAGTTTAGAAGCATAGAAAGATATTTTAGAGCGAAATTTGGTGGGTTGAAGATTGAATAATTTTGAATACGTTCTAGGATTTATTTCATCAATGGAAAAAGCTATGGTTCTGATGATGTAAATAATTTTTAAAACTCGTCAAACTCGCTTGCTTACGATAATAATAGATCAACAACCTCACTCAATCATTCATCCTGATATCAATAGATGCTCAGAGATTTTTTCCGAATCGAAATTTTAGAATTTTCTAAAACTGCATTCTCAATTAAAAAAAAACCTATTAACATAGGCTCATGTGTCAAAACTTACACAGTTGATACCCGCCTAGACTTGAACAAAATTTTGCAGAATTAAACCGCCCATTAATATGATTAATCTAATCTTATCCCAACAAATTTCGTTTCAAGATAACTTTTTGGGCTTCTGGAATAGGATAACAAAATTGTGAAAATTTTCCAATTGAAAACGTTTCTTGAACGATCAAAATTGTAAAATTAATGAAAAATAAGAGAAATTTCAATGGAATGGGTGTTAGCTGATTCAAAGACATACTACTTGGTGAACGCTCAGGTTTATCTTGGCAAAATCAATAATGTTCAAGATAAGAACCAAGGTACTAGAGTAGTGAAAGAACTTTCTTTACCTTGAAAAAAGGTCGTACAATAACTATGGATAATTTTTTTACCTCCATGGAAATAGCTCAATATCTTCTTGAAAAGAAAACTAGTGTGGTTGGAACAGTGAGGGCAAATCGAAAGTTTTTACCTGTCAGTTTTCAGGACAAGAAAATAGCAGAAAACCAGGCAGATTGTATTTTTTGTGATAGAATAACACTTTTGAAATATGGACAAAAGAAAAATCATCCAGTTTTAATGTTATCTTCTGAACACACTCGACCGGATAGTGTTCAGAGAAAACCGAAAAATCATTCTTGATTATAATAAATACAATGGTGGAGTCGATTCCTTAGATCAAATAGTAAGCTTCTACTCATCCAAAAGGGGAACAAAAAGATGGCCTCTTGCTATGTATTGGAACACTCTTGATTTGGCCGTTTATAATGCCTATATGTATTATATTCGATAAGTATGAAGAAAAAGAATCCAGCTTTCACCATAACTAGAAGAGACTTTATATATGAAATTTGTAAAAGTTTGATCGACTACAGGAAACGAGAAGCTCCTGAAGATAGAATTACATATGGTCCAAAGTCTGGTAAAAGAGCTAGATGCAACTATTGTGATAGAAAAAAAGATTCAAAAATGAAACAGTGTTGTCAAATTTGTGGAAAAAATATCTGTAATGAGCATTGTATTAACTTGTGCTTCCAATGTTCTAAATAAATCACTATTTAACTCAATTTTTGGTATTTTTTTCAACAAGGGGTTCCAAAAACCCCCATTTACAGAAAATGTGATTTTCATAATATCCCGTTCTAGGGTTAAAAATATAAATATAATTAAAAAACGTTTAAAATTTGAAAAATTTCACAATTTTTAAAATCTTATTTTAAAGCAAAATTTGGTGAGATGATATATCTTGGAGATTAAATTTATCATATTTATGGACGATTTAAGTAATTTGCAACTATTAGTTATTTATTTTCATGATTCAAACTTCAAAAATATTCGAAAAGTCTACTTCTCTTAAATTAGTTGATGATAGACATACTTAATATTTTAGGTAGGTTATATTGCTTTATCAAATTTTTGTTCGATAACTGATAAAATCAAGTGCAATGAACAGAGTGTTTATCAATCAATCGAGTAATACGAGAGAGTACTTGATAAATAGGTGTTTCGAATCGCCATACTTGAAGAAATACATGTATTTTCTTTTTCATAATCATGCAATTTTTTCAGGATGTTCGTTTGTGAAAAGATTGATGGATATTTATTTGATTGATTTATTACAAATTTTCTCTATTATCGTTAGAACATGTTAAGTCGTTAAAACCGTGTTTGGGGAGTATAGATTTACACCTGAGTGTAAAAATTCAAAAAGTTTTAAGATCAATCAATAGAAAATTTGATTCTAACCAGTATTGCTCGTATATTAAATGTATTTTTCAAGCTGTAACTATCTTCTTTCATTTCGCTCTAAAATCGACATTCATGATTTTATTTAAGCGAGTTAAATCTAAAAAATACAGTTTTCATCCCAATATACGATACCATTATGATAAAAATTAATCTTCAACTTTTCCCAGCATTAATTAAAGATTATCGGAAACTGAGCATTTTTTTCTATGAAACTGTACGTTTCCAGTTTGTTCTGATATACAAAATCTCGATTGAAAATGACAATTTCTGAACACGTGTCAAGATTTTCTCAATGAATTTTACTACGAGAGAGGACTAAATTAAGATTTTTGAATAGTTTTAAGGGATTCGTTTTAATTTCATCGATCATAAAAAGACCAATATGTTTCAAAGTAAACTTAGAGAGAAATAAGAGGGAGCAACTGTTCTCTAATTTAACCATTTTATGTAATTAACAACTCTTCTTATTTCGATCTTGAGAAAAATAATATTTTTTATGGGCAGCGAAAATTTGTAAGAACCTAGATTCACGTAATTTTTTTCCCATTTAAGTTTCTATATAAGGAGAAAGTTCACTTTTAATCTTTGAATAGAAGTTCAACCGTTCAAAAAATTTTCTGACATTAGGGTAGGGAAATTTTATATTTTAGTAACTGATTTGAGAAAGCGTTGAAATTTTCATCGGGGTCATTTTTGGGGATATTTTTGGAAAAATATTTCCTCTAGGGTGATTTCTGGAATTAACCCTTTTAATTAGTTTAAGAAATGCAAATATCCACATATTTGAATGGAAATGCGATTCAAAACTTCCCAACACAGTTTTCACCTGTATTCAATTAATCATCGATAAAACTTGTATATTTTACTGGTTTTTATTAAACTTGGACAAATGCAAATAATCTTTTCAGCGATGTGTTATTTAACATTGGCTATGGCAAAAGTCTGTATTTTCCAAGATTAAAATTCATTTGTATTTCTAAATGAATGATTTTAATTGTAGCACTTGCAGTATAAATCTGATTGGCTAGTGAAACTATCTATCTTTTGAGACAAATCAGCTAATGATATTTAGACTTTGGATAAATTATTCAAACTATAAAGCATCAGTGAAATGCAAGGAATGAGCTAACAGATCAGATCTTTCAGCTTTATCAATCTACAGTTGCTATTTTCAAACTAATTACACACAAGAATGAGTTTTGATTAATGCAGTATTTCTCAAAATGGAGAAACTAGTCAAATCACTGCAAATACACATGTTACTTACTATCGTGGTGATTTAATAAAAGAACAGATTGATAGTGAGTTTTTTTTAAATGACTGTGTGGATTATCTTTTTTTTCATCATGCCAAACTGAGTTGTATTTTTAAACGTTTTTTATTATTATATTTCAAAAGTAAGAGTTAAAAACCATTAATCGAAGATTTTAATGATTCTGTTTAACTCATAAAAATTCAATTAATAAAGGTTTTACTTGCAGACAAATTATAGACAGTTGTGGTTATTGACGAAATTTCATAATCAGGTAATCGGTTTCCACGGAAATCTCTAAAGGTTTCTTTTCTTTGAAGATCTATTTACATGATTATTAAAAATTCTTCTCTTTCCCATGTCTTATAAACAAATGTTCAAATGAATTCAAATATCTTATTTAAATAATTTGCAATATTCTGCAGAATAAAATCAATTTCTTAAAAATAATGAGAATAATCTGAGAGCCAATAAAATACGAATTAGTAATTTTTAATAAAACTACTGGAACGAAATTAAACGTTTTTTTATCTCATGCAATGATTCTAGTGTAATTTGAATTCAAAATTATACTTGATAGATTACAATTTATGACAGCTTCATATATATTTACAGTGCATATTTATTTATTATATCAGATGTGAGATGGAATGACAATCGTCTATCTTTCAATAAAAGCTTTTGTGATTAAAAATCCATTCAAAAGATTTAGATCACTAATTTTCTAATCGGTAGAGATAAGTTCACTTTTTGTGCCCTTGTCAGATTTTTTGAGAGGAATAGACGTGAATTTAAATACTCTAAACTTCCTAAAAAATGTATGAGAGTTAAACCGGATGGTAAGAGCTTTTTTGCTTGATTACTTATGAGTAGGAGTATGAAATTTATATTTTTTCAAAAACCAGGTGACATTTTGCTTGACTATAAATGAGTTATTTTTCATTATTTCTAGTCGAAATTTCAGCATTGGCTTATTCTTTTCATGTTCTATCGTTATGCCAATTTTTATTCAGTTTGCTTCAGCCAAAATGAAGTTAAATTTTTCGTTTAATGTTGATCCCAAATATCATCACTTCATAGTTTAAAATCGATAAAATTTTTGGTCTCAAAAGTTCATAAAATGGCCTTATTTTGGTCAGATTGAATTTTTTTCGAATATCATCAACTTATAAGCTCATTCCATTTTAGAATTCAAAAAATAATTTTTTTTCTGTGAATACGGAGAAAAATATCGAGTTTTTTGTAAAAATAGTAAATTCTCATCTTCATGTCAATTGGGTTTAGATTGCTTTTGAAGGCTCGTACTGCTAAGCAACATATCATTATTTGATCAAGGCCCAGAAAATCTATTAATGAAGATTATGACAACTGCATGTAACTCGATACTTTTACTTATTAATCTTTTTATACATCTCTGAGGCTGTGGTAACTTTTACCATTCATTGTAAAAAATACGAGGAAATTTATGTGTTCAAATGAGCTGAAATTGATTTTTGCTGGCATAAAAATATCATTGTCAATATTCAGTTCAAATATCTGTGCCGAATTCTGTGATAAATTCATTTTGTTTATTTATATCAATCCAACATTATATTCCATTGGTAATATCGTTATTCAATAATAAGAGCTAGTCGGTTTATATAGGATTTTTGAAAATCAACGTCGTCACAACCCCCTCACATTAACCTCATTTTTGAACCAACCTTTCTTATCAACAATCAATTCTAAGAATTATTTTGTTAACTATTTATTAAACCATAGAAGACAACATAGCAAGCGAACAACGTTATAGTCAATTATTTTGTGTCTTTCAGTTTTAAAAATCCAGAATTTTTCAAATTGCCGCTGAATTTTCAATGAATTTTACTAAGAAATCACTAAAATCCGGAATATCTTGGCCATTTAATGAGTTTTATCTCCAAAAATTGTAATCAAGAAGGCCTTCATGGTGAATTTCGTTGTTTTATCATATCCGTGAGAAATTGGAGGAAAATGATAGCTGTCACGCTTTAACCCTCGCCCTGTAAATTTTTTTTCCTATGAAGTTTTTTTCATTTACAGGGTGAGGGTTAAAAATATACAAAACATGTTTTGAGTACTAAATTTTATCAGAAAAAGTGATTAAAAAATATCCCCCTAGCCTAATGAACAGTATGTAGAATAACTTAGAAGAAATTTTCCCATCTTCAAAAATGCATACCAATATGATTTGCGATTATAAACTCTTCTCATATTAACGTTGTCACAGTTCAAGTCATATTGAGTAGGATTCTCGATAGTGGCCCTCATAAGGTGCTTCACGAAATGCGGAAAACTCGGGAAAGAGACGAAATTTAGCCAATAGTGAAGCTGATTGTTATCAATTGGGGAATTAATGAATTAAATCTGTAAAGGACAAAATATTTAGTAACTTTTATCTAAATTAATTAAAAGCTTGAACTCAAATGATATAAAAGAGGCTTCCATTTTGGTCGATGATAAAGGTTTGCTTTGAAAAACCTATTATTTCAGATTACAGATACTTTCTATAGATACTTTTGTATGAAGAGAGTACATTCACATTAGGAATATGTTTACTCATTCACTTCAAAGGAATCATATCATTCCTCGTAAGCTTATTGGGATTAATAAAATTTTATTTGAAAAGATGTATCCAAAATTCTCATTAAAAATATGGGATTAATTTTCTAAACGATCAAAAGTGATTCTTATTTCATTTAATCTATACCTTTTTTCAGAGCTAGTAGCAAGTTAGGAATTCTGATTTTAACATTTTTCAATCTAAACTGAAAAGTTATTGAACCTTATGTTTTGAATTTCACCATTTCTCAATGAATTTCACTACGAGAAATGATTAATTTTGGAAACGCTAAGATCTCTACAAATCAGATATTTACGTCGAATTAAGATTGAATATATTCTGGTCTATTTTAATCTTTTATAATTAAAATCCTAAACATAAAAATCATTTAAATAATTATCTTAAAGCTTAACTATCTTTAACTTCATAAAATAACTAACAAAAATTAAAATAAAAAACGTTCAAAATTTGAATTTTTCTAAAATATTAATACTAGAAGCATTTAAAGAGTTGCCTTAGCGAGGCATCATCGAAATAGCTCAAAGATTATTCAAATAAAAGCGATTCATTTTTATCGATTTCTATGATTCGAAGCAGTTTAGTGATGATATTTGGAATCAAAATTGAACGGAGAATTCAAATTCACCTGCAGAAGTTCGTCATTACTGTGAGAAATCGAACCATTTGAATTTTTCGATAATCACGAAGGCAAGTTATCCAGAATCTGGAAGTTTAACTTTTTCTCGGAAACACTTAGATCTTCGCTACTTCTATGGCTGAATTCGAATCCTTCGTCTAATGTTGATCCCAAATATCATCACTTCATAGTTTTGAATTATCGAAATAGATAAAAATTTTGAGTTCAAAAGTTGAAAATGTGGAAATTTGGTGCATTTTCGGAATTTGAAAAACTGCCTAATTTTGGTCAGATTGAATTTGTTTCGGAATTTTTTTGAATATCCACATCTTATTACATTTTAGAATTCAAAAAATTATTTTTTTTCTGTGAATCCGGACAAAAACACGGTAAAAATATTTTTATTGGCACATCTTATTTTTATTGAAACACGAATTAAGAATTATTTATCTCGACCAATCGGAATGCAGCAAGTGATTTCTATACATTTAGATAGGAAAAAAGTGATTTTTTGTGAAAATGTGAAAATTAACTGTTGTCAGGGATAAAATGAGTGCCAAATCCATCTTCAGCACATTTCAAAACCCCTGATCCTATTTATTCTCAAATCGTATATCTACATGTGTCCAATCTAAGCTTCAAAGAGTTTCTCCTGGGCTTTCTTCCTTCAAGAACTATCTCACTTTTTGTAATTTACATAATTTTACCAAATACATTTTCTCGTATATACTCACCAGCTCGTTGTCTTTTCCTCTCTAATGATGATCAGGGGTTTTAAAATGTGCTGAAGATGGATTTGGCACTCATTTTATCCCTGACAACAGTTAATTTTCACATTTTCACAAAAACTCACTTTTTTCCTATCTAAATGTATAGAAATCACTTGCTGCATTCTGATTGGTCGAGATAAATAATTCTTAATTAGGTACTTAATTAGGGGGTTAATATTCGTGTTTCAATAAAAATAAGATGTTCCAATAAAAATAATTTTACTGTTTTGAGTTTTTTGTTAAAATGGTAAATTATCAGCTTCATGTGAAGAAGTATTAAGGTTCGCCGCCTATATTTTAAAGATTATAAAGAACATTATTTTTAAGTTCAAGTCTTATTTGATCACAATTTAAAAACTCCAATTGACTTAAATATACTATTGTATACGTTCAAAGGAATATAGTCCTATATATGGAATTATAAATCATAATATCTCATAACAAGAATTGTCTGACTATTTATTGCATTGAATAAATCTAATCTCTCTCCAACTACTATAATCTTATTACACACATAATTAATTGTAGATTTCAGATTGTACATTTATAAAACAAACAATTCTTTCAGCTTAAAGGTGAAAAGCGTTTGGAGAGTATAGATTTACACATCAGTTCATATGTGAATATTCGCATTGTACTTTGATTTTTTTGATGGATTTATTCTTTAGCTTATTGAAATTGATGTTGGATTATAAAAATACACAGGGGTCAGGAAAAATTCAAAATCTAGGTAAATGAGAAAAGTGATCTGATTCTGGTATAAATTTTTGCGCCGATTCCAAATCTGTTCACAGATCTGAGAAATACCCTATAATTTCTGAGATAATTGGATAAAACGAAAATTCGAAATTAATTTTCCCAAAAACGTTATTTTTTCGCGATTGGATTAAATTCTGCTTTGATTGATATGTCATGTGTACGGGCAGCTTAATAAAAACTTTATTATTGAAAAAACTCCTCGATTTTTGGGGTTTTTTTGTGAAATCTTTTTCATGTTTATTAGGACAAATAGAATTTCGAAATTTTATGAGCTTTCCGAATCTGCGATTGGTTTTTCTTTATCTGATTGCAAAAAAGGTTCAAAAGTTGAAATTTTGAAGTGTAATTATTTATGAATCTTTTCAATTTCCAATTTTAAGTCAAGCTTACTTAAAAATCAAAAAAATTCAAATAAAGAACTAACTCAACGGCTGATAAAAAAATAAAACCTGAAATTAATTAGTAGATCAAAAATTATTGAAAATGATAATTCAAATATTGAAACTTTTCAGTTCAATGAAATCTAAAACTCACATGACCATTCAAGAATATCCGATAAATCTAAAAAATGACCCAGCTTATAAAAAATAATTTCAAAATGAGTGGTCTAGTGTTGTATGAGTCCCTTATTTGCTTAGGTTATGATTGACACAGATCGTCTCTCCCTAGACATAAGGTACTATTAACACCTGTGAATGGTTACGTGGTCTTCTCTTATTGGCTCATTTTAAAACCCATGCCATATTCATGAAATTTTTATTATGATGTAAGTAAGTAAAATTCATGATACAATAAATTAGTTCATTGGAAACTCGTTTCAAGCTCAAGATGATTCTTGTAATTTTCGAATGTGTTCGTCTCCTAATCGATCAATTGATGGTTTGGACCATCTCTAGGAACTAAAACCATACGTAAGATGAGAGATGATAATTTGAATCAAAAATGTAATTCATAATAATACTCTTGGAGGGAAATTTGTTTCGTGAACTAATTGCCAATTCAAAATTGAAATAAATGTACTCTCTCTCAAATGATAGTGAAATTTGTAGAATAATTTTTTCCACTTCCGATTTCTTTTTATTTATAATTGCCGATTGTGAAGAGTTTACATGAATTATTATTCTTCACCAAGTGTACTTATTACCCGGTTAGTGGAGCCAGAGAAAGTTTACTACAATTTCATTCTATAGATTTCTCAATATCAAGAGTCATAATATAATGTCAAGTATGTTTCCAATTTTTTGAAGTTAGTTCTAAGCTTGATATTGTATAATTTTCATTGAAGATGGGATTACTAGGGCCTCAAATTAATATACAATGAATCCCTTGCGGTGAGTTTTCATCTCATCGATAATAAAAAGACCAACACGATTCAAAGTAAACTTAGAGAGTAATAAGAGGGGACAATTGTTCTCTAATTTTACCATATTTCGCTTGTGTAACAATATAAACAAAATGTATAAATTTTCAATTAAAAAACGTTTTTTATTTATTTTAATACAGAAGCATAAAAAGATATTTTCGAGGGAAATTCGTTGGGATGATAATAATATCGATAGACAATTTAGGTAAAGCTTGGAAAATTTCAACAAGTCTAGTCTTTCTGTTTGATACACTCACCATTAATTGTCTATTCACTGAAGGCTTCATGAAAATTGCTGCTCTTGAGTGACATTGCTTTTGCAATCCAAAAGGCTCAGAAAATATCAAATTCAACTTGAAAGATATCTACTTTGATGGATAATTTTCTTCACGTGATCAAAGTAATCTTGAATAGTATGATAGAACCTTTTCTGTGAATCTTCAATTGCAATTAGCTGGCAAATAAGAAGATTTATTTCTAAGTGCTTTCCTAGAAGCGATGAAATAAAAGGCTTTAACTTTGAGAATCAGTACAACTCTTGAATATTTTCCAGAATAATTTTTTTTCTTGCTCAAAGTCTAATGATATTCTAATTTGATTCCACGGATTAAGTTCCTATATTCTCATGCATAAGAAAAAATACAATTTGTCATTTTTACGCCAAATAACTAAAATTAACAAACTTGGATAAAATTTTGCAAAATTACTAAAATCTCCCAGTGATATGATAAATTTAATCTTCAGGTATTTATTATCCTACCAAATATCGCTTCAAAATATGCTTCTAAATTTTCAGATTTAAAACGTTTTTTAATGTTCATAATGTTTTCATAATTTTAACCTGAATAGGATATTTCTTCCTAAAAAGTTACAAGAATGATTTAAGTCCTATTTTAATTGTTTTTTCAATAGTTAAAAATTGTATTTCTCCTAAATATTACAATTTTGATTGGTCGAGAAACGTTTTCAATTTGAAAATTTTCACAATATTGTTTATCTTATTCCAGAAGCCTAAAAAGTTATCTTAAAGCGAAATTTCTTGGGATATTATTAAAATACCTGGAGATTAAATTTTTCATATCGATGGACGATTTAAGTAGTTTTGCAAAGTTTCGTCCAAGTCTATTATTTACACCAAAATCTGACTTTCAAATCAATAAAAATTTTCCGTTCAAAGTCCGGAAAATGGGATTTTGGCGCCAAATCGAAATTTTAAAAGGACCATATTTTTCATGATAATAATCTATTTCAGAATTTGTTTATTCAAATCGTAAAAGAATGCAAAATGAGTAGGATTCCAAAAAATCTTTTACATATTCGAATTTTTGATGAAAAAGTCGAGTTTTTCCGTAAAGATCATAGATTCTCATCTTCATATCAATTACCTTTAGTTGTAAAACTATTTTATAATTCTTTCAAATAGACAGCCTCTGATTGAAAAATTATTTTTGGCTAAAGAAATCTTTGAATTATGATTACAATATTCATCTGAATTTTATCAATTAATTATGAATGAATTTTCGGCAATAAGGCTATTATTTGTGATATTTGAAGTTTAAATGAAGGAGGTATACAGTGTACACTATACACAGACTTGAGAATGGGGAAGGCGTTTTATAATATTGATCTTACTACTCCTCATCCTCTTCTGCATCGGGAAATTTGATTTTTTTCTAATTGTTTCAATACACTCCTGGAAAAAGGAATCTATTATTTATGTAGGCATGTATCTAAAATTAAAAAGATATTTTTCATAAACGAAAATTCAGTCTACAACTTATCTTTATTTGATTGTATATTTGTACACACTTCTTCTGTTTAATTAAGATTAGACTTTTGTCTCTCATATATCTAAAGCTAGTTGATATGAAAATGAGAATTTACATTTTTTACAAATTGAATTGGGCCGTGATGGTAGAGAGGAAACTACTGATTTCAAGAAAAAGTTAAACTTTTCAATTTTGGATAATTCCCCTCCGTGATAATCAATAAATTTAAATTTTGCGAGTTTTTTTCCAAGAAAATTATTCAATTTAGTAATAATTCGTGTGAAAATTGATTAGTTGTTGAATGAAATTAATGAACGATGAATTAGCAATGGGAAAATACTCCTTGTAACACGTTCACCTCTCAAGAGACTGAGACAGAATTCATTTTTCCAGATATAAGAAAACATCTTTCTCCCACAATAAATGAATCTACACTTTAGGAATGGAAAAGTCTACTTTGACGTTACAAATATACTTTTTCACAAGTTTTTTCCGTTCTACCTAATACAATCTTGTTGCTCTTGAATCAAGAGTCATTATATACTAACTTTCATAATTTATTGATTTAGCATGTTTTTCAAGTTTGATTTTTCTACTGGTCACTCAAAAAGGTGCATGACTATATCAATATCGAAACGTCTATATATTCTCTTCAATGTTTGCTTCGCTGATATTCAGCTCCCAGAAGGTTTTGCTTTTTTCTTTAATTTTCTACTTATTATTCATACCAATCAAAAGATCTATACTACAGATTTTTTTTCTATAGATAAGACTACTAGGAATTTCCATATTTTATCGTTTTTTTACAAAATATTTGGGGGAGGTTCTTGGAACTAATTATCTGAACAGTTGAAGAAAGAATTAAATTTTTTTTGAACTTCGATATACCCATCTCTCCTTGTTGGGGGTAAGATTATGACCAAGGAGATCAAATGAAATAAATGAGAGTTTAGGAATTGCCCCTCAACCGATTTACCGGATCTATAAACTATTTTTTCCCCGAACAACTTTCTGGGCGATTTGCTAATTTGGACGCTTTTACACAGAAAAGAAGATTTTCATAAATTAAATTCAAAAATTTTGATGTTCTGATATCCATGAATCCCATTTTCCCAAAATACTTGAAACGCATTAAAATTAGTTGGCGCGGATTTAAAAATACTTAGTTCAAAAGAATAGTCGAAAAAGTTTAAAAATTTTGTATTACCCTAATGTACAATGTACATTGTACATGATTGAAATGACCCAGTTGGACATTACAATTTCAAATGTATGGTTTTTTTTTATTTTGAAAAACCCTCTTCATATCAATGGAATATTCGCTAAGTTTCAACATGAACGATATCAATCTATAACTCGGATTGATTTTCTCTATTTATTCAGTTAGTGTGTGTTCTTAAGTACAAAATATTTGATTTATGCTTTTATTAGAAAATTTCTAATTGGGAAATTTTTAGTATTTATCGATATGTATATTGAATCTTGATGAATGAGAAATCAATTAAAATTACCAGTTTCATTGATAATGGGAGGATTTTTTCCACAATTTTACCCGAGGCTTCTGTTCAATCTCTTATCGATTAGTTGTTTTTTGCCATCTGGCCTAAATTAAATTTCAATGTAACACACACTTGGGTGACCTAATCAAGTTTAGAGATTTAAATGAAAAAACTACTAATGACGAATATTTGGTGACTTTGGTGAAATTTCGTAAAACTAATCAAACCGCCTTTATTTTTGTTTGAATAATCTTTGAGCTATTTCTTTGAGCTTGGAAAATTTCAACTTTTGAACGTTTTCAATGCTCTCTAAATTTATATTTTCATTAAAATTGTCTTAATCGTTTACATTGGAAATCCAAAACATAAAAAATTATTTCAATAATAAAGTTAAACTATTTTTAATTGCAGAAAAATAATAAAATCGAATAAAAAACGTTCAAAATTTGAAATTTTCCAAAATTTTTATTGTTTAATACCTGAAGCACCATCAGTCAGTCTGTCACGGTGGAATGATTTCGAAATGACTGATTTGTTTTCGGATATAATGACGTTTATTAAATTTTAAGAAAGTTATTTTCCTTCTAAAGCTAGTTGACATGAAGATGAGAATTTCTTATTTTTACAAAAAATTCAAAATTTTTCAACGGAAAGTTGACAATGCACCAAATTTCCACTTTTTCAACTTTCGAATCCAATATTTTTATCGATTTTAGATCGGTTAAAGATTTTGAGCAGTTATGTGCTAATATTTGGGAGCAACACAGCTCAGTTCGAATTCATCGTAAATTTTTGGTCCCAAATATCAGCACATACATAACTGCTTAAAATCGATAAAAATATTGGATTCGAAAGTTGAAAAAGTGGAAATTTGGTGCATTTTCGACCTTCGAAAAACGGTCTAATTTTGGTCAGATTCAATTTTTTCAGAAATTATTTTTTAATTTCCACAACTTATTGGCTTAGTTCATTATGGAATTTGAAAATTTTAATTTTTTCTTGACTTTCCGAACAAATATTTTGAGTTTTTTGTTAAAAAAGTAAATTTTGATCTTCATTTCAACTAGTTAATATAGAGATTAATTTTTTTTTTTTAATTTTTTCATCAAGAAATTGAATTTGATAATATTAATTTGAGAAAATAAATTTTTCAAGAAAACTATGAAACGTTCCAAATGAACTAGAAACCAAGTGAATATTTAGTTATACTTAGACGGATTTTGCTCTGAATTTTTGTTGATTTCAAAGTGAGAGAGTGATCCTAAGTTGATAAGATCAAAGAAATCAAATATGCTGTATCAGATTTTGAGAATCACGGTGATTCAACTACCCTATAATCGTGTTAAGATTGAATTTTTGATCATTTTTCCTACTTGAAAATCGATGAATTTTTGATGAATCAATATCCCTTAAATGATGAATTTATCTAAAATTGCCGTATAAATTTTCGAAATCAAAAAAAATTTAATAGGTTGATTTTTAAATTATTCTAACAACTTATCTCATTGTGTGACTGAAATACTGAGTGTTTTTGTGAAAATAGTAAACTCTGATCTTCCTTTTGACTGGCCAGAAATCGTTTTTAAAGAGCCTAAAATTTCAAGAAAAAATCTATTTTGCTCTGTTTAATCAATTGGGCAACCCCTCTACTCATGTATAAAAGATGTCATCAAACTTGAATTCATTTCAAAGTACTTATTGATTACTTAATTGAATTTTTTTCAATTTTCAGAATGTCCCACATCAAGATAGCCTAATGAACCCCTCAAATACAACAGACCTTCAAATTGAAAGCTCAAAGATTAAACACCTATCAGCCATCAGTATTCGCTTCATTGTTTTAGTATTATTTCTGATAATAGCATTTATTGAGAACTTCTTTCTCCTTCTCTTGACAATCGGACCCGTGAGTAAATGGATTCGGGGCCGCAAAGAAAACAAGTGCTTCCTGGCCAATACTCCGGCTCTTTCTCGTAGACAATCAGAGTTGAACCAGAGAAAGGCACGCAATAGTTATGACTCACTAAAGCAAATCACTTCCCAAGAATGGCTCCAGTCAGCAGTCAATAGAGAATCCCGACACCAGATCATTCCAATCAGCATGGAACATTGTTACATGGAAGAATACTCAAAGTATAGTACAGCAAGATTTACACGATACTACTTTGGCAATCTATGCCTAGCCAATCTTCTTTTAGTCTTGGTCGCACTACCTGGAACTCTATTGGTTTGCTTTGGAATTAATCAAGACTCAGATTCGCCCTCGAATGAGGAGAATCTTTCAGATGAAGCGATGAGACCGCATTCCTTTTTGAGTAGTCAAAAAATGAGTTCAGTATTTTGTATATCAATTGAATTATCCGTAGTATCGTTAGCGTTTGCAATTATATTTTGTCTAGTCCAGTTGACAGCGGACCGATTGTTGGCTGTCTGTTGTCCGTTTCAATATCCAAGGATTATGACACAGGTTCGAGCATTCCTCAATATCACAGCCGGCTGGGTTTTTGCATTATTATTAGGCATTATGCCGCATTTAGTTGAATGGTTTCACAAGGAAGAAAATGTTTCATGCTCTGAGCCCACAATCAACATGGAAGATGTCTTCAAATGCTTCATATTCGGTCAACACTCTCAACATGGACACAAGTATTTTGTTCTATTTTATTTTACCCTCGCTTATTTGATACCAGTCATTTTTATGATCTTTGCATATATAATTATGTATCACAAGGCTAGGCTACTAAGTAAGCGATCACAAAGTTTACAGATTAAACAAGAAACACCTTGTAATACCTATCAACAGGAGGGCCGATCATGCCCTGATGGAAACATCCATATTAGCAATGATGATAGAAAAAAGCGAAGCAGCAGCGTTTCGAGTCGCAATAATAACTCACTAAATGCAATCGGAGAGAACAAGGCTGCTTTCCGGGCATTTTGGCTGGTGGCCACATTCCTGTCATTAACTTTGCCCTATTTTGGATTAATGTTAAAGTCGGGTATCAAAAATTTCAATTATTCAAACTCAAAGTCTCTAGATGAGAGCCTACCAACAGAGCAGGGTGACCAGATTGACCACAGTGAGAAAGATATGGAGGAGGTAATCCGGTCAATATGTGTCTGGCTGTTATACGTGAATGCTACAATAACTCCAGGCATTTATGCGTATACAGATCGGATATTGAGGAAGAGATTTCTGTATTTCTTTGCATATGACAAGATCAGGGGTGTCAAGAATAAAAATGATCGAATAACTTCGCCAAGACAGTTGAAATCCGGTAAATCAATGTCATCTCAGTCAACCACTCCGGAAAGGAAGAATTTCATTTCAGTCGTTTGAGAAAAGTTGTAAATATGTATGAGATTTGACCCGAGACACATGTTTTTAAAAATGAAAAATTTTATTTAATTAAAAAACCTGTACTCAAGTATTTATGTATCACATATTGGACTTTTCTTAATCAATTCGAAATACAATTTAAAAATACAGATACAGAAATGGTTGCGTAAAGCATCATAGAGTGATCCATCATTATGCAAAGTAAATTTTTTTTACTGACCATTCATATCTAGCTCAAGTTGACTTATTCAAGTTGAAGGTCTTAATTTTGAATCAATCATAAGAATTCAAATTAATCAATAATTATTGAATTTGAATAATTATAAAAACCAAAAGCCTTCTATTTCCTCTAAATCCAATTTTATGCAAGTTATGAAATGGCCGTCATATAATTTTAAATTGTAAACTTTATCAGGTGAAATTTGAACAATAAATATGAAAAGTTTATTGATTTTAGGAAATCGAGGAGTAGAACTCTTAAATTTTATATCAAGTTAAGCAGTAATAATTAATTTGAATGTTTTTCTTGTATCATATGTTATACAGTAGTAGGGGACTTATTCAAACACTCAACGATGCAAGAATATCCCAAGGCAAGAATTCAAATGTACTTGAGAATAGACAAAAATGGATCACAATGTTGAAGGGAATAGTGATAAAAAATTATCAAGTCTTGAAAATGGAGCTCATTAGTAGTCATATTCTATAAAAACTAAAAAGGATAATGAGATGTATCAAAAAAGTTTATTTATACTCAATCGTATTTTATAGAGGGATCGTTTGGCCTGCGAATTGTTTCAAGGAAGAGTTCCTCGCCATCTAAACTATCAGCACATGTTGGTACTGCAGGGAGTTCTTTAATATGCTTGGGAACCTTTAGTTCAACATATCTTGTATCCTTGATATAGCAAAAAGAGTTGACAGGACCCGGTGTAGGTCCCTTAACATAGATTACTCCCAAGGCTGGATTCATTCGTAAGATCTAGATGTTAATTAATTAGATACTTGATAGTACTAAATTAAAATCTAAAATATTACATTTGGTTTTCTAGGGATATTTTCTAACATCTATTATTTTTAAAGAAAAAATAGAAATTCTTTTAAATATTGAGAGCAATCTTAGAAACTAAACAGAATTTCTGTAAACAAAAATCAAATCCAGGTTTCCAATGAACACGATCTAAATTCAACTACGCAATTTTATTCGTCAATGAAAATATTTTACAGGGGCATAATTTCCTAAAGAATTTTTACACTTCGGACACACTGCGTCCGAATCGGGTGTAAATTATCCTTCTAAAATGTCCTGAAATGGGCCCAAAATTAAGTTGAAGTTGAAATTTTTCGAAAGAAAAAGGTAAATTTTGAACTTTGGCTTCAAATAGCTGAAAAACTATAGAAGAGATCTAATTGAATCCTGAACAAGATGATGTTTGTTTGTTTTTCTATATAGAACCCAATTTTAGATTTTGGGTTTTCAGTTTTTACCAAATAACTCAAAAACTAGTGAAATCAAAAAAAATTCTCAAATAAAACTGAAAGATATTGTTGACTAGAATTTTTTTTCGTACGCTTTCGGGTTTCTTCTGATATACAAAATCTCGATTGTCAATGAATTTTACTACGAGAAAGGACAAATTTAAGATTTTTGAATAGTTTTTGCAATATTTTGAATAAAATAGGGTTTATAGTAAAAGTTGAGTCTTTTTTCACATGTCAAAGGAAATTAGGTAAATTGTGATTTTGAAAAATGTGTTTTTTATGGTTTAAGCATAAATTTTTGATTAAGGCATGGAAAATTGTTCAGCAATGGAAATCGCTGCTAAATTTGGGCAATGAACTCGAACTACGCAATTTTATTTAAACTACACTTATCAAGTTATTCTTTTCTACTTATTAGTAGGAGAATATCGATCATTTATTGTTTGGTTAAAGAGAAATAAATACTGTTTTGTTATTTTTCATAATATAAATACGCAAAACATTAAAATACAGTTACTTTGATCGAGATTGTGATTGGTTCACTTATGAGGGGGTGATTAAAAAGTTTATTCTATAATTTTCGTATTTTTGAAATTTAACCAGATTAAATTAAATGGTAAATGAACTGAAGTTACCTGAAGTGCTCTGACAGATCGCATCCGATTTCCCATCAAACCGGGCATCCTTTTACCCCTCATTATGGCTCTCTGGAGAAATAAAAAATGTTTTATCAATGAGTTACTAATTTATTAGTTTGTAAAAGAACATACACCTCCTCCTGCATTAGAGCCGAAACGACGATGGAACTTGTTCGAGCCATGACCTGCTGGACCGCCCTTAATTTGATATCGTTCAATTCCGCCTTGAAATCCACGATTTATGCTGTTAATATTAGTTAATTAAAATTTTATCCGTATGAGTATAAAAGAATAATGAATAAAGGACCAAGCACTGCAGAGATTGTGAAATTCGAACTCACGTTCTAGCAGCAACATCAACATATCCTCCAATTTTAAAGTGATTAATATCTAATTTAACTCCAGCTGGTAGAGAGGCATCTGGACTGACTAGAAACTTGCCGATAACATGTTTTGTTGGTATGCCATGCTTACTAAAGATTTTATTCCAATCTTCAGTAAACTTTAGAGGGTCTCCCGAGAAAGCACCGACAAACTGAATGCCGAATCTTTTATTTTTTATCCATTCAGGAATTGTTTTGTTATTGACCCAGCTACCTTTGGGCTCTTTGAGACTGTGCAGTTTATCAACATCTTGAGGTGGAACATAATTCAGGGTGTGATTGTCAAAAACTTGAATCAGTGTACAATCGATTCTTTCTCCCTTTTTCGACCATATAGGATGCATTCCCAACTTGATTCCCACGAGACCTACTCTTTTTGTTTCACCCATTTTCCAGTCTTTTAGTTCAAATGAATTATTATGGGCTAGTTTAATTTCTAAATTGGCTGTGTTAGTTGCTTGAATGAATGTTTGATTTTCTTTTGTGATATCATCGAGATCAGAGTTTTTTGAGTGTTTTTCAACCCAATAAGGCTTATGTCTGTCCATCCATGGGTAGATTCGCTTAGGTAAACTGCCTAATTCTCTAATAAAGTATTTTGTAATATTAAGGGCTATTCCGTTCATAGTATGATAGTATGATAACAAAACTGCATTGAGAAATATGAGATTTGTTTTAATCCATAACAACTGATAGTTTTGGCGGTAATATGACTCTTTTGACTCAATCCGTAGACGCTAATTCTGACTATCCTAGAATAACCAAGGAATCTCTTATACAACATTGCAAAGAAAAGAAACTTTATTTAACTCCGGAACTAAATGATATTCTCTATCTACATTTCAAGGGTTATACGAAAATTGAAAATCTAGAAGAATATATTGGGTTAAGATGCATTTTTCTAGAGTCGAATGGAATCGGAAGCATTACAGGTCTAGAGAACCAAAAGGAACTTAAATGTCTCTATCTAGCCAATAATCTAATTAAAAAGATTGAGAATTTGGAAAATAATATGAAATTAGACACATTAGACTTGAGCAGAAATCTAATCACCAGAATAGAAAATCTTGGCCATTTGTCAAAACTCACCCGTCTTATACTGAGTAATAATAAACTTGAATCATTTGATAACATTTATCATTTGATCGATTGCAAATCGTTAACTGTCCTTGATCTTAAGAATAATCACTTGGAAGATGCCAAGATTCTTGATGAAATTTTTGCAAAGATGCCTTCGTTGCGAGTCCTGTATACACAGGGAAATCCATTTGTGAGAAAGATCAAGTATTTTCGTAAAACAACAATTTTCAAGTGCACTGAATTAACCTACCTAGACGATTCACCAGTATTTGAGGTCGAACGAAAGTGTGCTGAGGCCTTTTGTCGTGGTGGCGGCGAGGAGGAGCGCTTAACCCGTAAGAAATGGTACGAAAAAGAGAATGAGAAAATTATGAAGAGTGTAAATTGTAGGTTCATAACAGTTTTCTAACTAGTTTATTTACTTTATGCAGATTTATTGAGATTGAAGAATAATAACAACAATCTCGACTCTGAGTATGAAACGGCAGATGACGATGATGATACTTATGTATCAATGGCTGAAGACACGACGGAGAACGAGGAGAGAGAAGCTGTCCATTTTCATAGTCCATTACCGGAAAAGGAGAAAGAAAAATGTAAACTAAATAGTGAAGATGTGGAAATATTCTTTAAAAAGCCTGACTCTGTGAATTCGTCTATATTCAATTTGGCACCTAGACAATTGAGCTCGACTAGCATACCAAATTCTTTAATATTGGAGGCTGAATGTATCGATGATAAGGATAAATCAAAAACAAAGCCATTAATAGAGGAGATTACTACGAATAGCAGTCGTAAAGTTCTTATCGAAGAAATGTGAATTGAATTTGATGTCGTTTTCAATAAAGTATTTTATTAAGTGTTTCATAGCTTTCATGAAAAGAAAATTTCCCTTTAGATTAAAATAACCGAGAGAGATAATTGGATGTAAAAATGATCATTTATTTTTTTAGTAAATGAATTTTTCTTTTCAGAGAGAGAGAGTTGGTAAAAAATAATGATGATGATAATATTATTTTCTGGTTATTATAGAAATAAAATCTATAATCTATAATATGAAGATTCTGTATAATATCGAAAGTTTTCGGTTCAGTTTGATTGCAAAAAACTGTAACAAGAGAAAGATATTGGTCTTTAAAAGAGGCATAAAAATTAGATTAAACAAGGAGGCTTACAGCACGTGTATTCATTATCAAGATTGCTGAAGGATTATTATATATGATTATGTATGGGAAAATAAGTTTTCTCTTGGCATCTCTCTCAGTATTTTATGTACGAATGTTCAAGATATTGTTATGCACCGGATTCGAGTGATGAGAGGTGATTTGAGTTCTCATCGATTTTGATGAAGGCTAGAGTTGAGGGCTGATGAACGACGAGTTGAACGACTTGTCGAAGTGCTGGTATCAGAATTCTGTCCACTTTTGTTCATTTGGGCTGTCAGAGCCAACTTGATGGCGCTGACATTTTGTTTCGAGGAGAGATTCTTCATTAAACTTGCTATAGACTTCACTTTCTCAGAATGAATGATTATTTCAATGTTTTGGGGTTCATCAGAAGCGAGTTCCTCACTAACTTGTTCAGCTATGTGTGTGTAGAAAAAAAGGTGGATTTAATTAATTCTGATTATAATAACTATAATTAGTCGAGATATTTACTTTAACATGATAAAAAATACAATAAAAATTGAAGAATGAATCAATCAATAAAAACGCATGCGAAAAAAGACTAACTTTCTTCGACTTTAATCTTCACTTCTGATTTTATTGGCTCCTTTGGAGTTTCATTCTCAGGCGGGTCTTGTTTAATTTGAATTTCTATGGAAGATGAATAACGAATTAGTTCAGAGTGAATGGGACAGGGAACTTACCTCTAGTAGGAACAACATTTTCCTTGATCATGGATTTTGTGAGAAATGGCTGGTCAGGATCAAAGCTAAGTAGATGATTCAAATTCAAAAGTTTTGTCTGACAATTCATCACCAGGTAATCAAGGTAGGATTCTTGGTCATTGAACTTGCTTGACTGGAGGAATTTCTCCTGGTTGAAATCTTCAACAACAAAGTTTAAAGGGATATCCAAATCATTTAGAATGGTACATAGATCAGATTCATAATGTACCATAGGTTCTGTGCCTGTTGAATTCATGTTAGGACCTATTAATAACGTACAAGGTGAGTAGTTCTCTTTTCAGAGAGAGAAATCAAGCTTGCTTCTTACTTTTGGATTTTGAGTTAGGGATCAGAGTATCTTCAAAGGTTTTGATGCTCCTATCAACTGGCGTCAGCTCATATTTTTTTATGCTATTGGGATCAAGTTTGATGGAGATGACAGAAGCAGCTTTTGGGGAGAACCTCAAAAGGGTCTTCATCAGGTTGTCAACCCAACCGATATGAAGAACAGGAACGTCACTGTCCTGTTCCCAGACACATAGACCATCTATAAATGTTATGATGAAGGCGAAACATTCTGGATCATCTAGTATATTGACGGTATTCAGGTAGGCTGTCATTTGTTCATTGGAGGTGGGTCCAAATTTCAACGTTTCAAATGCAACGCGAGAGACAGATGGCAAAAGATTTGTGGCTATTTCTAATAGTTCCTTGTAGACTTCTGTATCTTCATTGCCGTGATTGTATCTATAATAAAAGTTTAAATGATTAGAAAGTAAAAGACATGTATTGAATCGAGAGCCGAGAAAAATTACAAGAACATACAATAGAAACAACGTTCATTAGATATATTAGTAATATATATATATGGTAATATAATATTACCATAAGTATAATTAGTAATTACTACGGATCCAGACTCAGTCAATTTTTTTAAAACCAAACAAGATGAAAAACTCGTCTTTTATTATTGGTTGATGATGATCATCCAATGAAATATTAGAAAAATTTGTCATTTTGACTACTTTTGGTTGAAAAATCAAAAGAATTTTAGATCAATACTACATAATTTTTCAAAGTATTCTAAGTCAGTTAATGATTTAATTGGACACTACACCTTGCAAGTTCTTCGCATATCCATAAATAGAATCAATCCTATTGATATCCAGTGATATTTTTTAAATTCTAAAACTTGCTCTGTGTAAACTTACTGACTAACTACAGTAGCAGCTACTGACCAGTATCGGAAGGCTTCTTTAGCTTTATTTGATCGCAAGCAACAATTGGCATAGTTAAGATAGGGATACACCTGTTTGTTATGATAAACATTGAGGTTGGCGTCAACAGCTAACTTGTATAAATGGAGGATAAGTTTTCTTCGAAGTTCGTCTTCGTCAGAAGAACCTTTTTCGTGTTTAATATTCAAGCACTTGTTGATGCCTTCAAGGTTGATTGGTGTAGGGAAATTTTCCTCCAGGTCTGCCAAGTTTGATAGGCCAACAGGATATTGGTCGAGAAGGTGCTTTGATTCCAATAACCAAAGGAGTCGATGTTTCAGATCAACCATCTGAAAGAAGAACAAATTTTAAGAAAAACACATTAAAAATTATTGATAGAGTTTACACACTGAGGTCAAAAATTAGAACCCATGCAGTGTCAGTTTCGAATTTTCCTAGAATATTTGAAAGAAATTCAGATCCTAATAGAAATATACAATTGAGTAAAACACTAAAACCAAGTACAATTCAATCTATGGCATATTTGTATAATAAAGTAACATTTTTAGCTTTTTATAGTTTTGATAAATCAATGAGAATTCATGAACTGGCTAAAGTAATCCAGAGTGACCTTAGAGAAATCTCTGTGAATAGAATCGCGTCAGTTACTCATGAAATATCTTGATAAATAGAAGAGAAAAGTCAATCACATTAGGGATTGATATATCAACTGTATAGATGGTGTAAAATTTTGAAAACTCTTTCATTACAAAATAGGAAATAATATCACCCTTTTTTGTTTGATCTTATTAGATATTTATAAAACAGAGAAGCATCAATATTTCTGAGTAATTTGATCAAAGATATTTTCGGCAGATTGCCAGATATGTATTTTCCTTTGGGAACTGGGCCATCAGAGAGAGAGAGATGAAGCGTTCTATAGAATTCAGGTGTCTTGGATAAAAATATCTGAAATTACGTTAAAACCCTATCTTTTCTGGACGAAATGCGACCACACCTCGGAAAAGAGGTTAAAAATTTCTTTTCATGAGGGGAACAATTCAAATCTCTAGAACCCTTTCAAAAAGTCAAAAATTTCAAATCAAAGGATGAGGTAGAAAATGAATTCAATCCCTTTCTCAACTCCGAATTTGAAGAATTCATTGCTGATGGGATAAGAAAACTAAAAATTCATTGGGGAAAAGAAGTTATTTTCACAGAAATTTAAATCTTGCGCCAAATTTTTAAACTCATTTTCAATAAACTTTCTTGTAGATTACTACCAATATTAACTTAATTTTCACTGTAAATTATTTTATAATTACCAATAACAAGCTTTAGGAGATTAATCATGTACAGCTGTTTTAACCTTCTTTTGTTTAAATTCATTATGAAATTCGTGCAAGATTCATTCTCGTTCTGATTCTGAAGGATCCTAATTCAGTCTCATTACTTGTGGCACACACTTGTATGTATTATTAGTAATAATTTATTATTAATCATTATAGAAAATGTCTGAGGAGTTTACAGATTGCCTACAACATATACAGAATAGAGAAAATATTTGACAATTAGTAGATCTACCAAAATGCTATTTTTACCTATTTTAATTGTGGTTGGAAAGTTTTGTTAGACCTTCGAAGAAACCAAGTATACGATTTTCATTTTTACTGAGAAAAAATTGACATTTTTCAGCATATAAAGTGAATAAAGAATAGATTTTTTAACACGCTATTTACTGGTCGCTCTAATTTAGTAATTATCTTTTAATAGATACTACACTAACCTTGGATGAAATCATTTGATTGACTGGTGCATTCTGAGACTTTTTATTGGGTGATTTGTCGATCCAATCATGAAAGTTGCATGGGCTGGCTGAGCTATTGGATTCTTCAGGTATGGTTGTTGTATTACGATTAAATGCAATCTCATCATTGACCAAGGAAGGATCCTTTGTCGGCTGAATGCTGGTTATGATTGCAGCTAGGGATAGAAATGGTTGGACCCTTGATGAAACACTAATGCCCTTGAGGTACATCCAGTTTTCACGGATATTCTTCTCTGTAACACAAATGTCTTCTGATTTTTCATAAATATAACGAGAGACGTCTAGGGAAATTATTTTGTTATCCTCATAGCTCAATGGAATATCTATCCATGCATATTCCTCCGATAGACTGAGCCATACATTACGAATTTGGAATAATTCACAAACAGAGTAGACTGTAATGGCCAGACCAAATCCGTCCAAAGTGTTTGCTGGAAGAATGAATGAAAAAAAAGAATAATTCAAAGCAATAGTTAACATAGTTATCTTTTATATTTGAATCATGTGAACTAATGAGTAAATAAACTCAAGGTTTTTCACTAACTCATGGATGAAAACCAACGTTGAAATTACAACTTTTAATCTCTATTTAATCCAAATTGGACTATGAAAATGTTTAGGAACATTTTATAAATTTGAACGAATGTTTAGCTGGTCTTTTTTCTATTTCACTTACAAGAATATTAGCATCAATTATACTCTTTTCTTCTGCTCAAAAACCAAAATCGCAGGCTTACAAGACAGACACTAGGCTACTCAATCTTTCCACTAACTTGAGGTGTATATACTATTCAAAGTGTACACATTGGTCGTAAAATATAAAATGATAAATTGCTATTGTAAAACAATTGACCACTAATTAAACGATTTAATGCAAAATAGATAAGTAGAAATGGTTAAAAGAAACTCACAGTTTATAAAGGAAAATAAAGTCTGTGAATGATTCCACTTGTCGGATCCTTTATGATAAATAATGCTAGAACTAATGATATCACAGATAATTTTGATCAGCTCTTTAGTTGCAAATAATTCAGTCTTTTTATTCCTTCGATTGGCTTCGAAGTATTGCAGCAATTTTGGATGAGAGGCAAATTTCTGGTGAATCTTTTGGTAGTTCGAGAAAATATCATCGAAATTAACATGGAGAAAATTAATAGATGGACTCGAGTGGTCTGAGTTGACCCCCGAGTCAGCAGTGTTGACAAAAATCTTTTTTTCGTGATTCATGGATTCCATAATTTTTTCTGGCGCTGATATGCCGGAAATATTACGTTTCCTTGGGCGAGAATAGGAAGAACTAGATGAACGTCTAGGTCGTTTTATTTTACGAATAACTGGGGATGATACAGTAGATCCTGAAAATGAACTTTCAGGAGTTTGATTAGGTACTAAATTTGGTGAGGAAGCATTTGAATGAGCTGAGTTAAAGTCAGAAACATCCACTGATAAACTCTGAGATAGTACTTCTTGGTGTCTGTGCTTATTCATGGAAGAATTTGAGTTTTTGAAAGATGAACATGTTAATTTGAATTCTACATATCCTAGAAGCAGGGAGAGAAATCCTATATTGATTGAATCCTTAGAGCAGTTATTGATTAAAGGGACATTATTTTCCTCTTTCCTAAGGATTTCCAGAAGATAATTATTGACAATGTCAAAAATATCTTTTGGTTCTCTTTCCTTGACTAGGAAATTAGGCTGTAATATATCATTGAATAATATGACAATATCATTTATTGAAGTCAAAGGAAAATATGACTTGTAATTGCGTGTAATATGTGATAATATCGGAGAGTTAATTGTCATCTCAAAGTAATTCCAACATTTTTGTAGTTCAAAGTTGATTTAAATAAGAATTAAAACAATTATATTAAGGATAGCATTACTGGGAATTGTTTTAATTAGAATTGCCTTTAAAAACTAGAAGAAAAATATTCATGAAATTATCGTATCCCATCTTTGGTAACTTTATTCCATGGAAGCGTATCTCTGGTCAACTTTGGGGTGGTAAACAAAGAAAACTTCCACGTCTAACTCATTCAAGAAAGGCTGCATTTATGGATGAGTTATTGCTAAATCAGCATAACGAAGAATTATTGTCTCGGCCCTATATTTCTAAACAAGTGGAAAGTGTTTACCTTCCATTCGCTATAAAAAAAGAAATAAATAAAGGAGATGATGCAATTTACCAAATCGATAAACTCAAATTTTCTCGACGTTTTCCTTCACGAACCATTGACAAGGATCTTAAGGATGTATTTTATCGGACTAGATCATTTCCTGATGTTTAATATTATGAATCTATTTATATTTATTTAGTATGAATACATCTTTACACTTTTAACCACTACTTTTAGATTAGGTCAAAGTTTTTACTTTTTTGTTAAAAAAAGTCGCGTCAAATTATTTGACTGAAATACATGTATGTTAAAATGAAATAATAATAAGAAACACCTGCTTGGAAGATGCTTATCGTTCTTATCATCTCCTACTCAGAAGAGCTTCAATTTGAAGCCTTCAAATAATAAGATTTGAATTTAAAATTTTTCAAATTGACTCATTCAAAACCTTCAATTATCCAAGGTTGAAATTTTTTGAACTCATTTTACAAAAAAAACCTTTCGTCTTGGACACAAGTCATATCTAGAGGAAATTATGAAAATTCTAGTCGGATGTAAACGAGTAATTGATTATGCTGTGAAAATTCGTGTTAAACCTGACAATAAAGGTGTTGTCGTAGATGGCGTTAAGCATTCTATGAATCCATTTGATGAAAATGCTCTGGAAGAAGCCATCAAGTTAAAGGAAAAGAAAATTTGCTCTGAGGTAATTGCTCTTTCGTGTGGAGATAAGAAGTCGTCAGAAGTTCTGCGTACTGCTCTTGCTATGGGTGCTGATAGAGCTATTCATGTGGACACAACTGCTGATGTCCCTGGATTTTTAGCCCTTCAACCAATACACATCAGTAAAATTTTTGAAAAAATATGCCTTGAAAATAAAGTTGACATGGTCATTGTTGGAAAGCAAGCGATTGACGATGATTCAAATCAGACTGGACAAATGATAGCTGGACGATTAGATTGGCCGCAAGCAATCCATGCCTATAAAATAGATGTGGAAAACGGAGCACTCAATGTCGTTAAAGAGATTGACGGGGGTCTTGAAACAGTGAAATTGAAGCTTCCTGCAGTAGTTACCTGTGACTTACGTTTAAATAAACCTAGATTTGCTACACTTCCGAACATTATGAAGGTAAGATCAAAAATATCTATGTTTAAACTTTGAATTTTGAACTATTCTTGTTTTCTTATTTATCAAAAGGCAAAGAAAAAACCTTTGGAGATCAAAACATTAAAGGATCTGGGCGTGGAATATAAGGAGCATATGAAAATAATATCTGTCGAAAATCCCCCTACCAGATCTGGAGGTGTTATTTTGGAAAGTGTTGATGACTTGGTTTCTAAATTGAAAGAAAAGGGAGTAATTTAAAGTATCCTATCCCATGAATAGAATTCAGCCAATCATAAATTTTTATGTGCATATTTAGGTTCCGATTGTGATTATGTGATTTTTATTTACTTTTAGATGAAAATATATTTTTGATTCCAACTAAAAACTAAGAGTTTAAAGTTTACTTACACGCCCTTTTAACGATAACTAGCAATCGATACAAGTGATGAAAACTTGTTCAATTGATTTATTACCCAAGTATAACTCAAACAAACTTGAAATTAATTCAACTCAATCTAATATTTTACTGAAGTTATTTATTAAAAACGTAAATAAAACTTGTAATGGTAATTCATGATTTTTATTCACCAAGATTCAATTTATGTTTCTCTTCAGCCGTCAAGGTAAAGTGCGCTTACAAAAATGGTATGTCTCACAGACAGAAACTACCAAGAGGAAAATACTCCGAGAAATTATGGCAATTATTCTAGCGAGAAAGCCAAAAACTTCAGCATTTGTTGAATGGAAAGATTTAAAAATAGTCTATCGCCGGTATGCTAGTCTTTATTTTGTGTGTGGAATTGAAAAGTGTGATAATGAGCTCTTAACTCTCGAAATTATCCATCGTTATGTTGAAATTCTTGATAGATACTTTGGAAATGTTTGTGAACTTGACATAATATTTCATTTTGAGAAGGCATATTTCGTCCTTGATGAATACATTCTTGCTGGTGAGGTACAAGAATCAAATTCACGATCTATTTTGTCTGTAATCGACTCTCAAGATATGATTCAAGAGGAAGAAGTTCCACAGAGCATTTTCGATGACCAGAGTCTTAACTAAAATCTCTCAATTTTCATGAAAAGATTATTCCTAACATGACATTCCAGAAGAACATGGATGTGAAGAATCTCATTCAATTATTTATTTGAATCTCAAAACCTCTTGATAAGAAAATAAAAAATATTTTTATTTACTTACTCTCAAGTAGTTATCTAATTATATCGAAAATTAAATGAACCCAGGAATAGATAAATTTCTCTTGATCATTTGATCAAGTTTCCTCTTTCCTTCAAATTGAATTTATAATTAATTCCTTCATAATCATAGCTAGAAAGAATATGCTAATATTATGAAGGAAAGATTTCAGATTACCTTTGGGTTCAAAATATGACTGATATTTTTAATCCATAATTAGCCATGTGACCAAAAATTCCATAAAGCATAAAAAAAAGCATAACCGATTTCCTATAGATTTTAAGGGTTTAAAGGTTAACAAAGTCATTTATCAGACCAAAAATGCTGGTTTAGCTAATTTAGTTTTCAATCTGTTCAATATTACTCACTAATTTTAAATTCACGAAAAATGTTAATATCGTGCCCTTAATTTTTATCAAAACAGTTATAGATCTCATTATGAAATGAAGAAATCCAAAAGATTATTGCTCAATAGGCTAGAGTGAATGTTTTTCCTCCAAAAAACTCACATGAGCACCTACTTTTAGTATACTTAATATAGCACTCAAATCATGAAAGTCATCATGTCATTGCCCATTTTTCCCATAATATCCCACGGACATGATAAAACAACGAAATTAACCCGGAAGGCCCTCTTGATGATAAGACTACAATATTTTTGAAGATTCATTAAATGGCAAAGGTATTTCGGATTTTAGTGATTGCGTAGTAAAAATTCATTGAAAATTAAGGTCATTTTCGACACATGCTACTTTACAAAATAATGCTTAGAATTGATCAGAAAAGTTTGGTTACTCAAGAATGAAGAAGGCTTAATTATATTTCAAAACTGAACTAATGAAGATTCATAGAGTACTATTATTTTCTGCGTATCCTACTGATTACTTACGTACGTAGGGCATGCAATCTTATTGGAAACTACAGAATTACACTTCTAAAAATCAATCGGTTATCTCCACATCATAACAACCAAGTTGTATAATATGGCAATAAATGTAACAGGGGTAAAAAGTAGAAAAATTTCACATTTCAAATCATAATGTTTTTACACTTTCTAGATTACAATTGTCTGGTCTTGAGGATATATATATATATATATAAGATAGCATATAACTGTATTATAATAGTATCAGATACATCTATTTTAACATCTATTACAATGTAGAATCTGCCTCAGAAGGTTCCCATTATAGAGCCAGAAATATCTTCTTTCACACAGTCATACATCTATGATATATATGGAAATGGTTAGAAGAACAGTACGAGAGAAATGTACATGTTAAACTTTTATTCATTGGGTCTATAATATGTAAGGAAGATTGTATTTGAAGGCCTGTGTGTAATTTAAAGGGAAGCCTATATATACAGTCTTTCCCCCCTCACACACATCCCTATTGAATGATGTACACATTTAATAGTAATATTTGATATTCCCTATAGAAGTATGAATATATAGGACACTTTTGTTGTTGATGTTGTTGTTGGGTTGAACGAGGAAGAGAGATAGATAAATCTTAGTCTGGGATCACAATATCTTATTCTTCTATCTCTCCTTTTTAACGGCTGTTTCTTACTGGGTGTTATTTTTTTTCTCGATTTTCAATTATATTACATTTTTATTCATTTTTCAAAATTCTGCAAATGATCAATGAAATGCAAGCAAAGTCTGCAAGGGGTATATAATACAGAGAATAAGAAGACAGACTTCTTTTGACATTGCTTTCAAATGCTTCAAAATAATTTTTAGTGGATAGTTAAAAACCTTTCGAATTTCAGCAGAGAGAAATTTTACAAAAATACACATTTTTCTATAGATGATTTTTGCGATAGATTTCTATGACAGATAATCAGAGAAAAATTGATCCTGGCCGACCATGCAGTGGTCGGAAAGCGACAAGAACACGTACAGTTCCTTCACTCAAGTCAAATAACTTGAAGAAGGAAGAGACAGGCAATCGTCTTGATTCAGCCAACAAACTTTATACATCAAACTATGGATTGAATAGTAATTCACATTTGGAATTAGTTGCCAATAAATGCAAGGCCTTATCGGCTGGACAGAGTTGCAATCTGAATTCTTTAGGTTCTCAACCGATTTCAAGTACAATAACCGAAGCGAAAACAATATATGGACTAAGACAAACTCTGAAGGATATCCTTGAGACGAGGGTTAACACTGATTCTAATGAAGTTTGCCTGAATCGTCATCGAAAGGAGCTAGCTCGGGTATGGAGTCGAGAACGTGTAACAGTTACTGAAACACGAATCTACTCAAGACCCCCATCGACGACTAACTCAAATTGTCAGAGTGGTTATGGATCTTCAATGGCTGATGTTAGTAATGACGACCCTAAACGACAATTAATCGATAATATACCCAGAAAGGTATCAATCACTGTTTCTAATGAGAACCTTAATCAGAGACCGAGTCAACAAAATGCCTATACCGAAACAAACATTGATCAAATAGATGACATCCAACCAAGAAACATTCCAATTAACATAATATCCCTTGAAGGAAGTAGCAATGTAACTGGTCCTTCGCCAATAATAAAACGGCCGAAAGCGATTAACTTCATTTCAACCTGTCAGAAGAATAACCGTCGGCCTTCTGGCAGTGATTCCTCAACAAAACGTGTCAGTATACGAGAGGACCATGAAGATTTTATTGAGGATCGGAACTCTCAATACTCTTTAAAATCACCAGACTACGATACAAACCAATTGCTTGAGTCGGATAGTCCGAATTGCGTAACTCGAGAATTTCAATATCATCCTCTGAATCAGAGTGTCCCGGAAGTTCCTGAGAGGTCACATCAAAATCAAGATGCTTACGAGAATATTAAACCAATTCAAACTTCAACGCCCATTCAAGAGTGAGTTCATTTAATTGTTATTCTAGTATACTTTATAAAACAATGCAATACAATTTCAAGTGTAACTAAATTTCCTTGTAAATTTAATGATCATGACATTTAAGGAGATTTCTCTCATTGCATTGAACAAGTTAACAATGATCTTGAAAATTTATGTTACCAGGTTTGTTTTTATTGCAAATGTCATAGAAATATTCGAAATTCACCTACAAGAACGTAAAGACTATTTTTTTCTCTTTTTGTAGACCTCTTCTTTCTTTGTTAGGCTCACACTGATAACCTATTTTTTTCTGAACAACTCACGAAATTGCATTACTCCCAAATATCCACGATTTTGAACTTAGCAATATAAACAACAGATTAATAATACAAGGATATACTTGAGGTATTCCGAATCAGTGAAAAATGATCTAAAATTAGTTTTATAATAAAATTTATTAAAACTTAGGTCAATATTAGGATTCAGTGGTACGACTGAAGAAGGCGTGTGAAGACAATCACCGTCGAAACGTTTGGATGACCATGGCTGAGAATCCTAATATTGACCTAAGTTTTAATAAATTTTATTATAATACTTGAGGTATATTCGAACATCACAGCACCTTTCCTCTGGATTAATCAATTTAGTTGATTGTTTGTGATTAATAATCACTGATTATTTAGATTCAGTGGGTTGGTTTTCGATTGTTATCTTGGTTGCTACGATTCTAAGCTTTCGATGAATTTGGGCGTCTAGTTTTATTGGGATTCCGGAATGCTCGCTTGACACTTTCCTTCGTGTGACCCTCTCTTGATTAATGAAGTTCATCAACGCCATTTATCTTAGTGGGCTTGACAGACGGCATGTAGTCATTATTGAGTCTTATTACTATAAAAATAGAATTAACCAGCAAGGAATTTATTGAGTTAGGTGGGTAACAATATGAACAGCAGATAAAAGTCATAGTGTTCTTTTACAAGATATACTTGGCGTATATTCCAACAAAAACTCAACAATTACAACAATCGGTTTCCTGAAAATAAACTTTTAAAAATGTAAGAGTGGACCTTATGATGGAGAATTGAAAAGCTTTTCATCAAATTTGGGTCTTCGATAAAAGATTTTAGTTTTTTGTGAATTCCATTAACTAGGTTGAGATTTGCTTCTACTGAAATCGTGACTCAAGAGGAGTGACTCATTTCTATACTATACAAGCAAAAACTTAATAAAATCTCAAAAAAACATACAGAAAAGAGGAATATGAATTTATCTATTCAAGAAATTAAACTTGGATAAATCTAAACCCCTCTCTCGTCTCTGAGGATAAGAAATTGCATACAGAAATTGAACAAGTTTTCATTTTATCATCATTACGAACAGCAAGGGAACTATATAGGGATATGGATTTTTATTTTCCCCACCCAAATAAAAGAAAACATTCCACGACATTTTTGCGCATATGAACACAAGAAAATTTCATTTATTTTTTTTGAAAAAACCCCTTTCAAAAGTGAACCCTAATTAGGGTTTAATTTGTAAATTGTTTCTTTTTTCTATTGATTTCATGATGGAAACTTGATAGAGATTCTGATTTTCTTTAAACTTCGATAATGATAAAATGATATCACCTATTGATAGAACCTAGTGAATTCGAATGAAACTCTAGAGAAAATCAGTGTTTTTCTTAAAAAATCTCAATTATAATATTGATGGGGATTATGAACTAAAAAGGTATATATAATATCAACTATCTAAGAATACTGTGGTTTAGAAATATAAAATTATTTTGCGGAAAGTAATGCCGGACCTCTTCAAAAATATTTGGTGGCGATGAAGGAATCATCTAGAGGAATTTGAAGTCAAGTGAATAGTTAGTGATAAAGCTTATATTTCACCGGATCTCGTCAGACTATTACACCGGCCCAATATTTATAGAGAAAATAAAGAAAATGTACAAGTTCTTCTGATTGGTTATAATCTCATTGGATTTTTGAGTTAATGAGTTAAAATTTGTCACCAAGGCTAATTGATATTTCAAATCATAATTATCTTCTTTTCACAAACTCGTCCAACGATAATTGCCCACTGAATCGTTTCCGTTTCTTCCCTCTTTTCTGATTAATTTTCTGTTTGATTCCTCTCGGTTCATACTAATTACAGGTTGAGAATTGATTTGATTACTAACATCCGTTAGCTTCTCTTCTTTTGCACTTGAATTCTCACTTGCAATTGTTGCTGGGGCAGAACTGACTTGAATTGCATTGAGACATAGTTTCCACTACTTGCTCGATTTGTTCGCTTTTTGGATTTGCATCAGTCTGATCATTATTAGCAACTTGAGTTGAAGAATGGATTGGTTAATCATTGAGGATTTTGGAAACTTCGGCTAACTTCTTCATCATTTTAATACGTTCTTTGCCTTCATAGCCTAGTTTTGTTGCCAAAACTTTGTGCTTGCACAGTATATGTTCCAACTTATTGATAAAGTGGGCCTCGGCCTTGTTTAACTCTTTCTCTCTCACTGAACGTGGATCACCTGGGTTAGTCTGATAGAGTATGCTGAAATTGTTCACATCAGCAGTGTGATTTGTAGATTCCAAATGCTCTTGTATGGCTGAACCTTTTTTCCCCATTCGTCAAGTGTTCTTTGAACTTCACTTTTGCACATCTCACTGTTTCGCCGACATACGTTGCACCACAGTTGCATTTAAACTGATATATGACTCCTTTTCTTTCTAACCATGGTATCTGGTCTTTGTTCAGATCTGGTATTAACTTCGTTGTTCTGTTTAAAATCTGCAACCTGTGACCTGGGAATGCTCTCTTTGTCATTTCGTGCAGTTTGTTATTAAGAACTTGGTGGGCAGCATCCCCTTTGAAAGGAACCTTCAAATAAATCGGAATTAGTTTATCAACATCATTTTCTGCTTTCTTCTTGGAATTGGAATGCTTATCTATAAACGCCTCTGGATACCCGTCTTCCATTAATAGCTGTCTAAGGACTTCTCTGTCTGCAGATTTGTTTGTCTCCGATGTTAATCTCTCAATTTTCAAAAACTCATTCCTGATTAAACTTTTCTTCTGGCATGCAGGACTAAAGCTTAAGAAAGGTAAAAATTGACATGGTACAGATTTCTTTCTGTAGATTCTAGTTTGGGCCACTTCATTGACTTTTGTAACCAGGACACCTAGAAAATTCAGCGAACCTTCTTCTTCTTCAGCTGTAAACTCCATGTTGGGATGAACGTTGTTTAATTTCTCCAAGATTAATTTGACATCGACATTCTGTTCGAGGACAAAGAAAGTATCATCTATGTACCGAGAGTATAAACGGCATTATTTATAGAAATATACAATTTAAAGGAATCTTGGTGGAGGACATTAGGTTTTTCGAAAGCAAGGGGCAGGCAGACATGTTTGTTGAGGAGCAATTTTCCTGAACTATAAAATATTAAATGAAATTATTGATATTTTGGAAGTATTTTGAAAAATTTGTATTCAATAAATGCCTAATGGGTATCGGGTCCTCGTGCAGTTCAGAGAAATTCTTCATTATTATGGGTAGCAAAAAAATCTGAATTTTCCAATAATTTGATGGAAAATGACTTAAAAATCAGAAATCTGAATTTTTCTTGAAAGTTACGATTTCCTTTGACAAAATCTGCTCTAAGAATATTTGATCGCTTAATAAAAGACTATAACACGTATCCTAGCCACCAAAAAACCCAAATAATCTCTCCAATTATCTGATCAATAAAAATTTTGAGTGTCGAAATTGAAAAAGGGACATTTTTGAAATTAAATTAATTTATACAGATGTAATTCCATGATAACTATGCTTGACTAATCTTCCTCAAGGTTTGAATCGATTAACCATATTTCAGATGATCGTTCAAGTTCAAAGCAAAGAATCATTTCAACTCTTGACAAAATGTGTGAAAAAAAAGATTTTTGCCTAATTTTGGTATAGAAGCCATAAAACAATACTTTCTTCGTTCTGGGTCGTATGATACTTTAGGATAAAAGAGAATTTATCAAAATGTAACTAGATGAACAAGATCACTTATCCTTTACAACCAAAAGTACAAAGAAAGTATTTTATTTCCAAATACAATTTTAACCATAGCTGCTGAATATGGGAATTTTTCATCGAACAACTTCATGTCTTTTGACGCGTTTTTATATTCGAGACTTGAAATGTGCAATAATTTTCTTGGAAAAACTGTTAAGAAAGTAAGATTGTAAAAAAAATCTAGATCAAATTCGATTACTTGATGGCAAAATATCAAAGCTAGGATTCTACATGCTAATTTACTCATGTTTCTACAGTGTAAATCATTTAAATTGAATGTTAGATTGGACAATTTTGAATAGGCCTGTTAATTCTCCTGAAAAAGATCTAAACCTAACTGACATGAGGATGAGAATTTATTTAAAAACTCAATATTTTTCTTCGGAAAGTCAGGAAAAATATTCATATGATGAAATGAGCCAATAAAAAATTTCTGAAAAAATCAATCTGACAAAAATTAGGCCGTTTATCGATTTAAAAGATTTGAAGCAGTTAAATGCAGGTACTGTATTGTATTCGAGATCAGCTGCTGAAATTTGTCATTATCGTGGGAAATCTAAAAATTTGAATTTATTAATTATCAGTGATAATTTATCACGAAGGGGAATGATCCAAAATTTAAAAGTTTAACTTTTCCTCCACGGCCCAATTCGAATTCTTCGTCTTATGCTGATCTGCATTTAACTGCTTCAAATATTTAAAATCGATAAAAATATTGGATTCGAAAATTGAAATTTTGTGCATTTTCGCAATTCGAAAAACGGCCTAATTTTGGTCAGAAATTTTTTAAAATTTCCACAACTTATTGGCTTATTTTATCATGGAATGTGAAAAATATATTTTTTCCTGACTTTCCGAAGAAAAACATTGAGTTTTTTGTAATAAAAAGTAAATTCTCATCTTCATGTCAACTAGCTTTTTTCAAATCTGTGACTTTTCTAGCTAGACTTTGTTGGGTTCTATAAAAATTAAGGTCTAACAGCAAAATGTGTAGACTCTATCATTTTCAACTTCTGAAAGCGTGAAAATATGAATTCTCAATCAGAATTAGTTTTTTGGGATAGAAAGACTTTAATCATTCACTATAGATTGACTATTTCAATCCTTTTGCTTTTAATTATGCTTCCATTTTCTCTTTACGATTATTTCATGTTTTCATTAAGCATGTAAGCAAAAGAAACCTTCCTTTCTTCTTAAAAGTAATTTCTTAAAATGTCATCAATTTCAAGCAGGAAGAGGAAAAATCATCCCAATAGAACTGACGTAAAGTAGTCTCTCTTTGGACTATTTAGCTAACATGTTTACTGAATATCCCTTGTCTGCTATGCGATTCAGTCAACATCTAGAGAGGAAACATTTATCGTGGAAAAAATATCTTCTGTGGAATGGAATGAAAAAATAGCATTTTTCTTTACATGTAAATTGGGGCTACATTTCTACAATGGGTACTTAAGGTAACATTTTTATGAAATTATGACAGAAATATTCAATAATACAATTGATATTTTACTTAGGTTGGGTTAGAAAAATAATAATAATTTTCTGAGAGTAAAACTGGTCAAGAAATTCAAGAGTGTTTATTCGGATTTCAATAATAACTCTATCATCTGATTATGATCCTAAAAATCAACTTTTGATTACTTTGAAATCAGCAAACCATTGGTTTTTATAGCAATAAAGAGTAACCTGAATAAAAACTAACCCTGTGTTTTCGAAGAAATTGAAATATTTTCTTCTTGAATAAGTCTAGTTACGATTTCCATTACACAAATATTCAAAATTTTTATTGGTAGCATTATGTTTCAACGAGAATGGGTTGGCTGAAATACGATTTACAGGTTTCCAAACCCTCCCTACAATCGATACTTGCATTGCTGAATATTTCAACATTGAAGGTAAAAGTCACGAGACACATTATTATACCTTGGAAATCCTGTCTGAATTATAATTATTCCTTTCAAAGCATACATTTAAACCGTTTTAAAGGCATTTCAAGTGATTACTGTTACTATAATCTTAAATTTCTATTCAGCATTGTTTGAAAAGTATCAAAAATTTAAAACTCATACGCTGTGATAAATGTTTCGGGTTCTTATATTAATGATTACTTTCTTTACACCTAAAATCATGATAACATGAGGGGGGGGGTAAATGAAATATATTTTATAATCTTTTTGATAATAAAACTAAAAGATTTTCGAAATTCTTTTCCAAAACGTAATAGGGGCCGTAATGATATTTTAAAGTTATTCTTTCTCAGACGTGCTATTCGTATCTTCCTTTGCTCCAATCTTTTATGGGCTTCCAATAATACCTGAAATTACCAACTTTTGTAGAATCCATCATCACAACTTATGAATGAATGAATGAAAGATTATATTTGGCACAAATTTATAAGTTCACAAAATATTATTGACAATCATCGAGTCAAATTGATTGAAATATTTTGGTTTATTTAAAAGTTCTTTGCAAATTCAAAAATCGATCTCTTTTTGAGGCTTACAATTTTAGAGGAGATTTCATTGTAAAGCGCTGGTGTTCTGTCCAGGATGTGAAGGTTTTTCATTTTCGAAATATTAATTGGTTTAATGAAAGTTTTAGAATTCCTAGTTCTCTGGTTAGGGACCACTCTGTTCCATAACGAGTCTAGTCTTTTGACACATAATATTATTGATCTTGCTAATCTTCTATGTCTTAATAGATCAATTTTGATAGGAAAGTTAGGATGAACACTCTGATAAATTTTTTTTGTATTAGTTCCAGATTAAAAGTAGATTTGATAGCAGATGGATTTCATATTGATGAGCAATATTCAGCAATTGGGCGAGCATATATTCTGAACAACAACATTTTTAATGATGGTGATTTAACTTGTCTAGAAATTTGAAGTGTACGGCTAGCAAACTGATTTGTTATTTTTTTAATGTGTTTTTCAAAGCTTAGGTTACTGTCATAAATCAAACCAAGATCTTTAACCATACTCTTCCTCATAATAATATTATCATTAATAGAAATTGTCTTTTCATAGTGGTTATTGTCAAAAAGAATCATGTAGTGAGATTTTTTAACATTAATATTCCATAAATTTAGGGAGAGGGAGAATAAATATGAGTTTATAGAGTCAAAGTCAATGTTGGCATCAAATGTAAAGCAAATTTTAACATCATCAGCAAATTTAAAGAGTTTAACTGAGGGAATACTGTTTTTGATAAGAGAAAAAACCAAATTAAATGAAAAAGGGCCAATTTTACTTCCTTGAGGAACGCCAGAACCTATCGACGTAGTTTTAGAAATGTGTTCATTAAGTGATATAAATTGTTTTCTTTTGGAAAGAAATGAATAGATAACGTACAATAGATTTTTGTCAGGGACCATATCGTAGAGAATGTCCATGATCGAAGTAAAAGTAATGGAATCGAAGGCTTTACTGATATCAAGATAAATAACTAAAATTTTTTTCTTTTCTTTGATACCTTTTTGGACAAAGCTCAAAAATGATAGCAGATTGGATTCAGTTGAGAGATTTTTACAGAAACCATGTTGGTCATTATCAATTTTGGCAAATTCGATGTGTTGATGTAACATATGTAGAATAATAGAGTCAAGAATAGACATCAATTTTGGTAGTAATGATATAGGTCTATAATCTTGAGGAGAGTTGGGGGAATTAACCTTTGGTATGGGGATGATTTTAATAAAGGAAAGGAAGTAAGGAAAATCTCCTTTAATAAAAATGTCATAATAGTAAAATGAGTAAAGTTTGTAGAGAAACTCATTTGAGCAATTTAGTATTGAGTTAATAGATATACCATAGAAATCAGGGGTTGATTTATGATTTGACGATTTCAAAATATTCATGAAGGTATCAAATGTAATAAATGAGTATGAAAAGTTCGGGAGTAGTGGAGGAAGGGGGGTATTGAAATTTTTTGAGAAACAGGAACAAAAGTAATCATTAATAATGTCAGCCGTTAGATTGATCATTTCAACTTTTTTATCAGGACGGAACTTGAAGTAGCAATTAAGTTTGCTGAAGCCAGTCTTAGGATCACTATGAATTCTGCTTAGGATTCTATTTTCCATGTTGATGTTCTTCTTGAAGATCCATTTTTTATATTTATCGTCAATTTTTACAAGTTTTTTCCTGATAGATAATAAGTTATACCCATTTGAGTATAATGAGTTGAATTTTATATCATGGATATTCAAAAAATGATTTTCAATATTAGCCTTTAATGGGAAATAGACTTTTGAAAGTGATATAATTTTTGAAAGGAAATAGCAAATATCATCATTGGGTAATTCGGGGAAATCTAGCATATAGTATTTAGATAGATTATTGACAAGGTCAAAATTGATATAGGTTTTAAGTGGTTTTTTGTTTTTATTTAGTGGAAAATGGAGAAAATAATGGATTTGTGATCTTTATGAGGAAATAAAGAGTGTACATGGTATTTAAAATTAATAAAAGGGGGTATGAGGACAACATCGAGAATATTACCAGATCTAGTTGGAGTTTTAATAATCTGTTGAATACCAAGGGAGTAAAAGTATTTAATCAATAAATTTTTGGAAGCAGACCAATCTTCCTTGGGTAGATTTAGATCACCGGTAATGAAAGGGTAATTAAGATGGCCAAAAAATGTTTTGATTTTGTGAAGGAACATTAGATCATCGGGTTTTGTTGAGGATGGGGAACGATAGATGTTAGCTAGTGTGATTTTTTTTCCATTCAGTAAAATTTGCACAATAAGACATTCAATTTTGCAGTTGATGTTAATTTTGCTGATAATTTCACAGTTGATATTGTTTTTAACATAAGTAATGACCCCACCATGGTGACCCTAAGATCTATCACAGCGAAATTGTTTATATCCATTGATAGAAGTAAAGTATTCATTAAACTTAGAATTCAGCCATGTCTCTGTTAGGCAAATAATGTCAAAATTATTAATAAAAATATAATATTTGAGAGAATCAAAAATAGAATTTAATGAGCAAGTATTAAAGGAGAGAAATTCAAGAGAATTTTTAATAATAGTTATGTCATTTTTATGAGGAGGAGAGTGATGGTTAAGGAAATTAGGATTGAAATAACTTACGCAACGCAACAACTTAATTTGTAATCTATTGATGAAATTAATTATGTATTAAGAATATGTAATGAATTTATTCCAAAGGTCTGAGATGTCCTTGTTTAAATCAATAAATAATACTGTAGATTTTAATTCCGAAGTCATTTTGAAAATAAAATGAAAAAAATTTCATGTAACAAACCCTTATGGGGGTTCAAGATAGTGACAGTTTCACATGGGAATTTTGAAAGGAAGCCGATCTAAAGCCTGATTGACACCAGACAGATATTTACCCATAAATTTTATCCTGATGTGGATTCATATAATCTATATCCAAGGCTATTTTGTACGCATGTGTGTGTCTAGGAACTAACCAATCAATCATTCATCCATTGGTGATCTAATTCGTTTATTATTTTTCTCGTTTATATAGTGTGTATTGATATTTCGTTAATTTCCAAGAGAGAATAAAATAGTCTATAACCACTTGTTTGATTTTATATTAACTTGAAGATGTGTTTACTTTATCATAATTAATGAGAAAACGAATAGTAGAAACATGAAGAACATGGTTCTTGAACTCACGGCTAGATTCTCTATAAATGTAATGGGGTTAGCATAAATCGATATTGCTTTAAAAAACAACATGAAACTGAGTGAACTGGAGAGCAAGTCAGATTTTATGCAAATTTCTTACATACACATATCTATTTATAATTTAAGTTGAATGTTCGTCTTTCTCTCTTTTATCCAAAAGGAACCAATTGGATCTCTAAAAAAAGAGAAAATAGCAGATTTTGAATAATAATTCGACAATCATTCTTTTTCAATAGAACACAACAAGAGGCCCTTCTAGAGGAGGAAGAAGCAGGAGACGACGAAATATACAGAAATTGGCGTCCAGAAGAAGTAGAAGAAGAGTATAACATTTATAATTGCTCAATGCAGGAGTCCTCAGACGATCGTTACGCTGGGGAGAACTACTATAGGTCAGACATTGAAAACGAAAAGTCATCATTTATCAAAGTAGATAACAGTAATCGATTGCACATGACATCAGATGATTCTTCACAAATGGTTCCCATCAACTTGGAGGATAAACTTGACTTTATCATTGATTCAACGCAGGGTTTCTCCTCCATTACCGATCCAAATAGTTCGACATCTTCCGTTTATACTACAGCTAAGTCTAGTCCTTTTCCTACGAATCCGCCAACACCGATTGAACATGTTGGCCAATTTTATCCAGTTGAGGACCTTGTGCCGGAACGCCTGAAATGTTCTGTTAATAAGGTTAGCTCATTCAGCAAAGCAAGCAACCAGAAAAAACAGGCGTCTGATTACGACCAAATGAAAAACTTTTACACTTCTTCACAGTATTATTCAAACCGGGATTTCAACGAGGCTGATCGTATGATTCAGCAATCGGTGCATTTCCGAACGATCGTCAGAAAGGATCAGACAGGCTATGGGTTCACTGTATGTGGATCACATCCAGTAACAGTCAGAACTATAAGATCTAGTGAGTTTCATTCCCAAATTAAATGATGAATATTAATATTAGAGTTGATGTAGATTTTTGAACGAAGCTGTATTATATTTTACTATTTCAATTAATGAATGAATGTGTGGCTCGCAATTCTAAATACAATACAAGAAGTGAATAAATTGAATCAATGGGTTTAGCTTTAGGCTAATTTGAATTACAGATTACTGTTAATAGCTATTATTATCGAGGAAGAGAAATAATAATCATATTATTGATTTTTTATTTTGGAAATAAAGTAATTTGAATGATAATACAAAAATATAAAAAATGATTTCATATAGAGCCATGATAATTGAATTTGGAATAAATTAAAAATCCTTTACTAAATCACTTCTTTGCCATCCAAACTTTCCATGGCTTCACGTGAGCTAGAAAAGATTTCCCCCTGTGATCTAATCTAACTAATCTATGATTTTTACAAAAATCTCAATTCTTTAAAACTTTTTATTGATTCAATGGTGGCAGAAAGATTGAAAAAAAGTTTTTCCAGATCAGGATATAAAAAGAAAATAAATTATGCTAAATCTACTCTAATTCATTTCACCTCATAATCGTTTGGGATTTGATTTCTTGAATTTTTTTTCAATGCTTGCAAATCAATCAAATTTCGATAACTCAAAGTCCCCCGAAAATGGTAGATCTGTAGATATTCAAAAGAAAATACTTTTTAATAATTTTATAAAAACTAAATTACATTACACTTTTTCTCGGCTCTTGATTTTTCCCGGCTTATGCATGGTCTTCAAGGTTTTTTATTCATTTTGTAACCTTCAAGTTTCGACTCCTTCAAATTTTCGAAGTTACTAAGCATGATAATCTCCGAATAAGCTGTTTTCAAAGAGATTACTTTGTATTCATTTTAGTAGTTCTTCAGGGAGCTGTTCGGCATAGATTGACTATAAAGTTGTCCGCTTGCTACCTGACTATGTTGTCTTCTGGCTAGTCAGGTAACAAGCGAACAACGTTATATTCAGAATACTTTGTATTCATTTTAGACATAATTTTCAGGAGACACTTCTAACTTATCAGCCATAGCAGATGTTTACAGGGATGTCCATTAATTTTTGCAAAACAAAAAGAACATTGGAGTTTGTTGAGATTAAAAACTCACTATTTAATTCACTATTTCGATCTTGAGAAAAATTTAAAAAATCTTCTTTAGGGGTAGAGAAGATTTGTAAGAACCTAGATTTCATTTCAACTAAATTTATATAACAAAAGTGATGAAATTACACTGTTTTAATAATAGATGGAACTGCTGAAAGGGCTGGCCTAAGACCTGGTGATGAGATTATCAAAGTCAATGGAATTTACGTTGAAAACCACACCCACTCCGATGTGGTTTCCAAAATTAAATGTGAGTAATATGACGTATCTTCAAATTATTCTTTCAAATCGATAAATTTCATTAATAAACATGGAATTAATTTTGAATGACAGCTAAACCAAATGTCTGCTTCATGCTGCGAAGGAATAGACTCATTCTGGAATCGGAATTAGCTCGTCAAAGCCTGTTGAATCGTTCAGGGCGTACACAAGATTCGGATGTCTTTAACATGTCGAATGCACCGCCAATTAGTGAAGAGGATATTTCTGATCGTCGTCAACGACACCAACAGCGCAGACGCCGGGCAAGAGAGGCGAGAATGCAAAGTATTCGAATGAAGACAAATGATTATACAGACTCTCAGGAATATTCTAGCAACCTCAATGATCCGCCAAGTGAGTGAGAAATTTACAAATTCAAAAAGAGTACCAAAAACTTGAACAATGGTTATTTTAAATTTATATCAAATTTTTATGTAGGCTTGATTTCTTTTGACTCTAAATCTTCGGATGACTTTTTTGGTAGCAAATGACGAAACTGAGTTCAACTTTAAAAATGGCATAATATAGTGGTAGAAAAAATAAAAGTATTCACTAGAAATTGTCTCTAAATCACTTATTAAAAGTTATTGAAAATGGAAAGATGACCCATTCGATAGAGAATATTCGTTTCTATCAGAAATTACTTTTACTCGTACAAAGAGTTCATTCATATTTTCATAAATACAAATTTACAATATTTCATTAAATTTCAAAACGAAAAATTAAAAGTATTCACTTTTATTTTGTAAAATCTCCCCTACCAAGTACAACATTTAAGCACCTTTTTGACATGGAATCATACAAATTTTCTATTATTTCTTTTGGGATTGATTTCCACTCTTCATTGATTCTTTGAACTAGTTCTTGCCTATTTGAATATACTCTCCCTTGGGAATAGACTTTTTGAGATAAAATTCCCCACAAGTTTTCAATCGGATTCAAGTCGGGGCTCCTAGCTGGCCATGACAAAATCTGTATCTCATTATCATCAAACCATGTTCTAGTTGATGCTGATCGATGACAGGGAGCATTATCTTGCTGGAATATCATCTCGCACTTATGAATTTCCTCCTTAAAGGGTAATAGCTGATCCTCAAGCAATTTCTGATATGAATTTGAATTAAGCTTCTCATCAATAACGACAAGATTTCCAGTTCCTTGCTTTGTGATAAACCCCCAAACCATTACATTGCCTCCACCAAATCCTCGTTTGATTTTAGTAGGTCTAGGTAGAGACTTGTCAATCCAACAAGAAGAAAGGCCATCAGGTCCATCCAAATTGAATTTTTTCTCATCTGAAAACATGATTTTACTCCAATCTTGGTTTTGGACAATTTTATCATGAGCCCACTGGTATCTCGATTCCCTATCCTTGATACTTAGATTAGGAACCCTTTTTGGTCTTCCCCAATAGATATTAGGATTAGTATTCAAATAATTTTGAACTGTTCTAATGCTGACATTCAATTTAAGCTCAGCTTTTATTTGAGAAGCTGTTGCTTTTTTCTTGATGGCTAGATTGACAATTTTTTTAATCAGGCAATTGGGTATGGATCTCTTTCGGCCTCGCTTTTTCGGATTTAGCTTCTTTTGTTTGACTGAAAACAAATTATTAACAGTTCTACATGAGCATCCGATTATTTTAGCTATCTTCCGATTGCTTGAGCCATCTTGTTTTAATTTGTTGACAAAATCTCTATCACAGCCTCTCAGCTTCGAAAATTTCAATTTTTTAACGAACATTTTTGAACTATGTTTAGTTTATTGGCGATAATATATTTGAATGTACTGTGTAAGAGATATAATGAAAATTCAGAATTCAAAGTCTAATTCTAACTGGGAAAAAAGGTGATTGAAACTGAATACTTTTAATTTTTCGTTTTGAAATTTAATGAAATATTGTAAATTTGTATTTATGAAAATATGAATGAACTCTTTGTACGAGTAAAAGTAATTTCTGATAGAAACGAATATTCTCTATCGAATGGGTCATCTTTCCATTTTCAATAACTTTTAATAAGTGATTTAGAGACAATTTCTAGTGAATACTTTTATTTTTTCTACCACTATATTTAGTTGGAAAGGAATTAGTATCTGCAAAATTTCCATCTTCCTGAGAACACAGCTCAAAGTTGTACATTGAACATGAAACAAGATTTTAATGTTGTTTTGGAATGAACCGATGCATTAAAATGAGTTTTTCTTTTTAAAGGTTCACTTAAGGCTTACGACTAATCCCGATTTCAGGGTACCGATGAGAAATTGGAATACCTTTAAAATATCGTTAAACTACATAGGACTACAAGTCTAAGTAATGTTAAAAACTCCCCACGTGTTATGATTCTTCTCTAGATTATTTGTTCTTGGGAAAGTCTAAGTTTAAAATGAGTTAAATTTGACCAAAAACCACTACATACGTTGCCATTGAGAATTTCCCAATAATATGTCGTAGAAGGTTGTGAGAAATGTCGGATGGAAAGTGGCAATCCTTCTTCTGTTGTTATAGCTGCTATAAATGGGTGTTTGGGTTAAAAAATTATGGGTATTGTATGAGTAAGAAGAGTAGACGTTTTGAAGTGGAAAAACAAGATAAACAAAAGATTAATAATGATAAATTTTTTCGATATTTTAACTCCATAACAGTTATAGTGTTTAAATGATACCGGGGTAGAGTCTAAAGAAACCTGGCAAAATATAACGTTTTCACTAACTTTCCTTATGAGTAGGACCTCAAAAATATGACCTAATAAATGGATTCTTTAGCGTTAATGAAAAATGAAAATATCCCGTTTATGAATTTAAACGGTGATATATTTTCACTTATAACTAAACTTTTTCCACAATTGACCTCTCGATCAAAAGTTATGAGTTTAGACCCAAACAAAATTATTCTTGGTGAAGTTTATAACCGTTCGAAATTTTAAAAGCTCTAAGTTTTACGATAATATTTTACATTTCTAAACAAGTTTACCCTATCAAACGAGAAAATTCTTGCATCGATTTATAACCAAGAGGAATCAAAAGAAGCAAACCTCTTTTGTAGCGTTATTAGTTGCAATAGACCCTTTTACTAAAGAATGTAGAGAATAACTTAATTTTGTTCCTACACAATCTATTAATTTGATATCTTTTGAAATTGAACCTCAGAGCCGTATGTGTACACTCACGATGACTGAATTCTCTGAGAATCTTATTCATTCCCGTTCCACAATGTTTAAGAAAATTTTGAAATGAAAAATAAGTGTAAATGCTCTTCAGAAATTGAATTTAAGATTTATTGAGTTTATAGTTCATTGATTGGCAGTTTTTAACTAAACTTTTTCTATGATCAGTCGAGAGGTTGAGTGATATGTCCAATAAAGAGTGGCAAACCTTCCTCTGAGGTTATAGCTGCAATGAACGGATGTTTTGCTTCAAAGATTATTTTCTTATCGGGTCCAAACATTGCAGAACAATAATATGATTTAATCATTGTCACAGCCGAGGCCTCAACGCCATTTTCATTTATCTAAATTTTTATATTTTCATGAGTATATGAGATAAATTTCTTCATAACTTTTACTATTTTAATTTCTACACAACTTTGTGATCCCTAAATTCCTGGATCTATCTCAGCTGTGGTAGCAATATTCACAAAGAGAAGGGATTGTAAACTCATACTTGTTGAAGTCTTGAGAATAATCGGGAACTTGAAGGGAACACTAAAGAATGTAGAGGACTAACTGAATTTATAGTGAAGCTAAATGAAAAATTTATTGGTTTACCAGGCAATACTAAGCTTGGAAATGAGCCTTGCCGATATTATAAGGTCTCATGAATTATGAACTTGAAAAAATATATAATTAACCTCAGATTTTTCTCGGAAACTGAAATTATCATCAGAAAATAGGAATAAGAATTATTAAGGACTTGGAATGTGTAAATACTCACTTCAAAAGTTGCCTGATGAATGATACTCGTGATCTTCTGGGTTTCCGCAAACATATTGGTTAGGTCACTGGCATCAGTAAAAACCTGTTTCATTCCCATATTCTGAAAGACTTCGACCATGCTGGTCTGTTTCTCTAACTTGAATTTTGGTACCGACAAATCGACCTCAGTTTTCCTATAATGACTGTAGAAGACTTTCTCAAAGTTTTCCTTAGACTTCTGGTTATCGCTGAAGAGGTCAGCTATTGCTTTCTTGAGGCCATCGAACCTGTCCGGCAGTATTATCATTACATTGAAATCTGAGTTCAAAAGTATCATCTTAACAGCCCGCAGGTGAAGCTCTGGGAATTCGTGATATAGAACCTCCATATCCCTCTCCGACATGAAGTTGATAACCTTTTTACTCCCATCAAGATACGTGAACTCCATTGGGTATTTGTTTGGGGAGAATCTTTCGTACCATGACGCTAAGATTGATCTAAAGAATTAGATTAATTACCTTTGAAATACATTGCGTTGATTATGATTGAACAGGAATCTTCAAGCATACTAGCAGAGACCATATTCTCTATCTTTCCCCTGGTTGTCTCAGATATGAACTTGTTCATCCTCTCAGCCCATAAGGTTGCATTTTCGCTGAGATCTCTCGCCTACACTCATAATCAAGAAAGGACTCACGAATATCAGTTCCGAGTCGAAATGTTTCTTCAAGGTCTTCTCGAAGTCTGCTTTAATGTCGACCTTGGAGTAGAGCCGAGTGAGCGAGACAAGTTCAGCCTCTCCACTGGTCTCGGGCAGCTGTCTTACGTACTTAGAAACTCCGTTCTCGATTTCCTTCAAGTCCTTCAACTTGAGTGAGTGTAGAATCTCCTGGAGGGTTACGTTCTTTGCACCAAGCGCCACAACCAGCATGCCCGTATAGATACTAATTGGGCCGATGACATGGTTCTCGGGAGTTTTTTCTGGGCATGAAAATATTCGAATTACCTTGATCGAATGTCCTTGCGTAGAATGCGCGTATAAAATCACCAACTTTGAATTTCATTCTCTAACCAGTTAATATTTTTCTAATGACTTCAATGCAATATTATATTGGTGATCACGTAAACATTGTGCAATCATTACGATCAATGTTTTATGCTAGCCTTAACTTAATGAACAAGGTTTATTTCTATTTTGCTCAGCTACAAGAGTTGCATTCATGTGTAATCAAAAATATTCTTAATATGTTTGAGCCCATTAATTCTAGAAGTCTCATCCTTCTTTTTAGCTTTTATCACTTTTTTGATTTCTGGTATTCGAAACCTAGTTGTCTATCAACATACAAATATGATTGTACCTCATTCACTTGTTTCGACTATTTCTAGGATGCGTTTTTGAGCTGTCCTTGCTCAGTTTTGGCTCAGTGGCGTGTGTTTTTTTGAAGTTTAATAAGCTTGCTAAGTGGTCAACTTCTTCAAGACAAGCCTGCATGAAATTTTTGTTTTTGCTGAAATTTCCGTCGATTGGCATGTATAGAATCGAAGGTTTTTCATAGATGATATTATTCTCAAAGTCTTTGAATACTTAGGTGCTTGCAGTTGAGACTTTGTCTACAGTGGCTATCTGAACAAATCCTTGCTATATTTTATCCTCCAATTAATTCAATCTATCTATACTCAGTAGAAAAGAGATAATTATACAGTTAGACCTGTGATTTGTGAACCAAAAATTACCCGTTAGAATTTATTTTTCGTAATCATCATACTTTTGAGTAAGGTTTCTGTATAAACCTTAAGTTTTCTGAACAAAATAAAATTGATACCTGATGAGCAGCGTCGCCCTTAAATGGTACTCTTAGATAAATCGGGGTGAGTTCCTCGACATCTTCATCTGCCTTTACCCTGACATTGGAATGTTTTCTTATGAAAGCCTCAGGATACTCGTTTTTCATTAAAAACTCTTTTAATATTTCTTTGTCCTTTACTTTGTTCACCTCAGACGTTAATCTTTCAATTTTTAGGAACTCATTCCTCACCAAGCTCTTCTTCTGGTATACAGGACTGAAACTAAGGAAAGGCATAAATTGCGAAGGCACTGATTCCTTTCTGAAGACCCTCGTCTGAGCGATTTCATTGACCTTGGTTACTAAAACATCAAGAAAATTTAATGATTTTTCATCCTCGTCTTCTTTGTTAAATTCTATTCCGCAATGCATGGAGTTGAGATTTGAAAGAATGCCATCAATATCATCTCTTTCATCAAGGACCAGGAAGGTATCATCAAGATAACGCGCATACAGGCGGGAGAAACTGATAAGGCAACTCATTTGACGACTTTCAAGAGAAGCAAAAAACATATCCGCAAGGAGTGGACCGATTGGACTGCCCATTGCTACACCATCTGTTTGCTTGAAGTAATAGCCGGCAAATTTGAAGTCAATGTTTTGAACCGTCATCAAAATTAATTCGGAGATAACATCTGGGGGGACACTGCAAATAGTTGGAAATTCATTAAGCTTATCACAAATAAACTTTACCGTTTCCGTTAGCGGTACATTTGTAAACAGGGAACTGACATCGAACGACACCATTTTGGAAGATGCGAAATCAACATTCCTTAGTTTTTCCACAAATTCGACTGAATTCTTAACTGAGAATCTGCATAGCTCATTCCTCAAAGGCGTTAGAGTTTCAGTTAGCCACCTCACAATTTTATGCTGTGGAGTTGCTGACATGTCGAGAATCGGCCTATATTTCAATCCTAGCCTTCTCGAAGCCTTTAATTCTTCTCAGAGCTGTTTCTGCTTCTGTTGGTCGAAATCTTGAGTTATCCGCTAAGATTAATTTTCCTTTCTGAACATAATCACTTTTGGATACGATTGCAATACCCGAACCTTTATCCAAATGACATAACAGGATTTCCGGGTCTTTTCTTAATTCATTGAGGGCTTGAAAATGGCTTTTCGTAAGAAACGAAAAATCTATATTTTTCTGTTTGAATTGTTGCCACGCATCTCTTTTCACTGTGTTGAAGCGGTTTCTAGCCTCATCAGAGCTCGCTGTAATGCTATCTGTCCGGTAGCTACCATAAAGTAAGTTCATAAGTATCAAACATTCCAAAAGATAAAATTCACTCAAGTTTGATTCATTCGATAGAAAATTTTTTGCTGATTCTTTCTATCTAATAAAAATACCAGATTAGTTGATTTCTTGTCTCATAAAACACTCCAAAACATTGGAGCAGTTTTGATTTTGGATAACAAAATGTTTTTTATCTTTTTGACATTTTTTCTGTTTTTAAGTTATTTTAGGACCTGTCAAAATTTGCTAACGGAAAGTAAAGCATTGATATATTTAGTACATTTTTTCTGATTTTAACGATGCTCTTTTAAATGAATCAAATCTCTTACTATATAGTAACAAAGTTGTTAGTTTTAGGTGTAATTAGAAATTACTACGCCAGCAGAGCATTATAGTCAGGACCAAAGTCTGAGCAAGATATTGAACTAAATCAATACATAACATACAATGCATACTCTTCATAAAAGAGTTTTATTTAAAGGCATTCTGAAAAAGAACAACGTTGAAATTTCATACATGTACAGTGGAAAACTGATTAAAATGAAATTAATAATAGTTATATTTGAAATTAGATAATTCTTGCGATGAATATCTATTCCAAAGGTTGTGTGACATGCCCGATGAAAAGTGGCAATCCTTCTTCCGTAGTTATGGCAGCAATAAATGGATGATTCGCATCAAAAATTATCTTCTCATAGGGCCCGAAAGTTGCACAACAGGGATAAAGTTTGATCATTGTGACAGCTGAAGCCTCTACACCGTTTTCATTGATCTAAAACTAATAGTATAAAGATCTTACTTCAAAAGTTGCCTGATGAATGATACTCGTGATCTTCTGGGTTTCCGCAAACATATTGGTTAGGTCACTGGCATCAGTAAAAACCTGTTTCATTCCCATATTCTGAAAGACTTCGACCATGCTGGTCTGTTTCTCTAACTTGAATTTTGGTACCGACAAATCGACCTCAGTTTTCCTATAATGACTGTAGAAGACTTTCTCAAAGTTTTCCTTAGACTTCTGGTTATCGCTGAAGAGGTCAGCTATTGCTTTCTTGAGGCCATCGAACCTGTCCGGCAGTATTATCATTACATTGAAATCTGAGTTCAAAAGTATCATCTTAACAGCCCGCAGGTGAAGCTCTGGGAATTCGTGATATAGAACCTCCATATCCCTCTCCGACATGAAGTTGATAACCTTTTTACTCCCATCAAGATACGTGAACTCCATTGGGTATTTGTTTGGGGAGAATCTTTCGTACCATGACGCTAAGATTGATCTAAAGAATTAGATTAATTACCTTTGAAATACATTGCGTTGATTATGATTGAACAGGAATCTTCAAGCATACTAGCAGAGACCATATTCTCTATCTTTCCCCTGGTTGTCTCAGATATGAACTTGTTCATCCTCTCAGCCCATAAGGTTGCATTTTCGCTGAGATCTCTCGCCTACACTCATAATCAAGAAAGGACTCACGAATATCAGTTCCGAGTCGAAATGTTTCTTCAAGGTCTTCTCGAAGTCTGCTTTAATGTCGACCTTGGAGTAGAGCCGAGTGAGCGAGACAAGTTCAGCCTCTCCACTGGTCTCGGGCAGCTGTCTTACGTACTTAGAAACTCCGTTCTCGATTTCCTTCAAGTCCTTCAACTTGAGTGAGTGTAGAATCTCCTGGAGGGTTACGTTCTTTGCACCAAGCGCCACAACCAGCATGCCCGTATAGATACTAATTGGGCCGATGACATGGTTCTCGGGAGTTTTTTCTGGGCATGAAAATATTCGAATTACCTTGATCGAATGTCCTTGCGTAGAATGCGCGTATAAAATCACCAACTTTGAATTTCATTCTCTAACCAGTTAATATTTTTCTAATGACTTCAATGCAATATTATATTGGTGATCACGTAAACATTGTGCAATCATTACGATCAATGTTTTATGCTAGCCTTAACTTAATGAACAAGGTTTATTTCTATTTTGCTCAGCTACAAGAGTTGCATTCATGTGTAATCAAAAATATTCTTAATATGTTTGAGCCCATTAATTCTAGAAGTCTCATCCTTCTTTTTAGCTTTTATCACTTTTTTGATTTCTGGTATTCGAAACCTAGTTGTCTATCAACATACAAATATGATTGTACCTCATTCACTTGTTTCGACTATTTCTAGGATGCGTTTTTGAGCTGTCCTTGCTCAGTTTTGGCTCAGTGGCGTGTGTTTTTTTGAAGTTTAATAAGCTTGCTAAGTGGTCAACTTCTTCAAGACAAGCCTGCATGAAATTTTTGTTTTTGCTGAAATTTCCGTCGATTGGCATGTATAGAATCGAAGGTTTTTCATAGATGATATTATTCTCAAAGTCTTTGAATACTTAGGTGCTTGCAGTTGAGACTTTGTCTACAGTGGCTATCTGAACAAATCCTTGCTATATTTTATCCTCCAATTAATTCAATCTATCTATACTCAGTAGAAAAGAGATAATTATACAGTTAGACCTGTGATTTGTGAACCAAAAATTACCCGTTAGAATTTATTTTTCGTAATCATCATACTTTTGAGTAAGGTTTCTGTATAAACCTTAAGTTTTCTGAACAAAATAAAATTAATTTTCATTCCATCAGCATTCATTCGAAAGAGCTTTTTTAGCTGAAGAATTCTCTATGGTTGGTTGATCGGGCAAAGATTCGGATCAAAAGGTGTTTATACTTATATTATTTTTTTTATGGAATGTAATGCCGAGCTTCTTCTAGAATATTCTCTGATGACGAAGGTAACTTCATAAAGAATTAGAGGGAATCATCTAGAGGAATTTGAAGTCAAGTGAATATTTAGTGATTAAGCTTATATTTCACCGGATCTCATCAGACTATTACACCGGCTTGATATTTATATTAAATTTTTGAGCATATGAAAATTCCTCTTATTGGTCAAATGGTTTTTGGGATAAAACATAGGGGGTGAGAGTTGATTAAAATTGTAATAGTCTCCAGGGTTGATTGAGTTATCTTCTCTTCACGAATTCATCCATCGATATTTGCCCACTGTTTCTTTTTCGTTTTCTCCCTCTTTTTGTGTTGTTGGGACGGAGGTTTGGTTTCTCTGTACTAGCATTAATTACAGGCTGTGAATTGATTTGATTACTAACTTCAGTTAGCTTTTGCACTTCCATTCTCTCTTGTAATTGTTGCTGGGGCAGAGACATCGGGTTGATTGCATTGAGATGAAGTTTCAACTACTTGCTCGTTTGTTTCACTAATTGGTTTTGCATCAACTTTTTGGCTCTCTGCAACTTGGGTTGAAGAACAAAGAGGTGGGTCATCGAAGATTTTAGAAACCTTCGCAAGCTTCTTCATCATTTTGAATCGCTCCTTTCCTTCATAGCCTAACTTTGTAGCTAGCACTTTTTGTTTGCACAGGACAGGTTCGAGTTTTTTTATAAAGTGGGCTTCCGCCTTACTCAGCTCTTTTTCCCTGACCGGACGTGGATCATTTGGGTTGGCCTGGTAAAGGATACTGAAGTTGTTCACATCTGCCGTGTGATTTGTAGCTTCAAGATGCTCTTGTACTGCTGACCCCTTGTTCCCCTTAGTCAAATGTTCCTTGAACCTTGCTTTCGCGGGTCTCACTGTTTGTCCAACATACGATGCACCACATTTGCATTTGAACTGGTAGATCACCCCCCCCCCTTCTTTCAAGCCAGGGTATCTGGTCCTTGTTTCGATCTGGTATCAGCTTCGTTGTCTTATTTAATATTTATAGTCTGTATCCAGGGAACGCCTTCTTTGTTATCTCCTGCAGCTTGTTGTTCAGTACCTGATGGGCAGCATCTCCTTTGAACGGCACTTTCAGGTAAATTGGAGTCAATTCCTCGACATCATTTTCGGCTTTCTGTCGCAAACTTGAATATTTGTCGATGAACGCCTCATGGTACCCATCTGTCATTAGGAACTTCTTTAGAATCTCTTTGTCTTCAGATTTTTTTGTTTCAGATGTTATTCTCTCTATTTTCAAAAACTCGTTTCTGACTAGACTTTTCTTCTGACACGCGGGACTGTAACTTAAGAAGGGCAAGAACTGCGTTGGTACTGATTTCTTCCTGTAGATTCTCGTTTGAGCTACTTCGTTCACTTTCCTCACAAGAACATCTAGGAAATTCAGGGAACCCTCATCTTCCTCTTCAGACGTGAATTCGATATTTGGATGCATGTTGTTCAACTTATCATCTGACATCATTGGATTCAATCATAAAAATAATTTATGATAACTATCAAGGATAACATTTATCGGAGTGAACGCACAGTGTTGACGGGATCACTAAAGCCTCAAAAAATAATAGCTAGAAATAATAATAATGAATGATGAATAGCTAGATCTAAAAAAATTTGAAAAGTATTTTCGATTTTAAGGTATGTGTTTTAATAAATTTTCGCAGATTTACAACTAAAAGCATCGGAATTCTTTTAAAATTATCATCCTTAGAGTTATTTTTGAGCTTAGCAAAGTGTTCAGCAATGAAAATGATTTTGCATCGGCATTCTGATCGAGAACTAGGAAGGTATCATCTATGTATCGGGAGTAAAGGCGACATTCACCAACCAAATCATTCATCTTGCCTAACTCCAGTGATGCGAGGAAAATTTCAGCATGTAGTGGACCGATTGGACTACCCAGAGAATTGCCACAGAATATAAAATCAATATTTTTAACGGTCATCATGAACAGGTCCGAAATAACGTTAGGAGGAATTCTGCAAATAGATGGTAATGTGTTAAGTTTCTCACTTATAAACTCGACCGTTTCTCTTAATGGCACTTTAGTAAACAATGAGCTGACATCAAAGGACATCATTTTGGATGATTCAAAGTTCACGTCTAGTAGTTTGGACACAAACTCCACTGAATTTTTCACCGAATATTTGCATAACTCATTTCTCAGGGGGGTCAAGATTTCGGTTAACCATTTTACCAATTTATGCTGAGGAGTGGCTGACATGTCGAGAATTGGTCGGTATTTCAAACCATCACTTGTATCCTTGTGAACCTTTTAATCGAAAAAAAGCTTTTTCCTAAATTGGGTGACGGGATAGGGAGTCCTTTATTCGCCTATAAAAAAACAAATAACAAGCCTAGTAAAGCTAGTTCATATCATTTTTACTAAATTCTCATTTTTTCATCAAAAAAACGAATTTGAAGAAGCGCCAAATTCCCATTTTTTGAACTTTGAGTTGAAAAATTTTCCTGATTTCAATGTGAGAGAGTGATCAAAAGTTGATTCTTAGGATCACAATAAGAAAAAGAAATCGATTATCATCATAAAACTATTGTTAAATTGGTTATTTTTCTGGGATCTTGAATAACCAAAATTCCATCAACTTTCAGGTAGGGAAAATGGTAAAAAAATCAAAATTGAATTTTGACACGATTTCTTTGACTAATTGTGATCCTAAAAATAAACTTTTGATCACTCTCTCACATTGAAATCAACAAAACTTTTCAACTCAAAGTTCAAAAAATGGGAATTTGGCGCTACTTCAAGATTTCAAATTTGCCGTATTTTCCTTTAAAATTGATTTTTTCTATACTCAGTCCTCTACTTTTGAGGTGGAGAGATGATTTTCATTGCTGAACACTTTGCTAAGCTCAAAAATAACTCTAAGGATAATAATTTTAAAAGAATTCCGATGCTTTATTATTATTAGGCTTTAGTGATCACGTCAACACTGTGCGTTCACTCTGATAAATGTTATCCTTGATAGTTATCATAAATTATTTTTATGATTGAATCCAATGATGTCAGAACCTCTGATCTCACATTGCGAGTTTGTTTTGAATTTTTTTTGAAATACACCAGTAAAAAATTAATCGAAAGATAAAGATAATAAAAATAGATAAAGAAAAACTTTTGAGTACAGTTTTCTTGCTCATCTTCAAAGGCTATCCTTGCAAATACATTGGGAGGAAACTTTTTGAGAATAACCATCGAATCTATTGCCTACTAAGATTTTCTTTTAGCTGATAATAGCATCGCTGAAGATGACATGACCCTGGCCGATTATAATGACGATGGAAATTCGACCAACTACGAGATTAGTGACATTGAACAGGAAGATGTTCCCCGTGTAAGTTGAAAAACAACCTAACAACAGCACAACACAGAGCCCACCACCTCACCAACCTATCCCCAGATTAACCTTTTTAACACAACACCTTGCACATTGAATATCACACAACAAGATACAAATCCAATCTGTTATTTACTCAAAAAGGTCACCCAGCACCAAAATACAATTTTTTACAAGAATTTATTCTTGTCTCAATTCCAAATTGAGATAAAATGTTGATAAATTATCAATATATTTGACAAAAAAACACCTCAATTAAAGACGAATATGCCAAATTAATTAATTAATACCTCTATAAAAATGATGTTCAACATTAATGTAATAGAAGTTAAATTCTTTTCCTTATCCAATATTTGATACAATGAGAGAAAAATATTCACATGGTTAACTGTTATCAGGCTTTTCCTTTAGGTGAGATATCTGAAAGATTCAACATATTCATATTTATCAGCTTTAGTAATTAATTACATGTCAATATATTTAACTGATGATGTATTAAAATACATAAATATATTAATTATATTTCATTTACTATCTATTTACTTGAAAGTAGATACGCGAAAAACTCGTCTTTTAATCAAAAGATTTATTCACGTGGAAAACTTTATAGTTCTAATTAGATCTTTAGTTACCAAATAATGAGTACTACTATTTCTTCATGAAATCCTCAGACTCAGATATTCTCTAGAACTTGATGAAAAACTTATAAAATTATCTATTTGATTTAAAAAAAAGTTTTTACACGGATTCTCATTTAGGAACCATCAATGTTGCGCTAAAGGCATTCCTCTCTCTGCTGAAAATAATCTAAATACAATTTTTTTTCATTTAGAGCAATCTTATGAAACACCATTAATCATACATATAGTATTTCAGAAAGACTATTTAATACAAGAATATTGACTGACCAATAGAATTGTAGGAATCCTTTCATTGGTTGAATATGATTGGTCGATAAAATAAAAATTGAATTCTTTTTCACGATCAGGAAAGATAAAAAAATATCTATTTTTTCTGCTGACTGTAATAGTGAGAGAATTAGAGCATTTTAAACAAGGATTATCTGAAACCTTAAACGCTAAAAAATCAATCTGTTCGGGAATAAAGTTAACAAACGGCAAATTCGCCGAAACACTGTGAGTATCTAAAATTGTTAAAGCTACATTGTTTCGATCCATGATGAATCTACTTTTACCAGTATTTATTGAAAATAATTATTTCGTGATATTCGGCCAATCTTTAGAAAATTTGTCCCCTATTGTTTTTTAGTAATTTTCCTGAATGACAAAGAGTCTAAGGGCTTTTTAACATCGATGAAATGAAAACGAATCCCTTGCGGTGAGTTTTCATGTCATCGATAATAGAGAGACCAACAAGATTCAAGGTAAACTTAGAGAGAAATAAGAGGGGGCATCTGTCCTCTAGTTTAACCTGATTTTCTCCCTATTTTATAATTGACTCTAAACAAATTTCAAAAATGCCAAAAAGTCTACGATAAAATAACCAAGATTAGTAAAATCCCGTTTTTTTACACTTTGAAATCGTTACTTTGCATCAATTTAACATCTTCAATAGAGGTTACACGTCAAGTTTTATCTGTTACATCAAGAAAACATGTTACTATTGATATTATCTATCTGAGGTCAATAACATTATTTTGGCATGTAATTCATTACAGAAGCTAATTCGACTGAATAACAAGTAATAAAATGTATATTCCTTGAATCGATAAGTTCGAATTCTGAATGATTTAATAGTTGAATGTGATTTCCTATCGAAAAGGAAGTAAACAAAATATTTCCTGAACCCTGAATGAATAATAATGAGTTGTTAAAATAATCCGAAAAATACTCAAATTTCATCGTAACATTTTTAAGGCTGATTCACTAGAAATAATTTTCTTTCCCTTCATACGGAGAGAATGAAGCCTGAATTTTTAACAGATTGTCTTCTTTAGATTCTCTAGTGTTTTTAACAAGAATTTGGATAGACTTTCTTGCAATTCTGTAATGTAACGCTTCAGCAAGTAACGACTCTCTCGATCAATTCTAGAATCATGTGATGTATTTGTAAGAAAACAAAATTTTTCTCATAAAAAATCCTCGTTTTTCACAATCAGGTCATTCGAGAAATATTTTTTCTTTCAAATTTTTCCAAGTTGTCATTGAATTTTTCAAAAATGTATATCTGACCTTCACAGATTAGCATTGATTCTGTCTGTTTATAACCAAATCTTGTAATATTCAGTCACATTCTTTTCGTGTAAACAATTTTTCGAGACAGGGTAAAACTTTTGACGAGTGAAAAAAGGTTGAAAATCAGTTTTTTTTAAAAACTCAATGCAAGCAATCGTAAAGGTTGATTTATTTATCATATCAAGACTTTTCGGTACTTTCAAATCGGAGTAGATTTCAGGAATTCAATTGTGGTAATTTTTCAATATTCGATTGTAAAATTTATTCAATGGTGAAAATAATATATATTATGTCACAAATAAATATAAGCTTTTGATATTATGTTTAATACATCATTAAAATGATTTCAAGACTGATTTTTAGACTCAGGTTGAAAATTGAAAAATTTACTTCTAATGAACATCTCAATAATTTACATTGAATAGTGAGAAAGAAACTCATCCTTTGAATCAAATAAATTTACGAAACGAGATCATACGATAGTTAAACATTCTTTTGACTTTTTCAACGTTTGGTCTCAAAATTTTTGTTAATTTTGAATATTTGAAGCAATTCATGACTAATATCTGAGATCATCATTAGAAGAATTCGTATTTAGTTTAGAAAATTGACCCTTTTCTATAGATTTAAATTTGATAATTTTCCTTTGCGATAATTGGAAAATTGATTTATCACAAGATTGGCTATGGCTAAATTTGAATTCTTGGTTTGTTCTAATAACTTATGGACTTGTTTCCTTATGAGGATTCGAATAATTTGTATTTTACTGACCATCCGGAGTAGAAAATTTTGAATATCGACGATCAAATCATTCAAAACCAAGATGAAATTCCATTCCCTCTGCTGTAAGCTTTTTCTGACTTTTGGATTTATCCTTACCCTGTATTCTTTCTTTTCGATCCTATTTCTGATACGAAATTTTTCCTAGAGACGTTTTGTGTTCTTAGGAGTAACTTGAAAATGAAAATCTTCAATAGATTTGAAATGTTTTAACCATCAACCATCATGGAAATACTTTTTTTCAGTCATCAAAAAATACTCAACTGTAATTAATTTTTTTCCCTCTGATTGATAGAAACAGCCCATTCTCAATGTTTCTTTTTGTTTATTTGCTGATGCAGATTTCTCTCCAGATCACATGATGTGCTAGATTTTTGTCTTTTTCCCCTTTTTCCTCTTCTATAATTACATGAGCGTTCACATATACATCTGCTTTCTTTTTCTACTGCAATTATCAAAATTTATAAAATGCAATACAAACACGTCTTAATTAGAAGATTTGGAAATGTTTAAAACACACAGTGTGTCAGTGCAATCATTCTTTTTACTTGTCTTTGGTGTAAAGTAAAACCAATCGAATAAAGTTTTTTGTCACCATTTAGTAGTAGGATTTTCTCTCGTGAATCCAATGGAACTGGACAAACTTTTAATGATTTTTATTTTTCTCCATTTAAAAGAGAATCTTACTTAATTTGGCGAGGCTAAATATTATTTACGCATAAGAAAGCTGTAAAATAAATTACAGTTGTATCTCTATAAAGAATGTAACAAACCTATCCCTCTCCTCTCTGCTATTCTTGTTCAAGCTCTTAAAAAATGAAATAATATTAATATTGATTGTTGAAAAATTCTAGTTCATATAAATTCATTTTCTGAGAAATCGATCAAGGACCGAAATTTCACTTTTTTACGACCAATTCCTTCAAAGATTAGACTTGTTATAATATAATTATATTAATTATAATTATAAAATTATAATTTTCTAGTATTCTTGAATATATATTTGAAAAAAGAGCATGAATAAATTTCTAAGAAGAATGCAGTGCAAATCTTTTAAAGGTGAAATAATACGTATTGATTGAAATGGGAGGAAAACTCCCATGGGCTTTGGAAAAGTAGTTTCATGTCTAATGGCAAAAAGAAAAATTGTAGACTTCGTCAAGGCAGAGAAATACATAGATAAAAATACTATAGACTATTAATGGCTACAAGTCAGTAAGGAGGAACATTGGTAAAGATGAAAAATTCAAGATAAAATCGAAAATTATAAAGTACACTTCTACTGTCCATTGATTCTTCTTTTTTTCATTAAGAAAGAAATCCTTATCTATTATTTACTAAACTTTGGTTCTCTTCAACATTTTAGAATAAATAGAACTTTTCGAGGCATATGTATTTGAGGCTCCAAGATGTAAAAATATAAAAATGATAACTTTTATTTCAAACAAAACTGATGAAACCGCCTGTAATTTTGTTTAAATAATCTTTGAGCTATCCTTGGCCGAGTAAATAAAGTGGTAAATAAACAAAATTTTGAACCTTCTCAGTACTCTCTGAATCTACACCTAATTAATATGAAGATGGGAATTTATGATTTTTACTAAATTCTCAATTTTTTCATCAAGAAATCGAATTTAATCAAGATTTTTTGGAATCTAGATCATGAGGCCCTCTTTCACGATACGCAGAAAAAAAATTGGAAAAAATCAATTTTAAAGAAAAATACGGCAAGTTTGAAATCTTGAAGTAGCGCCAAATTTCCATTTTTTTGAACTTTGAGTTGCAAATTTTTGTCGATTTCAAGGTGAGAGAGTGATCAGAAGTTGATTCTTAGAATCACAATAAGGCAAAGAAATTAAATATGCTGAATCTGGTTTTAAGAACCACCACATAATCGTGTCAAAATCAAATTCTGAATTTTTCATCATTTTCCCTACTTGAAAGTCGATGAAATTTGATATTTCAAGATCCCAGAAAAATAACGAATTTATCAAAATTTTTATGATGGTCATTGGTTTTTTTGTCTCTTTGTGATCCTAAAAATCAACTTTTGATCACTTTCTCACATTGAAATCAACAACAAATTTTCAACTCAAAGTTGAAAAAATGGGATTTTAGCCCTACTTCAAAGTTTCAAATTTGCAATATTTTCCTTAAAAATTGGTTTTTTCTAAATTTTTTTCTCCGTATAGTGAAAGAGAGCCTCAGGATCCCTCACTTTTGAATCAACAAAAATTTTCAAGTCAAAGTTAAAAAAATGGGAATTCGGCGCTATCGCTAGATTTAAAATATGCCATAACTTTCTTAAAATTTGATTTTTTTCAAATTTATTTTCTTCAGATCCTGAAAGTGGAACGATCTATATTCCAAAAAATCTTGATCAAATTCGATTTCCTGATGAAAAAATTTAGAATTTTGTTATCATTTAAGAATTTCTTTATCTTTCACATTCAAAATCAAAAACATAAAATCTTTATACTCAATGTAAACTATTTTTACATGCATGAAATATAGCTAAAATAAAAAACGTTCAAAATTTCCGAAATTTTGTTTGTTCAATTCCAGAAAAGCATTAAAAGGGTTTACTCAGCCAGGCATGGTGAAATGATTTCAAGATTTCTACTACCAAGTTATCTAGAACACAAAGAAAAGAGGGATTTTGTAATTTTTTAAAGAATCTTGATTCTATTTTACGATTTTAACTGTTATCAAAAAGTTTAAACTTTATTCTAATTCGTTTAACTATGAGTTTTGAGGATACTAAAATTTTCTCCTTTGTGTGATGAAAAAATAATAATTTGGGACATGAAGAGTTAACTGTAGAAAATATACGATCGTCCCCTCGATATTTCTCCTAGTTTTAGAAGATAACTCATCCTAAATCAATTGGTAACCAAGATTCGAAAGTAGATTTGCATTATTCCCAAATGGCCGATGAAAAAAGATCGAGAATCTTATCAATTCGTCTTATCAAAGAGTTTTTTTGATATCGAAACATGCTTATTTATATATTTACATAGAAATTAAGAGAACTGGGAAAGAGTATTCAATGTGCCGGGTGTGGGATGGTTTGAACCTAGGACCGAGAGTTAGAGGATCCAATTGAGAGGTGCGAGATATACAACTACGCCACACCTGTTTTCTTCAACGGTCATTTGTTAGAATCTTCCTCAAAAAAATATATGATCAATGATTTCAGTAGGTTTATTATTTTGGTTGTTTGATCTGGAATATTGTCGTAAGAAAATAATTTTTTCCAATTTTAGTAGCTATGCCAATATAACTAGAATCAATATTGGAGATATTTATTCATGAATTATTCAAAAGGAATATTCAAATTCCCTTCCATGTTGGGAGGAATATTCCTCCTTCTGATCGAATAAGAACATCTGGCTTTCGTTAGTCGAAACTCTTGTTAGATTTACTTTTTCTAGCTTGTGATCAGACAAAACCATACGATCATTTTAATTAAACAGTGTTCTGAAAAAAAATAAAAACAAACTAATCTCTAAAGTTACAAAAAAATACAACCTGGTTTTATCTCAAGTTGAGTAAAATAAGACGTTCCTGTGGGATATATTACCTAAGCAACTAGAACGAAATATTTCTAGTCATCATTTGTAAATATAGGACCTATATTATAGGTGCTGTACTATTCAAAAATTTTCATGATTGATCATAGTTGTAGTAGTTGCCTTTCCGTTTGTTGAGACCCAGAAGGGAAAATTGATCTTTCGGCTACATCTAAAAGACATCTATTTTGTAATATTTTAATGTTCAGTAAAATTATTTTGTCAAATCTTATTTATGAACATTATTTCAATAAGCTTCTTCAAGCTTAGTTATTACTTACTTTGATTTGAGTTATTTCGTTCTAGGTGCTTAGGTTATATATCTCAAAGGAACGTCTTATCTGGTAATGGATTAGCCCATGTCGCTGAATTTTACAGCTTACTAATGGATGGAAAGACACGTTAAGACCTTCCTCTGGGATATATTACCTAAGCACCTGGAACGAAATATTTCTAGTCAACATTTTTTCGAAAAAAATCAACTCTCTTTGAATTAGCATAGCACGATTTTTAAGAATGATAGAGCCAAGATCTTTGCGTATTCCAGGAGATTAATAGATTTCCTATCGAATGGGTGATAAACGAATTATTTTCTGAGGCTTAGATGTGTAATAATGAGTTGCTTAAATGATTTGTGATAGATATAACCCGGTGGGACTTTTAGTATCATGGTGAAAGGAGACATTTTCCATCAGATTAAAGTTCAAAGATCTTTTTATTTCATCAGATCTATCATCAGAGTTATCTTTCTGCTGACACTACTGAAGACTGAAGGAAGAGAGCTAATTTGTTGCCATGTATTTAAAGTCAATTAAATATTCAGAATTGTAAAAGTATGCAGAATTTATTCCTTCTTTAACAATAAACGTTTCCAAAGTAATGACGCAATCTAATTCTTTTTGTAGGAGGAGAAATGTTTCTTGTAGATCAAACCTACAAAATTTGCTCTCATTTTTACAAATCGTCATCAATTAATGAACTAAGACATGGAATGTGTAGAGAATTTTATATTAATGAATATCTTTATTGAATGAATTTGATTGGTTCTCTCAAAAAAGAAGTTTTTTTAAAAAATGGGTGCTCCGAAGTGGTTTCTGCGCCAACTGTAGGGATGCGTGGTCATTGGTTATTACTTTATCGATATCAATCTAACTTGATAGAGATTCACAATTAGAATTTTAGAATTCGGATAAGCAAGTGTCAATCCCATAAGAGAGTAAAATAGTTTTCAACACACGACGGCAGAAGAAATCAAAAAAATTTGAGTTTTTACATCTCAGAGATGATATGATGTTATACTAGACTCTTGTAAATACATGACTTTTGATCGTGTTTAAAATATTTACTATTCTATTTCATTATTTTATGCAATGATTGATAATATCCAGGCTATATATCGACAAATATATTCTGTCAGTATGATAATAGTCACGTGATATCTCTATCGGGATTGCAATTTCTTAACATTTACAAAATTTCATTTAAATGAACTGGTTATCACTATTTCTAGGTGATTGAAAAAATAATTCACAAAGATTAGAATTTCTGAAATCATGGAAATTCTCAAGTCAATAAAGGGAAATTCAGAAAATTTTATCTTGAGGAAAATCTGCCTACTCAAAGAAACACAGAGCTTTCATGTTTATAAACTATAGAATTATAATTATTAACTTGGTCTGAAAACGTGCTAAACAACAATCTACAAAGCTTAAACTTGCTAAACTTATTTTTTTTTCTTTTTCAATAGGAGAGAGATACATTAGTAATGTGTGTAGTAAGGAATATATAAGCAATTAAAAAATAATACATTCTGATCATGTGAAATTTTGAGTGTGAAAACTTTCTGGCTTTTTCACTTGATTGAAACCATTCTTTGCAGTATTTCCATCTATCCATTTCTTCTTCCACTTTGCTGTTACGGTATTGAAAAAATTTTTATTGCTTTTCCACTGTTATTACAATAAACTTTTTGTTTATCATATGGGTTATTTACCAAGTGGATTCTCACATTTTTAATGTTTCAGATCATTAGAGGGATTTACAACTTGATACTTCATACCACAAAATATAAATTACAGCTATTCTCAATGAATTTGGGAATTCCCATTTTTTCATCAAGTTCTCAAAATTTTCCAAAGAAAAAAAATAAATTTTTCAAATTGATCACATCTTAAAATTTGATCTAGCCCGGTTTTTCCTATTTTTTTTAACTTTTAGTTGATCTCAGATCATTATAATTTATACATGCAGTGAAAAATTAAAAAAACTAGAGGAATAAGCGATTTTTTAGGCATACTCATCCGCCTCTTGAATGCCAATTTTAACGAAAAAAACTGAAACACAAAGAATTTTTTCCAACCATGATGACGTGTTTTCTTGAATATCAACGACCATTTTTATTTTTCTCATCTAATGATGATCCAGAAAAATAACGTTGGATTTCTCTCACACCTTCTTGAATTATATTCCAAAAAATCCAGAAAATTTCGAGATTTTGATTATAATTTTCCAAATTACACATGTTTCCTAACAAGTAAATGTTCAGTTGAATTTAGTTTAAATTAAATCTTGTTATTTTTAGACAAACGTTGATGCTCAACTGCCCCCACAGGCGCCATGTGAAACAGTCCATCATCAGGTATTAACTCAAGGAACATCTTCAAATGTAAATATAATCAGATCAAGATCATCAGTTTCTGATGGCATCACCAGTCAAATAAGTCATGTTCCAGTGACTAGTACAATAAATTATCCCCAAATAAAGCGTCACACCTCGACTAGTAGTCCGATTTCTCTTAATGAACCATCCAGTGGCATTTCCTCAGATTACAACACTGATAATAAGGACGGATACATCCATAAAATTCCAGTTACTCATGATTCCCCAGGTGATGGGGGAGAGTCCTTGGAAAATTCTGTTTTTTCTGTGAGTATTACCCCGCTAAATCAGTGAAAGAAATCTACGAATGTATAATTATAATTATCATAAACAGTATATTTAACACAATTTAATAGAAAATTGTTTACTTTTCACGTTATGGAAAAGAAACATCAAATCATTTGATAAGAAATTGTAATTTAAAACTGATAATGTTTCGTAATAGTTTCACGTGCCTGCCATGTAATAACTTCATCATAGTTGTTTAATATTACTTTTCCAAATATGTATTTTTAATTTTCCCATGTCATGGAAGAACTCTGCGTGTCGAAAATGACTCTCAGGGTTTTTCAGCTAGCTGTTATGATTTTAGCTTGAATTTCAATACAGCTATTTAAAATTGTAATAATCATGAACAAAAGAGAAATTTCTTTTTTGAGCTATTGGAAAAACAATTTCAAAAGTCATTTTTACATCTATATGTAAAGAAATAATGTGAATTCAAGTTAGAATTATAAATATAAAACTATAAAAAACGTTCTAAATTTAAAAAATTTGTTTATCTTATTCCAGAAACATGGAAAGGTATTTTGAAGCGAAATTTGGTGGGAATTATATTTAAATACTTGAAGATTAAATTAATTATATCGATGGGCGATTTAAGTAATTTTGCAAAATTTCGTCCAAGTCTACTATATAGCAAAAGTTGAGAAAATCTAAACATCTGTAGTATCCCATCGGAACATATTTTTTTTTAATCCTACACAAATCAATCAGAATTTGAATGGATTGACAAATAAATTATTTCCTTTTTCTAGAATATATCAGTAATTATAGCTTTGAGAGAATAAAGAGGGAATTTCCTTGATCTTATTTCTCAAATCATAACGCAACTGTTATATCAGAATTTCTGTTTCCATTCAAGAGAACTCATTTTGAGAAAAGAGGTCAAGTGAATTTCAGTTGATAGTAATTATAAAATTTGGAATCAATTAACATTTAAAGAAAATCATCTTTCAAATCCCATTTCTTCCATCTTTGATCTGAAAATTTTTATTGGTTTGAAAATAGTAGAGGAATCGAAAGAACTTCTTCTGGATCAGGATAGTCAATTACATTTTTGACAGACCTACCGTATTCGAAGGATTTATAATTATTAAATGATGTTCAAGAAGGGAAAAGAAATCGAAATTCAACTCCCAATCAATGACGAGGTTGATCATTAAAACAGATTTAGCATAGTTGATTGTCTTCTCTCATCTTCGAAGCTATCTTCTCTTTATATTTATAGCTGAAATAGTTTTTTTTGAAAATTTTAGAAACATTTCAATTATTTTTTAATATTTTAAAATTTGAGTTGAAATTTTTTTTTATTTCAAGGTCTGAGAGGAATCAAAGGTTATTTTTCAGGATCATCGTTAGACAAAGAAAATATTTACTCTGATTCAATTTTTTTGAAAAAACCCGTCATTTTGAAATGATCTTGGATCACCCTATTTTATCAATTTCTAAGCAGTAAAAATAATCGAAAAATAGACTTTCGCACGTAAACGGTGAGTTTTATCAAAAATGAATTAGAGTAATTATTTTCTTTGTCTAATGATGATCCTGAAAAATAACGTTTGATTCCTCTCAGACCTTGAAATCGACAAAAATTTTCAACTCAAATTTTAAAATATTAAAAAATCGCGCCATCTCGAAATTTGAAATGTTTCTAAAATTTTTTTCAAAATCTCATATCAGTAAAAGTGTACATTTTGAATCAGTAACCAAAAATCTTCGATGAAAAAATAAGATTTTTGTAAAAATCATGAATTCCCAAATTCATCGAGAATTGCTGTATGATACAGTGTAAATTTATTTATCAGAAAATAAATTTCAATTTGTCCTATATATTTTTTATCAATTCCTTATTTTTGTAGTTGCGTAGATTTTAGGCTCCCAAAAAAAGAGAATAGCAACCTTTTTTTGATGCTCTATTAATGAGTTAATATTTCTTTTTCAGAGTCGCTACTTTGGCAAAAAATTTGACCTCGAGAGTGAAGAAGATGTAAGCATAATGGATTTGAGACGTTTAAACTTTACATGTTTTATGGGGTATTTACAATAGGGAGTGAAATTTCGTTTTGTAAGGTTTCAACATACGATATACGAATATTATATCGATATGTTTTTTTTATTACAAATATTAAAATTATGTTACGATATGATACGATATGTATTGTTTAGGCTTTAATTATACTATGTAACAGTGCTATTAAATTATTTCTTAATATTTTAAAAATTTGTTACGATATACAATATATCTCGACCAATGAGATTAAATCATTCAATCATACCCAAAATTAGAGCCCCACTCTTCCCCGAAAAACTAGGGAAATTCAATACTTAACATAACATTTGGTGATGACATCACCGTGATGTACAATATATGAGCATTTTATCCATGTAAAAATCTTTGCTTGAAATACTTTAATCTAAGAGTAAGAAATTTTCTGAAATCTAATGTCAAAATAGTTATTCGTGCTGAGATCTGAACTCTTTACATAATATTTGATTGAAAACTGAGGGTGGGCACTATACCATCTAAACAAAACTTTATTTGTAAGATTTTGTAAATATAATTCATAATATAATTATAATTATAAAAATTAACAATATAAAATCCTATGTTACATCATACGATAAACATATCACAAAATTAATATAACACGTAGCATATTGAAAATTATATCGTAATAGTTTTTTTAATATATCATGATATGTTATGTCATTATGTTTTTTTCATTAGTTTACTGTTTTTTGTTTTATTGAAAAAAGATTATTGATATTTAGTAAATATTATCACCTAGTTTTGTCATTTATTTACAATCTAATATGGAAATTTTTCATCGTTGTTTTGCTCTTCTATTTACTTTGAATGAAAAAAGAGATATCTAGTAAAATTAAACACATCTACTAATGAGTATACGAATGAAATAATAAGATTTTAAATTATATTACAAATAAAGATCACTTAACAGTCATCCTCTCTGTTACAAGTCATTTGAATATGGGTTTGAATTGTGTGGACAAACAATCAGTTGAGAGATACAATAGTTATTAGTTTCATAGAATATAAGATCTTATTGAAATTACCGCCAACATTTTTTTCAATTAATTTTACTACGAAATTTAATAAAAATCTGATCCTTGGATAATTAAATGACATTTCAAAAGATTCTTAGTTAAAATTAGTCTAAGAATAGATACAGAAAATAACAGACAAATTATTATCTACTAGATACATTTAACCCTTGCACTGGAAATGCTTGATTTAACATATTTTATAAATTGGGGTCCATTGGACCCCAAACTCTGATTATCAAATATTAAACTATCAGAACTCTAGAAAGTACAAAAATAAATTTATTATTGGAAATAAATAAATTATTCTAATTTTGGTATTTTAGAAAAGCATTGATCGCAAATAATCTGGCCATGTTCTTGGCAGGTCTTCCTCTCACATTTGCTGCATGTTGTTCTAGTTTTCCTGTCTCTTTCTCTTGGACATAAACCACACCGGGCTTTGCTTACAGAAAGAACTTTTTGTTTCTTGAACGGAGGGTCTACTGTCAAAGGCTCATCTTGAGAAATTTCCATAAGTTTCCTTGAAAGACATTTCAAAAATTCTCTTCTAGAATATTTTTTCACATTCAAGCTGTCTGGCCATTTCAGACTATATAAGACATAAGCATTGTATGCTGCGATATCCAGCATATTCCAGAACACTGCTAAGGGCCATCGTTTAGTTGCTCTTCTACATGAATAATTCTCGATGAGTAAATCCAAAGTATCAACTCCTCCCTTTGTGCTGTTATAGTATTTTATCATCTCCGGTTTTACTTCTTCATCTTTAGCGTTAGTATGGAGGGTTGATAGAAGAAGAACAGGTTTGTTCTTCTTTTGACCAAATCTTAGAATTGTAGCTCCATTGCTGTGGATGTATTCTTTTTTTCCTTCTTCTATGGTGTTTACTTGAAAAGAAATGGGCAGAAAAGATTTATTCTTTCGACATGTTCCGACAAGGGCAGTTTTATTATTCTTCAAATACATAGCAAGATCATAAGTAGTGAAAAAGTTGTCACAAGTGAGTGTCCTGCCGGAATTTAGCATTTTATGCATTAGTTGTCTTACTACTCTGGATCCTTGTCCAACTTCTGGTTGACCATTTTCTTTACCAATGTAAATATCCGCATTCACTAAATAGGAGTTTTTGGCATCGCATGCCGCCCAAATCTTTAATCCATATTTACCGGGCTTAGAAGGCATGTAAACTTTAAAAGGACACCTTCCTCTAAAACTAATGAGTTGTTCATCAATAGTAATTTGTTCGGAAGGAATATAAGATTTTTGACAGTTTTCCAAGAATTTCTGGAACATCATTCTTACGGGAGCCAACTTATCTCGATCATCTCCGGTATTTCTATTCAGCTTATTATCGAAACGAATAAATTGTTTGATAACACAATATCTGGAATATGACAGGACTCTGTGAATAGGGTATTTACTATCTTCATCCCAAAGCTCTGACAGATCCATATTTCTTTGTTTACTGACTCCGAAGTAGAGTGAAATACCTATCCATTTCTGCAGCTCTTCGAGGGTTATTGGTGAGGATTTCGACTTTTTAAATCCCATATAGAGATTGGAATATTTTACAACATCTTCCAAAATTGATAAATCTATCAGAAGATGAAAAAAGTCAGCCTGGTCAACCATTTTACGAGAATGAAGCGTTAATCCACTTCTGAAGTTTATGATGTTATGTGCTGGAGTTTGGGAGTTGATGGGGGGTAAAGATGAATACTTGATAGCTCCACACTTTGATACAATTGTATTATAATAATTATGATCCAAATTATGGTCGAATCCATCATCTGTTGGTTCTTCTTCTTCTGGATCTGGTAAAATTTCATCTTCTTCTGATGAGTTGGAGAAATCATCAGCTGCTTCAAGATTTCTGAATAAATCCTCTTGAAGAGCGAGAGCAAGAGCACCGTGACTTTTCGCTGGGTCCATTGATGTAATAATGAATGATAAGAAGAGTTATTCTTTCATTTTGAAGTCAATCCTTATCTGTTTCAGCATGGGGTCCAATGGACCCCGTCTTATAAAATATGAAATTTTTTATATTCAGGTTGCTAACTTCCTAAATAAACAGAATTGGAAATAAAAAACATTCTGTTCATTTTATCAATAGTATCTGAAAGATGTCCTGGAGTTTCACTTGTCTCATCTTGAAAATAAAAAAATTGTCGGGCTTCGAATTCTTGTTGGGGTCCGATGGACCCCATTTCCAGTGCAAGGGTTAATGTAGCAAAAACATGAAAGAGTTTAGATAATTGAGATAAGCCAAATTTACAAAATGTTCTATAAAAACTGGAAAAATAATTTGTAAATGTTTCTCCTGCCTGTTTTAAGGGAATCGTTGGCGTGAACATCGAGTCAATATGCAGTCTTTTTGAGAACGAGTGCCGAGTATTCAGTCAAGCAGATCGGACTGCTGTCTTCATTAACTACCTCATACAACAGAATAAGCCAATTGCAAATGCTGTGAGTTGCACCCACTCCTCAGTAGGGGAAGGATTAGTTTTTAAATGAAATCCAATTTTAGGCCTTTTGTCTCTTGGTGAGTCAGTATCAAGTATTCTTGGAAAAGACAAAGGACCCTTCGAAAGACTCAAAGAGGTTAGCCATGGAATTATTTTCGACATTCCTCCACAAGAAATCTGTGAGTTTTCATTCTCTAACCCTTGAAAATTGAGAAAATTCAATTTTTAAAGAGAAACTATGGCATATTTCTAATTTCACCAAATCCCCAATACATTTTCAGTTGAGACATATTCCATTCTCGAATATTCCATTCTATACCTTTTTCAGATCTAATTCGTAGAATTTTTTTATGAAATCGAAATATTTTTATTTATATACAGGAATAAAGAAATTAATTATTGTACACTTGAGAGAACAGGGGAAGAAGCTAGGACCGAGAGTGAGAGGGTCCGAATGAGAGGTGAGAGAGATACCACTACGCCACACCGGTCTTGCATAAATATGAATAGTCAAGCTCGTTTTTCAATTCTTTCCTTTCTGATAATTTCTTCTCTGAATAATTTACTACAATGTCTTCTTATCGTGAATACGAAAAAAAGGTAAGAGTGAAAATTCTTCAACTACACAATGAAGGCAAAGCATGGAACTCTGATGTGTCTTATACAACATCAAGATCATGAATATTATCTGAACGACCAGCTCCAAATTCTCTCATCAAATGGTCGACTCTTTAATTTCTTGCTCATTGAAAAAAATATTCGAATTTGTTTTTTTTCCTGCCTTACTTATATTCTAGATAAGTTTGACTTGAGTTTTACAAATTCAAAATTGAATATACCAAAATAAATTGATGATCTAGATCAAAAAGTTTGCATATTAAATTTTATTCTTTGATGAAAAATCGAGATTTTTGTCAAGATCATAAATCCCATCTTCATATTTACTAGATATTATAAAACTTTCTATAAAACGTCCTAGTGTATGGGGATAGAATTAATTTCTCAAAGTTTGACCTAATGGAAATTGTCTTCTTAAACACACAAGTTCAAATTTTAGTTGGCTTTATTTTTCCTCTACTCAATGTACATCATTCTCAATCTTTTCATCTTTTTGATGCAAATCCGATCTGAGCCTTAATCTACTTGTTTTGGGAATAAGAAGGATTCTTATTTTAAAAAACGCGTATTATTTGACAGAAATATAAAATGCCACACAAATTGCTTTTCGCAATCTATTTATTTCTTCCCTAGAATGTTGATTTATTTTTCATAATATTTCTAATCACAATCGCATATGATCTCTAAATAAACATTGGATTGGATGTTGACATTTAACTGGGAATTTATTTGTATACGCGTAGCATGTTGGTTGAAGAATAGGTCTAAATAGAAAAATTTTGAGAGAAATTAAAACCCTTCATGTCTTATAACAATAATTATTGTCCCACCAGTGAAACACAAAACTTCCACCACTCATTAGAAAAAAATTTATTAACCTACAAAATAATGTATAATAATTCATAAATATAGCTTTCCACTGATGCTGATCAAAGTTACTTGAAGAAGGGTGATTTTTTGAAAATTTAGTCAAATTAACTTTTGGTCTCGAATTCACTTGCAGAAGTTCACTGGAATTTGTCATTACTGTGGGAAATCGAACCATTTGAATTTTTCGAAAATCACGAAGGCAAATTATCGAAAATCTTGAAGTCTAACTTTTTCTCGGAGACAGTAAGATCTTCGCTATCTCTATGGCCGAATTCGAGCTCTTTGTCTAATGTTGATCCCAAACATCATCCCTTTACTGCTTCGAATTATCGAAATCGATAAAAAAATTTGTTTCAAAAGTTGAAAAAGTGGAAATTTGATACATTTTCGAAATTCGAAAATCGGCCTAATTTTGGTCAGATTGCATTTTTTCGAATATCCACATCTTATTAGCTCATTCCATGTAGAATTCAAAAAATTATTTTTTTCTGTGAATCCGGAGAAAAATATCGAGTTTTTTATAAAAATAGTAAATTCTCATCTTCATGTCAACTAGTTTTAGTTATTTTCAAACCGTAACCAGTTACAGCAAAAAATATGAACATTTTCTTAATTTCGACTTTGCTTTCGAATTCAGACCTTCTTATCATGTAGAATAAGGCTATAAAATTTATTTCCACATTTTTATTACATAATTTTTAATGTTCCTCAAAGTTTCTTAATCAAAATACCCATAGGAATTCCAGACATTTGTATTATTCTTCAAAGCCTTTTCCCATTGATTGGCATTTAACTATAGAAACTTTCATTAACTGTCCTCATTAAATCATTAGTTTGGACAACAGGTTTTATGCGTGTGTTGAAAATAAATTTCCAATTTATTATACATTTTCTCTATGCAAATGGAAATCTTTCCTCCTTGCATCCGATTACAATGCAGTGTTCTAGCAATTGAGACATTAAAAGTTCAATTAGTCTGTATAGAAATGAGAAAAAACTCTCTAACTTGAGTGAAAACAATGAAAAGTACATAATGGATGTATATATTATTCGTTTATTTTGAATAAGTAGTATAAATTTTGATGAGTATTTTCAAGTATTTTATGTTGCTTCTGTAAAACTGCATGTTGAGTACTCAGAAATTCTATACATGGGTAGTACTAAGGTTTATTCAGGTCCTTAGACGATTACACAGTTCCTGGAGTAAATAAATATTCGAAATCAAATTCATCGATTTAGTTAGAAAATTAGTTCTGTATTTGATTGCAGAATTATTGAAATTTGAAAAAACTAACAATATACGTCGAAATTGACGTGTCTATCAAAAACTCAGTGTTGACAATTGGTTTTCTTGTCTAATTGTCTAAGCTCACCAAGTTTTACACTAACTAGTGTCATATGCCTTCAAAGAACATTTCACCGGCCTTTTCAATTATCTCTCCTCATTACGAGACAGACTATTTATTTGATAGCCTTACATAAAGTGTACTGCTTAGTTGAAAAGAACTATTTCGCTGATTAAACTGCTAGACAGAGTCAGATTAGAATGTTGTTTTATTAACGCTCATTATTAGAGCAAAGTTACTTTTTATAGCTATAGTTAACAAAGTGTAAAATGAATTAAAATTTTGCAATAAAATTTCGCATTTCTACTTCCTAATTATCCTTGCTCTTGGTTTTGAAACATTAGAGTTATTAACCCTCTACAATGCCAAGTAATATTTCTTTTGAATCTGAAACACGAATGATCTTTCTTTGAAATTGCCACTTTTGGTTCAAAAATTAGTCATCTTTTAAACTATGAGTGAATTGCGTTAACATATTCAAAATAATTTTTTCACCCCTCATTTTTTGGGTGATTTTTTGGAAAATCTAGTCTAATATTTAAAAAACACTTATTTGCTGAGGTCTTAGAAAAAAGTTTTCAAATATGCAATGAAGAGTTAAACTATCTGGTATACTCACCGGTGGCTCGAATCGATAGTTTAAGCAAAATTTAAGCAAAATTAAATCAGATCATTTAGCCATTTAATTTGCTTGGACAACTCTGTCGCGATTAGAATTAACATAAATAGATTTTTTTACAACTGTCAATTGTGATCACCGCAGAAAACTTGGCATGAACAACAGAATCAGAAAAGATAAGAAACCGGAATAATTAATGCCTAACTTGAATGCATTCATTATATGTATAAGTTATGATGATGTTACTGAAAAAAACAAGGTGAAAAGACTACATTTAGTTGACCTAGTTCTTAAAATTCATGCAACAGAAAAAGAGATACTATTAGATCAATCGGTCATAGCTTGGTATTTTGAGAACTTGATTATTAATTTAGAAAAAATAACTTGAATAATGAAATAAAGAATCAAAAAACTGACTATAACGTTGTTCTGGCTTGTATTGGTAAAAGAAAGGGGAGAGAAAGGTATAGTATTTCTTAAAGAATAAGGATTTTAAAAATTACAGTGATTGTTATAGTAATCAGAATTCAGAGTAATAACTCTGATAATATAATTCATCACTTGAAAGTTATTACTCTAATAATTCTGATTACTAGAACAACGTTATAGTCAATCTACGCCGAAAAGCTCCTTGAAGAACTACTTGGTTCAAAATTATAATCAAAAAACTGTCCTCTCGGGTTAAAATATGGATAATGAATAAACATTGTTGTCTGCTAATCAATACAATATTCATATTCATATATACATTCGCTCAGAAAATGAGAACACAAGAGATGAAAATATTCTGATGATTCAATGTAATAATAACAGGGCTTACGAATGAAAAAAAATGAGTCTACGAATAGAGTAACCTCAATAAATGACTTTCTTGAATATCTCAGTATTTCTTTCTCACAAATAGAAAACAATCCAAGGTCATTACTTATTCTTATAAGTCGATAGCTATTCTTTTTAAATCAGATCTTTTATCAATAAAGATACAAATGGCATTCTCAACTCTTTCAATGGAAGAGTTATTTTTTCATCTCAATTTCCTCCTCAAAAACTTGAACTTTGAGCTACCAATATTTGCTCAAGATGTTATTGCTTAATTTGAAATCAATGAAATGGTGCATGATATCTTGCTTGTAGCGTATCTTGTTTGAATTTGGACTAGAAAAAGCTTTAGATAAATCATAAAAGAGATCCCCAATTGCAGATTGATTGAAATAAATCCAATATTCCTGTTTTAATTATAGATTTTCCTATTTGAATGCCATATATATTATATAACTTGTTATATAACTAAGGTTATGTACTGCATTACAAGCAATAGTCAATATAATAGCTATGGTATACCTATTCATTAAATATCAATAGAAAATCTATATTGGGTTCTGGTTGCGGAAAATAAAAGATTGAAAATCTTTGTTATCTCCGTCATTTATTTATAAATCCAAATTAGGTATAATTATAACTCTTCTTGCATACCTCAACCTATTTACACCTCCTTGGCTTCCAAGCAACTTTCACAAATTATTCTTATTATGCGTGAAAGAATAGAAATTAAAATGCATTTTAACCTTTTTCAAGTCCCATTGTTCTATCCGCCACTATTAAATTTTCTCAAGCGGTAACTTAAAGATCCTAGAAATACTTTATTAGAAAGTTTATTGAGCTACACGAATATCTATAACTGAATGGGCCGTTCATTTAAACGTTTTTTATCAAATGTTGATCCCGAATGACGAGAGACTTTCAATAAAACGTTTTAAACAAAAATTATAAATTTTGAAAAAATAAACTTTTTTGAATAAGTCTAGCATGGATAACAGACCTGAGATCTTTGCGTATTCCAGGATAATGATAGATTTACTATCGAATGGGGGAGGGGGTAAACATTGAGGCTTAAATAAATAATAATAAGTTCCTAAAATGATGTGTTATAGAAATAACCCAGTCGGAATTCAAGGATTAATTCCTTTAATACTCCAGAATCAATAAAAAGTTTTGAGATCAAACATTTTAAAAGTTATTCCAACAGCTTATGGACTTATTCCATATTGGTATTGAAAAATCTCTGACTAACCGGAGAAAAATAGTAAATTCTCATTTTCATATTGATAAGCTTTAGTTAGTTGAATAAATCTTGTATATGGTACATATTAATAATTTTTATTGACACTTTAAGATGTACTGATCTTGTTTGTTGGTTCTTTGTCTGATTTCCAATTGTTAAGACTCAAAATAGCAATGTTTTATTCAGCTTTCAGTTGAAAATTTAGAAGTGAAAAGTGCAAAATTTTTCAATTGTTTTTTCCTTTAATAATTTGAAAGCATCAGTATATCTAAATGACTAGGTCCTTAATGAAAGGAAAGGTTTTCTCTCAATTCTTGAGAAACGTGAAAGGGAAATTGTATTGATAATGTACTGGTTACAGAGTATTGATTAAATGGGAGTATCTCCACTTTCTGTCTGTGTACAATCCATAAAACGTATTCTCTATATATTTAACCTTGTAATAAAAATCAATAATGTAAAAAGCTTAATGGTTGTATAGATCTATTTCTGGGTGTGTATATATTATAGTTTCCCGATCTACACACTTTGGTATAGAAAATTAATTTTCAGTCAGTCTGGTCCACGTTGACAAAAATAATAATTATAATTCTATTCTAAATTTGATATCGATCTCCTATGATTATTTTTGAAAATATTATCTGATAAGTTATTCAGAGTCAATTATCTCCAAAAGGTCTAAAATTTTAAAATAATTGATGTCAAAAAAAAGAGGAGACAAGATATTCATTCTAGCATTGAAAAAATTATCATTGATAAAGAAACAAGAAGAAATGTAACTTGAATTTAAGCATCAAGTATTTTTAATGGAAATTGATTTTAATCATTTCTCCCTTTTAGCCATTCGCCGTGAATATACCAGATGATTTAGTCGATGAAGTCTATGAGAATATATTATCAAACCAGAGTTCAGCTGGACTGACAAAGGCAAGAAAATATATCAATAAATTTGTTGAAGACGATCTTAATGAGCTTAAACAGCTTATTCGACATGGTGAATTTCCTTTCGATTTATTTTAATATCAACAAACAAAATTAGACTTATGTTTCTGTGATATGTTCTCACTACTAAAGAGCTACATTCTGGAAATATAGTCTTCGCATTTACTGAAACCAAAAAAACTAAAGCTAATTGATAGGAAGTTGAGAATCTATGATTTTTACAGAAATCGCAAATTTTTCATCAAGAATTTGAATTTTTCAAAGATTTTTTGGAATCCTACTCATGTTGCCCACTACAGGTGAAGAAAATTTGAGCTGAGAATTTTTATTGATTTGAAAGTTGGAGGTTGATCAAAAGAAGTTTTTCAGGATCAAGATTAGACAAGAAAATCAATTCAACTGAATCTTATCTGATGTATAGCCTTATTATCGTTTGGGAGCTGAAATTCGATTTATTGATCATTTTCACTACTTGAAAATCAATGAAATTTCGATAATTAATTAATTTTCTAAAAGTGTCCTAGTGTGTAATTCAAAATCTCTCGAAAATGGGGTAACTGTCGGTAATTTGGGGATGTTAATCAGCTTTCTTGTCTAATCTTGATCCAGAAAAACCCTTTTTGATCAACCTCCAACTTTCAAATCAATAAAAATTCTCAGCTCAAAGTTCGGATTCTGGCGCCAAATTGAAATTTGAAAAAGGCTATATTTTTCAAAAAAATAATTTATTTTTTTCACCTGGTATTAGTGGGCAACATGAGTAAGATTCCAAAAAATATTTGAAAAATTCGAATTCTTGATGAAAAATTTGCGATTTCTGTAAAAATCATAGATTCTCATCTTCACATCAACCAGCTCTGTGAGAAATATCGATCTTGGGAAAATATCAAAAAGTTCTGTTTAGAAAAATCAAAAGAAAGTTGTGTGAATTGAGTTCAAAAAAAATAAAATTAATTAAACAAGAATTATTATTGAATTATTTGTAAAACGATTGTAATCATAAAGTTTTGATTAATTGTAACTTGGCATAACTTTGGATAGAAATAATTTTATGAGCACTAACTGAGTAAGTTCCCTCAAATGAATAATTTAAACATTTTTATTTCTAAATTGTCAGACAAAATGGCTCATCTTGAATTTTTATTACAGTTTAAAAGTTTTTGATCTAATCAATCGGTGATCACAATGAATTTAATTAATCATGTCATGAATAATAGAAGATATCGCTATAGTAAAGAATGGCTTAGGCCAATCTATGAATAATAATCTTTGGTCTGAACTCAATCCATCTATTTAATGTTTATATAGATAGCACATGTATTGTTCAATAAATATTATTATTATTAAAAATTTATATTTTAAAATTTTACAATCATCACTATTATTAGTTTTAATGATCTCATCTCATCTAAGAGGTGAGAAACAATTATCCCTTGATGTTATTTTAAGACCTAAAACAATTCAAATACAAGAAACCCTTGTACTTCAAACATAAATTATGTTAATTTTACCATAACAAAAGAAGCTAATTCTAGCTTTATAGAATTGAATCTTCTTTCTTGTGTCCACAATCCATTCATTGGTTTGATGAGGCAGTCATAAGATTTTCTGTCATATTTCTTTCTATCATTATAATACGAAACGATGGTTATATCTATACAATTTCAAAGAAAAAAAAATTTCCCATTGTACATTATGAAGAAAAAATTATTTTACTTTCACGTTGGATAAATCGTGAATGTAGAAGAAAAACTTTCCTTAATGTAGTTTTGTTTAACGATGATGGAGAAAGGAGAGGAAGAAACTATAAAAATATTTTCAATCTGCTGTAAGCTGATCAAAATAATTATAATTTGTTCGCTTGTCAGTCTTTAGAATGACACAAGACATATTTTTTCTCTGACAAGTTTTAATTTCCACATAATATTCGATTATTTGTGATCGAAAAGTAAAAACCAAAAGTTTCCCAGGGAAGCTGAATCTAAACCTTTATCTGTTCTCTCGGGTAAATCATAAAAAAGTTTCAACCATTTATTTACTTTGGAAAATATGTATGTTCTTTTAGGACATGTATAAATCTTTGCGAATAAAAGTTCATGTAAAGATATTTAATAGTACGTTATATCAAAGTTTATTTTTCTTTATCTAAATCTATACTACATTTCTTTAGAGGGATATTTTGTATTATAGACATCAAAGAGTTATGCCATCGTTTCATAATCAATCAAAATTTTATCTTGATCATTTTTTATGGTCTGTCGGTGAAAATATGATCCATTTAAAAAAGTGTAAGAATCTATAGAACGAGTTTACTTTAAGATAAAATTAAATTTTTCGCTTGCTACCTGACTATGTTGTCTTTTAGCTTGTATTTGTCTATCTGTAGAAAAAGACGAAAGGTAATATAGTATTTCGGAAATTCTATTTCGATAGTATAATTTATTCATCGATAAACTATATTATAGAAATACAAGTTTTAGAGGCTTATTTAAAAGATGTTTATGATAATATTTAAACAGGTATCGATATTTGGAAGCCTAGGCCAGATTATCAAATGCAACAGAGTCGAACTGCCGAGGAGGCCCTACTAGAATTCGATATGATCCTATACCCAAGAGCAGAAGAACTATATCAAATTGTCCAAACCCCAAAGGAATTTGAGAATTCACGAATAAATGTAAATACTTTAAATTTTATATTGAATTTTATTTGATCTGATAGAAATTTATTCTCTTAAGTCGAATCAAGCCCAGGCAATGCTGATTAGTCTGGCCAGTATCTTTCGTTATTTCCAAAGTAATCAAATCTCAGATCCATTGAAACGAGTATCACAGTCAAATAATGAAAATAGCAATCAGAATAATTTAGACCAACAACTGGTTTTCCAGTCGAACGTTACCAGTCCCCAGTTGTCATCAAAGCCACATCAGTCTGGTTCCATTATGCGGAGAAATAAAATCACTAGGTTTGTTCAGATCCTTTTGCTTTCGGTTCAACTTGAAACGCATCTTTAGAATGAGAAACTTAATTTTGAGTATTTTTTTGTATTCAGTGCCAGACTGATGTTTTTAAGGTTTTTGTCCATTGCAAGTAGAGTTTATCGATAGATTAAGACGAAGAGCACTTCTCTCAATGGACTACAATTTAAACTGCCTAATTAATCTATAGAAATGATATTAAATCGAAATTTAAAAATGGTGAATGTAGACACCATGATCTCGATTCCATACTCTTCATTATATTCGAATTCTTGATGAAAATATGGGATTATTTTTTTATATGATAAAACTAGGCAAAATTAAAAAAAAATTCAAATTCTCGATGAAAAAATTGACATTTCCATTAACTTTTTGAACTTTGAGTTGAAATATTTTGGTGATTTCAACGTGAGAGAGGGAACAAAAAAAATTGATTTCTTGGATTTAGCGCTATTTCAAAATTGATTTTTTCTCCATATCGTAAAAATGGGTCTAATGATCTAGATTCTCGATCAAATTCGATTTTTGGATCAAAAAATGAGAGTTTTGTACAAATCATAAATTCCCATCTTCATATTAATTAGGTGTAGTTCTTCATATCAATTGATAGCTTGATTTTATTCGTCTTGTGAAACATTTCCATCAATCAAATCCAAAGCTACAAATGATATGAAGAACTACTTTAACGAAACGATCAATATTTTTCAATTAAAAAATTGAAATTTGACGCATTATCGAATTATTCAGAGTGTCCTAAATTCAATTGATAATTTTTGGGTAATTTTTTTTAATTCTCGTCTTCATGTCAACTTGTTTTACATGAAATCGATCTAGATCATGAGGCCCTCTTTCACGATACGGAGGAAAATAATTTAGAAAAAATCAATTTTTAAGGAATATAGGGCAAATTTGAAATCTTGAAGTAGCGCCAAATTCCCATTTTTTCAACTTTGAGTTGAAAATTTGTTGTTGATTTTAATGTGATCGAAAATTGATTTTTAGGATCACAATAAGACAAAAAAACCTATTATCATAATAGGTATTTTGATAAATTCGTCATTTTTGTGGGATCTTGAATTATAAAAATTCCATCGACTTTCAAGTAGGGAAAATGATCCAAAAATAAAAATCTAATTTTTACACGATAATGGGGTGATTCTCAAAAACCAGATTCAGCATATTTAATTTCTTTGACTAATTGTGATCCTAAAAATCAACTTTTTATCACTCTCTCACATTGAAATCAACAAAAAATTTCAACTCAAAGTTCAAAAAATGGGAGTTTTGGCGCTACTTTAAGATTTTAAATTTGCCGTATTTTCCTTAAAAACTATGTGTAGATTTAATAGGCATGTGCTACTTCTTTTGTGAATAGGGACTCATTTTTACTTGATCTTCCATCTTTGTAGCATCAATTCATGGTCCTTTTTACTTTAAGATCAATTGAGAATATCAGCCAAATTGGATCAAACTCGAAATTCCCTTTTAACATGAATAGGCATAATTCTGGAACATTTTTGAATGCGCAGTTTTGGCAGAAACAGCCAACATTCAATTCAAAGTACAAGGCGAAGTCTTCTTCTATCTTGATTGACAACATTCGAAGGGTAAGCATTAACCACTAAATTGAGTTTTGAAATACAGTTTGGTTTGGACTAGAGCACTGTTTAATAAACTTAGATCTCTTACAAATACTAAAGCCAACAATGAGTATTTCAATTTTATTGCTAGATTCATTCGGAATTTTATTAGTATTATTAAAGGATGTGAGCTAGGAGTAGTTATTCGTTAGTTTCAGTACATCTGAGTTCAAAGCCATACTAATAAGTAGATTTTTCTGTTCATTTTCAAATTATTCTGGGATATCACTTCTCTCGTCTTTTCATCCATGCAATTTGAATATTATCGATTAGATAGGAGTTCTTATTAGCAACTGTATCATTGTGCAAAGGCCGAAAGAATATTTAGATGACAATTTTCTTTCTTAGTTATTTAAAGTTCAAATGTATATTGTAAACATTCTATTGAACAAATTCTTTTCACACATCCGCTAGCTCTCAATGGTAAGTATGCTTTATTTTTTTACTTATTTTCAAGGAAAATTAACAACAATTTACTCAACAAAGTTTTCATAGAACAGATATATAATAATGCATGTTTTCATCTGCTTGATGATAATGAAAAATATTCAGCTGAGAATAAAGATCTAAATCTCTTAAATCCAGCTATAGATTTGGGACAGGAATCTTATTAAATTCATTTGATGAGTGATGTGGACGAAGATGAGCCACCAAGGTCATGTTAAATGAGTTAAAACACGTATCAAACTGATCAATATGTCCGAAATAAATGCCTCCTTTTTGAAATTATTAGAGACACTTCTTATTAAATTTTTGATATGATAAATTTTATCTTCAAGTATTTTAATATTATCTCACCAAATTTCGCGTCAAAATGCCTTTCCATGCTTCTGGAATAAGATGAACAAACTTTTCAAATTTAAAACGTTTTTTTAATGTTCGTAATTTTAACTTGAATTCACATTACAAAAAAATGTAAAAATGACTCAAATCCTATAAAAATTGAATTTCTCTTATTTTTCCTGAATTTTGCAATTTTGATCGGTCAAAAAACGTTTTAAATATGAAATTTTTCTCAATTTTGTTTATCTTATTACAGAAGCATGGTAAGGTATTTTGAAGCGAAATTTTCTTGGATGATACTTGAAGATTAAATTAATTATATCGATGGGCGATTTAAGTAATATTGCAATATTTCGTCCAGATCTAATAAGCATTACACAAATTAGGATTTAAAAGTTTTCTTTGAGCTTGATAGATTCTTTTCCTTGGTGTACAATTGTGCATCAAAGGAATAATAGATCAAAATAGGAAGAGTATTGCATTAAAAAAAAATTTTAATGCAAAGATCAAAGTAGAATTAATTCTTTCCTACAGATCTCTGGATAATCTTTCCACCTAGAATTTGCCATCTTTCTAATAAATAAAACCTCTTTGGTAATACATATAACTACTTATAAGTAAATACTTATTTATAATATTCAATAAATTTTCTTGTAGTTGATGAAATCTGAGGTATTTTTATTTTTTTTAACAAGGTGACGTTTTTCATATTTTTGACTAAACTTTCAGTCTCTTTATTCCCTTTTTATTAGATTTCTTGCTTGTCAAAATATCAGGGAATCTGACTAACTTTCAACACTCTCTACTATAAAGGTTAGATCATGAAGCTCTAGAAATAGGCAATGATGATGTACTTTTAACGAGAATGAAAATTTATATCACGTATTAATCTTTCATTCTAATTATACTAAGTTTATTGTCATGAATGGTCCAAGTTTCCTCTAATCTGATTGGACGAAACTGATTGCTATGAAGTCATGAAAATGTATATTTAATCATCATCGAAATATTTCAATGACCAATAGCCGGGTTTTTGGCCAAGTTTTAATTTCATTTGTGAACTAAAGCATTTCAATCCTTAATACTTGATCAATTTTCGTGATCAAAGATTTGATTAATCCTTCAATAATAAAATACCATACAGTAGAGCAGGTTTATATAATTAAGCTTCATGAATTTCTGATGATTTCAATTTACGAGTATTTCGGTGCCGAGACTATTTCACAATTTTTATAAAAAACAAAATTTAGTTATGAAGATACCAAGTTATTTAAAATATTACTAATGCAAGTTCACATTGTGGGCTTCAATTTGAACTTTAATTGATCCAGAAACCTATCAAACTGGTAGAGTTATGAAGGTTCCAAAAAATTTAAAAATGGACATATATGTCCATCGGCACCGAAAGGGTTAAATAAATGCGAAATTTCTAGTAAATCTGTCATTTCTAGGCTTGGAATCCAAGTACATGAGTTACTGTTTTGAGTCCTTGTTACTGTTCCAGTTCATTAAAATGTAATAAATTATTACTGTTAGGGACTAGGCTATGGGTATTGGGCAAGTGAGAAGAGTAGACGTATTGGGCTGGGACTTTATTAAGTTGGGCGAACCATAATACCTTGCTCATTGTGTAACAAGATAAACAGCAGATTAATACAGAATATAGAGTAATATAAATCATATAGGCGTATATTCAAACACCACAACAATTACTAATAATAAATATATTACAAAATATGATTGAAAGATTCCAAAATAAAAGCTAATTTCTTGTTTATAATTATCGATTACTGGGAATTTTTAGAAATAATTTTCACATGAATTTCCAGAAGCTGATTGAAATAAAAATGTTCCTGAATTATGTATTTTTCGCTTTTGTGTAGAACTAAAAATTTCAGCCCACTTAGATTTTGAAATAAACTTTCAAAAAATTACCGACTAATGAATTAAACTATGAATTTTTATACATTTTCCGAATGTCATCTCTTGGAATTTGAATCCATGTTTACTTACTGGCTAATGGAAGCGAATCATTTATTTTTTGATTAACTGGAATGTGTGTTACTCGATTGGTTCTTTGCTATGAATTTGGCATTTGATTTTTCATTTTCTTTTCTGATACAATTATCATATTGTACATGATAATAATAATATACCCGGGTGTATATGGTATGATACAATGATACAATCTGAATTTCAATTTGTTATACAGAAGTATTTATACATATTATGCATCAAATTCACTTTAATTGCTGATAATATTTATAATAATAATAATTATTATAATAATAAGTATTAAGTTAACATATCCAATATACAAATTATGTACATGTTATTATCTTTATAACGATAAAATCGAATGGAACATGTTTCTATTGAACGGACAAGAGAATTAAAATTGTATTTGAAATTTTTTTTCATTTTCAGCATGCGTTGAATGGTCACTCGTTTAATGAAAAATCATTAGAGAAATGCATCAGCTGTGATATTTGTGAAGAGTTGATTTGGGGAATCTCGCCGCAGTTCATACAGTGTTCAAGTGAGTCTTTTTATCTAAACCCCCTCCCCTGTTGCTAATTATGATCATTAAAAAACTATGATATTTTCTATTTTGGCATTGTCATTCTCAAAAAATATAAGGAATTATTCACTTTTGTCCCCTCTTGTTTTCTAGTTATTTTCCTGAATGACAAAGAGACTATGGGCTTCTTTTAACATCGATGATGAAATGAAAACGAATCCCTTGCTGAGAAATTTAGCCTTTACGTTTAATTTAATAATTTATAATTGGGGTCTATAAAAAGAACCCAAGTTATTTTTTTGAAGAGACATACTACGAACAGGTTATACGCTATATTCGTGTGTATTATAGATAATTACTATTTATAAATCATTGTAGATGATAAAAGATGTTTAGTTGCATTGTAATAAGAAAAGAATAGACTTGCTTCTTCTATTACCAATAACATTTAACGAAAAATATCCTATTTATAAAAATAAATAAGCATAATCTTCCCGTGTAAAGGTTGTGAAATCAGAGTTCATACAAAGTGTAAGGCATTGGCGAAGGAAACTTGTTCACGGGATTGCCAATATCCCAGAGGTAACTGCTCAGAATTTGATCAGTCACAAAAGCAAATTAGAGAGACAAACCTCGCAAACAGTTCCAGTATTAAGGAGGATAAACAAAATAGAAGTTCAGTTATTGGACTGTCAAATCCTCATTCTTCGCCCAATTTCGCAGGAGCCAATCGTGAGTTTTCATCTCTATTCCAACATAAATCGTGCGAAAAATTTTTTTGAAAGGGGCTTTAGTAAGAATGAATATTCTCATCATAGACCCGGCTTGTTTGTAGATAATTATAATTATTTTAATATTTTGACCTTACGAAACAAGGGGGTATGTGATGGGAATTGTATTCAAATTCAGATAGTAACACCAAAGATGAACTAAAGCTTGTAATAATTTATGCAGAAATCCCACAAATCAGCAAAAAGAAGTCGATATTATCAAGAAGGTTCTCTGCTAAGGCAGGAACTCTCTGGTCCGCTTCTAAGGGCTATTCATCCGGTGATATTGTTAATGGAAAGTGCTCTTCAAATGATTTTATAAACTATTCTTTTGATATAACTAAACAACGAAATCGTCCTAACGACATAATCTTGAAAAGTTCGAGTTTACTGCGCAAATCGACATTTTTCCTTGAAGAAAATGAAATTAGTAAATTTTATTTTTCTGTTATTCACTGTTCCATCCTTATCCAATTCAGTCCCGTTTTTCACTCAATGTGTTTGTTTGTACCCATTCTTGCCTGAGATATTTGCGTCTCTTGATTTATTAACTAACTATAGTCATGAATTGAATTTCGTAAAATTAATAAAGTCTACATTAATTTTGTTTAAACAATCCTACAGTCCGACCTGCCTACTTTGTTTGTGGAAAATTACCCTGTGCACATTTTTCATACGTATTGAAATGCACGAAGCGCATATAAAAATGAGAAAGGAATAGTGGCTGACAAACTAATGTGTAGTTTAAAGGCAGAAACAGAGTCTTGACGTTATTATTAGGAATACAGAGCAAATAGTTCGGGAATAACTTTTAAGGAAAAGATCAGAGATTTTATTAGTTATAGTATAGTTGTTGGAGAGATAAATAATCATTTTCCACATAAAGGACTCAGGTAGGACTGTGTTCTAAAATCATTCTGAACAAATTTTAGTAATTTTACGAAATTTCATTCAAGTCTACTGTTATATTCATTGTTTATTAATTATTTAATTATTTTTAATGTTTTCCAGTGTTATTTTTGATCTTCTTTATTTCCATCGTCATTTTCAAAATAGATTTCTCAAACTTTTAGTCTTTCAAATGTTTTGACAATACATTTTGATCCCAATTATTCAAAACAGGTTCTTCCATCAGTCAAGAGACAAGAATTTTTACTTCTTGTTAGTAAATTTTGATTCAGTTTTAAATCTAAACAACTAATGTCTGAATTGAAGTATTCTCATGAGTTTCAAGATCTTCTGACAATTTTTTCAGGTATCATGCATGATAATATTAGTTCTCAACTATTCAGAGTTTTTTCCAAGTTGCATGTTAAATTTTGAACCCTTTGTACGATACTAATCTAAACTCTAGTCAGTAGTCAATTAATTTAGTTTAAGGAATTGAAACATCTCTTCATATTCATAGGGAGTTTCTATGTGAAAACCTGGCATCCAATCAGAAAACGTGGGAAAAAACGAAGTACATTGTATGGTATATATGTCTTTAGCTTAACTCAAATAACAATCATCATAGAACTTGCCTCTTCAAGCAAAAGAAGCCCTTCATCTTTCTCCACATTCTAACCCAATTTCATACAACAGAAAGATGTTTTTATTAACCATGTGTCAATCATCTATGCCTGATGTCATACTGATACTCAAATCTTTTTGATGTAATTTGAAGATATGAAGATGGGAGATTTGGAATATCTTATAATTTTCTTGGCCTCAAGATCTAGATCCAAAAAAAATCTGTTCAAATTGAATTGATTAAAAAATTGAAAATTTGGTAGAAATCATATATTCCCTTTCTTCATATATTAACCAAAGGTGTTTATACTTTGGAATAGCATTTTCCCTTGAATTCTGCGAATTTCTTGTGTTCAAATTAGAAATTACTTTTGCAGGTTTTCCAGCATAATCCAAGATAATAATTTTTCCTTGTGAATAGTTGAAAAACCCATTCATGAAAAAACAAAAGCTCTCTACTGGTCAGATTAGATATAAAAATTGGAGTTTCATGTGGAAGACTGATGAAGTTCTTTTAAATAAGAGGCAAGCTTATTTCTCCTTGATTAAAAAAAATGTTTTTTTTTCTGCAAAACAACTGATAAATAATGTGCATTAAAAATTTGCTTAATAAACGATCATCATTATTAATCTCCACCAGAGCTGGTTGATTTAAAGTTCGGGGTTTACGATTTTTACAACGAATCTCGAACATATCCCACCCCTCGTTTTACTCGTTATATAAAGTTTCATCTTTAAATTTGAGAGACATCGGAATTTTTCAATAATCAATAAACCCAAAATCTTACAAAATATTCAAACTAAATAAAAATATAGCATTAATAAATTGAGTATTTATTTCTTGAATCTAACTTTGCTGATAACAAAGTTGGTATTATTTTAGTAATATTGGGAACCCAGCGAAGCATTGGATCAAGATCAAATTCTGAGCAATAGCGTAGAATAGACTCTTTTTAAAAATCTCAAAAAGTCTCATTAAATTCAATCTGTGGAAGAATAACTTTGAAAATATCTAGTTCTTAGGACAGTTTCTATCGTTTATAAAGATGATGAAATTTCAACTCTTGATTCTTGAAAATCAAAACGAAACTCAAAATAATGCAAACTAGAGACTAACAAAGAGTTCTTGAAAATATTTAAATGTTCAAGTCGAGATTTGTGTGAAAATCATAAATTCATACTACATCCACATTTCATCTTTAATGATTGTAAAATTCTTCCTAAATTAATTCACACATTGATTCATCGTTGAATAGACACAACCCCAGTGATTATTATTAAAGAGAGCAATGTAGACTGATCACTTTTTTTAGAGATTGATTATTCTAATTATTGCACTCATCTAAAATGATCTGCGAGGCATTCTCTAATGCTTACCTACATAATTATACTGATAAAAATGCCATTAGTTAGGCGGACTGAGCAGATTATAAATTACAGTTTTTCGCCAGTTTTGGTGTGTGAGAATGTGCACACCCCGATTCTCCAGCTAAAAATAAGAGTTATCACTTGAAATCTACTAAAAAGTAGGACAAATATATTTAAAAATAATAATTTTTTGGCAAATTTTAAGAGTCCACTAATTTAAAAATTAAATTTTAGTGAAGTTGAGCTAAAGTTTCTCACTAATTATGCATCATAAATCTGTCACAAATTGTCTACGTAAGGTCAAATTGTTTCATACCTTCACACCTTGATTAAATTAAAAATCAATAAAGAATTCTATCTAAGGTCGTTCCAGTGACTTTGGAAACTTTCCTCAATAAACTAAGCAAATTTTTATTTAAACTTTAAACATCCATAACTTGTTTATTAAAAAAGATAAAAATGTAATTTTTTCTTCAAATGAAAAAGAGTTTCAAGCTTAGTTTCCGAACCGAACTCTTCAAATGCAAACTCTTATTTTTAGCTGGAAAATCGGGGTGTGCACAGCTGTTAGCCTATTGGTCTGAGGAATCAAACTCTCTCTTTATCGAGCTCATTTAATCAATCTAGCTGAATTACATCACCTTGATTATTAAAAATACAATCTCTATAGTTGTATAGATAACCTGTCATTGCACAATCTGTTATGATGTAGTAAAACCTGTTACCTATTTCCTAACGTCAAACAATATACAGACAGAATAGTCAATAATAATATTCATTTTCTAGATTCAATAACAATCGGGGAAAAGAACTCGGAGAGTCCTTCAGGATCAATTACAAGTTTAACTGAAACTCCGAATCCGTCTGGTATGGAAACACAATCTCAACGCACATTTTCTCTATTCACAGAATCAACTGGGTCAGTTGTACTGTAATTTTTACCCAGAGCTAATTAATTCAATTTTACAATGTTCACAGATTAGACGATCAAAAGAATCCTATCCTACCAGAACTTGTCTCAGTCGACTGGTCCCACGATGAGGAGATGTCAGCTAATGAGAGTTTTGATGCCACAGTAGAGCTTCGTGCCAAATTTCCAGAATATCGAGTTCCTGAAGGAAAGAACGAAATTCATTCTAGGATGTTGGTACTCTTGGAGTTTCATCAAAAGATTACATTTATGCTGAGATATTTCAAACTGTATGATTACCTGCTTTTGTCAAAATGGCCTCCAAAGCATATGAGTCTGGCGAAACTTTACTGTCTCGACAGGATACCTGACCTAATATCATTATGTCGGTCTTTAATACAGAGAATCGAGAAGACGATGACGCCCCAAGGTTACGATAATATCGGCGAAGAAGTATACAATTGGCTTACAGAGGACAATGGAATTAATCTCAAGGTTATTATTACCAAAAGAATATCAATTAAAATTTAGAAAGTAACATTTTTATTGTATTAGAACTGGACCAAGTCTGCACAAGCCTTTGTGTGTATAAACCTGTTGAATAGTGTCAAGGCAGAACGTGAAAACTATCTGAAGCGAAATCCAGAGATGATTCCGATTGTTACAAGACGTTATAACAAATTCAGTCTTATGGAGGGCATATCCCACATGCGTGGAATTCTCTTCAACTTGCCCCTTATAACAAATTCAATTGTGAATACTCTCAGTAAAAAGACAAAAAGTTTTAAGCGTAAGTTCCATGCCTTGATAAGAGGTGGAAGAATCTCATTTTATCATATATAGATGAAAAGACCATTTGGGAAAAGATTTTCGAAAAACTACGCAGTGTCCCTAACAACATTGATTCAATATGTATACCCCTTGTTGACATGTGCAACAATGGCCAATTGGTGCTGACTGAAAATAAAGAAAAAATCCAAAGTTCTCGACTACCATTTCCAGTGAGGGAAATTTATTTATTTTTTCATCCTAGTCTAATTTATGTTTTTTTCACATTTTCAGGATTTAATCAATGAATTTCCCAATTCATTGTTCAACCATTGGGTGATTGCAGTACAAGATGTTATAGCTGAAAAGTTGACCCTTCACGAGAGTGGTAAAATTAACCTTGATTACGTCAGGAAGCTTAGCATGAAAGCTATTCTTATGGAGAAAGCGCTAATGTTGGTCATAAAAGATGGGGATCGTTATGTTCTACGAGGACTAAAGCCTGCCCGGGAGATAAACCCGAGTAATCCCTTGAATCAACCAGTTTATCCTTACATTCATGCGAAGACCAATTCTGATGATGGCCAATCATTGTTAACGAATCGTCTATCGGATCATATTACTCTTAACACGGTCATTCCTCCATCGACGTCAGAGAAATCTTCCACCGTCAACTCGCCTCCAAATGAATTAAACAAAAACAACAAGGATACTACTTCCCTTAGGATGGGCACTTCGTCAAAATTGTTCCCAATTTTTCCCTTACACAGACTGGATACGAGTAAGGTCAATGAGGGAAGTACAAACTTGTCTGTTATCAACATGGACCCACCAGTATTATTGATACTCAAGTTTCCCTGTAAAACAACCAGAGAAAAGTAAGCAAACCATAAGGAAAGGGATCGAGAATCCTCAGAGTAACCCCTTTCTATTCTATTCCTAGTTGGAAAGCTTTTCTCTCCAGTGAGCGCTCAAGTCTTGCCTTGAATAGATTTGCCTCGCGATCAAGTGTCAAATTTCAAGATCATGTAAGGAATCTGGTAATGAAGGATTTTTTACAAAAAGGTGGTTACCTATTTTTTCATTAAATTTGCAGAACAACTCAATAATGAGTCAAGCTACTCTCTTCAATATGGAAAGCATTCAGAAGATGAATAACAAACCACATTATCGCCATGTTATCCAGGGCTCTGATCAAATAGCCTATCTTCCAAAGTCGATTATTGATGAGAACATTAACAGAATGAAGCGTTCCCAGTCGGCGATCGATATCTCTACTGGATCAAATATTGCCTTTAAAAGTAACAATGATTATGAATTGACGCAAATTATAGAGGATATAAGTATGACTAAAATGTTTAAAGTATTATTGGTTTCAGATGTATATTTATTTATCAAAATGTTTCATTTCAGATTTGATGACTGAACTGAAGAATAAAATATGTACTGGAATAGGAGATTTTCTCGGACAGACGTACAGAGATTCAAAGCCAATTTCAGATGTACGATATAGGTCACTTGTTAAATATTAAAAATTCTAAATTTAGTATTCCTGTGACACTTGTTTATAAATGACTATAGAGAATGAAAGCCTCGATGAAGGCTATATCAGACTTGAAGGTTTTTTGAGAACTTTTTTAGTCTTTTGATGTATAAACCCTCCAAAATATTTTTCATATATAATAGAGAAAACCTAACTTTTCAAAAAATCCCAGCATTAATCTCATCAAATACTAAGCGTTTTTTTCACAAAAGACTATGTATTTTTTCGATAGAAAATGGCAATTTTTGAAGAAGCGCCAATATTTTTTAATGAATTTTTCTATGGGATAAAATTAGGATTTTTGAATACTTTTTGTAACATTTAAAAAAAGATAGGCTTTTTAGTAAATATTGAGTCTTTTTTCTAATGTCGAAAGAAATTTATGGAAAATTAGGAGGATTGATATGCATCCGAAGACTTTGAGATTTCTTGACCTTAGGGAATAAGAGGACTACTTGAAAGTAGGTCAGTCTTTTAAATTAATATTTAGCTAAAATGTATTTTATTATCTATATGAAATATTAATTTTCCAAAAAATCTTTAACGAACTCGAATTCTTGATGAAAAAATCGAGATTTCTGTAAAAATCATAGATTCCCAACTTCATATCAATCAACTTTATATACATTTGTATTGATTTTTTTATTTTTACTTTAGAGTCTCGCTTATCAAGATGATAACACAATGAAATATGAACTGCTATTAGCCGAATCCCAGTTGCTCTCTAAAACATTGGAAATGATGAGAAAGACAGCATCAAAGATTCTCTACCACAACGATAGTTTCGATCAAAACTGTGATTCATCAGAGAAAGATCAATTTTCTGATAAGAAAACCTGTCAGTGTTCCAATAATGTTTCTCGTTCCAGTAGCGATAGGAAATCGATCGATTCTATACCACAAGAGGCAAAACCTCCGATAGAATCAGCAACAACTCCTAATGAAACTGGCAATGTGATTACACACAAGACTGAAGACTCTGGTGTCGGTCTGACAGAGTCTTTTCTCGTACCTCCAAAGGAAAATGTTGACTCTGAAGATATCAATTTATTAACACAGCTCCAAGAGATTATCTCATCAATTTCACAACTTAAGCAGGTAATTCTTTTAACCCCCTCATCGAATTTACATTGGAAATGTTTTCTATTTGGGTGCCTTTCAATTACAAGAAATTTGCAATTTTTATTTCTATTGTGTGTATATTATTTATCTTTGATGTAGATCACTCAAAAGACCTCTCCTATTGATATCAAAAGTAAGAGAAATCATCTTCCTTATTCAGTGTATTTGCACAATTATGATCAATTTTAATAGAAATAACCTTTTTTATTTAACCACAGAGGTGTGTGTGCTAAATCTATCTGGATAATAGAGATGTAACGAAGTTATACCTTTTTTTAAATCAAAGTTATCCACATATAATTTTCATAAAAATGACGTGTGAGATCTAAAATAACTGAAAATTCGTTTGCAATCCCATGCATAGTCGTGCATTCCCCATTTTCCCTAAATTTTCTTGTAGGCATAGTGGAATAACAAAATTTAACAGAAGTGATCTTAACAAGGTTCTATTTCTACTTTCATTGAAAAAACCCTTGAAGCCTAATCAGCAAAAAAGATATTCGAAATTTTAGTGAAAACGTAGTAAAAATTCATTGAAAATCTAGCGGCATTTTTAAAAAAGTCTGATCTTTAAACTTTTATATTATCAGTGATAATTTATCACAGACAAGCATTTTGATACTTGATCTTATATAATGTTAAGAATTCATAGTATTATCATTTGAGTAGGTTTTTAAAATAGGTTGAAATATTTGTTACATCTCTACTGGATAATATTGATCTGTTTTCAATGATCTTTTACTCCGGATCAGTAATCAGAGAATGATCTAGAATCCGTGATTCCAAGTTGAATAATCTCATGATTTTAATACTTTAGAATAATAAGCTTTCATCATATGCTTGGAGTATATATAGAGTAACTCTAATTTGCCTTGATAGATTTGTGTTTCTTACTCAAAACTAGTACTAACCCCCCTATTTTTAGAAAATTTTGGTTCTAACAAATAACTTGTTTCCAAGTTCTCTTAAAATTACTTTTACGGCATTTTAGGTTTCTAGTGGTAGTTAGAAAAGGTTCAAGGCTCTGATAGATACTCTTGTACTTTTCAGAGTCGTTCAAGTCGAATCTTTATAGTTTTGCTTAAAATTCCATCTAATATTAAATATATGTATTAATTGTGTAATCACATTTTCCGTTAGATATATGATATATAGCGTATCATTTAACACGTCACAATGAAAAATTGCAAAGTTAGTTTTATAGATGAGCAGATTGGACTGAGTGATTTTTACAATCTAGAATTAAAATATCTGTTTGTATTTTTCGAGAAGAAATCATTAATTCCAATCTTCATGTATTAAACTTGAAGTTTAAGATAGAAATTACTTGCTGTTAGAAGACTAAAGCTAGACATGAAGATGAGAATTTACTGTTTTTACAAAAAGACTCAATTCGAGACTTTGATTTTCAAGAAAAAGTTAAATCTTGGATCATTCTTCTTTCACTGATGACTAGGGCCTTCTCAGCTTTATCACCTGATTGAAAGAAAAGGCTTACTTATTCAAGTGATAATTTATGTTTTATCAAGTAGAAGAGCTAGGAAAAAATCGCAAATTTATCTACTAGCAATGTTAGAAATGAAATTTTATATTTTTCGAATGAGGATATGGAAACAAGGAACATATCAAAGATTGCAAATTTACTATTCTACTGATGACCCAGGGGGTGGGGGTCATGAAGAATACAAAATTAAGGTAAGTGGGAAAAGCAAACTGATGATGGTGTAAATTTCTGCTCAGATCTGAAAAATTCCCTATAAATTCTGAGATAATTGGAAAAAAAGAAAATTCAAAATTTAAATTCAATTTTCACAAAAACCGCGAACTTGAAATGAAGACGAATTTCTTTGAGAAAAAATATTGTTTCTTTTGGTAAAAACAGTGAATTCTCATCTTTATGTCAACTAGGTTTAGTTCTTTATTAGTAGTATTAATCCGTTCTCCCAACTTTTGAATAAGAAGTAAAAATTTTCATATTCTCTAATTTCCTCTCTACACAGTAACCAATGAAGATGACCTCCTACTGAAAAGACTTGTCTCTCAGATTGTGGATGAAGCCATCAAAAATGCAACTGATAAAATTGCCCTGGATGAAGAGGGGTTGATGAGTTTCGGTTTCAACCAAGCAAAATGCACACCACCTTTTCCTTAAAAATATTTTTTGTACAAAAAGAGAGATGAAAACCCAAATTTTCTTCTATTTTTCCACGTGAAAATATTCAAAGTGTTGTTTAGAATTAAATTAGATACAAATTTGTTTAGCGACACCTCTTCTTCTGGCTCAACAATACAATACAGTTCATTATAATGAATAATTATTCAGTTTATTCTTACAATATATAAAAGTGTAAATATGTTATTCCAAACTGAAAAATACCCAACATTTCGGCTCTGTTTTACTCATTATAATTTACAATGTTATACAATTAAATATCTTGATACACTTATGAGTCTTGTGAAAAGACGTCGTAAACAAGGAGAAGTTTACTGGTGGATGGAATGCTGATTTTTACCAAAATATTATCACAAAATATAAAATGTAAAGCCAGAGAAAACTTTGAAAAGACAAAAAAAGATCCATGTATGAATTTGAATAACAATGCCTATATATGAATAATATTTCTCAATTTCTGTGTCTATTTTTTCTGATAGATTTTTTGTTTGATGAAAAGAATATGAATAAATTTCAAAAATTTATTTACCGTATTTTGCTTACTATTAAAAACTATATTATAATAAAAACGATATTATATAATATCGTTGTACTTGTGAATGGGTTGATTTACAAATTAGTTGCCATTTTGAGAGTATAGTTTTCTTTTATTAGAAATTTTCGAGGACCGAGAATTTCTTATTCCAAGCCCTTTGAGCTCTATAGTGATAAATTCTAATTAGAGCGTCAAGAATATGATCTAATACACTTATTTTTTGGGTCAAAATTTCCCAACTACTTGGGAGTCAATGTTAATAAATAAGAAATGATTTGCTTTGGTTGGCTGTGCAACATCAAATCTTTCAATATACAGATCTTTCGTTCTAGATTCTAGGAATACATTGGGTCAGGATTCGATAAAATGCGTTATTTTAATGGTACTTGGTTTTGGAGCTTAGGTTAAAATAATATAGAATAAAGCACGCTGCGTGACGTAATCAAAATGTCAATTATGGGAAATCAAAGAATGAATGTGATTGGTCAATTAGATTAGGTATGGGTATATTCTATGCAAAGTATCCATTATGACCTATAAATATTCCTTTTAAAAAATATGACCTACACTAAACTTCCTTTGACATTTTTGAGATTTTTATACCAAACGGTAGCAAATTAAATTCTGATCAGAATGGTATACCTTATTGGTATAAATCATTATTGTAAAATAAGTAAAAGAATATAAAATTGGTGTTGCTCTAAATGTGAATAACGAGCATTGAGTTATAAAGGATAATTACATGCTGTGGGGATTATAATTATCATTGCTAATTACAGTTCATTTGAGGAAATGTTTCTAACTTGTTTGACCGTAACATTCATTCTTACTGAAACATTTCTCAAGCTTTCACCTTGTTGAAGCATCTCATGTATTTGAATTTTTTGAAAAGCCTTTAATCGTTTCGCGTATGTCAGGGGATGACAGCACAGATGTGTGGGTGAAGGAGAAATTTTTCATCATCATGTATAAACCTAATTTGTGTGTTCAAAAGAATTATTCGTTTAATCTCACGGGGTGAAATAAAAAAATAAATTTTTAGATATATCGATAATTTTTTCAGGGTTTGTGCAGAATTTTCCACAGATTCCAAAAATCTAATTTTTATAAAAATTTATCGAAAAAAAATTTAATATTTCCCAAAAAAACTGAAATTCGCAAAAATCCCAAATTAGATCACATATTTCTTCAAATTACTTGTCTAAAACGCAATTACACAATTAAACTAATTAGCTCATTGAAAAGAACGGAAAATTCTGCGTCTGATGAGGTATATTTCAATATGACGCGAAAAAATCTTCTTTTTTAAACCAGACGTTAAACTTGGAGTAGCTGTAAAAACTCACGAAAATTGTCATATTTTTCGGGTTTAAAAGCTCGCTAGAGCTCATATTTTCCATAAATCTCAGAGTGTTAAGACTCTATCCTATGCAAAATTTTGTGTTCTTTCTGATGGTCATATTTTTATTTCGATATCTTGTGAAATTCAAATAGATATGCACGGTTTAAGTCAATGGATCCATTCAAGAAATTAAATCAACCAATCAGAATCAAGCATAAAAATTCATTTATTTTCGAATCTATTGTATAAGGAATCTATTCTTGACCTTAAATTGACCAATCATTTTAAGGATTTATCTATTAGTCATAATTTAGAATCATTCTTATTGGTTTGTAACCTTCAAAAGTGACTGGAAATACATGACGTGATTTTTCTTTGACAAATGCCACCACGTGTTTACATCTGTACAAAAGATCCTAATAAATTCTGTTATATTTGCGGATACTATTTCGGATTAAAACGAATGTACAGTATAACTGATTTACTTTGTCAAAAGATAGAAGATTATTTCAGGACGCCCATCATACGTAACACATCTTTTGTCCCTAATAAAATTTGTACATCATGTTATTCCAAAGTAACAAGCAGAAATCCGTGTTCAACAAGAAATCGAATAAAGATATGGTCAGAACCTTTCTATCATCAAGAAGATTGTTACTTCTGTAATACTGTTCTCGTACCTTTTATGAAGCCCTCACAGCATGTAAGCATAGTATTTAACTTTTAAGCAATACCCTGTTACGAGAAGATGTCGAGATTTGAATATAAGAAATTTACGGCAAGTAAATGTGAATTCACCTTGTAAGCTCCCTTTCAGTTGTGAAATTTTCAACTTATGTCATTTTCAAAGAGAGAACACTGATGATCCTTTGAGAAATGCGCATTTGGTTATAAATATATTTCTTTCACATATTTCTAAATTATGTCATGTTAGGATATTGAAGAGAGGTCAAAAATTAATGCTATAAATAATCCTAACTTTTAGTCTGCAATAGATTCATCTAGTATAAGATGCAATATGCAATGCATATTATGGATAGACAAGTTTAAACAATTTTATACTAAAGATTTTACACAGAAATCATAAAAAAAGACCTTGTACCCTCTTTCCCTTTTCCCTTATTTGTACAAATCATTTCTATGAATAAATATAAATGTTTCAATTTCAAAAAAAAAGACCCAAGTAATGAATAACTGATTGAAAATTAAATAAAGGAATGTCGGCATCGAATTTTTCTTACTTTCAGTGTAAAATGTAAAAATTAAAAAAACAATGAACTGTAATTAGCAATGATAATTATAATCCCCACAGCATGTGATTATTCCTTATAACTCAATGCTCGTTATTCACATTTAGAGCAATTTTAAATTCTTTTACTGATTTTGCAATACTGGTTTATACCATTCTGATCAGAATTTAATTTGGTATAAAAAATGTTTGAGATACCTGATAGACCTACTACTAAGTATGTTGATAGGACAAAAATATTATTTTTCCTCTGAAATATCAGGTGTGCCCTTCCCCACACGCCAAACCCGAAGGACAACTGTATTTTTTTTCGTTCTACACCAATAAAAATAACTCCATCTGATGCAGAATGAAAAGTTGTTACACTTGCCTAAATTTTATGCATCAATATCATAATCGGTGAAAACTAGACAAGTTCAAAGTTGATATGATCGGGAAATTCCATTTTTAATCTGACCTTAGTTATGGACCCCCGTTTTTTCTTACCGATGACATCATATTATGTATATGTTACAGTGATTCTGGAAACTTATGTGAGTCTGCCGACTCCCTGAAAGTCTGTAGACTCCCTAATCTGAATACCGAGTTTCCAGATTCCCTGATTAGCTATTCACTAGTAACAGTGAATCTGGAAAATTTAGGAATTCTGCAGAATCCCTAGGCAACAATCAGTGAGTCTGCAGACTCTCAGGGATTCTGGAAACTGTAATTCTAATTGTTCATTTGAAAACTTAAAATTTCATTTTTAAATTCATGTAACATGCAGCATGAATGTATTTCAATGTTTTTGCGTTAACATTAATCTATTTGAAAATCTGTTATGACATCAAGAATAGTGTAAGATGCCCTTATTCAAAATTCGCATGAATTCGTCACTGCTGTCAAATCATATGAAGCCCTGGCTCTATATTTGAGCTAAATAAAATAAGTCTTAAACCAACAGTAATAATAACAAGACTCAGAAAATTTTTTTTAACTTTATTTTAAACTTATTTTTCAATTCTGAAAATACTTGTGTGTTCGGCTAAACACTAGCACTGACCAAGAACAGTGTATTTTATTCATATTAATGAAATTTTAGGGCTTAAAACTCAGTCGTTAAAATTAATAATAGATAGTTTCCAGAATCCCTGAGAGTCTGCAGACTCACATAAGTTTCCAGAATCACTGTAACACTGTATATCAAAATATATGACCTACATATATGCTCTTATAAATTTTTTTATCTGAAATCTCATAACTCTTCTGATTATACCAATGTGCTTTATTTGTTTAATATAACTTACTTGTGAAATATGACTTAAATGAATTTTTGATGCTCTAATGAAAATGCAAAGCCTCACTAAATTAATTCTAATTTGTGTTGTATATGTTTACTTGAAAGTAATAGTGCATTGTAAAAAAATATTAAAATTAAATTGGAATTTTTTTTTGTTTTTAAAAGACATAAAAAGAGTTTAGTTTTTAGGTGATATTTCCAATTAGCTTTAAGTGTCTTGGTTAAAGTGTTGCTGTGAAAGACTTGGATTTCTACACTAATCTAGAATCTATTTTACAGTTAATCAATGCTACGATTCGTTACCTATGTTGTGAATATTTCAAATTTGTTAAAAACTATTCGAGAACATAGTGTCAAAAATGTATATCAAAAATATCCATTAACCTTGTGTACAATCATTCTCTTCAAGAGAATCTCTTGAAGACATCGAATCCTGAATAGAATGAATCCTTTCCTGTTTTCAAATGGTTTAATCAATTTGATTACAAGTCATTTTGAATATTGGATACGCTAATTGGATATTTGGTCTGATTGCAAAGAGAAGAGCATTAAAAACCATATTGTATTCCTTAGAAAGAGAAAAATATCATGCAAATCAGATTGACAAATCAGGGAGTATGGATAAATTTTATTCTTTATTTTAATTCTCTAGAAAATTACAGGTCTGAAATTGATTTTTTTTCTTTCTTTTCCAACTTTCTGGCCATGAAATCTTTCCGACCTTTGTAATCAACATATTTTTCGATGGCAATAAAAGAAAATAGACCTGTAAGGTACAAGGAGAATCCCAAAGTAAACATTTTTTTGACCTCAAATTTGCTCATTATATCTTATAATTTAATAGTAGGTATTATACAATGATTTGCAGCAAAAAATTTGCTGGCTTCAAAATTACGAATGCATAAAACGCTTTATTCTTCACTTTTTCTCCGTTCACTGTTGTTGTTTAAGTCTGCTTGTTATGAAATAATATGAATTCAAAATCTCTAAAATGTCCTACATGTGAAGGAAAAGGATTTGTTGATGAAGGTAGGGTTTCTATTTCTAATCAGATTTATAGAGCTCGGAAAAGATTATATAGCTTTGGTTCCTATTGGATCCTTTAAACCCTCCAGAGTTGCTATAAAGATATTTTTAAGCTGTTTCTTTTGCTTGCTCATTTGTTTCCTGTTGACATTTTTCCTATTCCCCCGACAAATAATTCTAAATGATTTCAATGCAAAAAGCATTTCAAATAGTCCATCTGACCAAGACGTTTCAATGGTTCTAGCTCCAAGTTTCGCCATAATCAACCGAAACTATTACGCAGTTCTGCCACAAAGTCTACAAGTTAGTGTTTATTACTTTGACACTACTCTCTTGGACTCATTTCAAATTATTAATCCCAAGAGCATCGAAATTCGATCATCAGAATTTTGTACCTTTACAATCAATGTAACAGTTCCTGATGCAATGAGTTATTGTCATAAAAAGATGCATCATTTGCACTATGTCTTCTTAAAATTTGACATTTATCTCAGGACTTTGGCTCTTGGACAGATTATAGAAACTCGTCTGGAGTCAGAGAAACAAATTGATTGTGCAATAGATTGATTGAATGTAAATGAACTTTATATTAGACATTTTTTTATAAATATAATAATATATCAGATCATGACGATAAGAAAATCTGAATCAAGTAGCTTTACCAATGGTCAAGATGCCATCTGATCTACTGTGCATCCAATGACGAACCTTTTCCGGACAATCACTGTTCAAATCAACTGCTTTCAAAATATCCTCATCAGTAACATTGCAGACCAGGTTCTTGATGAAATTTTAATGATTAACGATTCATTTGTATTATTACAAGATAAACAATAGTGTTAATTTAACACTGTTAAACTCACTAGAAAAGTGTTTGATTTGAAATTCTTTATGGTTGTCTGGGTTAGAGGCTGGGAATCATTTTCAATGTTGATTCCTCTAAGAATAAAGTTTGCATCTATAAGCTTGCCAACTACTTTGAGGAGGATATTTCTATCGTAGTAGTAATTTGGACAATGATTACGACAGAATTTTTCATAGGAGGCGTAAAACTTTTCAAAGTTGATTGATTTATTATTTGATGTTTGATGGAGTTTGAGTAGAATGACGATGATTATAATCTCAAGGGATGAAAGAACTTTGAGCTCATTCTCGAGAAAGGTTGGATTGGAATTCTTTAGGGTTTCAATGGCAAATTCTTTGTCCAACTGGAACTTTTTTGAGTTAGATTTATTTACGAGACTTGCCAAAAAATTGATGTAGGGAAAGAAGCTATTTGAGCCAAAAATACTTGATGTTTTCAGGGCCTCTTTAAACGATTCATCTTCCATTAACTCCATCACACTCTCATTCCAAATAGAAACTTGATTTTCACTGGGAAATTTAAAGTTTCGTTGGTTCTTGGCAAACTTTTTCCACTCCTCGCAATCATGAGTTTCTGGGAACATGAGATACGAATAAAAGAATAATTCCAAATTTGATGTATCCAAACTGTTAGTATTAAGACCTCGAAGGTAGATTTGACGATGGGAAAAGCGAGATTTGACTCTTTTTTCTAATATTTCAAGAATATCCAGGCGACAAGAAATTGCAATTATACAAATGGGAGTTGATTGAGAATTACAAAGATCTAGAATATTATAAAGAAATGATTGATTTTGATGAAGAGCGAATTGATCGAATTCCTCAATCAAGAGTATGACTTTTAAATTGTTGTTTTTCATGGCTACTAGGCAAGAAGATAGTACTTCAATAAATGTATCGTTAGTGCAAATTCTTATGTTTAAACGTTGAGATAGATCTTCGGCTATTTTATAGACAGCCAAATTGTCAGTAATCTGAATTAATCCATTGAGTCTAATGGTGACAAAATCATCTGAGGTGGGAACACATTTTAGAGCTGAGTTAACCAAGAGAGTTTTCCCACTCCCTCTGTCTCCGCTAACAATAAGAGAGTTACTACTGTTATTATTTATGGTGTTTTGAATTATTTCTGAAATGATTTTATCGTTTTGATCATCGAATTTTATATAATGACCATTATACAATCTGTCTTTGATGAAATTTAATATTGAATCCATGTTTCAAAATTGAATTGTTCAAAATTATTCAATTATTTGAAATCATATTTAATTAAAATACACTAGGGAAACTAGGATTTGTTTCGTCAATATCAATGTTCGAAAAAATTTGTAAATTTTTTCTGCAATCACTACTAGTAATTTACTAGTCGATTGAATGTTTATATCAAGATAGGATGACGATTTTTTCCGATTTTATTTGTTGTGCGAAAAAGTCATTACTCTATTCTGAACCGTTGACAAACTTGAATCAATTGGATAAAAATACAGACCTCGATCTAATAGATGAATTTTCACGACCTTCTCGTAATATTGAGCTACCACCTGTGCCCAAAAACGGTTCAATAGACAAGGAAACATTTAACCCACCCAATTTACCTCAGAAAAAGAGCAAGTTGATACTCATTAAACTCTTATATCTCATCTTTATTCCCTGATTTTTCAGATGACAATAACTACTATGCCACAGTCCCACTATCCTCAATTTACTATTGTAGCCTTAAAAAGGGCTCATCTCGATCAAGCATTTCTAAGAATATCTACAAAACCCCTGTAAGAGCAGCTAAAAGTTCAGATCAGAATTCAATCGATTACTACAATGGCTATAGCATCAAGAATGATATCGTTGACTCAAATACTCTATCTTCCGATGCGTATAGTTGGATAAATAACAGGCGTACTCATGTAGATAATCAGAATCCTTTGAAATATATTCGTCGTCTTATGAAGAAGGCAATTAAACATCATATAAAAACAGTTGATAACATGAATAATAGCTCTAAAGAAGAAAAGGCCGGCTCTGGGCAATACCGCCAAGTGGCTGTACGAGAGTCTATACCAAGTTTAAAAGCCAGAAATGCTTATCCAAATGCACTCTATTCAGAACCCTTGATGGGAATTCCTGTGGAGATAAATGAAAACTCTCTCAACACCCTTAATAGTACCAACAACAATGATGTGAGCTTCTAATTGCAATTTTCTTTAATTACTCATTTCCTGAGAAACCTACGTATTTTCAACTAGACTGGTTTTTTTCTTGAATAATTTTATTAATATAATGCTATTTTCATTATTTGACACATTCTAGCAACTCTAGGCATCACTAAAAATAAAACGAATTTTATTGCTTGAATTTATCGTCACGTAATTATTAGAGTTCTGAATATTTTGGTCACTAGAGTGTCCAACTTTTTTTACACCTAAACTATAGTAATCTTATCATGAAGAGGATGAAATGATACCCGTGGGTTAATTGTACTCAGTTAGATTTACTCTCGTGTGTTGTTCCGAGGTAATAACATTAGGATCATTATTTTTTGAAAATAATCAAAACAGATTACAAAAATTGAATTTTCTTCTACTCCCAATGACATTAATAAAAGTTTAAATGATACACTATCTCTATAGTAATTATTGAATAATCCGACCCTTTCTCTAGTCAACTATGAACGGATATCAGAATACAAACGAATATGATCGAGTTTATTGCTACTCTCCGACATTGGTCAATTTATCAGCTGATGGAAATCAGGATTTACTCTATAATGGAATTGAGACCAATGAGTCAAGCAACGGTGTTCATTCTTTTAATAGACGCTTGAATTCTGTTGCTCCCTATGCTGTTTCAACTACAATCGTCTCCCTTAACACCATATCCAGTAACAAGAGAGTTCCTGTTAATGATTCTGACGCGTACACAGAAATACCAGAAGAAACAACTGCCAAAGTATGTTGAGGAATAAATCATTTTTTAATTCTTCATGACCCAAATTATTTCATCATTCAAATTAGAAAATTTGTAATTTTACTAAAATAATCTGAATTCGATTTTGAAAGCCGATTATTCATTTCCTTCCAATGATAATAGAAATTGAAATTAGTTATCTTCAGCAAATAGGTTTTCAACAAAAGTTCTAAATATTTGACTACACTTTCAAAAAAATCATCCTTGTTCAAGTAACTTTGGTTAGCTTCAGAGAATAGATATCTTTATCCTATTTAAAGTATCTTTCAGTTCAAATTATCGCTCAAGAAAGTGGGCTAATCTTTAGTGATTTCTAAAATGAGATTAGAGTCGATTAAAGATCTTGCTGAAAGAACTATGATTGTTTTGAAGCAATTATAGTTTCCATTTGATAATCACTTGAATCTCATGAATGATTGAGAATCTTGCAGCTCTAAAGCTAATGCCAACTCAAGCTTCCTACTTGGAAAGATTAAGATCTCCATCATTCCACAGAGCAATAATGACTTGACGACTTAGATTTGCTGTACAAGTCACCGATCTTGTATATTGTCTGATATGAAAGAAATTAAACCTTTCTTCACTTTTATAGAACAGCCAAACTGCAATTAGAGGTTATGCACCTTCCACTTCATTCAACACCCATGTCCAAACGGATGATGTTCCCATTTACGCTGTCTCAACAAATCATTCCAGTTTAAGAAATAAAAAATCCCCCCTTTTGATTAACAACACCCCGACAATACCCTCCTTGTCAGTTCATTTAGATGAAGGTAAGTTTTAATATTATTAATATAATATTAATATTCATAATTCAAGAAGCGATGAGTTTAACCCTCGCATGGAATTTGGGGTCAAAAAGACCTCAAGGTGATTTCAATCCTCTATAAATATTTTTTTTCTTTTTGTATGAAATTCTTTTGTAATCCTAGTCAATAATTATTCAATCAAAATGATGGTTTTTTTCAGTCGTTGGTCTATTATAATAGATAATTAATTAATAATTATTATTAAACCAAATAACTAACTCAGAAAAAAGTCAGAATTTGGGGTCTTTTTGACCTCATCCTCTTTTTTTCATCTTATTTTTGATTCTATGTATGGAATTTTTATTTTGTTCGTTATTGCAGTTATCATCTATTTTTTTGTATCATGAACTGCTACAATAAAGATCTAGATATGAGCTGCTCTAAAGTGCTATTAATAGAGAATTATTAGATGAATCCGAAAACTTTTCTTCGGCTAGAAGTGTCGAAGATTATGTCGAAGAGCAAATTTCTGATAAAGAATAAGACGAGGACTCTCTAATTTTTTTCAGATTAACTTTTATCAAAATGTGGATCGATATTTTTCTCGATAAAACCTCTATGCTCAATACCTATTACTTGCACCAGATTCACAGCAAATCCAAGACTAACAAAATTTTCCCGATCGTGTATTGATCCTGAAGATTTTTTCAATTTATTCATTGATGCCAATATTGAATCAGCATATAGCAAATTATTTAAAAAAATATGTATATATACAAGTATATGCAAGACTAAAAAAGAAGGCTGGATTTGGGTTTTGATCCAGAGCAAGTGATAGAAAACAACAAAGTCGCTGTGGAAAATGCAAAATTTATACATGCGAAGAACATTTTTGCCTATGTAGTCCTAAATGTCTATAAAATTATCTAAATATTATTTAAAAAGATCTTTTTCTCCGCTAAAGAAAGAAAGTGGGGACAAAAAGACCTCAAATTTCGTCTACGTGATTTTTTCAAATTCCATGCGAGGGTTAAATGAAATTTTCGATGGCAAAGATATCCGAAAGTTGATTACATATGAGTTTCTTCAGAAAACTGGACGATCGGAGATCGAATAAAGCGTGCTACTGTGTTTCATTGGTACTCTAACTTTGTAGAAGGAAAGATTTCAATTGATGATGAATCGAAATCAGGCCGACCTTCAACCGTCGATAAATCTTTGATTATTGGAGCAATTGAAAAGGAATCATCATCATCTTCAAGAGCGATTTCTTCTGTTTTGGTTCTACGTGCTCTAAGAGAAGAAAATTTGACAAATTCCTTCCACAGGTGGGTTCCCCGTGATCTCAATGAATCCCATAAAAGGAAACGTGCAGAGGCCTGTCATAGACTTACTCATAGACTGAGTTATGACAATTTTCTAAAAAATATCGTTACTACAGGTGAAAAATGGATTTATCTCCAAGATGAGAGTCGAAAAAGATCTTGGAAACGAGTCGGTGAGACGGCAATCCAACTATCCCCGAACAGTTTCGCAAAGAAGGCAATGCTCACAGTTTTTTGGACCAGAAAAGGAATTATCCACTACGAACTGATGGATTATGGCCAGACAGTCACCTCTCAAAGATATCTAACCTCACTGAGGCAAATGGTTGCCAAATTGAAGGAAAAATTTCCAACATTCGGTAGGAGATCATTTCAACAGAAAAATGCTCGACCAAATCTTGGAAGAGATGTCGAAAACTTTTTTCAAGATGAGAATTTTGATGTAATTGAACATCCACCATATAGTCCTCACCTAGTCCCATCAGATTATCACCTTTTCAGGTCAATGCAACACTTTTTGAAGAAGTCAAAATGGCCTTATCCCCTATTTTGCTTCAAAAAGTCAAGACTTCTATGCTGATGGGATGGATCAACTTCCTATTCGCTGGCGAAAATGCATTAATTCAATATATTTCAATTGAGTATTTATGTTATTATCATGTAGCTTTTCAAATATATTTTTTCATCACAAAAATCTCATTTCTTTTGACGCAACCTGAAAAATATCTTATTAGAAATCAAAATTTTCAAATTTGCATCAACATTTTTCAATTAATTTTTCTACTCTTATTACTTATGTTCGAGTTTTTTTTTCGAATAAAATTAGTAGTAAAATCAAAGTAACTTTTTTATATTTTTGAGAATAAAAGGCCTTATGTTTAGTTAGATAAGCGCTAAGAGAAAGGCAAACACTTTAACTCGTTGCTTTCAAAAGATTCTTTAGGCTCCATAATTGCCGTTTTCGTAAAATAAATTTAATTTTTTCAGGGTTTATTCAGAATATATTTAATATTAATTTCACGTGAAAATCTGGTTTAAAAAGATCCAATAATTCAAAATTTATCATTTCTACGTAGTAAAATTTATGGAAAGATAGTGGCGAAAATTTAATTTATCTTTTAATTGAAATTATGCATATTTAAATAAAATTTAGAACAAAAGGAATTTTCTTCTTCTCGTATTTTCTATATCAAATGAAAATATAAACTCGAAAAGTTATGTCTCACCCTAGAAGACAGCCTAGCTTAAGTTTAAGAATTGTATTTGTCATCGGGTCTCTTGTTCCCCTCCCCCCATATGGTATAGCTGAAGAATAAAAGTTGAGATATTTTTTCACTCTTGTACTTTCTTGTTTCCATCTACTACAGTGCTCCTTGTACTTTTGCCATGTAGTTCCATTTGGCATCTGTAAAGTGTATACAGTTCTATACGTATAGCCCAAGGTGTAAAGAAAACTGTTTGCCTCATAAAACAATGCAGTTACAAATACAAATTTTCATCCATCTATTTCAGTTGCATCATAAAATCTCCTTTTGCTTAAAAGATAAGAGCGTTTTTCTCCTTTTGGTAAATTACAAATTGAAAGAAGGAGTCTAAAATTGAAACTGGAAGCTTTTCATTTTTATATTATTCCAGTAAGAGCTAAATGATACCCATAAAGATTAGAGAGAGGCAAATTTTTAAACATCTGTATGTGCAGAGCTCATTTTAAAGAAATATTTTCAACGTATAAAAGTTCCTTTTGAACCATGTATTTAAAATTTTGTTTAGATACCCCAAATCACAATTGAAAATGCCGATTTTTGAATTATCGCCAACTATTTTCAATGAATTTTTCTTCTACGATCGATTAAAATCTAAATTTTGAGCCGTTTGAATGAAATAGGTTCGTAAGGTATTTTTAATCAGCACTGCATATTCTAGTTAAAAAATTCCGATCAATTTGGGATATTTTGAAGATGTTTGGGAAAATGGGATTTTGAGGTATCAGAGAATTAAAAATTTGGAATTTAAATTTCATAAATGGCATTCATAATGGCAGATCTAACAAATTCGCATTGCTGCCGAAACATTGTTTGGGGAAAAAATATTTGACTAGCCCTTATAAAGATGTTAATTTTATTGCTTATTATGATTTATTTTAAGGGTTAATTACAAAAAGTCTAAGGGTAAAAGTCCTATTTTACAATTGGTCTAAGTCATTTTTACAAAAAATCTAAGATCTATTCGGTATATTATCAAATGGTCAAAGTCTGTTTACAGAAAGTATAAGTGATATATGCGGGTATTATCATTTGGCCTAACAAATTTACATGTTCTATAACTTTAGAAAATGAAAGTTTTAAGGTAAAAATAGTAAATAAGATTTATTTTGGCTAGTGATAGCATCCTTCCCTATTCAAAATATATCGGTACCTCCACTTAGAGCACACCCATTTTTAATTTATTCTTATAACCATGATTCCAAAAAGTAGCATCGTGACAAAGTAAATAATTAGAAGTGGTTTTCTGACGAAATTATCTGAAGGGATTTTTCGAAGAGAATTTTTGCTAAAATTAACCTGCATAAGATTCGCTCTCTAAATTTAGATTTTACATGAAATTACTTCATTTTAACATACTGTATTAACAAATCTTTACATATTTCACACATAATTATGGCTTGAACACCATTCAATAGAGAATTAAAATTTTTAATTCAATGTTCTATCTCAAAATTGACAACAATTTCAAAAATGAAAGGATGCTATCAGAAGCCGGAGTAAATTTGATTTACACTTTTTCATATTGTAAACTTTGATTTAGCGTCAAAAACTTATGCCAATTGATAAATATTTTATGCAAAGTTATAGAACGTGTAAATTTGTTAGCCCAAATTGATAATACCCGCATATATCACTTATACTTTCTGTAAACAGACTTTGACCATTTGATAATATACCGAATAGATCTTAGATTTTTTGTAAAAATGACCAATTGTAAAATAGGACTTGACTTTTTGTAATTAACCCTTATTTTAAATTATGAGACATCCCTATCTACTTTTAAGCGACCGCAAAAGAATAAATTAGGTGAATTTATTTGTTTCTGATGAGATAATTTTTGGTCCAATTATTTTTCAACAAGATTAATTACAAAAATGCTATTTTATGATGTGTAACTTTTAGTTATAGAATCTTTACTTCTGCATAACATTTTTAGGCTTAGTATTTTGGCCTACATTATTGAAAGAAGACTAAAGTACATTAATTTTATTAGGCTAAAACTCCATTTTTCTCATAGGTCAAACAAATCGTAAAGTTAACCTTGATTCCTCAAATTCCTTGCATGTGATCCGGAAGAAATTCAATGATCTCGCCTTTCGTTTGAAGAAGCGATCATTCAATATAAAGTCCGCAGTATTTATTGAAACGCCATCTCCCTGTAATAATAATCCACACGATTTTGAGGATGATAATAATAATGTCAATCAAGATATTGCTGATAGCTGTATAAACAAAATGAGCCAAATAACCGATGACCATGAAAGCAATATGATGAAAGCTTCCATTACAGGATCACAAATCTATACAAAAATTGATGACGTTGTCAAAAGAACCAGCAATTGTTTCCTTTTTGAAGATATTAGCACTTTTAGACACATGGATAGTGAAGGTAATTTTATGAATTAGTAGACATTCTCTTTCTCTAATTGGTCTAAGAAAATTACTACAATCTCAATGAATGTAGTAAAATCTATTTTTTGTAATGGTTATTGACATATTTTTAATTCATTGACAAGACAGAATTTCGATACAAGTTAAGAATTCATTAATAATTTACAAATTATGAAAGAAATAGTAAAGGTTAGAGAAAATCAGAATAAAATGTAAGCTAAAAAAACACAAAAAAACTCTCCAATAAATAGCGACAGTGGAGACAAAAGTGAAAAAGCTCACACATGCCCAGGGTAGTTTAGGGTTGAATGAATAATTTTTGATGAAGACATGCGTTTGGTTTTGATCTGGAATATTGGTTCCTTTCAAGACATTCACGATAAAACTTCAACTGGCTATATATATAGAATAATGTTTAACTTAAAAGATAAGATTATACAAGTTTCGATAAATAGATAACTTCTTTACTACCGTATTTGGGAGTAAAACTGTTTTTAATTTCAGATATCAATAACTATGATAGCGTTAAGAATAGAAAATCACAAAAAATTGAATGGCCAAGTAAGAGAGAATCCTAACACTCCTCACATCCTCTTTGATGATCTCGAATTGGAAAATAATCTCTTGATTATAAACATTTTCTAATCCTTAAACTAAAATTAAATAAAACCTGAAACTTGTGTGTCAATATTTACATTCTCAGGTCATATCATAAAAACACCTCAAGAATTTTCATCCAATCAGAAATTTTCAGAGGTGTATTTATGTCGATCACTGTATCATGCAATCAATGAGAATGTTTATATTGAGCATCACTTTACCAAAGATGAAATAAATAATTTAGTCAGAACCGGTGCTTTACTTAACAGTGTCACCCTGTATTTACAACCAACTCCCTATATATCTTTATAGATTTTAATTTGTAAATTCGATGATTATTTAAAATATAGTTATGGTTGCCTGATGACGATGTAATTAAAAAAAGGATAAGTTTATCGGAAAATGGGGTCTGAGGGGAAGTTGTGTAGTGAGAAGCCCGATTAGAACTGCTTGAGATCGATGGGGCTTGCTTGTTACGAAAGACCATACATTTCAACGACGAGGGTTTTATAAAAGTGAGGACCAAGACTGGATCTGAGATATAGAAATTGTATCCTCTCGGCCTTCTTGTGTATTTTTTGAGGAAGTTGGCGAAAAGTCTGGATGGAGTACTTCTTTAGTTGTATGGTTAGTCTGATATTAAATGAGATGTAAACTTTTCTAGCAGTATAGTAAAGGCATGTTCTTCAACTTTTCTAGCCTTTTTCTGATAAAATTCGATCAAACTAGCCCCCTTGTGACGACAAGAAAGCCGAGAACAAGAAAAGAGATTCACGTAAAAATAGCAAATCTAGTATGACCTCTACTCTTGTTTATCTGTATTAATAATCTGAAATCTACAGCATCTCTATAAATTCTACAATCATTCATTAACATTTCTATACCTTTTACAATTCATTAAGGAAGATATGAAATTCGATAAGGAATTCGTGAAATTCATTGAGGAATAGTACTTTAAAATGTCATTATTGAAGGAAGATATGAAATTCAATAGGGAAGTTGTAAGAAACAATATGAAATTAATGCAATTCATTAAGTTTTATTCGTCAATCAAAGATATCAATCCTTCGCTTGCAAGGGGAAAAAATTAAGATAAAAATTACTTTAAATGTAGTGAATAAATTCAATTATCTCAATTAGTCTTTTGATTGGTAAGCTGTATTGGATGGTTGAGTTTAGTGTGGTTTTTTGTGAAGATTGGTCTCAATTCATTAATCACATGGGAGTTCCATATTCAACCGCTTACAAATGAATCCGTAATCCCAGAGAGAGTTTACCTTGAAGAAGAATGATTGTTGATTAATGATTAATGTCAAAAAACCCCACAAATTCTACAAAACTTAATTGATCACATCGAACGTTGAACAATGGAGAAAATATTAAATACCTAAGAGGACAAGACGGTATTCCTGTTGCTGAATATTTTATGAGAAGAATCTAGGAGATTGCAGAGGAAGCCAAATAAACTCTAGATAAAATAATTATTTGTATTACAATACAATTCACAAACCATGGGAAATATTATTATCCTAAATTATTGCGAAAAGAAGATAAAATTTTCCTTTTATGAATTGCATTAATTCCATGTCGTTTCTCACAACTTCCCTATAATAATGACATTTTAAAATACTATTCCTTAATGAATTTCACGAATTCCTTATTGAATTTTATATCTTCCTTAACAAACTGCAAAAAGTATAGATTTGAAACTATCGAAATAAAAATTAGGACTCTAATTACTACTACTACTCTTGAAATTAAAATGGACCTCATTATAGAACTTTATTTTTTAAGGAAAAGTTCAAAAATCGAATGAATACTTTCAAATTCATGCTGAACAGGTTGATACCAAATGAAAACTAACTGATTAATGACTAGTACTGGCTCATTTCCTAGGATCAAGTGCATTCAAGAGTAAATTCTAAGACTTTCTATTAGAATTAATTCTTAATTAATGATTACCTGAGTCCATTAACCTGGTTAGAGACCATGATCATGAAATTATCCATCCATCTATACGTTCAGTTTGATTTCTCTATCCTGTCATGTAACTCATGTCAATATTTTTCTGGGCATAAAATTTGGAAATACTTTTTTTACTGCATGCACCATAATATATATGTAATATAATCTTTGTTTCTACAGCTTATAATGAGACGTTAATCTCTAATTTCATTGAAACCACAAATTCCTTTGGATAGATTTATTGTAACTTCGCACATCCGATTGATTGTCTTTACATGCCTTCTTCGATGGAACAATGAAAATACTACTAGGAAGCTTGAGTTGGCATTAGCTTTAGAGCTGCAAGATTCTCAATCATTCATGAGATTCAAGTGATTATCAAATGGAAACTATAATTGCTTCAAAACAATCATAGTTCTTTCAGCAAGATCTTTAATCGACTCTAATCTCATTTTAGAAATCACTAAAGATTAGCCCACTTTCTTGAGCGATAATTTGAACTTTAAATACTTTTTTCACCCCTCATTAATTAGGAAATTTATTAAGTTTCAAGAATTGTAAAAAATCACAAAATTTCAGTGTAAATTTGTGTTTTCACGGCTTCAGTCAGATCAGATTTCAGAATTTTCAATTAAAATATTCTGTTTTTTCGATTGAGGCTACTCTCAACTCCGTCAGACCTCATCTTCAGGTGTAGAAGTGGAAATTTTGAGAAGTGATTTTCAAATAGATTTTCAACTCATTACTCATTATAAGCTTCTTTTTCACCTTTTAAAAACGATCTCTTGGTATTATATTCATATAAAATAGATTGTTTTAAGATACTGTGACTTACTTAATTCAACCGTTTCAGTACAACTGAATACAAATCGTAAATTCCTAAAATTTCGGATCAGGATCATTTTAGTTTATTTTGGTATCACCAGATCAAAATAAAAGTGATACGCTGTGTTATTGAAACGGATAAAGGAAGGAAGATGGCCAAAATTTTGAGTCTAAAAAAATACAAAAGACAAATTCTTCTTAGTTGATAATTTCAAATTTTTTCCCATTTTCTAGTTGATGTTTCCCAACAAGACAGTGTCAAAATATCGAACAGCCCACTCGTCGACGAAGATGAATATGCAGTCACTTCTCATGTAATTTTCTCCCAGTTCAAATATTTTACATATTTTTATTAAAGCTAGTTCAAGTGAAGATGAGAATTGACATCTTTTTACTAATGACTCAATATTTATCTCTGGATAGTCAGGAAGACAGCTATATATTTTCTATCCGAATCCCATCATAAAATAAGCCCATGAGTGGGTAGAAAATTAAATCTGAAAAAATCTCTCAAACGGAATTGACATCTGCTTATCTGAACATTTATAGGTGTGAGAAGACAATCTCCAACAAGTTAGAGTTCATATAGATATAAAATATAGTTATAACTTAATTTGGACGAAGTTTTGCAAAATTACTTAAATCGCCCATCGAAATGATGAATTTAATCTTCAAGTATTTTGAGTATTTCGGTTCAAAATATCCTTTTATGCTTCTGGAATAAGATTTAAAAAAATTTGAAAATTTTAAAAATTAAAACGTTTTTTGACCGGTCTCTTATTATTAGTCATGAAAAATAAGTGAAATTTCATTTTTAACAATTTTTATAGAATTTGAGTCATTTTTACACTTTTTTGAAAAAACAAATGTTAATTGAAGTTAAAATAATAAATAGAAAACATTAAAAACGTTTTAAATTAGAAAATTCTCACAATTCTGTTTATCTTATTCCAGAAGTATGAAAAGGTATTTTGAAGCGAAATTTGCTTGGATGATGGTAAAATACTTGAAGATTAAGTTTATCATATCGATGGGCGATTTAATTAATTTTGCAAAATTTCGTCCAAGTCTAGTAATAACCAGTAACCACACTTTGCTTGGTAGGTTTAATGTCTAAAACGAGACCTATTTTCAAATTAAATTTTTTCAGAGATTCAACTTATGTTGTTTTCGAGATTTTTTTTCACATCGTGAAAGTAATCTAGATTCTAAAAAATCTTGATCGAATTCGAATTCTTGATAAATAAATTGAGAAATATGACAAAATTATAAATTCCCAGCTCTATATCAACTTGCTAGTTTACTGATAAGATAGTAATAATTTAAACATTCAGGTTGACTCTAACCAAGGGGAACCCTATGGACGAGAGGCTCCCGATGATGAATACGAGGGAGTTCTGTTTCCACAGGAGAAGGAAAATTCTCCTGTCACTGTCTCGGCCTACTTTCCAACTCAAATGCCTCACTCCTCAACATATGATGATCTCATCTACTCACAAGCTTAACAGATTATACCCATTCACTAATTTTTCTTCATTCATATTACAAAAGTCAAATTAGCCGGCATTTTTAGCCAATAAGAATCGAGTATTGATTTTTCCTTTACAAAAATTATAATTATTCGCTTATAAAATTAAAGCTCAATTTAACAAAGTCTTTCCTCATTTCTACAACATGTATCCCAATTCAGATCCCTTTTTCATTGTATATTAATTTTTTCATTTTATTTAATTCTTTGTCCACCTAAGCAGCTAATATTGAACTCGTTTGGCCAGCGATATCAAAGTGTTTTCTACAAAAGTGTATGCTTTTATCCCAATTATGTATTATTAGATTGTCAACATTTTACTTGTACATTTATTTAAATTGAATTTTATTAAAGAACCAAATAGAACTTTTCTTTTTGAATAAAACTTGTTCTTCCTTGCGGTTAAAACCCTATCTAGAGAACGAAGAAAACTCACATTAGCTCAGCATGGGTAACAGCAAATTACTATTTTGGCGCATATATTCAGTATAGAACTCCTGTCAAACATCTTGACCATAAAGGAAATAGCCCAGTACTATTCAAAGAGTCATTCTTCTTCAATGCACCATGTGTAAGGTTACAGAGCTAATTTGGAATTTTTAAAATCGGCCAAATATTTTTAGATTCATGGTTTTTTCTTTAAACAACTTGTCGGCTCATCCTCATGTCAACTTTTATTTTTGTATATTGGACCCATAATCATAACGATTTGCATGGTACAATACGAATGAAGTCTTACATCACTTTTAGAATTAAACATTAAAGTGAATGTTTGTATTGTTGAGCTCATAATAATGCAGGCCAAGATCAATTTATTCTCAAGTGTCAATTAATGAGTTTTTCATGTTCGGAAGAAAACAGGATTACATATCAATTCCTCTTACTACTACCCTTGAATTTCTCATTAAAAAAGAAATTAGAGTTTAATCATTAAACCAGCATGATAACATCCATTCAACAAACTACTCTCTAACTAGAGTCTCTATGGGTTGTTTTTCTCTTCAATTACAGGTCTAGTGTATAATTATATTATATTATAATATAATATTGATTATATTCTCTCATAAAGTGAAATCTACACTCTGGATGGATATTCTATATTTTGGTTACTACTGCACCTCCCAACGTGTACACTGTGTGGTAAGAATGAAAAAATATTTAATTGCTGTTTCCTTTGAAGCTGTTGTTCTACACCTATCAAATCGTTTTAAGTAACACGATTCTATTTGGCATTGTTTATAAATAACACTATTTTCCTGTATAATCAATGACAGCATTTCTCATCAGATTAAACTTATGATATTCTGAAGTTGCTGACTGAAAGTCATGCTAGGGTCAAGAACAAACGAAACTTATTTGGTGAATAAAGCTTTATATTCGTCGGTTCTCTTCGGACCAAACACTGACTTGTTATATTCATATGAAAATTTAGAGAACGTTATAAAAGCTATCATTTATTCAACCGTTCGCGACCAATGAGAGGAGAGAAGTGTCTAAGCCCTCTCAATTTATTCATCATTTTTCGATGAAATATAAACGAAGTCTTTTGCTTGTTAGATAAGAGGAATGCTACTGTATTTCCACATGTCGACACACAGCAGTTCTATGTTTAATTGGACCAAATACATTTCAAAAGAAACATATATATCAGATGAATCTCCATCGTTGTCAATGGTGACATGAAAATGATGGGGGAGGGGGTGGCAAGAGAACATTCATTGAAGTCTTATTTGCAGAAGAGAATTAAAGTGTTCCTTGTGTGAGGGGACATTGTACAATGTACATACATCCATCTCTAAGGAATTTAATTGATTCACTAACTAGTAAAGTTTACTCGTTGAGAATTGTTTTCAGTAAGGAGCTCGCAATAAATCTGCTAACAGAAACACTATAGTAGTCAAGTTAATGGATAGCGAATCGTCAGATCTTTTCGATAATATCTCCTTAATGGACGAAACAATTAGCAAGGAGATGATTCTGGTGAGTTTTTCATTTACTGAAATAAAGTTTTAATCAGGACTGAATAATATGTAGAAAGAATGAACCTTGATCTAATGAAGAAGAGGCTGTTGACTCTTTCAAAGAGTCTGTAAGAGGCTTTGAACTTTATATGTTAATATTACAGTATTTCGATGAAAGAAAAAGAATTTTGAAAGCTTGTTTTTCAAGAAAGTTGAGTTATAGGGCCATATAAAATCAGTGATGTAAGTTTTGTCTGAGATAGACTATCAAAAGTTCCAAAACTTCAAAAAGAGACGAATGAATTTTTAGCGTAGTATTTTTCTTAAATCTATCTAAAAGACCCATCATTCGACGCAGAATTTTATATTTTCTCGTTTCATCTTAGAACAATTTAATCAACTTCAATTACTTTTGCAAAAATCCAATTTAAAAAAATGGTTTTCCAAAAATTCGTTTCCCCTCATCATCTCTGAAACTGATCAGGGATTACTTAATAGATGTTTATATTTAAATCTGGCACATTTTTATTTTCACTAAATGATTAACATTTTAAATGAATAGAACGAGTTTAATATAACTGAAAAGAAGTACAACGAACTAAAGGAAATCTTCAACATTTTCGATGCCGACGGTAATGGGTCGATAAGCTATTCTGAATTGGGAAAAATACTCAAGACTATCAATAATGACATCAATAATGGAATGATCAAGGTTATCCTCAATAAAGCAGATATCAATGGTCAGTTTATAATTATGATGTACATAAACTATTGTTCTATTGTTCTGTACTAGAGTAGGCCTAATTTTGCAAATTTTCCTAGCCTAAATCTCATTTTAAAGATGATCGATAACCAAGGATTTTTTCCTATAGAACCATACTTTTTCGAGAGTGTTCTGATATACAAAATCTCGATTGAAAAGGACAATTTTTGAACACACACCAAGATTTTTCAATGAATTTTACAAAGAGAAAGGACAAATTATAATTTTTGAACAGATTATGCAACATTTTTGAATAAAATTAGGGTTTATAGAGAAAATTAAGTCTTTTTTCACATGTTGAAAGGAATTTCAAGAAAATTAGGTTAATTTTGATAATTTTAGGATGAAAGTGGGAATTTTCATTTTGATCTTCAAAAATGTGTTTTCTCAGTTAAAAAATCAATTTTTACCCTATTCTGTACCCTTTTTCAATTCCAAATTTGAGCTTTGAGCATATGGAACAGTAAACTAAACTTCTTTACTTGCGATTGGTTTATTTAATCATGGAAAATGTGAATTTGATTAAAAAAAGGAGACTTTAATCACTGATAAATTAGCGACAGGATTGTCAATGTGAACTGAACTCGGATCCCCCTAATTTATTAATTAATGAGTAGTAAGAATGGTCTGAAAATGGTAAGTAGACTTTTGGACGAAAATTGTCTGTTTCCCATTTTGATTCCCTTGTCCAGAAAAATAATTTTTGATTCCTCTCACAGTGTGAGACTCACACCCTAAGATCATCAAAAATATTGAGCACAAAGTTTAAAAAATTGTGAAGGTGTGTCTTTGAAACAGTTTTCAAAAATTTCCGAGGCCTAGATGTAAAAAAGAGATTTTTGTAAAAACTATAATCATTTCTCAAATTCATTGTATTTGAAAATAATTGTAGCTTGTATTGTGATTCAGGTGACGGTACAATGGAGTTTAAAGAGTTTGTCCAACTTCTCTATGAGAACAATGTTTTGGATTACATCGAGGACACGACCAGAGCAACCTTTAATATTTTCGACGAGGTTAGTTTCATCTAGCTTATAATAATAATTATGATAATTAAGGATCACGATGGATTCATAACGCAAAAGGAACTGTATGAAATCAGCAAGAGGCTCGGACTAAATTATACAGGTATATATTTACACATCTTATAAATGATAATGATAGTAAAAATTCAGGAGTTATAGTATTTTTTGTCAAAAATTCCGAAATAGGGCAGTCAATTTTTCAACTATAACTCGAACTCTCAAGAAAGGGCAATCATTTCCAAGCAAAAGGAAACTCCCAACAGAGGGCTTATTAGTAGAGTGGGTGCCTAATTTTAAATTATGGAAAATAAAAAAAATCACTCGAGTTCTGGTACCAATTTAGACACCTAATTAAGGAAAATACAAGTTAGATTTTTGTCATGCGCGCCTGAAAGCTTTTACAGATTTTTTACCTTGAAGCATCACATGGCCATTTGAAAGTAGGTTGATTTTAAAATTTAATAGTGTCAAAATTAGGCTCATAAATATGTTTTTATTCTCTCAAGTGTTGCAAGAGCCATCGTTATATTACTTTGAATTATAAGTTATTACTAATAAGAGAGATAATATGGAGATAAGCTTAGGTTTTTCCGGTTCATAGTAGTTTGATCCTACTTTTCTATCTTCAGTCAAAGATAAAAATCGGAAATTAAAATCACCTACCTCTAGTATATGTGGTTCTTATGAAAAATAATAGAGTACCCTATTTCGGAACGGTAGCAGTACATTTGAAATCATGAAATATTAATAGAGCACTTTATATCTAGCTACGCAGATTGCAAGGATGTTCTCAGAGGCTGATGTTGACAATGATGGAAAGGTTACATTTCAAGGTATAATTTGCATATTTTTTAAATTTATTAAAGAATTCGAAACCATGTTGAAGGATTGATGAAAAGGGAATTCAAACGAAAAACTTTGTGTAATAAAATGTTTAAAAGTTTCTATTTTAAAGTTCGTAGTGAAAAGGATTTCTTGAATAAAGACAATTTTTCATTTTTCACATTGAATTTTTACATTAGTACGTGAGTGTGTGAAGAAGTCCTTTTACATTGCATAGATTTGTTGGCCAATAAAATCATCAAAACGGCAATTGGAATCCTCAAGAGCCGGTTCTTTCATAGAGGGATTCTTGTAGAGTTTCAGGGCAGAGGAATGAGCCCAACCAGTTAAAGAACGAACTTGACATAGGAGATCAGAGAAGCAGAATAGTTTTCTAATTCCGTCCTTGGAGCAGATTCTAATGTGAAACTTTTCTCCGTCCATGGACATGTCTGCTGAGCAGAGATGAATGACACAAATTTGGCCATTTTGCATTTCAGGTTTTGTACCTGATCCGGTTGGTTTACTGATTGATGGCACTTTTGAGTTGATGACGGGTTTGAAATTATGACTACCACTTCTCTTGTAAATAACTACGTCCAGTGTGTCAGGAGTGATCTAAAAATTCAATTTAAATTTATGTGTGAATATCATCAATTTCTAAATACACGCTGATTATTAATCTACAGTTATTTTAACAAAATTATTTTTCAACTTACCACATTCTCTTCTGAGATGATGACTTTGGAATCTGAAGAGAATTTTGAGAGATTTTCTTTGATTGCAGAATCTTTCGAGGTTGACTTGGCATCAATGAAAATTATTGGTTGTTTAACTGTGGAATAGATGAGACTTTCCCAGTTCTTTAGAGCAATCTCGATTGCCTTGGAATCGGAGACAATAAAGATGAGGATATCTTCCTCGGGAACCAGATTGGCTTTCTTTCTAGCTCGTTGGATGCGATTAGTTATTTCACGAGCGATTCTTTCTTCGTCCAAGGCATCAGAGACTTCAGTATTGAATAGAACCAGAGTCCCTTGAGAATCACTGGTCCCTTCATATCTAAATAAATAAATTTATCATGAAGCAAATTTGAAATTCTCAAAAAAGGATAAGATTTACTTGTTTAGCGTTTCAACGGGTGGTTCCTTGCCGGATGGTTTGGCATTTTTCTTTTTATTTTGGTCAACTGTATTCGATTTCTCACCAATGGAAAAGACAACATCTAAATCTTCTTTGGTTAGCTCACAGCCAGCAATGGTAATTTTACCAGTCTAGTGAGAATAAAAAATTTCTTATTTGTCAATTGATTGATCATACGAACGAATGTATGTGAATATTAGAAAGAAAGTCTCATTTTTCTGGCCTTAACCTCTTTGAACTCATAAGAAAATAGTTGATTAAGAGGTCGTATAATCTCATTTTGAAGATTGTCAAAAACTAAGCATGTGTTTTTAAAAATCATGAAATGACAATTTTTGAACAAGCGTCAAGATTTTTCAATGAGTTACGAAGAATGACCGAGTCAAGAGTCTTTTTCATGTATTGAGAGAAACTTCTGGAAAATTAGAAGAATTTTAATGATTTCAGAACATGAAAGATTTTATTCTCAAAAATATATTTTACTCGGTTTAAACTTGAACACATTGATTAAAGCATGGGGGCAAATAGAATTTTGTACTATAACCTAGTAAATATTTAACAAATAATTTCTTATTCAGGACAGATTTAAAATCGAGTAAAGGGCTAGTTAAAATGAGGGAATTTAGGATTTTTGTTCAATTGACACTAACCACTAGGGACTTACAGATAGGAAATTTTCCAAATCCTTGATTGGGACATTTTTACTCTGCATAACAACGTTCTTGTAGTCCTTCTTTAATCTCTGGCCAAGAATGGCGTGATTCAAGTTAACCTTGAGACTAACCCCGTACTTTTCCTTGTCACTAGTCACAATCATGTTGTGCACATTTAATTCTTCGACAATGTAATTTTGCATACTCTTGACCTCTTCGTGGACTTTGGGATCATTGTGGATGATGATGAATTCGGAGAGAGGTGTTTTCAACGGCAGTTTACATTGGGTTCTGACAATACGGCCCAATTCAACAACAGTCTGCATCCAAGAGACTTTACTCTCAATATCTTTATCGATGAGCATTGTATCGATTTTGTTATTGACAATGTAGTGTATTGAGTCTGGCTGATAGGTCTTTGGATTATATCCGATTATATTGGCTATATTTTTCATTGGTTATAAATTTATTATTACTAAATCAATTTTCAAATAGATTTTTCATTTACCATTTTTTGTTTGGTCAGAAAAGTCGAGATATTTCCTCATGTTCTGATAGATGAACTCGGTGAAGAATGGGGTGAATGGAGTCATCATACAGACCATTTGATGGAGGACTTTGGTCAGGGTGTTCATTGCCTCAAGCTGGTCGTTTTCATCTTCATTGGCGTCGCCCTTGAGTCGTTTCCTGTTCATTCTTATATACCAGTTGACGAGATGATCAATGAATTTGACCAGTCTTGGCACAACCGTGTACAATCTGTAGTCTGGAGAGAAATTGATTTTACGTTTATTTGAATACAAAAAAAATTTGATGCTCACGTTTAAGTTCCTCTAAGACGAACTGATTCAAGGACTGAGTGAAAGACAAAATCCATTTATCCATGTAGTTGCTAGTAGTGACAATTGAGCTCTGTGGATTAAATGAGAAAACTTTCTTGGTCCTTTCCTCGTATGGTTTAATAGAAGACTAAATAAAATACAGGGATTATTCAAATAACAGAATAGGATGAGAAATTGGTGGAAAGACTTGCCTCGATAAGGAAACGCAAGGCATTATACCAGGGAAGGAATACATCCTTGACGACATCATGAACACCAGATTCGACAAATCGTAAATTTTGTCCCCTAACAACTGGAGAGTTTACCAGATAGAGACGAAGAGCATCGGCACTATGCTTCTCAACAACCTCGAGGGGGTCAGGATAATTCTTGAGACGTTTACTCATTTTATTCCCATCACTAACAAAAGAAAAGAATTTTTTATTTACGGATTTATCACTTGATTAAAGTTTGTGGCCCCACTACCACTCGTCTAATCTATCAAGCTTGTGTCAAGTTATTTTGACAAGAGAGTGATTGAACTCACGAAGCGAGGACAATTCCATTTACAATCAGGTTCTTGAATGGCGGTGCATTAAACAGGGCAGTGGAGAGAACCAGGAGTGTGTAAAACCATCCTCGGGTCTGATCTATGCCTTCGGCGATGAAATCAGCAGGAAATTTCTCAGAGAACGAATCCTTATTCTCGAATGGATAATGGGATTGTGCATAAGGCATTGAACCTGATTCGAACCAGCAATCAAACACTTCAGGAATACGTTTCAGTACACCTCGGCCAGTCTTTGAGGGTATGGTTATCTTGTCAACACTATGCAATAGGTTTTGTAATAAATTTGGTATTTTTTGTTTCTTCAAACTTACTGTTCCTTGTGGAGATCTTCGATTTTGACACCGCTCAACTCCTCCAACTCTTCAATAGATCCTATGCAGACGACCTCTTCCAGGTCATCACTGACCCATAAGGGGATAGGTGTACCCCAGAATCTATTTCTACTAATGGCCCAATCTCTGGCATCACGAAGCCAATTGGCAAACCTCTTCTCCTGTACAAAGTCTGGGACCCAATAGGATTTGGAATTGTTGACTAATAGTTTGTCTACTAAACTCTCGACCCTCATAAACCATGTTGGAACGGCTTTGTAGATCAGAGGAGTGTCTGATCTCCAACAGAATGGGTAATTATGGTTTATTGTGGATTTATTGAAGAGACGATTCATGTTCTTAATTTTTACACAAATTTCTTTGTCTGCTTCCTTAACGTATTGGCCAACAAAGTCTGGTACTTCCTCAGTGAATCGACCCGATGCATCAACAGGACAGATTATCTTTTGATCCTTTGTAATCACTCCGTTGGCTAAGCATACACGATTATCATCCTACAGTAGAAATAGAAACAGATTTTATGTTTTAATTTTAGATATTTGCATCATATTTGACTTACTTCTCCAAAGTATGGAGCTTGGTGGACAACACCAGTACCAGCATCTTCAGTAACATATTCATCGCATAAAACTCTAAAGGCAGTTTTTACATCCTTGAAATAATCAAACATTGGCTTGTACTTTTTGTCTTTGAGAGTTGAGCCCTTGAACTTGTCCAAAATCTCAATATTTTCCATGCTCTTGTATAACAATGGTAATCTTTTTTCCATAACAATGTACTTTTTATTTTTGGTTTTATCATTTATCTTTACATATTCCTTATTAGGATGAACACAAAGAGCAAGATTACTAGGCAAGGTCCATGGGGTAGTGGTCCAAGCAAGAAATGCAATTGAATCATCTTCCAAAAGAGGAAATTCAACAACTACAGCTGGATCTTGGACATCCTTGTAATTTTGACCAGCTTCAAAGTTGGACAATGGGGTAGAACAGGCTGTGGAGAAGGGCATAACTTTTATTCCTCGATAAATAAGAGATTTATCGAATATCTGCTTGAAAACCCACCAGACACTTTCCATAAACCAGGGGTACATAGTTCTGTAATCATCATCAAAATCAATCCATCTCCCGATTCTTGTAACTATATGTTGCCATTGACTACTATATCGCATAACAATCTCTCGACAGTGATTATTATAAACATCAATGCCCATTTTTTCAACATCTTTAGGTCCGGAGATTTTCAACATTTTATCAATTTCATACTCTACAGGGAGGCCATGGCAATCCCAGCCAAATCTTCGTTCAACGTGATGGCCTGTTTGATGAGCATGTCTCGTGACAATATCCTTGATTGTTCCAGCTAGTATATGACCATAATGAGGTAGACCAGTTGCGAATGGAGGTCCATCATAAAATGTAAAAGGTTTCTTATTAGAAGATTGTTTTAGAGAAGTTTCGAATGCTTTTATTTCTTTCCAATACTCTAAAACACGTTTTTCCTCAGCAGGAAAGTCTATACTTGGGGGTAAATTTTCAGCACGAATCATAATTTTATAATTAAACCTTGACAAAACAAATTCATCTTTTTATTATGAAGTTCGAATGAGTTATCTTTATTGAGTTAATTCAACAACATTTAATTCTTGTCTCAAGAGTTCTTAATACCACTATATAAATTGTTAATATTACCATTTGTAGGTTTAAACTTGATTAAAAAGCAAAAATGATTAATATTCATTGATAATTTGTTCATCATAGGTTTTCTACAAGTAAAAAGACTCAAAATTGATCCTATTACTAAATTGTAAAGACAACTCAAATGACGTCCAATAATAATATGTACAGAGTTGGCGGTGAGTTAGAAAACCAATACAAAATTAAAATACCTGTTTTTCATTGTCCAATTTAGATTTCGTCTATTTTGAATCAACCCCAGGTGCACCGTTCCAAATAAGACGTATTGATGAACTGGCCAAAGTGAGAATCTGATTAAAAATATCATGTCAAATTTTTATATTTCTATAACAATTCTAGACTAGTTCTGGTGCTGTTGAAGCAAAAGTTACATGTTTCTACCGTCGTCGAGATATACCAAAAATTCTCCTGAAGCAAGTCAAAAATTTTTGTAAGTTTATTCAATTTCAATATTTGACAATACCTAATCAATCAAAATAGCTGGTTATTTAATATCTAGTTAATATTGTTATCAGATTATTTTGGTTTCTTTAAATACAATTGATGATTAAAATTTTAGATCGAATTTTTGAATCCGATTCCGAAGATGATGAAGATGAAAAAATTGAGTCAAAGCCGAAAGCTGTTGCTGTAGATCCAGTCAATAATACCGAGAAGAATGGTGGATATTCAAAGGAGACAAAATCACAAATCCGCCATCGGGAATTATTCCTTTCGCGACAGACCCAGCATCTCCCTGCCACTCATATTCGTGGTAAATGTTCTGTTACACTATTCAATGGAGTTGAACCTATTACGAATTATCTCAAAAGAGATGATGCATTTTATTATAAACTCGTCTATGATCCCAATAACAAAACCTTGCAAGAGGATCGGGGCGCTCTTAGAATTGGCGGTGAATTTCAGTGTCCTGTACAAGCTTTCTTGAAAGATGATGAAAAAGATCCTCGAATGACTCAGGATCTTGAAAGTCTCGTCTGGGATCCAAACAATAAAATGTCTGAAAAGGATTTTGAACTTGTTAATACTCTAACAAAGGCTATCGGAACCTATGCTAGAGGTCATGATTTGGCTGTTCCATTGAGACAGGGACCGTTACTTTTAGAGGCAATCACCGGCAGCAATAGAGACATCACCCGCCAATTCACCTATGACCTCATACACAAGGCAAGATACTCTCTTGAAGAAGCTGTAAGATCTTTAGTTCCTGGTAAGTACTCCATTTCATCATGTTACTACAATGATTCAGAATATTTTGCAAAAGAAATATATTTCCATTGCAAGATAATGAGTCAGCATATTCTCTTTTAGCTAAAAATCTACACTCTCATCCCTACATGTAAATAAATAGAAATAAATTTAACTCAGACTACTTTAAAGTAAATAAAAAAATTAACTATATATTTAATCAGGAGGTCAACCAATCCTCGTTAGAGATCAGCTGGAAGAATGGTCTCCGTCAGAGCATGCTCTCTTTGAAGAAGGTTTCGATAAATACTCAAAGTCATTCGGAGACATTCGTTCTGAATTGTTGCCGTGGAAAACTCATGCATCTCTTGTGGAAATGTACTATGTTTGGAAGACAACTGATAGATTTGTTAAGCGTCGACGTTCCAAAATCTCTGCTCAAGAGAACAAACTAAAACAAGTCTACATTCCAAACTATAATAAGCCTAATTTAAATGTCTCTTATCACACAATGCTTGTTTCCTCAATTACATCTGGCCAGTTGAAGCCAAATGCAGCGTCTACTGAGCCGAAGGAATGTCAATCTTGTAAAACTCCAAACTCTTCATATTGGTACGGATGGACGAGTGATCCAGCTAATCCCTCATCATTGTCCAAAATCTGTACAACCTGTTGGTTCTACTGGAAGAAATATGGTGGTCTAAAGTCTGATCAAAAGATTGAATCTTCTCTACCAAGTAAGTACAAGTTTTTCTTATCACCTTGAAACAGTATTTTCAAAAATATTTCCAACCCCAAAGTTTCCGACCAAGGAGACAAAAAGAATCTACCTGGTACTCCTCAGACGGGCAGTGTGAACGCATCTATCGCCTTAATCACATCCAACGGTTCTGTTTTACGCGGAGGTGGTACTCATTGTCTTATTACTCCCATTTCTATACGTCTAACTCGTCACAAGGCCAAAGACTTGATCACTCTTAAGAGGATATGCCGGAAGCCTGGTCGTATTCCCGATTCAATCAAGTATGAAGGTAAATTCGATGAGGTTATCGTTGATGCCAAAATCAAGGAAATTGTCACCAAACTCATTGCAATGGCCAAAGATGGCATCGGCGATGATGATGGTAAAAAGACAACTGAGGCAATTAAGAAGCGAATTCTCGCCAGAGAATTCAAGGTGAAAAGGACTCTGGAAGAGAAGAAGACGAACCTCATCAAGGTTCTCTCACAAATTGCTGACTACAAGAAAATAGAACTATCTGATGCTAAAGAATTCGACATTACCATTGGCAATAACAATGCCAACAATGCAAAGAAGAGGAAAAATCTAGATACAATGAGTGAAGACGAGGATGGTCTTGCCAATAAACTAGCTAAACCAAATGAAGCAATTTGATAACTGTCGAATGATTTGAAAAATATATTACACATAATGTTTTTAAATCATGCATCATACATCTATCTATTTACCCAAATTTACCCAAGCTTATTTTTGTTAGACCTTGAAAAAGACAAAAATTAAACTCAACCCAGATACAGATTAAAGATACATATGAGTAAGAAAATGAGACAAGAAATTGAAAGCTTATAGGGTCCACATGAATTTCAATTTCATTCATTACCGTTTGGGAGGTTAATTTCGATTTCTTGATCATCTTCACTACTTGAAAATCAATGAAATTTTGATAATTCAAAATCCCTCAAGTGGGGTTAATCTGGTGAAATTTTGGCTGTCTAGTTGTGATCCACCCTCCTACCTTGAAATCAATAAAAATTTCCAAATTTCGATCGGATTTTGGCGCCAAATTGAAATTTAAAATTAATTTTTGTTCAAAATCTTTTTTCATCAAATAACATGGTCTGAATTCATAAAAATATCTTTATCATATTCCATTCCTTGATGAAAAAATGAAGGTTTTTCTATAAATCATAGATTTCCAGTAATAATAAGAATACAGTCAAACCATCGATTCAGCGGGAGAATTTTATCCCTCGCACTTTTTCACGATTGACCAATCAGAATGCAAGAAAATTGAATTTCAACTTAATCATCACAAATTTAATATCAAAATGTACCTTATACAATTTCCAGGAAATTGAACTATTTCTCATTTAGCTACGACATAAAATGTAGGTTCTATTAGCATTATTGTATTTTTGGTAATTTGTTTTTATTCCACTAATAGTAAATTTGTCACTCTACTCAAAAGTGTCTAAAATTTTAGATTCGAATCATTATTAATTGAAATCCCATAATTTAAATGTGTACTAATAAATAAATGAATATGATTTATTAAAAAAACAGCAGTGCTAAAAAGAGTTTTTTTAAAGACTTAAACATTTAATCAATACTAAAACTTGCTCTCAATGAAGGAATTGTTGTGAAATAACCGTGGAACTTTATTCAAAATTTCATTTAGTAAATCATTTCCCGGTTCAAAAAGTCCTGGAGCGTCCTCTCGATATGTTTCTCATACTGTAACTCAATCATGGCCTCGGTGATCTCAAAGAGAAATCCTTTATCTATCGGCTTCATATCATCATTGAGAAGTGTAATAACAGGCCATTGTACAATCACTAGATGTGAGACCTGTATTAACCTCTCAGGCTGGAATAACTTGAGATCGATACACATGGTCATATCTTTTAGCTCAATGCCTCCAGCGTGATATCCTTTAAAGATTTGTTTTCCATTAAATTGGCCTACTAGCCTTGTATCGCTCAGATAAATACACATTTTCATCATGTTATTCTCGAGCTGGCTTTCATCAATTTTGAGGTGAACATGATTGAAGCGTCTCATTATCCTGGGCGCAATTACCTTTTCCAGTTTAACTGAGAAGAAAACATTTTGCATTTCAAAGGTGAAATTGTCACTCTTGGATGTCTTAAGGAGCCATGCGATGGTACCGTCAGTCAAAATATCCAAGAGATTGTTCTCGGTTGAATTGCTACTACTGTTTTTGAACGACTCAAACTCTAATTCGTATTGACTCTTGAGATGATAGTCTAAAATTCCGTTTGTAAATTGGAAGAACTTACACTTTCTTGAAAAGACAATTCCAATGATAGTCGAGACTATCGAGGCCAATATGAGGAATAAGAACAGACAGCCTAGTCCGGAGTCAGATGAAGAGTTTTTCTTGTCCCCCTCTTCAATAGATGAATCAGTTCTATGCGGATTAGGTGAATTTCGTTCAACACCTTCAACTTCACTGTTTGAGTTCATATGGTATTATTAATCGAACAAGTAGAGAATATTGGCTATATTATTATTAATCGACTAGTTAGTTAGTGGAATATCATTGTTTACTTTGGAAATTCTGTTGAATTCATGCAATACAATATAATGGGTTTAACAATTATTAATATTATCATTGGAAAAATACTTGTAAAAATCAATATTCATATAGCTTTAACATGGAGAATAGTTAAGTATAATAATAAGTATTGGGAAATTTACACTTGCGGTATCATTTATTTCAATTATTACTCTATTATTTTAATAGACTAATATTTTTTTTCACTTCATCAGTATCAAAATATGAAATAATTTCAGAAACAGTAGATCTCTTGGCTAACAGTATCAATGATTATGAAAATTTTCCTGACTTGGTTTCATCACTGATATTTTTCCAATTTTAACATCAGTTTCCCTGTATAAAGCTTTATGTAGAATAAAAATCAGCTTCAAATATTATTGATCTGGTAATGATCTGAAGTTGGTATAGCTAATGTTGAAATAGGAAAAGTATCAGTATTATGATGATAATTTTTTGATAAAACCAACTTGAAGTGATGCTGTGTCAGAAAATTTTAATAATTATTGATACTGCAAGTGTTAATCTCACTTAGTTTAGAGCACTGCTCTTTTTCGAAAAAATAGCGAAATTCAATAATTTACTTAACATTTGGTTCAAAACATGAGGTTTTTAAATTATACATTTAAGTTAATCTATAGGAATTGAACACACATCTGCAAGTTAGAAAAATCCTTCCTCTACCCCAGAACCTTTTGTCTATGAAGTAGACATGATATATTATAGAGGACAATGGTTTGTATTAAGAGAGATTTTTGATGGGTCCTTTCATTATGTTTGTTTGTAGAAAATTCATTAAGCTGTTTGAATGAATAATTTTGAAGAATGTAAATTTTCTCAGGATTTTAGAGACCCCATCGTAAGTGATGATGAGTACAATAGATGCGATGACAACGTTGAATACATTGAAATTATTTCTAAAGTAACAAAGGAATACTATCTTGATCATCACAAGTGTAACATCACCTACGGTCTATGGCTATTCGCTAAGCATTCATTAGATTCAACCATTATTACCGTTACTATTGATAACGCTGTCATTTTTCAGCCAAATGATATCAAAGCAATTCTGGATGTTCCATGTAAAATTTCCCAGCCGGGCATTTTGTACTTTCCAAAGTTCAATCATGAATCCTTTGCTGGGACCTACTTTTATGTTCAAAACGATCACTCAAAGTATCAGTACTCAGTTAAAGTACACGTGGTCTTTATAAACGATCTGCATAGGGATCGTAAGTTGGCCTATCATATCCCTGGAAATGAAATTATACTGAACGATCTTGACGAGTACCACGACCACAAAGATCTTGATCATAAGGAATACTTATTCTACAATTATCGATATAAAAAGTTTGACATTCTCAACGATGATCTCATGATAACCTTCAATAGGAAGTTGTTCTTTCCAGACTTTATGAAATGCGAACAAACATCATATGCCTTGGTCTATGAGTGCTGCATTTATATACGATTAGCATCAGATAACAACACCATCAACTCCCCATTGAAGAATGATTTACTCAAAGGCTTCAGATTTCTCTATGAATATCACAGGCTTTTGAATCAGACCAAGGTGAAAGGTGAAATTGTAGACAAGGCATTTAAGCATAATTTTGTATTAAACTCAACCTCTGAGTATGTTTGTGTACCATGTCATAACAGCCTAACAAGGATGTATAAATATCAGTATCCAATCATTTACAAGACTCCAAACTATTACATTTATGGCAATGTAACCAATCCATGTACGGAACCTAGTTTAGCTCAAATTTATCAACTGGCCCTGATGAACGATGTCAAAACAATTAGGGAATATTACCTTGGCGAGAATATAAACATGACATTTCGCATTGAAGATGTCATTGAGAATGCAGAGAGCCGATTTAATTTGACCTGCAAATCAGATCATGTCAGTTTAGTGAGGAACTGCAGTGGAATCTCTGAAATGGGCATACAATGGAGGAAGATTCATTCGAATTACACTCAGCCATTTTATGTTGAATCATTGTTAGATGATCGAGTTTACATTGACCCAAATTGTAGTCTACAAATTACCAGGGGAACTTATGAAGATGAAGGTCTGTATGGGGGTTACATCTACCGATATGGAACAGGATTTCCCACGGAACCAGATTGTAATTTCAGGATAAAAATCATTTCAAATGCCTATAGCACGCCTTCATTTGAGCAAATATTCATCGGCTTTTTAATTTTACTCCTCTTGGGTTTGTGTAATCTTGTCTTTTGGTCCACAGTTGGCCTCTGTCTCAAACGCACCATGCTAGAGGAGCTTAATGAACGGGAACGAAAACGAAGGGAAAAAAATAAGAAGAAATTGGCAAGACTTGCAAAGATTAGCGCCAAGGAAAAATCTTTAGACCAATCCTTGAAGACCATCAAGAAGAGGAATAAAGTTTTGGCTACAAAAAGAAAGACAGCAAAGAACTCAAAAACAAAAGGATGAAGAATGATGAAAAAACTCTCTCCGAATAATTACATTTCTTAATCTGTCACTGTATTTTTAGATTGAAAGAAATGAGTAAAACAAATATGTAATTTGATAGAGACTTGTTTCACAACATCCGGTCTCAAATCTGATTAGTGATCGTTATTATGTGAACCTGGCTCATGGATAACAAGTTAATCATATAAATCATGGTGTTCTTTTACAGGATATATTTGGCGTATAGTATACTAGAGTACAGCTCAATTTTCAAAACTATCAACATAACAATTCTCAAACAGATTTTACTAATAAGCAGATACAAAGGATTTAATTTATGTTAAAATCTGTTCTAAGAACTATCCGAGAATAAAGGTAGAAATTCTCAAAAAAGTCGTGGCAGTAATTACTTCAACTCAGAGAGTTTATTTAATTCGAGGTAGGAACTGTACCCACCAAGCTATCCCAACTATCTATATTAAAATAATTATATAATGCAAATTCTCTTCCTGAAATGTTGGAGCATGTATTTCTGATTGCATTCTGTATATAGTTAAATACATTAAGGAGTTGAGCAGTATATTTTATTGGTCCAGATCTGAAAAGATCCCATTCGAAATTGAAATCAATTTGCTCAGTGTTTGAAGATTTGACTTTCGAAATTGATTAAAAATCGACTGATCTGATAGTAACCATAATACATAAATAAGTGTCATTATCAAGAATAAATACAGGTCTTGTTACTTTTCAATATACTGCATTTGAACTTTTGCAGATGTAAAAAAGTCAATTTGAAAAAGAGAATTTTTTTATCAATACTTTTTCTTTATTGAACAAAAGAATATGAACTAACATTTTCTTTTTCTTATAAAAAATAATCTTGTTTCACAATGACAATATATAGGTTGGTTTCGTTACTTTTCTCCATTTGAATTGCTCATCAAATTGCTGAGGTTGTTGGATCGTAGACAATGAAGCTGGACAATATGCTAGCCGCGAATTGCATTATTGCATAGATGTGGAATAATCCTAAGATGAAGATAACTTCTGAATTAGAGTTTCAATGAGGTTGTATAGAAGAAATTTATCACTTTTCAAGGGCTAACATTAATAATCATCACCATAGAAAGGGAATGCCTGGTTTGTTTCGTTTTATTTTGTGGCACGTAAAAGATGATGAGTATGCCAGGAAATAGAGCAAACCTGGTATCGCCTTTGTTTAAAGAAGTCTTCTATTGATTAGATAAAAGCAGAGGTCTTCTATTTCTTATATTTTACGTAGCAGATCGTTTCAGAAATGCTGAATTTTATAGTAATATGAAGAAATGACCAGTTTTTTAATCAAGCATGTGAAAAAAACATGAGTAAAATTCTGTGTCTTCAATGTGTCTCTAATGTGTACAAATAATAAGAACATTTATAGGATGATTTTTTGCCTCACCAAAATATGGAATATAATCGGGACTGGCCAAGAATGTCGAAGTAACAATGGTATTTGTGATCCAGTTTACAGAAACAGAAATCGAGAAGCCAATCTCCTTACCCCAACATGGAAATATCTCAGCGTTGATGATCCATGCAAGATGGGCGATTGTGGGCGTAAACGCAAGAAGGAATATGAACAATCCAAAGATTACTTGCCATCCGAATACTTTTGACTGAATAATGAATAATGTTTGGGTTAGAGAATCTGGAGGGTTCCTGGGAGGTTTATTTTTAATCAAACTATCGTTACAGCTATTTTATGGGTTTCTGTGTTGAAACCTTCATTGCATGAAAACCAAATGATTTTTATCATAAAATTCTTAGTTCAGAGTAAGAGATTTTTTATAATTGTTTTAGGTTGTTTTGTTGGTTCCTATTAGTCCTTGACCAACTTGGATTTTTCATGACACGATCTACTAGCAGAGTTGGAAGAAAATAAGTTTGAATTTTCGTTCATCAATGCTATTATAACACACATCACATGTGTGTTATTCGAATTTACAACAAATTTTCATGTCATAAAATTGGAGTTGAAAAGAGTTTTGATTTTATTTGAAAAAAAAAATCGATAAAAACCTTGTGCGAGATGATAATTTTAATCAAACTGTTACCCTTGATAGGCTTGGGATTTATCTATTTACTGTTTCATGCAATCAGAGAGAGACCAAAGGTTACGTAATTGCTGCATTTCAATTCATCACACTATGACGAAGATCAATGAAATTTTACTGGACATGATCGATGAGATTCTAAAGCTGTTAACGATATTAAATTGATGCATATTTCCATTATTTAAAGGAAACTTTAACTTTTAGCTTTTTAACTTTTCTCTCCACTGTTGTTGTATTTATTGGAAAAGTTTTGGTGTTTTTTTAGTTTACATTTTATTCTGATTTTCTTCAACTTTTACTATTTCTTTCATGATTTTTAAATTATAATTTTCATTCATCTTTTAACTTTTATCATTATCGAAGAGACACTACTGATGAACCTTTGAGAAATGTACATTTGGTGTTAATATATACCTTTTTTCTCTACCTTTCCATCAATAAATGTTACCGTTGATAGTCTCAAAAACTGTATGGAATTTTCAAATAGTGTTTTTTAGTACAAAAATATACTACAATTTACTAAAATTTAGACAAAAAATGGTTCTATACTGAAACAAATAATTTCAATCATGCTACCAGTAACAAGATACCTGGGATTCTTGGGACTATCAAGAGAAACAAGATTAACAGTAGTAACATAAATATACCTTCAGAATCATCCAATGGGTTTTCGTTATCGGATTATAAAGTTGAATTTTCAATGTGTGATTATGTATAATTATTACGGGGTTATATTACTTTCAAAATAATAAAATTGATACAATTGTAATTCTTTAGGAATTATGAAATTATTATTTTTGTAACATTTGGAGAGGTATGACAAATATGAAAAAAAATCCAAGCAATTTCATTACTTTTGTTTTACATTCATAACTACCATATATTGTATAGTAACATGAAATAATAATATATTGCATTTTTTAATATGGTATATGATCTATGCATGCAAAAGAAAACACACTCACCAGATAGAGATAATGATTTTTCAGTCTATAGAATGTAAAATGAAAAAGATGAATGCAAACGAATATGTGTGTAGAGAATGGAAAAAAATTCAAGTCACGTGACTGCCTACTATAGTGGGAAGGAGGAATTTATCAATCTGTGTTGAATCCTTCCCCTGTTTGACATTCCCAGATCACATTTACATCACAAACAACAACCCCTCAAGAGAAAAAAGAATGGGCATTCTTCTATACATTTGAAATAGTATTGACCGACTAGGTCATTTCGTTCATGTACATTAGGGTAATACAAAAGTTTTTAAACTTTTTCGACTATTCTTTTGAATTTTTTTCAATTTTTATAAATCCGCGTCAACGAATTTTAATGCGTTTTAAAGAATTTTGGGAAAATGGGATTCAGAACTAGAAATTTTTACCCTAATGTACATCATTTTGATAAGGGTTATTTAGGGAAATAATAGTGGTTGACAGGGGTATTTTGAAAAATGCCAATAAATATAGATATATTTATTTTTTTCTAAATCTCTATCTTGATGTAAGTTTGCTTAGTTTTCGAGAATTCGACACCTTAATGGCCCAAATTCGACTCAAAAACTCGTCTGTGGCGGATTACTTAGAGGAAATCGATCCTTCAAATTGGGCAGAACATGCTTTTCCTAAGTGCCGCTATGCACAAACAAATGAGCCATACACAGATTATTTCACAAAGATTTTCAATAAGATTCTTGGGATTACACGGACCTTGGATGTTTTCCCATCTGTTAACGAGCAACATTTCCGTGTTGGTCAAAACCTTTCGAATAAGGTATATAGGAACGTTGACATTGGTAACAATAAATGCTCGTGTGAATTCGGTGAGCATAACAGAATTCTGTGCGCACATATCATTGCCACTTATTTTGATTTATCAAAACCTTTCGAGCATATGGTCGCGAAACATTTCAAAGTGAATGAAATGATCAAAATATACGGCAATGAATTGATCTACTGCGACATAAATAAACTCGCGGAAACAGATTTGATAGGTAAAGACAAGATATCTCAGCGAGGACGGCCAAAGAAAAAGAGATTCAGAAAGAGATGCAGAAAAAAATTTGTGAAAAATTCGTTGAATACACTTGGATCCATTGACTTTTTCTTATGTTTTTTTCGTAATCCCTTGAATTGAGAAATCCTGGCAACACGATATCTAGATAAAAACTAAGCAAACTTACATCAAGATAGAGATTTAGAAAAAAAAAAGGAATATTTCATGGCATTTTTCAAAAAATTCCGGTGTGTCCCGGCATTTTTCAAAATAGTGTCAGAAACTGATGGCATTTTCAAAATACCCCTGTCAACCACTATTAATTCCCTAAATAACTCTTTTGATAGATATGGTCTCATTCAATAGTCACTTTGGCATAAGCAAAGAGCCCTTGATCCATCATCTATCTGGCACACATACCTTAAAAGTTCAAAGAAAGAAGGTTATTTTGAGGAGAATAGAGCCTAAAAAATTTCAAAAAAGTGAAAATTCAATCTAGCCGATTTTCGATTTAAATTTTAATCATCACTAGGGCCTCAAAAATAATTCACTAAAAAAACAGTTTAAGCGGTGATCTTTATTTGTCCCCGATTTGTATTAAAACTCCCCCATAAGGAAAAATTAATATTCCGGTCTAGGGTTAAAAATTAAAATATATTAAAATCATTGAAATCGATAAAAATTTTGATAAGTATCCCATGTATAAGTAAGGAGATATCTATAAAGTATTTTTATTCAAGCCTAGCCATTAAAGTTGACTGATGGAGTGTGGAGCTGGGAATCGGAATGCCTTTCTTATAGAGAAAAAATAAAAATTTGGACATTTTTCAGATTTTAAGTTGGCGCCAAATTTTTTTGACCTTTAAGCTAGAAAATTTTTATTGATTCTGAAATGAAAATCAAAATTATACAATGAATTCGTGATCTGGATTTCAGAAAATTTTCGCCACATTTTTTCATAATACTTTTTTTTATTTAGTATTTAGTTAAGTTAGTTTCATAATAATACAGTTCGATTTTCGTATAATAATTTTTTTTTAATTCTAAGCCATTGGCCATCCAAACGTTTCCACAGTGATTGTCTTCACACGCCTTCATCAAAGACAAAATGTACTATTTATATATTATTTTTCCCAATCAGATTAAAGAGTAGAATAATACCAGAGTTTGGCCTATGATAATAAAGTATTGGTAATCAGAAGGAGAGACCTTATGGCCATGGAAGCGTTTCGATGATCAATGACTGAAAATTTTAAGGTTGTTACAAAAATAAATTCAAATCATTTTCTGGTGAATTTTATAATTTATTCTGTTTATCTGACCAGTTGAGTATATGAGACTTATATTATGAGTACTTAAAATCGATTGAATCATATCAATTTCTTGTCTCAAGCTTTTTTGAACTTTATTTTGAATAAAAAAATTTCAGATTAATTGGTGCATTTTTGTCAGAGATTTATTGGCTTTTTGATACGAATATTTCAAATTATAAATACTGCAATAAAGAGCAAATTCTTGAACGACTATCATCTATGGACTAAATGCAGTAAATTTTTGAATTTCACCTTTAATGTTAAGAAAGGGTGCTCATTCAAACTTTTGGAAAACTTTCACTCACATCACACATTGAATCGTTCTTTTATTATTAGAGATTAAAACACAAATCAAATCCAAGATTTTTCTCCTAAAACACAGTTTGTAGAGGTCTATTCTTGCTGAAATTAATCAGTTTTTTGATTGACTCCAATCTTTCATTTCTTCTTTTTGTAGAAGTCAGAAATGTGAATCTAATTAAGTCCCAGTCCTTAACTAGCAGTATCCGAAGCGCTAAAAAGATTTTACCTGCAAAAGAGGCAGAAAACCTGAATGTTTGAGTGGGCAAACCCAACCCCCTTTCACGGTTTACTCTCGAACAAATCAAAGGGTTATTTAAAGTCGAATGAGAACCCGTGAAATACAAGTTTTATTACTAAATGAATCTTTTATTAGAAAACAGAAAATATTTTTGAAGAAGCTCGGCAGTACTTTCCTTAAAAATAAAATCGAACATCCGAGATTTATGGCAGTTTTCTCATACCTTTGTTTTCCTCTATTAGTTAATCATGATTCTAAAGAAAATAACCTTTGATCACTCAGTTACAGTGCTCAAGTTATTGACTAAAGTTTTTTCTGTCAAACCATGTTCGAGATGAAGGCTGGCTAAGTTGAAGATAACGCCTGAGGAATATGAAACATTGATTAAAATTTTTAATTGCATAAATTAATTTCTAATTCTTCAATTTCGACTTTAATCTCTTGATTCCTTTGCAGAGCGCGCTAAATCTATCAGCTGTCAGATATTTTATTGCTTGTTTCAATGAAATGCTTTTAATTATTTTCCTAAATTTATTGGTTTTCAAAGATTCGCAGTTTCATTCACACGTTTGATTTTCCCTTTTGTATCTTGAGGTCTTTGTGGCCGTCCCTTTCAATTCAAAATTAATCTTTCTCTTTGATTATTTACGTAAAAACTAACATTTTTCAAAAGTTTTGAATATTTCAAGATGATCTTAATCTGTAATTGCACATGCATGTTCGCTTGAAGAAAGAATGAGTCAGTAGACCCTAATAACTGTAGGCTGGTAATGTCACACACACTGTCTTCATTGGTCTCGTAATACGCAATCTGTTTTAGAAACATGATCCGGCTTGAGCTCTCACCCAACCCTTACTCCTAAAAAACATCAAGTTTGATGCATCCCATTTTGTAAGGCTCGGTCTCAAAACCTTGAGAGTAGAAATTCTAGTTTGATTGACTTGGTTTTTTTCCTAACTACATAGATTTTTTTTCCTGACTAGACAACTGTTTATTTGTGTTGCTACTCAATTTTAAAGTAGTCTTGACAAAAATGGCTTTTGCACATTTCATAGTAAAGTGCAAATTTTAATTTTAAATTTAAAATTTTTTCTCAAAGCAAAGTTGCTTAACATTTTGGTCTATAGTGTTCTCAAGGATTAAACCCTTTTCACCAAATACTTTTACTCTAGTAGTCGACAAAATGAATTTGTTCACTTGTCTGAAATTGCTACTCGCTCATTTATTTTAAAAAATACCTTCAAGATGTACCAAGATATATACCATTAAAAGGGAAGGTTTATCTCGTTTAATTTTTAATTCTCTATTGATGGTGTATTTTAAATCTTGGGACAAGAACAGACCAATCAAAATCGTTAATTCGAAATAAAAGTTGGTCAGCCCAAAATAAAGGCCTTAATTGCGATAATGAAATCAATAACTTTGTAAATGCTCACTGAGATAAATACGAACCAAAGAGGGCTCAAAACCATTTAAAACAGTTTACACTAGAATATGACTCACTCTTCTGATTTTTCAGTTTGGGCTTCGTCATGATATTTTTCCGTTAATTGAAGGCCAATGGCTAAAACTAACAGAGCTAAGCCCACACAACAATGACTGACTATCAAAAGTTTCTTTTTGTTCAACTTTCGCACTAAAAAGGCTCCAAGAACCCCGATGAAAAATTTAACTCCGTTAATCTGGAAAATCAAAAAAAATCATCGATTATAATGAGTAATTTGGTAGAGGACAAGGGTCGAAAAAAGAACTGCAAGAAATATAGATTTCACTGCTTTCGACCCTTGGTTAGCATTGGTTAGCATGACTCTGCCAAGTTTGAGTTAAAAATTTTGGAATTTACAATTGTAATGAGCATATAGTTGAATGTCTTTTCTGACATGTCCCCTCTCATAAGATCGAGTCGAAGAAGGATTTTAGGAGAGTAATACATGACAGCATTGATTGCGGAGAGCTGTTGAAACGCCTGAAGGCAACAGGCTATCATCAGACATTTGAGGATATGACTTTCCTTCACTAGTCTCGTAACTAAAATTGGTAATGAATGAATCATCTGACAAACTTGATTGGCGTTTCAATCTTGCCGACGTCTCAATTGAGAGAATAACTTCGGCAGCCTCGGAATCAGAAAAACTCAACTCTTTGAGAAGACAATTCCTAACATCATCAATTGTGGATTCTTCCCTTCTTAGAGGACTTTCAATCATTGCTATTGCCGTGAGGATCTGAATTACGAGAATTATCATTTTCATCAGAAGGAGATAGCTGATCAAGTAAAGGGGTGGATTAGATTAATGAGGGTCACTTGTAAAATGGCGTCTGCCAACCGCTAAAGACCAAATTCATCAATATTGAAATGAATTGTCCAAGTAAGAGCATCGATGTGAATAAAACACTGGTTATACCTTTCATTTCTTGGTTACTCAACTCAGAAATGTAAATCGAAGAGACAGAGGCATAGAGACCAAATGAAGATCCCTGAAATACTCTGGCTAGTAGGAACAGAGAATGGTCATAAAATAAGATGGAAATTCCAAAATAATCAATAACCAAGGCCACAAGCATGATTTTTTTTCTTCCAACAAAATTGTTGAATATTCCTCCTAGGAGAGAAAAAACTGTTGCGGACACAAAAGACACTGTAATCTATAAAAGAATACGAGTAAGTTCATTTGATTTACAGATAAATAGGCATTTTGATATACAGAACGCATAGATTCCAACAGTCCACTATCAAATCCAATGTGAAAACCATTAATGGATATGTTTATGATGGTTAAATAAACCAGAAACATATCTTTATTGTAATTTAGTTATATCATTCAAAATAATATTAATTTTCTATATTCAAATAAATTAAGCTTATTAATAATTACCTTTTGTTTTATTAAATTCGTGAAAATCATTTGAATTTAAACTCAAAATCTAACATCAATCTGATTGGATTCGGTGAAATATAGCGAATTTTCAGAAAACAACAATTTTTTGCGTTTTTTCTTTAATATTCTATGTCAGTGCAATAGCATTCTTTCTATTTTCTGTATTTGGATAATAGTTTTGAAACTTGAAAATTTTTAATAAAAATAAAATTTGAATATGCGAATATTGTATATTGTGATTCGTAAATTGCGAATCACTTTTTTCATTAAAAAACTATATATGTAGATTAGAAGGAATTTTATTCAATTTTTTTAAAGAAAATCATATCAGACATAACCTGAATCCATTCCCTCAGGTATCATGTCAATGTATTCTTGCTTGGATTTTGCAATTGGTTCCCAAATTTCTATCAGCTTTTTCAAAGGATACAATTTCTTATCCGATTTATGACAACTATTCCCCATCACCTGTTCGAGACTCAATTCTTCTTCCATGAATTTAATCTTGAACCACATTTCTTCAATCGATTTTTGGCTCCAATTTCCTTTAATTTTTTCATATTGAGAATCGATAGGTCCAATATATCCTTTACTAGTGATATCAAAAGTCTCGTTGTCATCCGTGCTATATAATTCGAGTGTTATATAAGCTGCATATGGAGGCCATACACCTTCTTTAGCATTTAAACTTAGCAATAATGGCATCAAAGTAGAATCATGTGCAAAATATAAACGGAATCTCTTCAGCCTACAAATTAAATAGTAATTAAGTATCAAAAATATGATGCGTATTCCAATAATAACTGAAAAATCGTTGTATTAGTAAGAAAAAGAGTCACATAACTTACTTGTTATAATTTTGCATATTGAATAGAATTTCATGAATTATGGGTCCAGTTGGGTAAGCAATATTTTTTTGCCAAAACCTTGAGAGGAAAATCAAAAAAATATAATTTGTTACTTTTTAGGCCCGGTATATTCAATATTTAATTCCAAAGTTGATATTCTATCGATCTCTTCTGAGATCTCATCTAATTGAGAAGGAGTTTGGAAGCCATGAAATTTCCTAGCAACAAAATCGTCCCTGACAACATAGACAGGTTCATCATAGAATGGATTTCTAGCTCGAACTTCATCAACGATTTTTTTCATACCTCTAAGGTTAATGGATTAAATAATTACCTAAGATTTGCTTTATTTTACACTTTAACTCTGTTATTTCAGGGTAGTCTTCGTTGCAACTTTTGATTCCTGCCTCGTGAAGGGAACAAAAATGTTTATTATTGTCCAAGGTTAATGCAAGAAAGTCTTGGCCTGGGTGCTGGACAAAGATACGACAATTTTTTATCAAAAGTTTATCTTCATTAAAAAGAGTTGTCAAGCAAGACTGGGCTGATCTAACTGTGCGTGCAAATCCAGTTGATCTACAATAAAGAGAATTAGGATCAAGAGTAGAAAATAGTTTATCGCCGTATGTGTCCCGTAACAATTTTCCCAGGTCAAGAAGTTGCTGTTGGCCCATATAGGTCAGCATTCCTATGATAGAGCCTCCGGGCAGTTTTTGTCTATTTGTAAGGTCTTCATAATGTTGAGTAGGTATAGGATTCAACGAGGTTAGATCATTAGTTTCAATATCAACACAAACTCGTTCATGATCTCTAACATAGTCTGGAGTCCATTGAGCCTATTGAATTAAAACAGTTGAAAACCTACTTCAGGTACATTTTTTAACAATATGTGATGAAGAGGTGTTCGGGCACCATGTCTAATAAATATTTGAGCTTGAACCAATTTCATGAAGACTCGTAGTTTTCTTATAAAATTTTTGAATGGGTAACAATATGAAATATCATAAAGACGCATAGATTTTCCTCGAATTTTGGTTGTTTATCTATTAAGATTTTTGAAATGTCTTTAAGAGTAAATTGATTTTTTTCAATTACATTTTCCCTATTAGGAACCAAGTAAAAAACTCTCCACTGCTATTCAACGCTGGGTCAATGAATTCTTGGATTCTCCAGATGAAGAAGGCCTTTTGAATAATCACAAGTTATTCGAAGAATTGCATAGCCTCTTCCAGAAAGGCTACAACTTTAATGGAATCAGTGAAGTTTGCTTATTCATCACTCGAAATTTGACAAGCTTCAAAAATAGTAAAGAAATGTTTATCTACTCTCTGATTCCAATTATTATTGAGAGTTATGTGATCCATGGAATTTTGAGTGACTCGAAACACGACCAGCTTCAGTCAAAACAAGAATCTTCAATCTCCTCCAAGACAGAAGCTGTTAAGGCATTTTCCTGTATTGAATCTTTCATCTGGTGTCTTATTGGAGATTATAAAAGTGACAATTTCACAAGCAGTACTTCAAAGCTTGGCTTATACTCCTGCTTGTTTACAGATGTTCCGTTGAATAGATTTTATAATACGGACCGAAAGTTGGTCAACACAACAGAGGAAATGGATGTTATGATGGAAAGAAGTCCATTGAAAGTAATTTCCACCCTTATTGATGTTTACATTGTGTTTTTCATTGATAAGTTGGATTTGATTAGTGAAAAAAACTTTCCATACGACTCTACGAAACAGATACTTTGTTTTTTTGCAAAAATATTTTCCTTTTCTGAGAGATTTTACGCCATGCATTCACCAAAAATTTTACAAAAAACTATAGAATTCATTGATTTATTCTTGACAAAATTATCTCATCAAAAAGAAACTCAAGATATTTGTGATTTACGTCGAAAGTCAATGGAAGTACTCGTCAATATAGAGATGATGGCGACCTATTATTGCTATGCAGATGTTCTTCTTGTTTGCAATGCAATCAAGAGTCTTTGTATAAAGAAATATGGTGAAATTTGTTTGACTGATGACAAAAACTTTACATCGAGACCAGTGAGTGCCTGGAGAATGTCAACTATAGAAGAGTCTGGTATCCTGAGTGAAATTGACCAGCTTAACTATTCAGAGGACATGGAAACTGGTTATAAAATGAATAAAGCAAAGAACCTGTCTAGTGCAGTGACGAATGCGTCATTTAAGCCAGAGATACTCCCCGAGGACATCTCAGTTGAATAGGAATCAGTCTTGTAGAGAAAAGAGACCAGTAACTTTTTATTTGTTCTAAGCTTATCTGAGATTATGGAATTAAAAAAAATACATTTTTAATAAAAGGCAAGTGAAAATTGATTTTAAATATTTTTATTAGTTCTTATTTTATCTCTATCAACATCTTAGTAGCAAAGTTTTGGAGAAGTAATACATTCTGTTCGTCATTAGTGTTTACAAGGCCAGGGAACTACAAGTTGAAAAGATGTTAATTCGGAAATATGAAAGTTTGTTTTGTAAGTTTGAACTTACAATACCAGGTTTTGAATTGCACGATTCAGATAGGAATTTGGCCAGATAGACTCTAGGATCAAAAGTTTCCACAAAGGGTTCTGGATTATTCTCGAGGGCCAACAGGAGATTGAAGCTGGCCGATGTTCTTTCTGGATCAAAGATGAGAAGTTTGGTTTTTGTAATTTTATAGTCGGGTTGTCCCAAGAGGAAAATACTCCTGGTTATCGAGTCATCTCCAGCTCGGTTAGGACCAACTGAGATACCCTCAATAACTGAAATGAGTAGGGGATAAAAGTAGGTCTGATAGGCTCCATTTTTGAATGGGCTCATTTGTGAACTCAGAAAGAGGAGACGAGTTAGACCGACACTGGTTGAGTACCAATTGTATTCACATGTTGTCGTTGGGACTTGATTTTGAATAATGGCCAGGTTGGCATGTGGTACAATGACTTTATTCAGAAGTTTGCCGAATAGACCTGGATTAATTGTATCGATTACTTGGACGATATCGTTGGGATCACCGATGAGGCAAAATCTTCCAACAAAATTGGTAAAGCCTTGCATGAACTTGCTTGTTTTATCAGCGGTCAACCTCTCAAAGAGACAGACCATCAAGTTTTTAAAGTACTGTGAAAGGCTTTGTTTGGGCAAGGCCATGACAACTGCCTCTAGTATCGAAAATGCGTACTGATCATAGGATTTTGATTTAACAAGACGTTGGTAGACACCGAGGATATTCTCAAACTTTTCGCTTTGAACTACCTCTTGAGTGTAATGGAGGAGGTATGCTCTCAATAACCTGCTTAGGGATGGAATGAGGGCATTTTGTGACCAGAGAGAAGGCACCAATAGTTGATTCAGCAAGACCAAGTAGCCCGGCTGAGGTTTGAGCTCATTGGCTGGCTTGGTTATGTTGACAAGGATTCCAGTGGGAATATTTTGCCTGATACAATCCGAGACGGGATACTGTTCTAGGAACAGACTGTACATTTGGAAGACGTAGGGAAAGAACTCAGTGACATCACGATTCAAGATATCTTGGAATATCTCAGTGAATGCAGCTTCGAAACTGCTGATGGCACTGGAGTCACATTTGCAGGTGACAATGACACAAAACGATATCGACTCGAATACAAAGTGATTGAATAGGGGCTTGTTCGGATTCTTGGCAACTTGCATGAGTTTCTGAGTAAGCTGGTTGACAATGACTCCAACAAATGGTACAATGTCTCCTTGGAGGAAAGTCATCAGCTTCACCAGAGCCTTGATTGCATGAACATTCTCGGTAGAGACAGGCTGTGAGAGGATGTAAAAGATGTTTTCAAAAAGGACTTCTGGTTTAGCCAAGTCCTGGATGGAGAACAGACTGGAATTGACATCGTTTGGCTGTGTAAGGTACATGACTTTCTCCAAAAGAATGCTAGCGTATGAGTGGACTACGTAGTATTTGGATTTCATCAGACTAGGAATGCAAAGCATTGCTTTCTTGACAGAGTCGGGGGATAATTTATTCCTAAACTCGATTGTGTACTTTAGACAGTCAGCCTTGATAATGGGAAGGATATCTTTATCCCCAGATAGCTCTGGAAGGACGTAGGAGGTGAAGAATTGTTCGATATTTACAAGGTTAGAGGTTACAGTAACACCCAACTTTCCAGTCTTTCCCATGGCACAGACAGAGGTGACCAACATAAGAGCAGCATCTTTTTGTTGCCAGTTGCGATTCTCTCCGCTACCTTCGACTTTGCCTTTGTCGTATTCTTGAAGAAGATGGTTAATGTAGCCGGAAAAGTTTTCCATTACAGCAGAACCAAATGCTTCGCATAAATTAAAGACAAGGGTACAGGCAGATCTACGTCTAGTGTGGTTATCGGAATTCTCCAAGTCCTGTGAGATGTAGTCTTCTGGAGTGTCCTCGAAACATTCTTCGTCGTTAACTGAAAAGAGGTAAGAATTTAATACATCATTTGCCTGATAGTTAGATGGCTAATTACTTCTGAATTGTATGTTGGGAAGAATGACTGCTTCGCAGAGTTTTTGAAGGGCCTCGGGGCTTTCAAACATTTTCCTATGCTGAGGTTTAGCAACAACTGAACTGATAAACTCAATTAGGTTTCCAGCGAGCTATAAATGATGAAAAAAGATAAAGATTCTTGCATTACATATTTCGGGTGCTGATCTGATTACTTACCAAGTCGTGTGACATGTTGGTTTGATCCGTCAATAAATTCCATACATCTGAAACAAACGTGGAAAGGAAGGGAGAAAACTCTTCCTCATATTTGGTGGCATACAAAATTATGTTGGAGCATATTTGTGACTTGAGCGTTTCAATAAGATTTTTATCTGAGCTTTCAGTTGCTTTCAAGACACCAGGACTAACATTCAACAGAGTATTATGAATAGACATCCAGGTTTTGAGGTTGTCTTCAAAGAATTCAGGCAAATCCTGACAGTTGAGACTGTAGAAAATTTCCAGAATCAAATTGAGAGCCGTGAAGATTTCCGTGGCTTCACTTGGATTCATTGTTGATATTTTATCGAGAGTGCTGCATAAATTCTACAATGGGAATTAGTTAATTGATGAAATTTTATCTTTGAGACTTGACAAACCTTTGCTAGTTCAGTAAGAGGAACACCAAATTGAGAAATGACAGTTATCATTTCACGAAAGAGGTCATCTGAAGCACATTCGTGACGATATCTAGAAAAGAGAGAGTCCGCTATTTGAAGGACGCCAATAGCCATTGTCACGTTTCCTCCGTGCTGTGACATTCGCTCGATCAGATCAGGTAAGAGACCCGGCCATTTTGCAGGGAAATCAGACTTTCCAATAATGCTGACACATTCAGAAATTTGATTTTGAATATTTCCTGAACTTTGAAGCATGGCATCGATGAGTAAAACCTTGAATTGGTTTCTATTTTGCTCAGGAATGGGATCATCGTGCTCTTTCTCGACATACCATGCCTTTTTAATGTAGTTTTTGAGATTAATCGAAGCAGACAACTTAACAGCATGGGAGTAGTTTTGTTGTAGAGATATTTGAAGTAAATCAACAATGTGAGTTAAACTGGAGCTAGCTTGGTTAAGAAAGTTCTCAGCTGCTTTTCGTTCAACAATGTTTGGAGATAAAGTTTTTTCCAAGTTGGTAACATAGCTAGTTAACCGATCATTCGACATATCTGGAATTCAAAATTTGAATTTGATTTTTTATAAACAAAAAACAAAATTATTTATTTATTACCAGAATTTTTTTTCAAGTTTAAATGTATCAAAAATGCTCAAGACCATATTAGAACGTATTTGAAACTGACTTCCATAATTTATGTATTCATTTTCCCGATATAATTTGCTGTTTCATATCTGTATTAGCTAAAGAATTTAGTTTAAATAAACTAAACCTAAAATTCAATGTTAAAACAAGTTGACAGCTCAATACTCCCTAATAATGATGATAGTTTGTTGGATAATTTGAATGAAACAGCAAATTCTTGGAATCTAAAGGATTCATTATACGATATTAATCCTCTCAAGAAAAGTCCCTGGGCTAGTTATCCTATTTGGTCTAATGATTTTGCAAATGAAAGCATAAATAAAAATTGGTCTCTTACGCCCACAAATGCAAATAATTCTCCAAATAATACCATAACTTCGTTACACGATGAATGGAAGAACGAATTCAGTGACTGTGATGCATTTAAATCAAATGAATCTAATTCGGATTTTAAACTAAACGACTCAATCAATAATGATCCGATACATGATCAAGTGGTTGATGAAAAAACTATTGTTTTGAACAAAATCAATTCCCCTAATAACTGGGGCCAGTTTCCAATTGATCAAACTACACCATGGGATTTGAATGGATCAATTTTTGATGAGAATAAGAATGCATCTGATTCCAATGTTTGGGAAAGTGAACCACCAAGTGGAACTGCTATATGGGACAAACATTATGCCAATGTTGCGTTGACTTCTTCACCTAGGAAACGTGAAAATTCTGTTGAAAGTGAGTCTATTTTATTTGTTTTTGTTTTTACGTATTATTTTATAATCTTGAATTTCTACACCAATAAGTTTAGGCTTTTATATAAATTAAAATTAAACTTCTTATTTAAGCACTGGCCCCAAAACCATCATGGAACGGTAATAACTCATCCATCTCTTGTGAATCTAATCAAGGAAATAACCAACAATCTATAAATATAACTGCCAATTCTAATAGCAACAATAGTTCTAATCTTGGAATGAACAAGGATGGTGCAATTGGCAACTGTTGGAATAAACAAATCAATGGCTTGTCCAATAATTTCTCAACTCTCCTCAATAAAAAGCCTACCTTTAACAATCATTCACAAAACCAGAATCTAAGTAATTCAAACTGTTTTCCAAAGCCATTAATACAAAATTTAAGCAATCAAGTATCATGTAAAAACGGTGTCACTTCGAATAATAATAATAATACTAATAACGGTCTGCCCTCATTAACTGGAAATAGTAATAAACCATCAAGACCCTTGTCACTAAACTCAATGTGCCCACAACAAGGTCATCATGGTGAGAATTCTACTTGTCTTTCAATGAATGGTCATTCAGCAACTTTATCCACTTCAGTTACAACCAATCCAATAACCAGCCAACCTCTACAAATCCATAATAATAACAACAACAATAGTAATAATAATGGATCAGCTTCTTCATACGTTCAGTTCAATCAGAATGCCTTGAAAAATCACAGGAATACTAATGCCAATAAAATTAGTCCGGTTTTATCTAACTTGCCAATGCCACTTAATACATTCCTCTCAGCGCCTCCGCCAATCCAAAATTACAATCCCAATTTTCATCCTCCAGTTAATGTGAGTTTTTTAATCAAATATTTCAAATCAATCGTGAAAGTGTTTTTATGTCATTTATTGGGATAGATAATTTAGCATTTCTTCTAAGCTAAATGGGAAAAGTTTAGTTTCTATGAAGTATTGGTTGAAGATCCTCTGTCCGAAGCATTCTCTGATAACGTAATATTGGATTACCAAACTTCATCAAGTATATTATTACTTGATTCCAGACTAATATTAAGTGATAAACGTTTTATTTCGCCGGGTCTCATCAGACTTAATCCCGGACTGACATTTATATGAAGTTACATTGTATATTTTTTCTGCCCTTCCATTGGTTCAAAGGTTTGCTGTTCAGGGAGGGGGACGAGTTGAAAATTCTATTTCCAGGCTGCTTTATTTCCGTTTCTTCTACAGGCTTGAGCCCTCTTTGCACTTTATTAATAGGAATCCAACCATGAGTAACTGCCCACTATGCCTTATGTCTAATTGCTAGGTTCATTTTCTTCACTTCATTTGCAATAATTAACACAGTCGTAAGTTATACCTCAGCTCTTTAATCTTTTCAACCAGAGACGGGAACAAGGAGAGATCCAAGTTTGGAGATGAAGGGCCAATTAGCATGATTTTATAGTTTTGGAAATTCATTGAAAAATATGTTGTATTTATATGATCAATTCTCTCCAACCAATAGATGTCAATAAAAAATTTCTTTTCTTTATTGAACCAAAAATAAGGTCTTACGAAGAGCGTAGTTTGGTTTGAAAAATTTATACAATTATGTGTGCTAAATGAGTGATTTTTCAACCTTGTACCATACAATTTCTTTTGTATTCTTTTACAATAGCAGTTTGATATTGATTGTATGATAAAAAATAATGCTTATGATTGCGATTTGCACAGTGAAAAAGTAAACAAGAAGAAGAACTACTTGTCATTTTTTTTCTCTCAATTCAGGATTTGTTCAGCAAAAGAAAAGAATTCAATGGTCAATCTGAATTATTGACACTTTAGAATATACAGAACATTACAGGATACAGTCTCTCATTGGTCAATTAATTTGAGCCAATGAAATTCGAGAACTCTATTGATTAACTCTAAATTAGTCTGTAGAAATTCTTTTTCTCTCGAATAGACTAGAGAACAATTCTTTCTTCTTTATTCTTCTTCTCTACGTATGTCGTATAAATCGTATATATCGATAGTGAGAACAGTGATCTCTCAAATGTATAGTGAATGAAAGAGAGAAGAAATTTTCTGTCATTGTTTGATATTTTATCAAGTAAAGTAATTTTTTCTGAGTGTATAATCAATGATTTGTCTATATTTGTTCGCTGGAAGAAAAAAACAAATCTAATGTTTTTGTGTATTTCATATATACACAATGTGTATTAATTGATATACAAGATTAATTGTACAAATGTTTTGTAATGAAATACATATATAATCTCTCGTGTTTAAGTTAGCTAGCTGATTCTGGATAAATGCAAAACTGGGTTCACTTACCACTTACACACATATCGGCATACATTGATAAATAAATAAGTACTCTGTATATTTATAGCATATCCATTACGTATATCAACATATATATATATTATAAATACAATGTGTACAATTTATTCGTTTAGCGAGATTTCTATTTTCATACAAAAATGCATAGTTAAAGTACAAAAATGTACCATTCAAATTTTACATCTAGTTATTTAAGTCTTTATTTAACCAATTGACCCTCTAAGAGATATCCACACGTCTTTTGTTCTCGACTGTAAGATTTAAAGGGGATTAAATATACTGAGAAAGGCAACTATTTTAACGTACCAATAATTATCAAACAGCGAGAAAAATCTTCTACTGAACTACATGTTTTAAAATGTTGCTAAATTAGAGTTGAAAAACATGAATTTTTGAATAATATTTAAACTGTATTTGTAAAATTGCCTGAAAAATTTACTATGTTGTACAATAGGCTAGGGTGAAATTTTTTTTCTCCCAACAACTCACGAGAGAATTCACTTTTCTGATAAATTCTAGTACTCAGATCCTATTTTCCAAATTTTTAAAGCGTTAAAGCCATCCTCAATTATGTCATTGACCATTTTTCTCACAATATCCCGCGGAAATGATAAATAACAGAATTTACCATGAAGCTCCTTTTGATGATAAGATTACTATTTTTGAAGATAAAAATTAAGAAACTCATTTAATAGTCAAGATATTGCGGCTTCTAGTGATTGCGTAGTAAAAAACTTCATTGAAAATTGAGCGGCGATTTGAAAAAGTTTGGATTTTTAAAACCTAATGACATCATGGAGAATCATTTTCGATACATGCTTCAATACGAAATGATGCTTAGAATTTATAGTTCTATCAGAAAAGTTGGTCCTAATATGAGGTTAAAAATTTCACCCGAGCCTACAATGTACAATAAGTAATGGTACTGAGTACAAGAAATGATTTAATAGAAATAAAACTTGAGAAAGGTGAATTGGAAATCAAGGAAAATAGCATCCCGATGAATTGAGATATATTTGTAGTTTTCTATTCCCAAAGAATTTTTCAGATGTAGAGCTAAATCCATTTTATGCCTCATCTTTTGATTGAAAATTTTCCCGAGGATTAATCTTGCCTTTTACAGAATCTCGGATATTTACATCCAAGACGAAAGGCCACTTGAATACTCTAAAACGCTCAAATAAATCTTCCAAAAATGATTTGTTTGATTATACAGTTATTTTACGAAATTAGTGGACAATTTTTCGATATTAAAGGATCCGTTGACAAAATTAGTGGACAAGTTCCCAAAATTAGAATAATTGAAGGTGTAATTATCAAATGAGTTTCTCAAAATTAGTGTACATTTTCTCGAATTTAGTGGAATGCTTAAATAAAATTACTGGAGAGTTTTCCAATATTAAGAGAATGAGATAATTACAGGTTAGGATCTATTCGAATATAGTGGAGAGTTTATCGAAATGGAAAGACATTATTTCGTCTTTAGTGGACAGTTTTTCGAAATTAGTAAACAAGCTTAACGTTATTAGTGGAATCATTTTTTACAAGTCATTTTTGTAATAAATAGATGATTTATAACACCGAAAATTAATTTTATGCAGCCTTTAATGGTTCTTTCCTCAAGGCTTTTCCCAAATATTTCAATTTACTTTCATGATACAGAGTAAAATCTTTTTTTTCCATTCTAGCTATAGAAATTCCAACATTATTTTATGAAATCGATAATGTTAAGCTTGTTTACTAATTTCGAAAAACTGTCCACTAAAGACGAAATAATGTCTCTCCATTTCGATAAACTCTCCACTATATTCGAATAGATCCTAACCTGTAATTATATAGTTTTGGTGTATGAGAAATAGCAAACCCCAATTTTCCTATGAAAAATAGATTTTTCTCATCATAAATCATCATAGATCTACTTAAAAGTAGAACAAGTTTTTTTTTTTTTTAATATTTATTGGCCAAAATTTCACACTTTTTTGGTTTTTAGTCTCAATTTAAAGAGAATTTTCTCCTGATTCGATCAGTACCATTAAACCCTATTAAATTCGTCCACTGAGCATAAAAAATCTTGAAATTAAACTTAGATGTGTCACCTTCAATAGGTAAAAATGCAATAATTACAGTCTACAATTACGAGTTACAATTTAGTCAAATATTCTCTGTTAGCTTCATATTACATCTTTATGTCTAATTATAAATCAATGACGAATTCTATCAAAAGTCGTTTCAGTGTCTTTATAAACATTCCTCAATTAATTTAGATAAAAAATGGTTAAACTTTAAACACCCATAACTTTTTTGTGTCAAATGATAGAAACGTAATTTTTTCTGCAAATGAAATAAAACTTTAAGCCTAGTCTAGATATCTAATTTTTATAATGATCTGTATTGGAAAACTCTCTATTCGAGAAAATGTGCACTAATTTTGATAAACTCATTTGATAATTACACCTTCAATTATTCTAATTTTGGGAACTTGTCCACTAATTTTGTCAACGGATCCTTTAATATCGAAAAATTGTCCACTAATTTCGTAAAATAACTCTATTGGAGAATAAAACTTTTGTTGGAGCCCCATTACTTTTCTTATAAACTAATCTAAAATGTTCAAAATTAGCAATCTCTCAGCTCAAACTCTAATTTCACTGTTTCCAATTGGACATTTTTCAGAGTTGAAATAAATTTGCTCCTCTGAAAAAACTCTCCATTTCTGATTGAGTTTCTTATCGAGGCTTAAAAATAATAAAAATCTTTCTCCAATTCAGCCGCCAAGTAATGGTCTACAAATGAACTCAAACTCCCTCAATGGAGGCTCGTTTAGGGCAGATTTGACAAAGAAATTTATAAACCTTGGCTACAACAAGGACGATGTCCAAAGTGCTCTCATCAATAACAACATGGACGTCGAGCGGACAATCGGAGAGCTCGATGGACTCTATCCCCATTTAACCTACAAGGCAATCGATCATTTTGCAATACTCTTGAACCAAATGCATATTCCAAAGTCGTACACCAATAATGTTCAGGATTGGAAGTTACAACGACACCTCAAGAAGTTGTATAACGATAAGGATAGCAGCGTAAGTGTATTCATTCTCGATTTGTTGATTGCATTTCTTGGGTACGGGATAATTATAACACACCAAAGTTTAACACTGAGCTGTATTTCTATAATATGACGTGTCTCTTCTATTTTTGTTCTGATAATACAATAATAAACTATAGTTATGATAAGATGCTCAAAAAGTATTTAAATGCCTGTTTTAATCATCTATTCCCTCTGTTCTGGAAACCATTTACTTTTATCCTGCCCACTTGAAAGTAATGAATGTAAGATTTTGGTTGAATTTGTCATTGATTTTTAGCTAAAATATTAGAAGATGTTTAACCAAATTGTAACCCATATAATCAAAGACTATATATTTGTTGAACTTTTACCTATTAAAGGTGACATATTGGTTTTTTCTATCGAGATTCTTCATGCTCAGTTGACGAAATCAATAGGGTTTAGTGGTACCAATCGAATGAGGAGTAAATTCTCTCTAAATTGAGTCAAAATCCATGTTTTTTTATCAAGGACATGCATCATTTCTCTGCATTTGTAGTTCAAACAATAACAACCAAATATATATTATAATTTATAATACATGTAAATACACACACAGTGTACATGTTGTATGTATTATCAATATAGATTTGACCTCTTCATTTTCTTCTCCTTCACAAATAACAATAAAATGATTTAACCTCCAAAGCAAATAAATTGATCCGTTGATGAATGTAAATGAATAACTAAAATAGTTGAATGGATTTGAATTTGAGTCAACAAGACTCTCACAAAGTACACCCTTTGCATTATAGAAATATGTAGTATGTAGTTTTGATTTAGTTTAGAATTGAAGAAGAGAAATATATTTTCATGTGATGCGAATAACAAAGAGAATCATTAAAAAAACTCGATCAACATTTTTATTAATTGGCTTCTCAATGAATCTCTTGACAAAATATTAATTCAATTTATATCAAATGTTGAGATTTTGGAAGATTCTGGTTTCAACCATTCTGATCATCCAAATAACATTTGATAATAAGTAGGGCCTCGAAAAATATGATGAATAATAACCATTACTTTCAGACTTTAATTTCAAATGAAATCACCACTCATACAAGTATTCACAAAACTTGATTAATTTAAAAATCTAATTATAATTTACTAAATTATTAATTTAGGGATGTAAATATCAAAAAGTAGAAGCTTCTAAATGAAATTTTAAAAAAAGTATAAAATAGATCATCAATGACTAGAAGGTCTATTTAGTGCATTTACAAAATATAGAAGAATTTTAGAAAATTTTCATTCAATAGAAGTATTCATGCTACACTTTTCATTCAGTAGAAGTGTTATTATTTTTGTCTTTTTTTTTCTTTGAAATTATACATTTATTAAATTTAAAAGAAAATCATTATTATAAATAAATTATCACAAAATAAGTTTTTTGAAAAGTTAAAATAACCTCGTCATTGGGAAATCTGCAGTGTCGGCTCAAAAATAGTCAAACTTAACTATTTCCTCTACTTGAGTTAGGAGCATTCGAAAAGTCAGATACTGAAATTCCATGATATTTTCAAATAAATATTCGATCAAAAAGATAAGATTAATGAAGGTGGGGGTAAAGAAGGGATTTTGAATAGTCAATTTTAGATCTTATATGAGAAATTATAGATTTAAGATCATTAAGATTGTCACATTCTTGGAGAGTGAATTTTTTTTGTAAAAGTTTAAAGTGAGGAGCTAAGAAATTGTCCTCATAACAGGCATTCCTGAGATTGTCTTTGACAAATAATAAAAGTAACTATAGAGTATTTTATATACAATACATTTATACTTTGAGTAATTATTTGTTTCAAATGGCACTGATTTGAAATGACCTAGAATTCTCTTTCATGAGTCAAGTTATAAACTATCTTGATCAATTTTCCAAAAAAGGAATTATAAACCATCTCAATCTAACTCAAGATACTATCAAGCGAGATGTGTTGTGACTCTATTTGTCCGTTTATCTACAAAAAATTCTACAAAAGTAATGATGGATTTTTCCACCAAAGTGTGAACATTTTTCTCATCAGTGGGAAAAAGTAAGCGTAAATAAATGTAAATTTTTAATTGAATGAAAATTTCCTAATAATCTTCCACTTTTTGTAAATACACTGAATAGACCTTCTTTAGTTATAACTAGGGCGACAAATAACATGTTTTTCATATTTTTAAAACTGTCATATACCCAATCCAATGCGAATGCAGTTATGTAAACTGTTTTTAAAAATTCTAATTTTTAGACCGCATATTTTACATATTTTTAAGCTTATCACATTTTTTATTCTGAGTGCATAATTATACACTATTTTATGCATATTATAGAACTAAGCAACAATTTTTTCATCCCTTCTCAAACAAAGTAGGCTGATTGAGATAAATGTGATAGGAACCTCCATTTGTTGTTAGGGTCTTATGTAGTGAACAGATTGAACAGAAACAGTTAGAATAGGATAAAATTTTAATTTTCATACTTCTCTCTCATTGGTACAATTTAAAGTTATTGATTTAGTTCTCAGAGTCAATCATTAAAATAGGTGTCAAGCAACAAGCATTTACGAACTTATCCATTCAAACTATTGTGAAGTAATAGTACCTAAAAAAATGAACTACATATTTCGACATGTATTTTTTTCGAAAATGGCATTTAATTTTTTTAAAAATTGCATATTTTTTGTCGCCCTATAACTTATAACTAATAATTATTGATGATATATCTTCTACTTTTTGTAATTATCCCTATAATTTCAAATGATGTGAGATTCAAACCAGTTTTCATCAAAATTCTTGACGCAGAGGAATATCATCTTACAGTCTTACAGACCTTAAGATGAAAATAGACCAATCTAAGACTTTGATCCTTTAACAAATACATTTTTAATCTTAAATCTGATCCGATGTGTTTTCTCTAAAATTGGAAAAGAAATATTTTTGTTTGAATTTTTATAAACTTTTTCTAATACTGAATACTAATAGGAATTGAGAATTTGATATTGACCAATAACAATAATTAATAATATAAAAGATTACTGATAAGAATAAACAAATTTTTATGAAATTATTTACCACAATTACAGATTTCTGTCAACGAAAGCAACTTTCTAACAACCTCCAAGATGATTCCTTCTCAACTAAGCCATCCAAAATATAATGCAGCAATGAATATGTTTCCATTTAAATCTCCCAATGCATTTCCTCAAAAGCTATCGTCTTCAAATTCCTCAGAGTGGGGTAAGAACCAAGGATCTTCTCCGTTCCTTACAAACAACAAACCAAGTTCCGGTAATAAGTTACATCATATGAATCACCAAACATTGATGAATGGCAACCAACAGAATTTCAATTATTACATTCAAGATAATTTTTGGTCCAACGGCGGGGGTAGTTCCAGCTCCAACTCTGACTTTATGACTCCACAAATGAAAATCTACGATGAATATGATACCACTGTCTCGAGTCTCATGGGAATCGCTAAGAGATATGAAGTTAGTAATCAAATACCTTAAAATCTGCCTCGAAAGGTAAACTTTAACAAGAATATGAAAAAATAGTTTAAACTGGCGCCAATTTAAAATTTCAAATGAAGCCAAAGTTTTCCAAAAAAACTATATTTTCTTAACCCTTCAAGACCTAGAGAAATTTTTTAAGGTACATTGCTAAAATTGAGGGTTCAGTAGGGTTTTAACGAATATGCAATTTTTTTGAAAAACCAACCTTTTCTTTAGACCTTGAAAATGGATAACTTTTTTGTTTTAAGAGAGAATTATACAGGTATGGTTTCTTCCTTTTTTTCTTGGTTTTTCAAAGAAACGTTCTTTATATTTTTAAGGAAATTTTAATATTTTTTCAAAAACGAGTCATTTTTAAGTTTCTTTAAAACAGAATAATGGCTTGAGAAAGTAACCTTAAAGTAACCTGCCGCATATATGACCCGCTGGGTTAACCCTTAATTTGGTTCAGGTGCAGATCTCAAAAGATTAACCATTTCGTGATCATTCAAAATTTTCAGTTTTCACTCAGGTCCAAATAATATTACCACATAATCTATTTTATAATTTACGCTTAAGAAATCTCAAAAAAAGATGCCAAAAAGTTCCAAAGAGATATCTAAATAATCAAGAGTAGTGAAATTTGGTTCTCATCTACTTGTTAGTAAAAAATCACTTTCCTGGATGACATCAAGTCTGTTTTGGTTGGTTTTCTTATCGAATCATTTAAAAATTGATTTAGATTTCTTGTTCAAGTTGATTCTCATATAAATTTTTAGGTGTTACAAGAGAAACTCCAGTTCTATTTATCAAATCCAAAAGCATCTGATAGTCCAACGAATTCAACCCTGGTCGCTCGAGAATTACAGGCTAAACTAGTCCAACTTGAAACACAGTTTGTCGCTCTTCAAAATTTCTTGTCAAAATTAACCAATCGACCTGTTGATTGCTACATTAATGACGTTCAATCAATTAATGTGCTATGTAGAAAATTTGACGATCATATTTTACAAAATGGCCCCATAAACAACAATCTATCAACTAGTCGTATCATTGGAAATACCTGGTCGATAATGCCTGATAATCCGCAATCAAATCAATCCGATAATCAATATTCTTTCGATAGCAGGCCACAAAGAAATATAAAAATTAAAAGTTTGTTTTCATGCTTTTTCATAACAATTACCATCAAAATACACACTTGGTTCAAAGAATTATAAATAAGTTTTTCTAAAATTTTATTTACTCCACATTTTATACCTTTTACAATTCATTAAGGAAGATATGAAATTCGATTATCGAAATTCAGTTATCTCAATTAGTCTTTTGATTGGTAAGCTGTATTGGATAGATGAGTTTAGTGTGGTTTTGTGTGAAGATTGGTCTCAATTCATTAATCCCATGGGAATGCCATATTCAACCGCTTACAAATGAATCCGTAATCCCAGAGAGAGTTTACCTCGAAGAAGAATGATTGTTAATATCAATGATTAATGTCAGAAACGCCACTAGTTCTACAAAGCTTAATTGATCACATCGAACGTTGAACAATGGAGAAAACATTAACTACCTAAGAGGACAAGACGGTATTCCTGTTGCTGAATATTTTATGAGAAGAATCTAGGAGATTGCAGAGGAAGCCAAATAAACTCTAGATAAAATAATTATTTGTATTACAATACAATTCACAAACCATGTGAAATATTATTATCCTAAATTATTGCGAAAAGAAGATAAAATTTTCCTTTTATGAATTGCATTAATTCCATGTCGTTTCTCACAACTTCCCTATAATAATGACATTTTAAAATACCTAGTGAATTTCATAAGTTTCTTACTGAATTTCACGAATTCCCTATCGAATTTCATATCTTCCTTAACGAACTGCAAAAGATATATATTGATTGAAGAAAAATGCTTTTCGTTAGTGTTCCTTGATGATCGTGTGAATCCATGATCCGACTTTTTTAGGATTTTTGAAGATATCTTAATATTTTCCAAGATAAAGAATGAATCCGTAACTGGTTAATGATGTTTTCTTCTAATTTTAGATTAATCCGATCAAGGAGAGATAACACCTTGTGATCCTGAGATTCAAAGAAAAAAATAATCATCAAAGATTCCCAAAGAACCCCCACCCGCCTGACCCACTTCTTCGTGCATAATAATACTTCTTTTCTTCTTCTTAATCATTAAAATGATACCTTTTAAAAAATGGTAATACAATACATTGTGCATACTTGATGCATATCCTCTTATCACCTGTGATATAATTGATAAGCCAAAAACAGCACAAATTCAAATTTTAACAAAAAGTATACAATATATTCCAGAGAATCTTCCAAGGAATCCTATATATATACGAGAAATAAAGACAAAAACAAGAAATACAAGCAAATGTTATACATATAATGCAGTTACAAAATGCAGTTGATATAGCACCAATATTATTATACTAAAAAGAGAGGACAGTAAATATTTCCAGAAAAGATTTCCCTTTAAATAATAACTATAGGCTTTTAATCGATACAGAGAAAAGCGCCAAAACTTTATTGATTACTACATTTGAACTTGTGAAATTTTTTCCCATTCATAAATGGACCACTTATATTTGGCTTCAATTTGAGAATACACATGTAATAATTGTAATAGCCCACACACTAAACAATATGTCCCAATACGATGGCGAGAAAACATTTTCTTTTCATGAATGAAGCTTAGCATGCATTCCGTCCTCTGTTACAAGAATAATTATTATCAGATAAGTTTAAACAAAATTTGAATTAAAATTCATACCGAGCGTCATTCCCGATACATTATAAGCAAACAGTTTTATCCTCACTCAGTGATTAATAATGTCTTTTCAAATTCGTGCCAATTGAATTCGTTTGAACCAAGAAAAATCCACTCAAATTATATTATAATTTCACTTTGCCCGTATTTGAAGAAGCCAAAATAACTGTTCATTACACTAAAAAGAAAACGTTTAAAAAACCAGTTTATAAATTGATAAATCAGCCTGAATTCTTTCTTTGTTGTTGCAATATCTTTTTTTATTTACATGTTTAAACAAACTCTAGTATTCATTGAACTACTATCCCTATTAATGTATTTATTACCGAATATTTTATTTGTCAATTGTTTTTTTGTTTGTCTATAGAATGGATTCTTCTTCAACAACGGTGAATTTTAATAATCAACACTCTGATGAATTATTTTTTTTATTTTACAACTTTCATCTACGCATACCCAAGAAAAACATATACCCAAATTAACCACACAAAACGTTGCATATACTTTTTTGTCACAATTTAAAAAGCAGAACCTTCCTTCCGAAATACACATATATACAACCTTTCTCATATGCTATTATATATATTGTACCTGAAATACTTTCATACCTTTATGATCCTATTTTAAGCAGGTTATAGAAAAATTTTTTTATTTTCTTTGCATTTGCCATTAATGTAATAACAACAAGACCGACTACCCCTTATCTCTCTCTCTCTGTCAAAAATGTTACAACTCAAATTGGAGAGAAGGCGGGAAAAAAGAGATATCTCAAACAAATATATTAATAATTATATAATACTATATATATTAAAATATGCCAACAAGTTTTCAAATGTTCACACATGTTCAAGAGAGACAGATAACTGTTCTACCGAAAAGTCCTTTATGAAAGAGTAAAGCACCAAATGTACGAAATCCGGTTAAAGAAATACAAGAACTAATGAAAATCAAAACTAACAAAACCAATTGCCCGTGTTTTCTTTTGTGATAAGTGTATTAATTTTTTGTGTGATAGAAAAGAAAGACTACAATGCCAAGAAAATATCTTTGTTTTTTAGAAATTTATCAGTTTGTAGCGTCGAAAAAACTTGAAATGCCAGATATCCAATTGTTTTTTTTGTCAACTTGAAATTATTCTTACGAATAAATAAATATTAGAGCAAAAAGTCTATATTATATAAATATTACATAATTCTGTTTGTTTTTATTTGTTAAATTAAACAATACATATTTTGAAATTACATAAAATACAATAGTAAAAATGGCTACAGACACAATTATTATCGATATCATTAAACTCTTATTGTAATCTATATTGTTATATAAAAGAAGCAATGTAGTGAAAAGAAATAAACTGATTATGATTTTTCGTCAAGTAACTCTCTGTCAATAATAATATTCCGCTAATCAAGATTTCTAAAAAAATGTGAAAAAATTCATCACGTATCATACTTAATATATATATGGTATTTGTATGGTAAAATATAACAAAATTCATTCGTACCAATTATAATAAATTATTCTTTCATTCTAAAGCTCTTCTCGATGAATTTGGGAATTCATGATTTTTAAAAAAATCTCATTTTTTCATCAAGGAATGGAAATTTTTGAAATAAATAAATTTTTTTAGTAACTGATTCAAAATGTCCACTTTTACTTAGCGCCAACTATTTTCGATGAAATTTTTTACTACGACCGATTAAAATCTAAATTTGAGCCGTTTGAATGCAATTTTCAGCTCTGCATTTTCTAGTAAAAATTCCGTTAACTTTGGGATATGTTTGGGAAAATTGGATTTTGGGGTATCAAAATATTAAAAAATTCGATTTTAATTTTCATAAACGGCATTTTCTAAGTTAGATCCAACAGATCCGCATTGCAGCCGAAACATTGCTCAAGAAAAAAAATATTCGACTCGCCCTACTAAACCTGATTGACATGAAGATGAGAATTTACTATTTTTACAAAAAACTCAAAATATTTTTCTCCGGATTCACAGAAAAAAATTATCTCTTGAATTCAAAAACGAAATGAGCTAATAAGATATAGAAATTAGAAAAAATTCAATCTGACCAAAATTAGGCCGTTTTTCGAATTTCGAAAATGCACCAAGTTTAAATTTTATATACTATACAGAAGAGATACAATAGTATTGAAACTGTAAAAGTTTTACTCTGTCTAGGCATCAAGATTAGTATGTTAGAAGATGAAAAGAAATTCTTATTAGAGTGGGGGATTATTCCCTGCTCTGATCTTTTTGCTCAAATTTAAGCAGCTAGTAATCTTATCCGAAGGGAGAGGAGTCACATCAAAGAAACAAAAGATTAGCTTATCCTCATTTTCTCGCTCTAAAGTTTATTCTTTAACCTTTTTTTATAAAAAAATGCCTTTTTCTATTAAAAATGGCATGTTTATCTTCTTCTCATCACAGCATCTCAAGCTACTGAGTAGGTAAATTTCAATTTTCTTTGGGGTCTTTTGCTATTCATTTACTCTCAATCGGGAAGCAATTCGAAACGAATTAATGCTCAAGGAATTTCATATCTAGACCTTCTTTAAGCAACAATCTAAAGGATAATAATAACTTTTGTTCCGTAAGAAAATAAATAGTAAATTCATTGAAAATAATTTGGTAAATATTTAAAAAATTCTATTATGTTTTGACAGTTGATAAATTCATATTGAGATTATATTAGAATGAAATAATCCAAAATCCTACAGTGTATTATCCATATACACTGTATATTATATATATATGAGACTATACACTCAATGTACCTATGATCTCATGATGACAGTTTAAAGTCAGAAGTGGAGATGAATATCTCAATCATTTCACAAATTTGATTCAAATCAGAGAGTCCTTTGTGCAATGTTTGAACTTTTTCTATTGTGAAAATGGGCTTACCATTGAACCGAAAATTTACCTATCCAATCAGATTCAAGCCAGCTGTTACCTTACAATGCATAATGCAGTCTGGAGAGATGAATAAATTTCTCGTAATAAAGCAATTGTGATATCAAAAGGAAATTTTATTCTACATAGGAAAAAGAATCAAAAAAAGAAATTTTGTTCATTGTAGACAAACAGATAAAGTATAGGGTCTAATAATGTGTATCATCGTTGGGTTAAACATGCAAGATGTCTTTGATGAATAATTTTTCATTGATCTTTGTATTGGTTTTAGTCAGGTGTGTCCTTTGAAATTGATCAAAGTCATTGATGATTGTTGAGTTGGTAGAGTATTCGGTGGGTTCCACATTGTTCGTTTCATTCGGTATCGTTGAAGTATTCATGAAAATAAAAGATTTTCTCTTTGATGTGTCATAGATAGTATCCTATGTAAATAAATTAGATTATACTTGAACTTGAAATACTTTTTTCGTCCCTCATTACAAAAGAATTTTATTAAGTTACAAGAATATAAATCAAGCTTAGCTTAGTTAAACCAAAGTTAGTTAAAGAAGGTTTTTTGAAAATGTAGTAATATGTATTTTAAAAATTTAGAACATTTTTTTGAAAACTAATTTGCTGAGGCCCATAGGGAAAAATAATTATTAGTTAGATTTCATATGCATAGAATAATTACCTGTGATCACACTTTACTAATAAATTATTTCGGTATAAACCTAATTTGTGTGATTACAGTTGTTTTAATGCAATAATTTTTGGTTCAAAAATTATCGATCAAAATTTGGGTCATTTGTTCAGTCAAAAACGAAGCATATACACTGTATATATATTATACAGTATAATGAATTGCTGAAATGGTGTGTGATGTGAGCTTCTTCATCTTTCTTATTTCTCCGGTTGTTCTAACATGTCAATGCTAAAGCTTTCACAATTTGTTTCTGTTTGCAGAGGGTTGGTTTTTCCCTCATGATAAAAAAGGCTTCGGAAGTTTTTAAGGTATTGACATTTTTCCCATTTTGTCTATAAAGGATATAAAAGTTTGATGGGGAAGCATTCTTATCACATACTTTAACATGTTCTCTCACTGCTGTGGATCCTGTGTGAGAAGATGTTCTGAAACTCTGTCTTCTAATCTTCTGGTAGTATGCCTGATATAATCTGGATATAATCAAGAGGGAAAAATCAACCCTCTGCAAAAAAAATTGTGAAACCTCTAGCATTGACATGACCCAATTTTAGAACAACCTGAGAAGAAGTAAGCCAACACAAATAAGCAGCCAACCAGAAGAAACGAGAAAACGAAACAGTTCTTCATCTTTCTTTTAACTATTTTTATTTATTGAAGAGTTTTTGGTTTTTTAAAGCTTATATTGTATTCCTTTGTTTCATTCATGGTTCTTATATTCTTTAACCTTAACTTATTTCTTTGAAAATTGAGAATTATTCTTTTAGAGAGATGATCCTTTAAGAAATGAACATTTTATTATAATTATATTTTCTTAGATATTTCTAACATGAAATTTGTTTAAGTAACTAACTATCTTTAGAGAATATCCATAATGGTTTTAGTTGAGAAAACTATTCAAGAACATTTTGAAAATTCAGCTGAGTGTAATACATTTCTATTTTTGTAATAATTCCGTTCTTGAATAATCATATTATTACTAATAATATAAATATTTAGAGGTGAAACAATGATGATAGGTAGCGTCTAATTTTGAGTCTATTTTTAGAGATGAGATAATCAGTCAACTGATAATTTCTATTCATCATCATATGGTGATAAAATGCTCTCTATCTAAAGCTAATTGATATAAAGATGGAAATCTATGATTTTTATAGAAATCTCGATTTTTCATCAAAAACATGAATATGTTAAAGATTTTTTGGAATCCTACTCATGTTGCCCACTCTTAACAGTTGGAGAGAAAAAATTCTGAAAAAAATGATTTTTATGGAATATATGGCCATTTTTCAAATTACAATTTGTCGCCAAAATCCCCTTTTATCGAACCTTAAACTGAAATTTTTTTATTGACTTGAAATTTGGAGGGTGATCAAAAGAGTTTCTTCAAGATCAGAATTAGACAAGAAAATCAATTCAACTGAATCTTATCTGATGCATAGCCTTATTATCGTTTGGGAGTTGAAATTCGATTTTTTGATCATTTTCACTACTTGAAAATCAATGAAATTTCAATAATTCAGAATCTCTCGAAAATAGGGTAACTGTACGTAATTTGACAGTGCTAGTCGGCTTTCTTGTCTAATCTTGATCCTGAAAAACCTCTTTTGATCAACCTCTAACTTTCAAATCAATAAAAATTCTGGTTCCAAGTTTGAAAAAATGGGGTTTTGGCGACAAATCGTAATTTGAAAAATGGCCATATTTTTCATAAAAATCTTTAACAGATTCGAATTTTTGATGAAAATACCGAGATTTCTGTGAAAATCATAGATTTCCAACTTCATGTTATTCTAGCATAAAAGAGAAACCAGACAAGCTCTCATAATGCCTTCAAGAAGATGGAAGGTGAAAACGAACCCTGTAAAATTCGATCATATCCGTTTTGGTAATCTTGCCAAGATAATTCACGATGATATTTTGGCGAGTGAAAATGTAACTTCTATTGACAATGTCTTGGAATTGTTCTTGGGATAGGGAATGTAAATTTTCTGAGGGTTGAATCAACTTTTCATAGAGACTACTCTTGAGACTTTGAAATTGTTCCTCAGACATTTCTTCGAGATTTTTCTTGAAAAGAACACATAAAATAAATATTGATTATAAATCAGTAAGAAATAAATTTAAGCTTAGAATAACATTTATAAGTACCTAAAGAGAGCATAAACTCTCCAGACATTTCTGATTACGAATTCTTTTAATAACTTGAATAAATTCGTGATTTTAAAACCTTCATGTTGAAACAAGTTTTTGTCAATACAGTTTTTAAAATATTTTTTCGAATTAACTCGTTCCACTTGCAGAGAAAGGTAATTTTGAACAAATATTGATCTAGGAAACTGTTCATGTCTAGACGTTAGTGTGATAGATTTTTCTCATTGAAGATCTCAATATAGATTTCTTTTACTATTCGGTGTTTAGTTATTTTCTTCATGATATCTTCAACTTTTGCTTTTTCTTTAAAGAGTTGTAAATAACAAAGTCTAGCAGAATAACACTATTTTTGTGTATACTTAATAAGATTTTGACAAAATTTCTGAAAATTTTTAGTGTAGATTTCAAGAAATATTCGAATTTGTGTTTTATCGATTTTTGGGTCTTATTTCTACTAAAAGAGATCATTAACGCTCCCATTACTATTCCGAAAAGACGTAAATGATCTACAAAATATTGTCTATGACTCTTCTCTCAAATTTCGATATTTTTAGAAAAATGAAAAAATTCAAATCTCTTTTCTTGGAGCTAGACTTTTACTTGTGTTAATAGCTGGAATTTATGAATCTGTTTTGAAAATTGAAACTAATTTGAAAAAAGTGAAAAACTCGACTTTATGTATATTTTTTAAGGATCTGAATAAAATGATCAGTAAAAATCTTTGATAGAGAAATTATCTCCTTTACTTGAGATCTAAGTTTCAGTATTTCTGAGGGACTTTAAATTGACCCGCTCTCAAATTTGCCTACAATTAAAACCATTATTTTTTCAATTTTAAAATTCACCTAGTCGATTAATTAAAGACTTAAAGCCTTATTTAATGAAATTTCTCGAAGGGCTTATTTTGTCACTATCTTAATTTCTATTACGTAACCTTTTTTTAAATTTGTATTTCACTTATTGCTTTCAGATCCAGATAACATTAAATCTTTGTATTTCCCCATATAGAACTTCTATTTTTTTATATTTTATTTTTGTATATATTTATTAAGAATAGAAATAAATATTTTCTAATAAAAAAAGGTTATTTCGTCAATGTTTAGTGCAACCTTTAGTGACTCATAAATTTTCTTTTGAAATATGAATTCAAGTGTAGGAAAATTTATGTAATTTATATTGAATTAATTTGTAAAAGCCTAATAAGTTGATAGTGTAGGGTTCAGTTTTCTTTGTTGTATTTGATTAGAAAATAATTTATAGAAAAACTATTCTAAATATGTAAATTAGGCTGAACATCTAATACAGGATAATTGGCGAAATTATTATAAGAGGGTTTAATCTTTACCAGAAAATCGGTTAAAAATTGTTCGATTCTTTCCTTGAGAAATTCAGGTGAACGACTAGACTGAACTATCAATAGGAGACCAACATAGTCTTTCAAAAGGTTGTATTGAGCCGCGCAAATGTAGCAGAGTTGTTGTTTTGTCCGTATATCCTCCATGAATTCATTTGCTATTAACTGCTTCAGTATGATAACCTTTGTTGAGTTCTCCTGGCTTCTCTTGCCACACTGGATGTAGTAGACTATGGCTGAGTCTGTGTGAACATTCCCAAAGGTCCTTTGATAACAGGGCATCTCTTCAACTGAAATATATACAATTTGTCAGACTTATTTGAAAACTTTCAGCTGACTAGAATAGACAGAATTCCTCGTTATTCTACTTTGTATTTATGACCTTCAAAAGACGTTTGAAATTAATTTTTTCAAAAAAATCCACTTTCTTTGAATTAGTATGACGTATTCCAGAAGATTGATAAATTTCCCTTAAAAGGAATGGTAAAAAAAGAATATTTTTGAATAATTATTAGTTGATTATATGATAGAAGGGAACAAGAATGAGTAATATTTATCTGCCGTGATAGGCTCTTCTAAAGTTGTCGAGCCATTGCTGAAAAAACCCTGCATTGTTCCAGGCTTTGATATAATTTTCTGGCATCAAAGGGTTCGAGTCCTTTCAGGAGAATAAATTACCAAATGCTGATTCTTTGCACGTTGAAATTTTTAGTTAGTATGTGAGAAAGATTGATTAATCATTAATATTTCGAGTAAAGTTAAATGTTGAATAATTCCGTGTGATTATAGGGGAAAGAGTGACGCAAGCTTTAATTACACTTTTTCACCAATTGGAGATGCGGAGGGGGTAAAAGTCAAAGTGTGAAAAGAGAAAAAACAGAAAAATCATTTTTTAAATCTAAAATCAAAACCGCTGCAATGTTTGCGAGTGCTTTATAAGACAAGAAACGAACGAATCTGGTCTTTGTATTACATGGTAAGAATCAGCAGAAAATTCTCTATCCAATGGATTAGACTTGAGTGAATTTTATTTTTTTGGAACGTTTGATACTTATTAGCCTACTTTATAGTAGCTATACATTATTTTTCTCAACTTAAAAGGGGGCAGAGAGGAGAGGGATAGGTTTGTTACATTTTTTATAGAGGTACAACTGTATGAGTGATAAAAATAACCCAGGGGACTTTAAGGGTAGAAACATTTTCCCGTTATAAGAGAATCAAGATGAATAATTTTTTAATTTCACTCTATAAATATTGTGAATATAGCTAGAAAGAGATGATAGATTCGTTTCTAACGATAACAAAATGATACGAAAATCTTATTCTTAAAAGCAAGAAAGTCTCGTCTGTCTTGCTATTTGTAATAATGCACTCACAGTCCAATTGGGAGAGGCTTACTAACCTTGGGAAAGATCGAAGTTTCTCTTCAAGGGAATATCCGTATCAAGATCAAGATCCATTCTGTAGGGTTGGATGGTTTGGCAAAACTGATTCCTGTAATACTCTAACACTTGTTTTCGAGTTATATTCCCAAAGAAGGCTACGTCAATGTGGATTCTTTGGAAGATGACCCTTGAAAATTCTCTCATAGTTTCCATGGTGACAGATGGAAGCTTTTCAATGATATCGTTTAGTTTGATTTGCTTTTCAGTGAAAGTGTAACGGAAATTCTCCAAGCACAATGAATATGGCTTTTGTTTGAGTTTATTCTCATAGAGCTTGGTCATTTTCTCCTGGGTGAATTTGAAACGAGTTTCATCCACAGGGAACTCGCCGTTGAGAAAGATTTTCAAAAATTTATCCATGTTTTTTGTAAACTTGTCGTGGAATCCCTTGATTGGAATCTGTGTGACAAGAAATCAATTAAAAGACAATTATTTGAAATAATCCTTTGTTCATTGGCTATAATTCGAATTATTGCCTTAAACCAGCCAATAAGAGGAGCCCTAACAATTTCTCTGATTAGCTTTTTAAAAATCTCACCGAGACAACTCACAATAATTCCAGAATCAATCAATTTCGGGGATATACTAAAGTGTGCACATTTGAGGTCATAGGCTTCCTTGTTTATTTCCATTTTGTAGAGTTCAATATAAAAGTGAGTATAGATAAAGTTCATGGTGGTCTCGTACACTCTTGGACTAAAAATGGAAATATTTTTACACAATAAACAATATGAACAAGTATACTATTTGGTTTTTAGAATCATCTCGATTTTTAAAATAAAATCCCATCAAAAGCTTACATGTTGAGATAGATGTATGAGAAAACATGAGGACTCTTGAACTCTTTATCTTGGGCAAGCCAAATACGCAAATTGTGAGACTTTTCAATAAGATGAGGTATCGAGTGTTGAAAACGATGAGATCCCTCAGATTGGAGAATTCTTTCGACTTCTGGATTGTACTTGTCATTGTACTCATGATCGTAGTCCATTAGGTCCAAGGACTCGGGAAAGTATTCATTGACTTTGGGCAAGTGAAGGAGATCATTTAGACCCACTGTATTTAATACCTAGATGGAAAAGTGTTCTATCCTTTATAAATGATGAGCTATGAGTATAATGAGTACTCATCTCCTTAGACAATAAAAAATTTATTCATACCTATTAGATATGTCCAATCAAATTGAAGATTGGCACTATTATAATAAATCTATGCTTTAATCTGATTGGAAAAATCGGAAAGGTATAACAATATCATCAAAATATATGCATGGTAGTATTTTCTTTTTCAATGAATTTGTCGTTGTATTTTTCATTTACGAATTCTCATATTGACCTCAAGTTTAAATAAATTTTACGATAAAAATAAGCACTTGAGTTAATACTCGGTACCCTTACTTTGTGATATTTGAGACGAACGTAGACTCTGTATATATTTATAAAAATTAATCATTTTAGTTATAGATTTTAGAGAAGTTTATTGCGATTAATATACAAAATGTTGACCTTTTAATGACAAAATGATAAGCTGTAGACATTTGGAATTTATATAGTCTATAAATGATTTTTGATAGATGATGAACTTACACGGAGAAATGATGGAGAAAATGGCTCGGTATCATATTTGATCTTGTAAAAGTATTCTTCTTTAGTGCATCGTTCACCCATTGATTGAGAACTGATCACAACTCTGAAAATGAAATTTATTTACTAGTAAATGATATTTAGTAATAGAGGGAGGGAGAGGGAGTTTAGTTTTGCATAGAACTAGTGTATTAGCTATAGGATAATCAATTAGTTTTCATTTAATTAATAAATCATCCAATGTTTTTTATTAGATTTAATCACTTTCTGATAATTAGTTGCATTAGGTAATATCCAATTACTACTGTAATATATGAATTTTAGTAAATGAGCAGTAGAGGGCTGCTCAACTCCTCAGCATATTTAACCGAATATACAAGCATTTTAAGTATTGAAAGCTGAGTTTAAAAATACTCCAACTTTTCTGGAAGAGAAGGTAGATATTTTGCATGTTTTAGCTATAATAAATAATTTACTCTGGATAATCGGGATGGCTTAGTGGGTACAGTACCTACCTTATTTGAATCAATATTATTCCACCCCCTCGGCTTTTTTGAGAATTTCTACCTTTGTTCTCAGATAGTTTAGAGAATAGAATTTTACATAAATAAAATCCTCTCTATCAGTTTATTGCTAAAATCTGTTCGAGAATTGTAATGTTGATAATTTTAAAAATTGAGCTGTACTCTAATGAGCAGTTCAAGTTATTTTTCATATTCATTAGAGAGCCAAATTTTTCAACTTTTCCCAGCCTTAATTTCATTTTGAAGATTATCGGAAACTCAGAATCTTTTCCTATAAAACCATGCGTTTTCGAGTTTGTTCTGATATACATAATCTCGATCGAAGATGAGAATTTTTGAACACGCGCCAAGATTTTTTCAATGAATTTCACTACGAGAAAGGACAGAATTGAGATTGTTGAATAATTTTTGCAACATTTTGAATAAAAATAGGGTTTATAATAAAAATTGAGTGTTCTTTAACATTTTGATTTTCAAAAATGTGTTTTTCATGGTTAAAACATCAATTTTTGATTAAGGCATAGAACATTGTATTACCCTAATATTCATATTCACTTACAGCATATTCTCCGGCTTTAGGTATGTCATCAGCTCTTTCATGAGGTTCTTGTCAAAGTCTTTGATTAAATGACTCCCAGATAGGGCATCCTCAAAGTCCATATACTAAATTTGAGTAGTGATAGTAAGGCTCGTCGATATATACATTTGCGAAGATGAAAATTTACAACAAAACTACTCAGTGATCAACTACACAAATAATGTATATTTCAAAACCAATGAGTTGATGAAATGGAAGAATTTTAGAAGATCTTGATCGGATATAACTTTTCTTAAAGAAAATTTTATGCTGATCTCCTCTCAAAATTTTGTCAATGTTAATATTTTGCCTGCTAGCAATCAAGTAAGTATAAAGCTATTTGACATGAAGATCTTTTATGACAAAAAAATCGATATTTTTCTCAGGAAAGTCAGGAAAAAATTATTTTTCTGATTCCATAATAAAATGAGACATCAAGTTTTGGAAATAAAAAAAAATTCTTGAAGAAATTCAATTCAAATTCGAATTTCAAAAATGAATCGAATTCCCATTGATTTCAAAGATTTGAAGCAGTTAAATGATAATATTTGAGATCAGCATTTGAAAACGAATTTGAATTGGAGCGTGGAGGTAGAAAGGAATCAATTGTTTTCAAGAAAAAGTTAGACTTTTAAATTTTGGATCATTCCCCTTCGTGATAATCAATGAATTCAAATTTTTCGATTTACCACAATAATAACGAGTTTCTGTGAATTTCTGCAGCTGAATTCGAGTTTTTCGTCTAATGCTGATCTCGAATATCTGCATTTAACTGGTTCGAATTTTTGAAATCAATAAAAATTGAAAAAGTGGAATTTGATACATTTTCGAAATTCGAAAAACGGCCTGGTCCGATTGAATTTTTTCAAGAATTTTTTTATTTCCAAAACTTAATGCCTCATTTTATTATGGAATTAGAAGAGTAATTTTTTTCCTGAGAAAATTATTGATTTTTTCGTAAAAAAAGTAAATTCTTATCTTCATGTCAATTAGGTTTATTTAGAAAAAGGATTTAAATCATTGAAAAAGTGGAAATTTGGCGCGTTAAATCTCAAGTCTAATTTTTGGCCATATTGTACTTTGCTCGTAAATTCTTTTATTTCATCAAGTTATCGGCTCATTTCATTGTAAAATTTGAAAAATCACTGACAATATGAGAATAAAATATTGAATTTTTCAAATCAACTACGGGTAAAGACGAAGGATATGAAAAGGGAAGAGGAAGACTTACCGATAAATGTTCGGAAATTTTCGATACCATCATAAAAGGGTTTTCCTCCTCTTTGAAGCGAAACGATAACTCGTGATTAAGCTGGATATAAAGATTGATTTTAGTCATTTAGGCACGAAAGAAACTCTTTCATAATACTACTTTAATGTCTAAAGGATGTCTTCTCTAATTAGTTACAAATGAATTACTAAATTTTTTGAACTCAATCAACTATACCTTAGAGGAAGAAATGAAAATCAAAAGGTTAAACAACCCCTCCACAAAAACAAGCCAATTAAATTCATCAACAATCTCTTTTGTTTGGCAATATCAGAGGGAATATTTCTAATTAGAATAGAGTTTACCTTGATTTCATTGAGAATTCTATCGTCAATTGGAATCGTGTTCATCATGTGAATGTATTGATAAATATTTTCGATAATTTCTTCAATATTCAGCATACCTTGATCGGTAAGATGTAATTTGAGGAACATGTTGTCGATACCCCTAGCAACTGAATTGATACCGGATACAAAGTCAGTTATCCATTGTTTAGCTTTTAAAAGAGAGTCTAAACTCCCTTCGCCCTCGTGGCCAAGGAGCCAAGTTGCATACGAGTATGGTTTTGTTTTGTACATGTTTGTGAAACCTTTCATGGGCCAAATAATCTTGAGGATGTTCTGATTCTTTACTGAATCAAGGTATACATATCTCTGTAAGTGAAGGTTCTTTCAATAAACTTTTATGTAGACATTATGTAACATTTGATTTAAAATCCTAACTAAAGAATTGGTCAAAGACCTTGGAGTTAGTTATTTATGGAAATTTGATTTCAGCGATCACACTGCAATAATTTCAGTGATCTTCTTTAGGCAAATTCGAAAATAGTAAAAGAAGACAACTATTTATGCTGTAATCTTGAATAATTCTGATAATGAGGATAACTTTATTGCATATCTGAGTGTAAAACATCTTATTCGTTAGAATGAGTTAGCCGTGGATTTCATGATGTAGCCTGAAATATAAAATCAACTCTATGGAGTAGGTATGGAATAATTAAAAGTGAAAAATTCGAATTTGATAGATACTAAATAAAAAAGTTTTGAATCTTCCTAGCTTCTTCCAAGTTCTGTCAAAGAGATGTCAAAAGAAACAGAATAAGTTGAATCAATTCATCGATAAAAATAATAAAACTCAAATCTCTCTCATTAAATAAAAAAGGCAAGCAAGGTCATCGATTGCATTTCTCAGAAAACTTCAATTCGTTTATAAACGATTAGTTGTAACATTGGAATTATTCACAATTATTACATGTTATGCCAGATAATAATTTTTAGATGGATAATTGGCAAAAGGAAAAACGTATCATTATACAGGAATTAAAATATCTGTTTCATGAATGAATTTCAGTTAATAACAGAATAAAGTAAGCGTATCTCAGTTAATGTCAAACATCAATGGCTAGGGAAATGTAAAGGTAAGTTTGATCTTGGTCGTAAATGTCAGGCATTTACAAAACAAAGCTTTTAATATCAAGAGATATTAACCATAATTTGAGTTGGAATTATTCCATCTGTCTATTTTATTAGAGAATGAAAATTTTTTTCTAGCTGTCGAAATTCTTTTGTCCAAATTACATTTTTTTGATAACAGTTTCTTTCGGTTTTTCTTCAGTTATCTTTTAGCAGTTATTCGATTTTTGTTAATGGGATTCTAATGAAGCTACTTTAGAGTATAAATTGGATTTTTTTTATGTATAAAAAAATTAGTAAACAAGAATTAATGTTAGTATACAAATACCTGAATGAAAAAGTGATATCTGAAAGATAACAGAGGAAATTTTAAAAATGATCATATAATAAATTGAAATTGTACTCACTCCAGTCTTTGACAGGAAACTGGTAATTTCCAAATCTTTGTGCTCAACATCTTTATTGGGAATTGCTTGAAAATTTTCAGCCAAAGCATTGACCAACTCTTGGCTCATTTCTAACAGAAAGATGTTTTGAGAAGTTAAATTCCTAACCCCATTATTATATAAAAACTTTTATCTAATCTTAGGCATACATACCATTTGTTAGGAGGGTTAATGTCATCAAATTCGAGGAGTAGTGATTTCTATGGAATTCTTTTAATTTTTCTATGACATTAATTTGGTTCATTGCTGGATTATCTCTGAGGGTTTCCAAGTTTCCAGTGGTGAACCTTTCAATAGTCGTCCCTTCTCCAAGTATCATATTTACAAGGCGAAACATTCTCTTCTCGTCAATTTTGAGATTTTTCTGATGTTCAGAGTCAACAGCATTCAGTTCCCTATCTACCGATGACTCTAAAAATAGAGGACTTTTGAAAAATTCGCTAAAAATCTCAAGACTTTGGATGAAAGCTTGATTTTTAATTGTATACATGTATGATGTCTTTTGAATTCCAGTCCCGGCGTTGTAAATACCCCCATTATCAGTGATAAACTTTGAAAAGTATGATTCATCGGGGTACTTTTCCGTGCCCATAAATAACATGTGCTCGCAAAAGTGAGCTAAGCCTGGCAACTCAGGTGGATTTTCTCCACTCCCAGAATTAACGTTAAGACAAGCAGCACTCAGTTTAGATTCTTTATCAATAACTACAATAACTTTAATTTTATTTTTTAGTAAAAAGGCATGATATTCCTTTTTGTCAACATCGGGTTTTATTATCTTGATAGTAGGTTGTAGCATTTTGAATTGACACGTGAAAGGTGATTACTCAATCGAACCTACCTCAAGTCTTTGAATGAATAGAAATTTTAATTCAGAATTGTAAATTTTACAATTATTGTTTCGAGTTGAAAATCAATGCTGAACAGAGTATTGAAAGAATCAGAATGTGATGTTTTATTTAGTCTCATTCCAATCAAATCAAAAATAAATGTTGGAGTGGTGGCAAAACTCTACAAGGCCGAAAATTCTAAATGGAATTCGTGCGGTGTTGGTGTATGTTGCGGAGAAAAAGATCACGGGAGAAAGTCCTATTTCCTCCGTTTTTATAATTTGAAAACAAGAAAGATGGAATTTGAACAAGAAATATACAAAGAAATGGAATACAAATCAGTTTTGGATTTATTCCACGTCTTCCAGGGTTCAAATGGACCGTTTGCCGTCTCTTTTGTCGATCAGACCTCAGCGCAGAATATCAAAAATTTCATAATCAAAACTATCGAGTATTCCATTACAAAGAGTCAAGCATTGCAAACTCCTATTAACCATGGTCAGTTGCATGGAAATAAAACACAAATTAGAACAAATAATGTAAGCTACTTTTTTCGCTTTGTACTTGATTAAAATTCATCATGTATGCTTGAAATATTTGACCCAATATATACACATTCAAGCTGTAAATGCTTATCATTAGGCAGTGCTTTTTAGCATTCACTTACCTGTAAATTAAAATTTTAAATATAATGCTCTATAAATATACATTTCAAAATTTATTAGCAGATTAAAGCAAAAAGTTCTTCCAAAGGCCAAAAGAATAAACTGACTGCAGCAGATATTGGTGTACCCATGAACTTTAGACATGTTGAACATGTAGATCTTGATCCCAAGAAGAATATGTACAACATGGGATCACCAGAGACACAAGAACTAATTGGTGTCCTATCTCAAATGGGTATGGGCAACGTCATCATGAATGATAAAGAGGCTTGTCTTGCCATGAAATTTCTCAACAAACATGGAGGTCTTCAAGCTGTAAGTGTCCAATTGAACAATTTAATAATCTTACATTCTGCTGTTACAGTGGGAGTAGTAAATCAGGTCCAAATTTTAATTTTATCACCAGTTTTTCTTTGTACTTTACCAATGCAATTTATGTATATCAAAGCAAGGTCACTAACAAGGCTATGTATGAATCAAAATAGAATATTTGTGTATGCAATGGTTTGCGTATAGAAAAATACTCTGTAAATTCTTCCCAACATATGAAATGTGAATGTTTATTTTATTGATCCATCTACATGTGTAATGATAGATTTACTTTTTCATTAAGGAATAGAAATACAAGCAAATTTCGTTTCCATTCTGTGTCCGTGTAGGCATACGATAAAAAAGCGTTTTGATTTCTAATTGATTTACTATAGCGTCGTTTCTTTCAAACATAAATTTTAATAATTCCTACAATGGGCACTATCCCCGTATATAATATTTTGGTCGGCAAATTTCTCAAAAAATCACTCATAATTATGGTACACAGAAAATAGAAAAAATAATTTTCTAAAACAGCAACTAATATTATCTTCGATGTAGAAAGACCTGAGGATTTTAAACTTTGAAATTTAGATTAAACGATAAAATTTCAAGCCTAAATAAAAAATTAGCATTCTTTTGTACCCTACTTTTAAGTAAATAAATCTCGAATACACACAAATAAAAGTTTTTATAAAATTATAGATTTCCAGACATCCTACAGAGGTGAGCTATTATTATTAAAGAATAATGTCCACCTTTCCGAGTACATACATACCAATCAAAAGATCATTTAAAAATTCAGACATTCTCATGTTAAATTAGAGTCTGTCCCTAAAACTATATTATTGCTAATCAATATGTATTTAACCTAAAAAAAACAACCTTCAATTGCCAATTGTTTATGAAATCATTGTCCTTGAATGATTAAGAATTAATTAAATCTGCACTGTATCGGAAATGGATTCGGCTCCCTGATCATATTTAGACCTTGGATATTTTGTGTATTTCTCTTGATTGATTCAATCAAGGAGTTCTATTGCCTGAAATAGTTCATCTTTTTAATCGAATCATGCATATTATCATGTGATAATTAATTATAACCCATTCGGACTGAACTGCTAACTCGCAATCATGTATGAATATTAGAGGTGTCTCTACACGACAAGTTTTCATTTGCAATTATCAAATGTATCTTATGATTAGAGCACCAGAATTGCTAAAAGTAGTAGAAATTGTAAATTACACAGTCTTATATGGAAAAATTCTACTCAATGATATTTGTAGAGAATTTTTCGTTGATTCTTAAAAAATTCTACAATAGAGCTTTCGAGTTATTCGGTAAAAACTGAAAACCCGACTTTCAGTGCTTTGCCTTTCAATAGAGAAAAACATGAATGAGATAGAAAGAAAGAAGTTACATCATCTTGTTCAGGAATAAATTCTTAACAAAAGAGTAAAAGGGAATATTCCCTTGACTCTTTTAGTTTTTAAGCTATTTAAAGTCAAAGTTGAAAATTTACCTATTCATTTCGAAAATCCTCAGCTTCAACTCAATTTCATGCACCTATCTAAGGACCTTGTAGGAAAGAAATCTACCTCAATATGGATACAGTAGTCCTACAGCAGTAGTATCAAAAGCGTAAAAAACTTTTTGAAAATTATGCTTTTGTAAAATATTTTCATTGACAAATCTCTATTTTTCAACACCTAAAAATCCGAATGAATATGGATTCGATGATTAATTTGAATGAAATACTATTACTGAACAGTCGTAATAACTCTATTGTAGAACTTTTTAAGAAGCACATATCTGAAATCAGCGAAAAATTCTCTATCAATGTGGAAGATATCAAGATGCTGGTTTTATTCAATGCTGAAAAAATGCAGTCTTGAGGAATGAAATGATTGAGTTCCATCCACAAGGTGTATTTTAATGAATGCAATGAGATCTATCAGTTCAAATACTTTCTCATGAGAGGACACTATTCCAATGGTGTTTGTGTATTGTTCCTTGATTCACGAATCATTATTGACCAATCAGCTTTTCTTTTATTTTCTCTAGTAAAAGGCTTTTTTCAACTAATACATCACACAGTACATGCAGTCATTGATTAATTGAAAAGTTGTCTACACAGTGAAATCTCCTCTATCAACTTGTTCTTCTCTAATTGTCTGATTTTTCAACAATAAAGTAAGAGAGAGAGAGACTAACTAATTTCTGTTTCTAAAAAAAACACTCACTCACATGATTAATTATAATTAATGAATCTTTTAAAAAACAACTTACCTCTTCCTGATTAAAAAAGCAAAACAATTTCAACTCTTCAATCAAATATATAGATTTTATTACACGGTGCAACAAAATTTTTCAAATTTCTTTTACAGCCGCCATTGGTCGTTACAGAGGGTTTCTCAACTAAAGCTAATTGATATAAAGTTGGAAATATATGATTTTTATAGAAATCTCGATTTTTCATCAAAAACATGAATATGTTAAAGATTTTTTGGAATCCTACTCATGTTGCCCACTCTTAACAGTTGGAGAGAAAAAATTCTGAAAAAAATGATTTTTATGGAATATATGGCCATTTTTCAAATTACAATTTGTCGCCAAAATCCCCTTTTATCGAACCTTAAACTGAAATTTTTTTATTGACTTGAAATTTGGAGGGTGATCAAAAGAGTTTCTTCAAGATCAGAATTAGACAAGAAAATCAATTCAACTGAATCTTATCTGATGCATAGCCTTATTATCGTTTGGGAGTTGAAATTCGATTTTTTGATCATTTTCACTACTTGAAAATCAATGAAATTTCAATAATTCAGAATCTCTCGAAAATAGGGTAACTGTCCGTAATTTGACAGTGCTAGTCGGCTTTCTTGTCTAATCTTGATCCTGAAAAACCTCTTTTGATCAACCTCTAACTTTCAAATCTATAAAAATTCTGGTTCCAAGTTTGAAAAAATGGGGTTTTGGCGACAAATCGTAATTTGAAAAATGGCCATATTTTTCATAAAAATAATTTTTTTCTTGAATTTTTTTTTCTTCAAATGGTAAAATTGGGCAACATGAGTAGTATTCCAAAAACTCTTCAACACATTCGAATTTTTAATGAAAATACCGAGATTTCTGTGAAAATCATATATTCCCAGCTTTATATGCTAGCCAAGTGGTTATTCTAGTTACATCTTGATCTCTGACATGTTTTTCAATTTCATCTTCAACTCTGGATTTGCTTCCATACCTTTGTTACTATATTAAGGCGATGCGTCTTATTATCATAGTAATGACAGTACCTTATTTCAGGCATACTCATTAGTCTTTACATGCCAATACAACATACACTTGAAAGATTACACCAAAAGAGAAAAAATATCTGATTTGTTGGCCTTTCATAGTACACGTAAAATACAGGTTTCAGAGTGACTATAATACATTGAATGTCCTTCCCCACTTGTAGCATGTCCTGAATTAATTAGAAAAAACTGTAATTTTTGCATTTGAACCGCTTGTTTGACACAATATCAAAATAAAATTTTATTTAAAATACACTAACTAACTAGAATAACTATTTGGGTACAATTTAAGATTAAATTTGTTCTCTTGGCGTATAGTTGAAAATAGTTACAGCCTCTCTACATCTGTGTCGTCATTACCGGGGATTTCTGATCTTGAGAATTAACAAATTCCGACACTATCCGATTCACGCATAAAATTCATTAATAAAAAGTAAATACACAAATGAAAACTTTGATTCAAAATTTTTATTAAACTAACTCGTATAGAATACAGAAAATCAATCATTTTCATTGAACTTCTTATTTTTGCGAAATAGCTTTGATTGAAATTGAAAGCAAAGGTATGATGATAATCGTTTGGAATCTTCTCCTCTCGACAATTTCCAACTGAATATAGCGCCCCTGTGTCCTACTTTCATACGAAAATGATCTTTTTTTCCCTTGCTTTATTTTAGTCCTTGCATAAGTTCATAAAGACATCATCAAGGTTTGGTAACTAACTAACCAATCATTTGTTTTTTTTTCAATTAATAATACCATTTTCTTTGTAGCTTCTCAAACTAAAACTTAGATCACACACAGATAATCATCATAATCAATAGCACATTTTTACTTGAACTCACTTTTAGAGCAGGCCAAAGATTTGTTATGCTTGGTGAGTACTCCACCCTGTCATACATTGGATTCCTCTCAAAGTTCTCAATTTCTTGCGTATCATATGTTAATGGATTGAGGTCAACATAACTGAATTAGCCCATCTCGAAAACCTTGATAATATAGATTCATGTTGAAGAGATGGATTCTTTTCAACATCTTTCATGCACTGTAGATCAGGTGTTTCTCAAACCTATAGACAATGATCTTGTCTCAATGTTTCATGATAAAACAGGCCTTGTGAATTAAAATTACTCATTCATTCAACCTCTCCTCTGATTGGCGCTTTTCAATCAATATTACATAACCAATCAGGTTACTACTTCTTTTTGAATGAATCGATCAAATAATTCTCGTATACATCCCTTGATCCATACATATTATAAAGAGACTTTTTATTTTATTCTAGTTGCATACTGAAGGCAAGAATGCAATATCTAATCCTATACCAATCAAGGTAGACAACGGGCAGGTACAAAATGCTCGTAGACTCAGTACAACTGGTACAACTAATAGGAGGGCTGATAAAAAGTTAATTCCTCCTCCACCAGTGCCTCCCCAACGGCCGCCCCCTCCTCCTCCACCCCCTCCCATTCATAGCCGAGGTCCACCTCCTCCAAGACCGAATGAGCCACTTCGCAAGCTTCCAGTTGGTATTGGTTGTAATACTCCTATTGGGTCTACTGCAGTCCCTCCGCCTCCACCGCCACCACCGCCTCCTCCTTCTTCATCGTTCAAAGGAAATCAAAACACAAATTTTGATAGTTCCCTTGGAAATACTGCAACTGGGAATCATGACTCTTGCAAAAATGAGAAACCCAAACATTTACCCTTCGTTCCGCCGAGTTTACAGGAGCAAATTCAAAACTTTAGAAAGGATAAACTGAAAAGAGTATGTCCATGAAATAGTTTATGACTGTTTATTACACTTAAGGAGTATGATCCATAGTAAACCTTGTTCCTTCATTGAAAATTGCTATCTTTAAATCTGTGTCAATTAATTTTTCATACTATAAAACTACTAATTTATAGAAATTTAGTGCTAAAAAATTGAAATACATGCTCAAATCCTTTGGCGATAATTACTAATCTTAATTCCATTTAGACCTCAGTCACGTCTCCAGTTAAAGAGGAGAAACTGGGAGAAGACAGCAAGGAGGCCTCTGTGAATCAGAATCTTGCAAATGCTCTTGTCGCTGAACTGAATCGACGAAGAAATATGATGAATGACGAGGAAGCTGGTTCCAAGTCATCAAGCTCCGATAATGATTGGGATGAAAATTAACTCACGAAAAAGAAGAATGATCGAAGATTTAAATCTAATTTATTTACCTGATTTAACGACAATCAATGTTTGAAATCATCATTTATGAAATCAATATACTATTTCTTATTTATGATCTATTTGAAATGGTATATTTCTTCCAATTGCATCAAGTTAATCCTTGAAAAAGACCACGTCCTCATTATGTATATGAGATAATAGGCAAGCTAGATAAGACTGACTAAGTTGATCTATACTAGACATTGAATTCCAAAGGCTATTGAACTTTCATAATAATTTAGTAAATTATTTTAACATTTGTTAAATTAACAATAAATTAAATTTAAATTTGACTATTTGTATCTTGTTATAATCGTTTTAACAAGATACTTGCTTCAGAAACTTGTTTAAAAGAGAATAATTATAATAAATTGAATTCAAGAGGATTCCTAAATTTCAAATTACCATGATTACACCAGAATTAAGCCAAGATAATAATAATCTTTTAATTTCATTACTGGGAGAGAAAAGTAAAATTCAGGTTGGAAAAATAGGGAAACTATATAAATCTGGAGGTGAAAGCTTCATTCCAATTTCAGTTGGTGTCTTCTGCGGGGAAAAGGACAGTAAAAAGAAATCTTATTTTATCAGATTTTATAGTTTACAAGTAAGATGTGATTTTATTTCAGAGAAAAAAAATGGAATTCGAACAAGAGATCTTCCAAGAGATGGAATACACTGTACCACATGAGCGATTTCACGTGTGTCAAGGAACTAATTTCCCATTTGGATTAAGTTTTCTCAAGAGAGAGGATGGTGAGCAGTTTAGAGATTTTGTTGCGAAAACAATCGAATTTAGCAAAAAGAAGCAGGGTTCATCGCCTACAGTAAATGTTCCAGCTCCCATTCCTCAGCCTGCCACCACAATTCGCAAGGTGGTTTCTATCAAGTCCACCGGTAAGCCAAAGAAAATCACTGCTGCTGACATTGGGGCTCCATTAAACTTCCACCACATTGAACATGTTGATCTGGACCCAAAGAAGAATTTCTATCGACTTGATTCGCCAGAAACAAGAGAACTCCAAGATACTCTTCGAGAAATGGGCTTTGGTGACGTAATAAAATCAGATTCAGATGCTGCAGTGGCTTTGAAATTTCTCAAAAAGAACGGTGGCATAGAGGCTGTAAGTCTTGCATAAATAATCACAATTCGTTCAGCTCAAGCATAGCGGAACTTCAGCAATATCTGGCCCAATTCCTATACAAAACACGAAGCCAAGTAGACCAGTTCCTAATAAGCCAACGCCCACAAGAGGTCCACCAGCTCCACCCGGGTCCAACACTGTAGTTCCCACTTCAAACACTCCAGCTCCACCGCCACCACCGCCAATTTCAAAGGGACCTCTGCCACCTCCACCTCCACCTGTTTCTAAGGGACCCCTGCCAACACCGCCATCATCTGGACCAAAAACTGAAAGGCCTATCAAAGCCCCACTCCCAGCAGCTCCCACGAGTTTACAAGAGCAGATTCAAGGATTTAGTAAAAATAATCTTAAAAAGGTGAGCATTTTTAGACATGTGTAGAAATCATTCGATTCAATCTGAAAAGTTTGACTGATCTTCAGATCATCAGATTGATCGATTTCGATAATGTCTGAGACTCCAAGGAAATCCTCTAGACAAGGTGTAATCGAGTTCAAGAATTTCAGTTCACTATTTTATCGATTAGATTAGTTGGTTACAAAATTGGAAAATCAATGAAATTCTCAATCTCTCAAACAAACTAATATCAGAGAGTATCACATTAATCTACACTGAGAAGATTGAGATTTATTTATTGTTCTACTGAACATGATCTTGATCAATGGGGTACTTTAATTATTGAAATACTCTAGGCAAAGGTCACACGTTTAAAATCAATCCTAGTAAAATTATCGATTTCTCTAATAAAATGCGATTACTGCAGACTGTCTTGGGAAATGCATAGTTTTGACACTCTGAAAATCAACATTCCAATTCTCAGTTATGGCTATCAAAACGTCTTTTTCTCTGAGAGGAACCCTGCAAAACTTTATTTTAATCATACATCAAACAGATTCTGACTCTTACTCGATCGAGAGATAAATTCAATTTAAGATTACACCACATTCAACCTTGAAAAATAAGAGATTGATTTCAATACATACTGAAACTATTGATTATTGCTCGTAAATATGTTTCGTCTCTGATTTCAACTATTAGCAAGAGAGAAAGAGAGATTTATGATGAAATTTAAACTGTACCCGAAAGATGTAGCGTAAGCAGGCAAACAAAAACTTTTTTTGCATTCGATATAAAGTTGATACCTGGTTAATTACGGGTGAAACATTATGCTCAATATAAGATAGACCTGTACAAAGGGTCAGTTTTATGCTTTTAAGCATCCAGCTCTATCAGATATCAAATCAGATTACCCTCGGGCAATAAAGATTCTATAAGAGAAGCTTAACTAGAGGTTTATCTTGTCAATAAATCGAGAGAAATTTATTGAAAAAAATTCATAAATTTTGAGTGTTTTCAAATTGACTTGCGGCTTCAAATATTAGATCGAATTTCAAAATTTAGGCTACTCTCAACTCCGTCAGACTTCATCTTAAGGTGTATAATTAAGACATTTTGAGAGGTGGTTTTCAAATAGAAAATTCATTTCACCTCTCATATAAAACGGTCTTTGGGATTATATTCATACAAAAAGAGATAGTTTCAAGATACTGTGACATACTCAATCGAATATGTTTCAACGGTTATTATCGAAACATTATCGCATCTAATAAATTAGATTTTCTCTGGTAATAACAGAAGTTGTTGTTAAATCGATTTTTTCTATAGACTGTCCCTAATTCTGGAGCAGACAAGCCAGCAGCTGCTAGCGGAGGTGCAGGTCTAGCAAATGCCTTGGTGGCTGAACTGAATCGTCGCCGAGACATCATGGACAATGAAGGACTAAGCTCAGAGTCTGACGACGACAACTGGGACTAGATGTCAGGAAAGAGACAAACTTTTGAATTGACCACTTCTAAGATTCTGTTTTAATTTGCCATTTTCATAGACATTTTTTTCATATTTTTTTCTATTAAAATTGAGGAAAGTTTTGATTAAATTTCAAGTTATTTTTCAATAAAACTGTTACATGTCACCTGTTCTTGCCAACGAATAAGAGTTGTAACTATAATTTGAGTGTCAAGATAAAATGGTAAATAACTTCAGATCGATTTTTTCCCAGTTTATTTATTTTGAATTTTGAACTTGAACTTGATTAATTCCTTATTTGATTTTTTTTTTCAATTCCGTTGAATAATTAACAATCAGTATTTCAGAGTCTTAAAATCAATCAACCTTTTGATCTAAGATTCATTTTGATTTTTCGCCTTTTCAATTTAATTAATGACAATCTTTTTATCTTAGTAAAAAAATTAGCAAATAGCCCACAAAGTTGTTGTAAGTAAAAAAATATTTTGTTTTACCCTAATGTACCGATTTTTTGAATAAACCCAGAAAATTCTGTTCAATTTGGGAAAATCCGGGCTTAAGAATATTTTTTAAATAAACAAATGATTTTCTGGTATTTTGCCCTGATAAGAAATCTAAAAATACAAATTTTCAATAAAAAATGATCTGGATTTCAAGATCCAATCACTTGTGATCTGATGAACTGATTTTCATGCCTTGACTATTTATGAAATCAGTACATTTTTACCCTTCAAATTAGACTATTCGAAAACCGAGTGAACGTATAATCGATTCACATCCCTTTAATATGTGATCGAAAACCCTGATTTTGATCTGTCGCTTACAAGTAGACATACAGGTAAAACCTAAAGCACTTTTCTCCTAATCATTTTCAATATAGTATAAGTAAAATGAGTAATATGGATCAACTATTTCTATCAAAGGCCTCGAAATCTTCTATGACTACTTGAAAGTAATAATATAATTACATTGTATAGCCCCTTATTCAATGATATAGTGAATGAGGTATTTTTTCAGTTTGATAAAATTTTAATTCTCAAAATTCTTGATGTTGAATGAAATGAATTTCTTTTGGTGTCGATGAGAAATTCAGCATCAAGTACTCATTCGGGTCAAGGGTCTCTTTGATATTGTCAAAATCCTTCCTTTCAATGTAACAACGCATTCTGAGTACGCTGAAGAAGGACCCTCCAACTAGCTTTGATATGAAACTGTCAACATCTCTAAGGCATTTTTTGAATCTATAATTTGAAAGAAAAGTATAGAAATTTAAATAGCGATTAGGAAGTCAGCTGAAAATGATGACAAGTTCCGCTTTGTTGTAATAAATACAAAGTAGTCTGGTAACCAGACTTTGGTTGCAAAAGGTTACATTGTATATATCTGTTCACATGCAAAAAAGATTTGCTTAGTATGTGATTACTAAACTGGATGTCGTTAATAAACTAGATAAATTATCGCCTCTCTCTTTAGTCCAGTAGATAGGCCGAATCACTCATTACCGAAAACTTCTTAGTAGGCAAAGATTCTGAGAATGACTTGATCTATAGAAACACCTTTGATTCTATTCAGGTATAGGCATACTTTAAAAATTTATTTAATAAGATCATTAGAGGAGTGCTCAACTCCTTAGCATATTTAACCGAATATACAAGCATTTTAAGTATTGAAAGCTGAGTTTGAAAATGTATTTAAAAATACTCCAACTTTTCTGGAAGAGAAGGTAGATATTTTGCATGTTTTAGTTATAATAAATAATTTACTTTGGATAATCGGGATGGCTTAGTGGGTACAGTATGAAACTTATTATTCCACCCTGTGTTCAAGTATTAATCCCCTCGACTTTTCTGAGAATTTCTACCTTTGTTCTCAGATAGTTCTGAGAATAGATTTTTACATAAATAAAATCCTCTCTATCTGTATATTACTAAAGTCTGTTCGAGAATTGTAATTTTGATAATTTTAAAAATTGAGTTGTACTCCAAAGATCATACTCAATGAGAGTTCAGAGATTCATTGAACTTACGCAAAGTCGCATTGGCATTCAGTGATAACGTAGCCCTTCTTATTTTCCCAGCCATAGAGAGACTCTCCAGGGCGTACCTTTTTTGGACAGCGGTCGTGGTGCATGCAGCACATGTCAGTTTCACGGTTATATCCAAAATCCTCATCATTTTCAGCTGTATCGCCAGCGCCGCACCATTTTGTGCCGGGGAATAACATTGGCTTTTTAAAAATGTCCAGGGACATGAACTATAAATTCACAAGAATTAACTAGAATCAAAAGTTACAAATCCCTCTGATGATTTTGACAAGAAACCGATCAATAGTAAAACGATAATGAACATTTTGGTCACGCAATGATGTTCTCTCGTCATGTTCTAATGGCTAATGCAATGCTATGCTGTAAATCAAATGTATCAATTTTATATATATCAACCAAGTTGTATCACTTGAAAGTTTACAAGTTTTAAGAATTAAGATGAAAAAAATCAAGAGCCAGAGAGACTTGAATTATTTCACAATTTATTATAAATTAATGACGCATTATAAACGGATTTTCATCTTAAGAGGGACAATACTTGATGTGTGTAATCTTGATTGTACTTAAATAGCAAAATGAAAAAAAAATTCATTCAAATTACTATTTTTAGTCAATGAAATACGTATCACGTTTTTTCTCAAACAACTTCATTCAAGTCGGTTAGTTAATTCAGAAAAACTATTCATATAATCTTCAACTACCTTGGCCTATGTGAGCTTTTTCACTTTTCTCTCCACTGTTGCTATTTAATGGAGAGTTTTGGTGTTTTTTCAACTTGCATATATTCTTAGTTCTTGAACTTTTACTATTTCTTTCAAAATTGTAAATTATTATTTTCATTCAATTATTTAACTCTTATCATTTTTAAAGTGATACCACTGATGATCCTTTAAGAAATACGTATTTGGTGTTAATATATCTTTTATTTCTATTTTAATATGATTTTAAGTGGATTTTCGGACGTATTTGAGAAATTACGTGAATTATTGAATCAGAATAATTCTGATTGGTGAAAAAGGTGAAAAAACGATTTGTTGACGTAAGAGGTTTTCAAGCAAGTAATAAATCTAAAATTGGAGCAAGAAACAAACCAATATTATTGTTATGAAACTAAGTTTTCAAGAGTAAAAAAGAAAAATGCAAATACATCTCACTTATAAGTAGATCAATAAACTCTTAGACATGAATTCATTATCGTCTACAATTTCTTTCTGGCTAGAAATCTGTAATCATGTATTTCCGTCTATATTTTCTCAAGTTTAGATCAGAGATAGGTTCAGATTCGGAAAAATTTGCTTTTATTGTATGACTTTACAGAAGGAATTTAGAATTTGTACGAAAAATTACATTACTGATGAATTTAATATTGGTTCAAATTTTTATTATTATTATGTATTTACTATCAAGTAACTATGTACAAAACTCCAGTATTGGGTAATTGTGTTCAGTAAACACTGTTTGCCAAACAGTCACTCTATTAATTTAGTGTTTTTCTATATAATGTATAGTATACATAAAGAATAAAATTGCTTGAGCTAAGAGTCTCTAGTGTCAGTGACAATTTGTCACTATACTGAGTAAATTAAAACAACGCTGAAATTATTTTTAATAAAAAATAAATTGGGTTTGTTTTTAATGGTTGCAATTCAGTAAATTTTCAAATTTGTATTTCAATGAAATGTATTTGTAACGATCATGCAGCTTGCATTACGAATATAGATAATGAATCATATTGTATCACGGATGGCGGTGGAAAGTGTTATTATGCTCAATCCTTAAAATTCAACTCATATCCTGCTAGTGTACATTCTCAAATTGATCAAGAGTCACAGTATTTTGATTCTTATGGATGCCTCAGTCATTCTGATGCCATTTTCTCCTGTAAAATAACCGATAGTTTTAGTCCATTCTCTCAAAACATTCATTGTTGTGACAGCGAAGACTTTTGCAATGCTTATCTAACTAAAATACCAATAAATGATAAAAAGAAAGATATTTTAGCAAAAATAATATCAAACAATCAGGCCAATATTGACAAAGATTACTATCCTCACATTATCGATGAAAGACTAAAGTTTCTGGATATACTTGAATTTTTCAGCAAACATGAAGGTAGTGAAAAACAGCCAGAATCAAAATCTCTTTCAATTGAAAGTGCCCAGACACTGGTGACTCTTTTGGCCTTGATTGGAGCGATTTTCGTTATTTTCTTCCTTATATTTCTCTTCACTTTTATGAAAATCTACCAGAGAAGATTTAAAAAGAAAAAATCTTCACCGTTTTTATGGATGAATAATGAAGAAGAGAATTCTCTGAAAAAGAATTATCAATCACTTCCCAAGTTTAATCTTTTCAAAGATGAATTCCTCAGTCAAGATCAAACATTTAACCATAATAATATACATCTTGGTCCGCTTATTGACACGGGAACATTTTATAATTCATTTCAAGGTGAGAAATTAAACCATCCCTTAAATAAAAGAAACGAGATACATAAACACTGTTTATTAAACACGAGGTCATCCAGTTTGCACAGATTCTTTCTTTCCCTTGGAAAATTTCACATTCTTCTTTCATCGTCGATGGAAAGTGTATGTGGAAAATGGTTATCCTCGCTGTGACCTTTAATAAACAATCTCTCCTATTCCTACTACAATTGTATTAATTAGACAATCGGGTAGAGATGATAATTATATTTTCAGTTGTAAATTTGTATTTAAAAACTCTGTTTATTAATTTTCAGGTTATTACAATGAAGAAGTTACTTCTGTCAAAATGTTCAATACGCAAAAGATTGATTCGATTCTAGCCTGGCAACGGAGGACACTAATAAACAGGGAGAAACTCCTGAGACATCAAAATATTCACGTAACATTTACAACTCAAAGTTTCCACGACACGATCGGCCTTAATCTCCTAACAATTGAGAGTCTAGCCTCTTTTGGTAGTCTTGACCATGTCATGAGGAATTATTCATTGGATACGTCCATTTTTAAATCATTGGAAATCATTCAAGTCATTAGATATCGGGTGATTCATGGAATTTTATCGGCCATCTCATATTTTCACACAGGTTAGTCCAGTAATGTTTGACATTTATACTTATAACTTATAAGTTATAAGTAATTAAATGAATGGCCAAGGATACTTGAAAAAAAATTCATTAGGCTAGGGGAAAATTTTTAACCTCAGGACCAACTTTTCTGATAGAACTACTATCAATTCTAAGCATTATTTTGTATTGAACCATGTATCGAAAATGATTCTCCAATATGTCATTCGGTTTTAAAAATCCAAAACTTTTTCAAATCGCCGCTCAATTTTCAATGAATTTTTACCACGCAATCACTAAAATCCGGAATATCTTGGCCATTTAATGAGTTTCTTAATTTTTATTTTCAAAAATAGTAATCTTATCATGAAAAATAATTTCGCCCTAGCCTACTATCCACTATTTTTCATTTATTATAATAACATTTTTATTCAATTTTTTTTCTCTGTAAAATGTGTAAATTGAGATGAGACATCCTATAAATGAATTTCATTGAAAGTTTTTTAAATACATCATTTTTAGGTGTTAAAAAATAGAAAATCATCAATTAAATGGCATTATTTCAATAAATGTTCACCCTTTGGATATTTCTCGGTCTAAACGTGCTGGAATAGGCACAAAATTGAGTTAAAGTCTAAAAGTTTCGTAATAAATTGGTGAATTTTTAACTTTCAAATAGTCCAAAGACTGAAAGTTCCTAGGGAAATTTACACTTTTTTTAAGAAATTAATCCTGAAAAAGAGAATGTCATTTTTGTTTTTATATCTCGTTTATGTGTAGAAAAGTAAAGCCCTGCAAATCGAGTTTTCAGTTGAGACTGTCTCACGCATCATATCTGAAAAAACAATTTTCTATTTCAAAATTCATCAATGCTTTTCGATTAGATGAAAGCAAACTCTATTCGAAAGGAATGTCGTAAAATTAAAAACCATAAAAAAACTTGGTGTTGAATAAATTTTTTATGGTACCACAGAGGAAAACAAATGAACTTAATGACTAATTTCTCTCTTTATTTTCACCTCTGCTCCTTCGTCTCAGAATCTGATTCATAAACTCGCACAGTTACTGTTAGTTTTGGTGTTGGAGACACCCAATAAAGTTTTATTCCCCTGTCTAATCCGAGGAGAATTTCACTCTCTAACCCCACTTTTGTTTATTTCATAATGTTTATTATCTAAAGAATTTGTCAGACTAGGGCTGGAATAAGTGACATCTAATTTCCTTTATTTGTTGTCATACAAAAAAAAGTATTCAATCTGTACATTGATTAGCCGGAAGAAAACTTGAAGCTTCTCAACAGTTCAGATTTGTATTATTATATAGTATTAAATTTCTCATAGCTATATCCAAAAATTAGTTTGAAGTGAATTAAAAATGGAGAAAAATCATCTATTTAAAAATATTTTTGTTTCAATGAATATTTTTACTACGACGAGAAATGACTAAATCACCATTTGCAGGCATATCATCAACTCTTTTAATTGAGAAAAACATGGAAAATTAAAGTGTTATATTAATTAAAACTAATCGTGAAATTGCACAAAAATTCGAATAATTTAGTTGTATTTTTGAGGATTTTAGGAATCTGGGAAGAAACCAAGCATCAGATTTTGTAACTCTTGCAAGCTAATCTTCTTAAATTTGAATGAATTTCACGATGAATGAATTTGTAAAAATATAATGTATTTAGGATGAAAGCAAACTAACTGTATTTGGTTGAATCACACCTGAGAAAAGTTTAATGTACAGTTTTAGAGGATTTAGATTCAATTAATAAAATATTCATTTAGAAATATCTGGTACCCGGGGTAAACTAGCCATGTCGCATCGTTCCATCTCTCCCAGAGTGTTTTATTTTACATCGAACTGGTCAATCTGTCTTGGCGGCTTTTCAAAGGCAATTGTCCCACTTCCACTCAAGGAAAAATTACCTGCAAACATGACCGAATTACACCAGCGCTATCAGGAGCATGTGACATTAATGGAGTCCCTTCGAAATGTAGCAATTGGGGAAGCTCACATTGATAGTTTGCTCTCATATCCGTTGTGGTTTCCGATTTCCTGTGAGGTTGATGAAAATTGGCGATACACTCCACCTGAAGTGAGTTTTGTTTTAAATTTTTACCATTCACTCAAACCACTATTGAAACTGTTTTTCAATCAATTTCACGACAAAGATTACAATAGTTTGTACAATCTCATTAAATTTTAATGAATGAAAGTTGTAAATAGGAAACCAAAACTTTTTACAGGAGAAAAATAGCTGACATTTTTATTTTGTAATATTGATAAAGAACTTCATCAACTTGATCAGATTTCTCTAAACTCTAAATTACTCATGAATAGGACAGAAACTCAGGGGGTATATTTCTCGTAAAGGAATTGAAAGATGGCGAGAAACTCACTGTCGTGTGTAAATCTTTCAGGGTTAACCAAACAAAGAAAGTAGTTTATAAAACGGAAACTATTGTTGACATATTCCATGAATTAATAAGCATATTCCAAAAACTAAACAATAAAATTGCATCATAAAAGTATTTTTTCGCGTTTTTTCTATCTAGTATATGAAAAATTTCATCATTTCTGACTCATTCATTCATCATTTGTTAAGTCACACATGGGAAAATTGGTCAAGTCAATTGTGATACAACATAATTTCTATAATATCAAATAGAAAATAACATTTTGTGCATAATAAATGTGCATATATATGTACAGTTACACACATCATGGTGGAAGAAGGATAAAAATATAAACTCTTGAATAATTTTTTATGGTCTATTCTCTTACTTTTCCACAATGAGACATTTATATAGAATACGAGGGAGAAATACGACTAAAAGAGCAGCACCAGAAGATGCTTATTGCCAATTTAGGCATTCTCCAACTATAGAAAGAACACAACATAAATAAGGGAGATTTTTCTATAATATATCCACTTGTACTGTATCACCATTATCATACACAAACATGTATGGGCTTTGCTTCCTTACATCGTCATCATTCTGTCTTGAATTTATTTATTAACTACTATTATTATCATTATTATTCAAAGGAGTCTATGCTTAGTTGAGACCGAGGGTCAAATGTCATTATGAGTATGCAGGTCATTGAGCAGAGCAGGAAATGCTCATCATAGTTGTATTCTGTTTAACAGATTTCCTTCTTATTACAAGCTAGTATATAAGCCTAGAACTAATCTCGATGAATTTGGGAATTCATGATTTTTACAAAAATCTCATTTTCTCATCAAGCTATTGAAATTTTAAAAAGATTTTTTGGTAACTGATTCAAAATGTACACTTTCCAAGTTTATTTAGGTGTCTATTTATTGCATATTTTAATAATTCCAGGTTGTTCTCGAACGTATGGACGTTTTTAATTTCTATCAACACCAGCTAGCTGATATCTACTCGGTCAGTTTGGTCCTATGGGAAGTATGCCGATGGCTAGAGGGCAAACCCTTTCAAGAGGTCTTCTCTGAAGAGTTTGAGAAAAATGCTAAAACTTCCAAGGTGAGTTGAAAAAATCTTACGATAATCAAAAGAAGCGCCAATTCTTTTTTCCATTGATAATAATTGGAATCAAAATTAGAAAAAGCATTCGAATTTTGGGTCATTGAGAATGAAAAAATATTCGATGGATATAAAACTGAGAAACAACAACCAGAGGACAGTAGATTCTGAAAAATAATTTATTTATTATCCTTGGCACCAGTGTGATCATAAATTCCTGGTTTTTATCTTGATGAATATAAAATACTGCTTTCTTGTCAGATGCAACTCTGCAAAAAGTATAATATATGTTACCCTGCCCCTCTCTCTAACTTTGACATCAATAAAAAGTTGGGTATTTGGCGCCAAATCAAATTTTTCTTCAATCGGGGAAGTAGTCATAATCTGGGTCCCTTTTCAAACTTTGCAAACAAATCTGATTAGTTTTTATATTCTTTCAAAGATTCAGGCATAAACTTAATTATGACTCTTTGGATGGCCACAGCCAAAGAACTACACATTAGATTTAATAGTAGTTGGAATGAATTTTGAGTTGGCACAGACAAAAACCCTATCACAAGACACATTCAATTTGAAATGTAATTTCTTTCTTTTTTTCTCAAGAAAATAAAAACTGACAAGGAATTGGTCAAAGTAATGTACACAGAGAATGTAAATACTCGTCCAGTTATCGAACATGACTCAGCTACAACTGTGAAAGGTAAGTTGTTAATTTTTACAAGGTTTTTTCTTCATTCTCCATATTCCTGACTGTCAGTTTATTCAATATCTATGTATACAGTTTGATTTGTGTGTTTTAATTAATATTTTTGCTATAAATTTCTTTTGCTATTGACTCGCGACCCAGAACAATAGTTTGTTTTAATAGGAGAGACGCCAAATGAATATCGCCATTATTTGATTTATATTCATCCATCCATCCATATCATACTGGACTTTAGCTTGTATATATTCAATTCTGGTACTGATAATGATAATACGATAATGTGGAGTAGATAAGTAATACAAAATATTTTCTTTACCGAACATGTTTCTGGGCGATTTGCTAATTTGGACGCTTTTACACAAAAAAGGTTTTCATAAATTTTTCATTGTTCTGATAGCCAAAATTCATTAAAAATTTTCAGGAAAGGATGAGGATATGTAGCGAAGGGATTTTTGATAACTATCAGAATTACACCCATTGCTCAAAAATGTGAAGTTTATCAATTATCGTAGTATTATTCATTCAAAATTTGTTGGCGCGGGTTTAAAAATTGTAATTCTCAAATAGAATTTTGTATATCAGAACTAGGGCGGTCACAAAATAGCATTTTTTCAGAAAAAAATAGCACAATTTTCAAAAAATATTGCATTTTTATAGCTTATGAAAATATGTAAATTATTTTTAAAAAATTTTTTCGTTTGGGTAAAACAGAAAATTGCGTCCAAACGTTTGATCAGACATCTAATTATGGAGCGAATGAGGTTAAATAACATCTCAAGTTTAAAATTTTCTTCGACCAATCAAAAAACTTCGGAACATGTCCTATTACCAGATTGAGACGCTTTAGAAACAGCTTAATTCAAATGAAGAGATGATAGTAATCAAGAAAAATTAGATTTGTTCTCATGTTACCATTTATCTGGAGAAATAGCAATTAATTAGTGGAAAAATAGCATTCGATTTTGAATAGCAGAAAAATAGTAAAATTATTTTCGTGAGGAAATATCCTTAATGCTCGAGAATGTTAATTTCATCAATCTCATTAAAATTCTAGCAACATATCAAAAATAGCATTTTGACCGCTCTAATCAGAAAAAAATTTTAAATTCTATAGGATTTTTCACTTTAGGTTGAGAAATGTATCACGCTAATACTAAGATAAATTTTTGTTTTCAGATCTATCATTGCTTACTCGGCGTGTGCTGAGGAGTTTACCTCAGTGCTGGTCAAAAGTTCCCGATTCGAGGATTTCAATTCATCGAATGATAGGCGACATTTTCCCAGTTCAAGGGGAGAAAATCTAAATTAATCAGAGAAAACCTTGTTCCTCAATTGTCTCATTCCAACGTTACAAAATCATTCAGATTGAAATTTAAAAAAAAACACATTTTCGATCAAATTCAAATTCTTTTTCTATTTATTAATTGCATTTTTAAATAACAAATTCGAGTTTAAATAAAATCTCTCGGCTCATTTCTTGAAAATAGTCCAACTGATTCGATCATTATCATTTATCGTGTTTAATTCACTTATTTGAGTCCTATCGACTACCTAAATCACGTCAGCTCAAAACAAGAAAACCTGTAACCTGAGATATTTTTGACTAATTTAAATGCACCAGGACGTAGTGTGTGAACTATGGTGTAGAAATGTAAGCATAATTCGCACGTTTTTTCTGATTGATGCAATTTTCAGATCTGAATTTTTTCAATCTGATTTACGAAACCTCTTGTGCTCATTGAGTTGGAGTTGCTTCTTACATTCCCTTGCTGTCATTGGATAATTTGTCTGAACAACTTTGAGTATGGTTCGAGCGTTCACTTTTACAGTAAAGACTCAAAAAAGAGAATGAATTAAAGAAGCCATATTTTCATTTATTCGTAAAAAATAATCGAAAATAAAAAACAAAATTATTGATTTATTGTTATTAACCCTAATTTTTATCAGTACTTTAATAAATACGAATCAAGAAATGATCATTCGAATCCGTCATTTCTATCCAATAATTCTTTTAACCTTATTTCATTACAAGTTTTCTAGTCCATTGAGCTTTAGACTTTGCTTAAAAATATTTATTAAACCAATCAGCAGCTAAGGTATTGAAAATATGGATTTCCAATCTAAATGAAATGCGTATACTCAAGACGTTTAACAAAATTGAGAACCAAAGAAATTTTTTCCAAGGGTTATTGCTAAGATTGAGAATTTTCTTTGGTTTAATTTTCTTTCATAACGAATAAACAATTTTTTGAGAAACCTAATTGCTATTTGCTGGAATAATGACAATTTTTTGGCCACAAATTTGGCATACTTTTTATCTCAAGATATTATGTCAACAGGTATAGTTACTCGCTAAAAGTTTCTTTCTTTTTTTCCTTTATCTCTGCTAATGGGGTTTCAAAAAAACGTTCTCTATATTTTCTTGAAAAATTTTTCATAAGCAGGTGATCTTTAAGCTAGCTCTTGAATAATAGATAGATCCTAAATTATTCATACCTCATTCAAAAGATTATTAGTTTTTCTCTCAGAAAATGGCCCCTTTAAACAAATTATTTTCAAATCCTTTTAAACAGAATTATAAATGTCCCTCTCCTCTAGTGTACAATGGCTACGGAAGGGTTAAGGAAAGTTGTTTTAATTTGTATGTCTCTAATTATCTGGTCTGCTGTATCAGGTAAATATTCCAGAATCATAATTTGTACTATGTATAAATGATTTTTAGGCATTTTCCTTGATGTAGGCAGAATACTGTGATAGTTTTTAATACAGGTAAATAAATACACATCATTGATCTATGATCATGAATAATTCGTGTGAAATAAAACATAATATTACACACGTACACGCCGGAGAGAGGTATGCAATGGCATGATGAACTTGAGTTATGTTTCTCCTTACTTCTTCTTTAATGGAAAATAAATACTCTTTATATAAATTATGCATTGGAATAGAGAACATGTGGTAAAGGGAAACAAAGCATTGTGTGAAATTTTGTTTTGTATTCAAAAAATATTTTTTTTAATTTCATATATACACGAATATACTTGAAAGTAGACTGGGGATTTTATCGTCCAATGAATTTACTTTCTTTACTGCGTTGATTTCTCGCCGTCTTCCTATTCAAATTTTCCTGCAATGAATGATTCTCATAATGCTTCAAAGTCATGTCCTTAACAAAAGAAGCACCATGGCTCTTCTGGTCATTCTGAATTCTTTCTTGTTCTTCCTTGACGCTTTTTTCATAATTTTTAGTCCTCTCATACCGTCGTTCTCCATGGACCTTGGCATCATTCATCATTTCTCTGCGTTTTTTTTCAATTTCCTCTTTACTCAGCTTTGGTCGGTTGTTGCTTTCTCGTCTGTACTGTTTGTCATGTTTAACTGATGATGAAGATAGACGATTGCTTCGTGAATGGTCACCGTCTTTTGAAGGTTTTGGAGACTTTTCTCTGCTACCAGTGGAATTTTGTGTTTTTTCATGTCTCTTCTTGACAAAACTCAAGAAGGTCTCAACAAGTTCATCCCCAGAACTTTGTGACTCTTCAGATTTACGGCCTCCACTATTCGAGCGACTCCTAGAACTCGTTGGGGAACGAGACAAGTCTCGACGATACTTTTTCTTCTTCTTTTTGTGTTTTTTCTTCTTTTCCTTTTGTTTTTTAATCTGAGACAAAAGTAATAAACGATTATAAATCATGAATTAATTTTTATTTAAACTCACGAGTTTTTTCAGCTTGGTTGCTTTGATGGAGTTCTGAAGGTATTTCTCTTGAAGAGCCTTCTCAGATTGCTTTATCAAAGTTAGAGGATCTTCACGAAATTTTAGCTGCATGTCCATTCTGGCGAATCTTTGTTCAGGAGTCTCATCGTCATCCTCTTTTTTGTGAAGCTCAGCAAGCTCTTTCAAGTCTGTGATTTTCTTACCACATAGAAATTCTTCTGAATCTGTCTTGATTGGCTCGTACATCCATTTCGTTCCATTATCTCCATCTTTTTTAGAGTTCAAGAGCTCCAATATTTTCTGGCGTTCTTCTGGAGACTGAATTGATAAAAAGTATTAAAACTAACTAATTTCTCCAAATCTGATTTATTCATTATTCAAGAATTTTCTGGATGATAAAGTGGCAAGAATCCTTTCTGTAGATAATTTTTGATAAAAATTTCAAAATATCACTTTAACAGAACAAAGTACAAAGATTAATAAGATGACTTGTTTTACTAATCGAAAAATTCGAGATGCCTAACGAAAGTGTTGTTGTTACTGCTCAGGATCAAGATAATATTAACAAATTTTCTCGTATCAACCAAAAGCATAAAGAATATCAAATATTATTGGAATCTAGAAAGGTAGGTCACCTCAAAGACTTTTATTTATTCAGAAAACAAAAGAAAATTTAGAATTACTCGAGGATGATATAATAGAGGTTGAAGAGGAAACACTACCATATAAAATAGGAGACACATTCTTCATTTTGACCATGGATGAAATTAACGAAAGAATTGAAAATGAGAAAGAAATGATTGACAAGAAAATTGAGGAACACGAGAAGGATCTTAAACGATCTCAGGTAGACATGGAAAGACTAAAGAAGGATCTCTACGCAAAGTTTGGTGACAATATCAATCTCGAAGAAAGATCTTGAATTATTTGTATATTTGAAAAATATAATTTTTATTTACCCAAATATCTGTTTATCAGACTATAAAACGATATAAGGAGACCCTCTTTGACCCCATTTGTATCCAAACTCCTATGATTAAGCAAAGGATGAAATATCATTCTAGGGGTCAGTTGTTTCTCTGATACGATTTAGATTTCGAATTTTTGAGTAAATTACTTCATCTATGCTGTCTAAAATTAAGTTTTTGTACCAACTATATGACTACTTTAAAGTAACTTTGCGTTAAAATGAGTAAGAAGTAGAATAATCAAATAAGATTAGGATTTTATTTCATTATGATCACACTCGTCTTGTTTATATCATTAAACTGTACACTTTGTTTGTTGACTTGTTGATCAGGATCACAATTAATTTTTTGTTTTAATTTTCAAAAATATGCATTTTTTATCAGAATCAGAATTTGGGTTGTTTGATCTTTTTGTTATTCTTTGTTTGTATTCTTTTTTTGTTGTTTCATTGAAAAATTCTTGGTGTTGCATTCACATTATTATTTGTTGTTCTTCTTGGATAAAGAGGCGTAGAGGTTGGAGAAATTAGTCAATTTTTAAAATCATCTTCATAGCACTTATAATATAATTCGGAATTCCCTTTTTGCTGGAGGTGTGAGACTTGGCCAAAAACTTTGTTTTAGTAAAACATTTGGTTACTCTTCTCCAATCAAGTTTTGAGGTAATTTTAAAGTTTTATACACACTTTGTATTTTCAGCTGCTTCTACTACAGGATCTTCATGTTCATAAAAGGTTTTTTCTTTCACTGTTATTGTTGAGAGACCTCTCTTTTTTAGATGATGAAATTGTAAATGACCTTTTTCTTTGTTTAAATGAACGTGAATAGATTTGGTGAATAGGGGGTAGATAGGTCGTTGAGGATGATTATTAACTTTAAATTTCAATTCGATGATCAAAAAAAAACATTTTCTCTTCAATTTCAATTTCCAATATGCATTAATATGAATAATATGTAACAATAATAAATATATATATTCATGTAATTATATTATTAATAATAATAACATGGCCGTGGACATGTAGGGCTTTTTTGTTTGTATCTTGTTGTGCTTGAGAGTTGGTTGGTATTTCTTTTTGTTTGACTTTTGAGCAACTTATCAAATATGACGAAAGGAAAATGATGAAATTTGCTGAAACTTGTGTAGACTGGTAAAAAGGGTTGTTTTGGTAGCATGGAAGATTTATTTCTTTAAAGCAAACAAGTCTGACAGGTTTGAGAAAGATGGAGAATTATTGCATTGGAAGTTGGACGTTGGGATATGGTTGAAGGAGGGTTGGCGGATGAGCGTACATTGAAAGAGGCTGGGGAATAGAGCAGTCTTGTGGAAAGAAGAAACTCGGTACATAGGCATACGTTGGAGTTGATGTATTTGGGTCTTGACTACGAGATTGTCCATGATGGCTGGAAGAAAGACGAGATTGCGGTGTCTGATGGCCCCCATTCGTTGAGGTCATTGTATAATTTGAGACAGGAATTTGACTCTGGATAAAGGCTAAAGGAGAAGAAAGATTAGCTCATTGAAATACATCTAGTAAATTTAGCCTAGTCTGACGTAGAGAAGACGAATGTTTTCCCATTTCGATTTTCATGCTGTTTTCTATAGAGATTTGATATATTGAAGAATTTCACACGGGGTCCTTAGAAAACAGCAAATGCAAGAAAATCATGATCAAACTGAAAACATTCAACTTCATGCAGGCTCTAATTTGTAATATAGTATGAATAATGAATACAATAATTCATTGTGATTAATCAGAATCCAGACAAGTACTATTGAGTAATGAGTTTTGAGACAAGGATTATCATTCTTAAAAAGATGCGTAAAGTTTCATGTTACTCTGCATTCATTGATACAGGAGTAAATCTGAATTTCATTAAAATCATTTTATAGTAGTATTTTCATTCATAAGAATTCCACCATTTTGAAAAAAAAATCTACAGTAATTACAACAAATGTTAACCTAATAATAATAATAATTATTATTATTATTTTGTGAAATGGATACATTGCAAGAAATTTGTGCATTGCATCACATAGTTTCATCAAAAACCAACTATGCAAACTATTTTTCTTCCCATAATACCAATACATGGATTATATATGATAGGATCTTGAAGAATAAATTAGAAAAAGATAGATAAATAAGAGTTTCTAGAATCATCATGTGATGATAGATTACTGCGATTCTTATGTGAGAGGGAGAGGAGGAGAGAAAATCACAATTTCCATTCAATAAAGAAGAAAATTTACAATTTTACAAAGTATTCTGAATTTTAATTGGCTCATAAAAGGGCTAAGTAAGATAGGTTTTTTTTGAAAAAAATTACTGTACAGAGCTCATAGTGTAATGATAAAATTTAGTAAGAAGAAAAGAAAATCAATTATGTACTCAAATCGATAAAAGATCAAAGGTCTTTCAACTTTTGAAGGAGATAGCCAAATGTTTCGTGGCATCATATCTTTCTCAAACATAAAAATATAAACTATAGAAAATAAACAGTCAAATAAATAGGGGTGGGGGGTGGAGGGGGATTGGATTCGAAAGAAAAGAAACCATGAAGGAACTATAGAAACATGAACAAGGCTGAAAAATGATGTAATCTTGGGAAGGAAATGAAATTAGGCAAACTATGAATTGTACATTACATAATGAAAGGATTTCGAGTTTCCCTTGAGATATTAGGGAAAGTCTACTTTTTTTTGACCAATTTTAGTGCTTAATAACTAACTAGCATATATATTTCTTGAAATGATTTTCCTAAAATTGATCTTTAAAAATTTTGTCCAGTCGATATTGGATATTTAATGAGAATTGATTCATACAATAATTATAATTGAATGAAATTTTGAAAATAATAATAGGTCTATCATACTACTTTTCCTTGAATAATGTTGTACCGCTTAGTTCAAAAACCTTTATCAGATATCAACTCTAAAGTCTTCGATTTCTTGATGAATATTCCCAGATTCATAGAGAGATTAACTTTGTTAGATTGTTTCGTCAAAGTATTGATTCAGTACTTGAGTGTATTTTCATCCACAACCTCAAAATTTTCTATGTAGACTCGGCATTATAATAGAAGAAGAAGGAGAAGAAATGAGAAAACTTAGTACTCACAACAATTACACAATTATCTACTGGTAGTGTATTTATATTTCACCTGGAATGGGAGGGTATTACATTCCCAATTTGAGATGATCTTTGTGGAATGATTTCCAAATTTACTCTCTACAATCCAAAATTCAGAATTGGAGGATGAAGGATGTAGATGGAAGGGAAGGAAAAAAATAAATTTCAAGTCATCCTCGATTCGATGCTTGAGATGCTTGAGCTTTAGACTGAATTGATCTGATTGCAAATGAGAGATGAAATAGCGATTTTATCTCAAGTGTAAAAAGAAAACTGTGATTAATCTCTTGTTTTTCCTTTATTCACTTCATTTCGTACAATTCATCAATGATTCAAGTTTTTATAATTACCGTCAATTTTAATTTCAGACCGAGTCTTTCCTAATTTGATTATTAGAATAGGAAGAAACTTTGAACGATTCTCAAAAAATGTTCATTCATTGAAAATTTTCCATCGTGATCTTTTATCGTTTAATTGACCAATGAGAGTAAAGTTGAGCCTGAACCACACAATCATTGTCAACTAGCAAAGGTCCTGAGAAGTGACTATTATACTAAACTATCAGATCAAATTCTATGCATTCATCGATATAAAGCAGAGAGGTAGAGAGAGAAATAAAAAGTAAACTTTTGGTATGAAAATCCTACATATTATTATTAAACATATGGATAAATAAATCTATATAAAAATATACTTAGTAAATGTGTAAATATTGGTGATGGAAAATCACACAAAATCCAAAAAAAGGGAAAAAAGTCTCGAGGTAACCAAATTGGAGGGAAATCAATAAATTCTCTAGAGATTATTATTATTGTATTTTTTTTACACATTTACAGTGTATATGATATTTTCTTCGTCACCTGTCATAGCCAGAGAGAGAGAGAGAGAGAAAGAATCTTTATGCAAGCAAAACCCATTAATTCATCTATTCAATGGGGAAACCGACAAGGAGAAACTCGAAACTCAGAATACGTTCAATACTCACAGGGTAAGTCGACATATTTTATAATCAATAGAATTGATCTTTAAAATGATTGGTCAATCAAATCAACGAGTATCATTGGTTAAAAATGAAGACATAAATATTTTATCAATGGGCGGGTGTAATCAATACTTGAAATTTGTTATGAATCAATTTAATGTATGGGAAATCTTTAAATAATCAATTTCCGTCAACTTTCTCTCAACTCACTATAGACATGGTCTGAAATTAGATATGGAAACAATACTAGTTTATTTAGGAAATCAAAGCATTTGAATAATTTGACTATAATCAAAGATAACTTATTCAAAATTATCTGTCTCAAATTAAGAAAAATAACCCTTTCAAAGAGATCACCACTCAAGAATATGGTAAAATAAGAATACTTACGAATAGGATGTCGCATGTAGGCACCTCGCTTCATCATCATTGATACTGGCGGTGAGTTCATAATCTCCTTTGGCAAGGCTTTCTTTGCTTCAACCTTTTATAAAATAGATTTGTCTATTATTTTCAATATTCTCATGTTATTCTGAGAATCTACATTTAGTTCTAGACATTACTCAGTAGAGATGTAACGAATTTTTACTTTTTTTCCGTGAAATTTCCACATATAATTTTGATAAAAATGGTGTGTGAGATGTTAAATAACTGAAAATTCGTTTGCAATTCCATACATAGTCGTGCATGTCCATTTTTCCTAAATTTTCTTGTAGGCATAGTGGAATAACAAAATTCAACAGAAATGATTCCAACATGATTCTATTACTATTTTCATTGAAAAAACCCTCGAAGTCTTATCAGCAAAAAAGAAATTTTAGTGAAAACGTAGTAAAAATTCATTGAAAATCTAGCGGCATTTTTAAAAAAGTCTGATCTTTAAACTTTTATATTATCAGTGATAATTTATCACAGACAAGCATTTTGATACTTGATCTTATATAATGTTAAGAATTCATAGTATTATCATTTGAGTAGGTTTTAAAAAATTTGTTGAAAAATTTGTTACATCTCTATTACTCAGATATGAAAAAATACCCAAAAAAGTGCTTATAAAGGATGTTTTTAATTTTGTTTTTTTCATTTTAATCTGTACTTTAGAATAAAAAGTTTTAAAACAATAAAGTTAGCGCCTTCTCAACAAACTTCGCAAAAAGGTTGAGCTAATCTGTATTTCTACAACACGTATTCATAATCCATTGTATCCAAATAAATTTATGTTTCCTTTATGTAAGATGTAGGCCGTTTTCATAGTTATTAAGGAGTATATTACAAAATATTAATAAGAATAAAAATAGGATTTTCTTTAGAAACTCGGGTTTCAGACTTAATTGTAAAAAATCAGAAATGAGTAAAATTTGGAAACATGGCCCAATTGATTTTTATAAAAAGATTTCTTCATGAGTGGAAAAAATGTCAAGTGTCAGCAGCTACACCTCAATGAGACACAGATCTCGTTTTTTTATATTTCAACTGAGTGATTCACGTAAATTTTCAGAAACCGTCCGAAAATCCGGTTAAATACATAATTAAAAAACTTGTGACCGAGTAACAAGTTTAACAAACCATTTCATAAGACTACCTGATAGAGTAACAAGATTAACGGTAACATTTACATTGAAAAAATGATGGACCACTGATGATCCTTTAAAAAAAATTTACATTGGAACTTTTGCAAATCAATTTTAAACAACTAAATATTCATTAACAATTTTGTAAATATATTTCTTTCACAATTTGTAGATTATTATCATCAATGAATTCTCAACTTGTATCACTATCAAAGTATTGCCACTGAGGGTGCTCTAAGAAATGCACTTTTGGCCTCAACACATTTTAAATCTATATTTTCTAAGTGAATTTTCGGATTTATTTAAAAATTTACGTGAATATTTCAATCATACAAAACCAGGAATAGTGATAAATGTTAATACAGTCTACGATCAACTCTTTTGTAGTTTTAATGACCCAGTCTAACGAGAGTATTTGTTTTGTTTTATATTTTTTTCTTCAAGAGATGTAAAACTAAAATGTCCAATGGAAACTAGGAATCTAGGATAGAGATGAGAAGGGTGTAATCTACATTGGAATTGTATTATTATTGATTTCATCATGATATATAACATACATATTATATATATATTTATATATTCTGTGTGTAGTTGAGAGTCTATCTCTCTCTCTCTCTCTCTCTAGATGATAATGATATATTTATTTACTACAGTATAGAAATTACTCTTTTTTATATATCATCCCATCACTGCTCTCTCTAGTTAAATTATCATATATATATTAAGTACAGTTTCTATAGTGAGAGACTGACTAATTCTTGAAGAGTAGAGTTTATTCATTCCCCCTATTACATTTTTTACATTTTATTCCAGAGCACAAATAGACACGAAAAATCAGTCTAAACTAGAGCTTCAGTTGAATTCCCTATCTATCTATTGGGTGGGAAAAAAAGTTTTACAATTGAAAAATCAAGCTATACCTCTCTAAAGAAAGGGAAATTGCCAAAATTGCAGCTCAATGAAGAATTTACAAATCACAATCTAACTGATCTCATAGTGAATTTTTCACTTGAATGAAAAATTAAACTATAAAATTAATCCAGGTTGAAATTCATGATGGACTTTGTATATCGCTTTAAGGGGTAATTTTCAAAATCTCACACTTTTCCTCCAAACGAAAACCAATTACTACTGAACTGAGTGTGCTACTGATTGATTATTGCGCCAAGATGTTTTGATGAATTACAAAAACTCAAAAATTCTCAAAAAAATTATTGAATCAACTTTCTATGGTCATTGATCAATCTTTTCTGATCAAATTCAAGAACTTTGATCAAATTGTTTTCTCGAAATAAAGTTAAAAGCATGAAAAATATTCTTGGTGAATTTTCTAAGGGAATTATAGAAAAGACTTACAGTTTTCCCATTCATCTCGTGATAGTGTTCCTTGCAGACTAGGTCAGCTGAATCTTCATGTTCAAAGGTGATAAATCCAAAACCACGATGACGATTCGTCGTCTTATCCATCATTAGTTCACAGGTGTCAATTTTGCCGAATTTGGAAAAATAGCATTTCAATTCATTGGCTGTGGTGCTAGTGGCAACACCTCCAATGAACACTTTTTTCGTTTTCGAATACGCCTTCAAGCATTGACCAGATTTTCTTGGCACTGCCAACTTTGGATCGATCTAGAGAAATATGAAGAAAAAAAAGCATATGAAATACCACAGAATACAAAAGGTCAGTGGTGTGATAAGCCTATTGATTAATTCTCTCCTGAAAAGAAAAAAAAGTTCTTCTCTCAAACGAATAACGTGTATATCACTAATGAAAAATGTCAAAAATGAAAAGCAACTTTGTTATTTGAAGAAATTCTTTTCTCTCTCTATTTCTGATGCAGTGAAAGTGATCAAGCGCGTATATCTATCAAGAGGAGGCCTTGTATATGCATTGTATATACATCTATGAATGAACAATTTGTGGAACCCTTTTGACATGTGTTACATGCTGAAAGGGCTGACTATTTTGCTGATTATTGTCTGTTAAGGAAACCTTTAAGGGAGAATCATATGATGTTGTAATGTTAAAGTTTCACGTTGAGATATATATAACTCCCTTCTTTCTGTACAGTGTACACACTCAGTAGAAGGAAAGTGAACATAGTCCTGCCTATCAAATAATTAATTGCGTTACCTTTAAGAAATGCATTCCAGGATTAAATCCCGATTGATTACAACAAATGAAATGGCCAACCAATATTTTTAAATGATATCGTGAAAAAGAAATGACCAGAAACGATAATTTCACAAGATTAGTTTATGAATGTAGAGAGTTTATTGTCACGCGAGAAAATAAAAGAATTTCCATCAGAGCGATAATATCTCTTCTTATATTATTACATAAATATATAATATTTTTTACGACCAGAAAAATAAAAGAACAATAGAGCTACAGAGTCGATTAACATGATATTTTGTTAATCATGAAAAAACTGAGTCCATCACTTTGCTCCCTGTTGCCCAATGTTAAAAGTTTCGATTCGCCAATCAGTTTTAATAAAGTCTCAGAGAGATATCTAAACTTGGTTAAAATAACCAAAATTAATAAAATTTGATTTTCACCTACTTATTAGTAAATGGGGAAATTCAATAGAAAATCGACTTTCATTTAGAGAAACATTTAAATCATGTAAATTTCAACAGTTCTGGTTGTTTGATTTCCTTGAAAAATTCGAGTTACTTCTCCCAAAAAATAATTCCCCAATCTATAGTGATCTCTACTTAAATCTCAGAATAAATAATAATACACAAACAAAATCGATAAATGCTTAGCTTTTTCCTTACTCTCTTCCATATTGAAAGGGGAAATACACTCGAAGCAATGTGATCGATATTTTATGAAGAAGGAGGAGAATTATCCAATTCATACCTGACTTTTTATCTAGTGTAATAACTCTTGAATAAAAAGAAGAAGATGGGGACTTGATCGTTTATTGAGGTTTTTACCCTCATGTGAAAGGATTCTTTAGCTCTAGTTAAGTTAGGACTCAAAGATACTGAACCAAATGATTGGATTATCATCTGTTAAGCTCTGTGGTATCTTACGTTGTTAAAATCTCGTTTCTCCAGACATTTCCTACTATACAACTTGTAATAAGTGAAGCACGACAAGAAAACTCATTAATTTAGTAGTTGTAGGCCTAACCCTTTGAAAAAAGGTTATTTGTTCTGTCAATATACTTAAGCTTGAACATACAGTTTAGTTTATCATTCTGACAGTTATGTTAAGAATCAATCAAACACTCTTTTTGAGAAGAAACATTGGGCAAAACAGAATTAAATTTTTTTCAAAAATATAACATGCGTGTCATTTCAAAAATGTCAGCTGAATTTTAAAAATAAGTATCTAAGTAAAAGCTTGAAAATCAGTACACCAAAATACATTTCGTTTTCTCTTCAAAAGTGCAACTCATGACTTGTTTCCTGAAAGTTTTATTCTCCAAGGGAATGAATCAAGTTATTAGTATAGATTATAATCTAATTAGACTTGGGCGTAATTTTCCAAAACCACTAAAATCGACTATCGATATGATATAATTAATCTTCAAGTATCATCCCACCGAATTTCGCTCCAAATTATCTTTTTAAACTTCTGTAATGAGATAAACAGAATTGTGGAAATTCTTAAATCAAAAACTTTTTTTGACCGGGCAGAATTTTTTTTAACGAAAATCAATGCAATTTTGTTTTTAACTCTTTCGGTGCCGATGGACATGGATGTCCATTTTCCAATTTTTTTGAACCTTCATAACTCTACTAGTTTGATAGGTTTCTGGATCAATCAAAGCTTAAATTGATGCCCACAATGTGAACTTGCATGAGTAATATTTTTGGCCAAATAACTTGGTATCTTCAATGAAGATTCTTCATAGCTAAATTTTTGTTTTTATAAAAATTGTGAAATAGTCTCGGCACCGAAAGGGTTAAGATTTTTACTCAATCAATTTTGCAACTTTACTGGAAAAAACGTTTTTTATTTAAAAATCTCCACGGTTTTGTTAATAATACAGAATTTTATAGTAATGTTTATAAAATACTAAAAATTCACTCAATTAACTTGGAAAAAAGAAAGACTCACCTTCTTTCCATCTAGGTCATGCGATGAAAACTGGAGGACCTTCATGACACTGTCTGGATTTGCAAATTTGATAAAACCGAAGCCCCTATAAATGGTTCACATGTGTATGATTAGTAATCATTGATTGCATGAAATATAAATGTCGTTTCCTCAAGAACATACCGTGATCTCTTTGATAGGGAGTCTCGCATAAGCATGAATTCCTTAACCTCTCCATACTTTTGGAAGTAATCTCGGAGGCCCTCTGGAAAACGTTGAAAAGAATAATATACATTAGTGAAATGGAGACGAATAGTTTAAAGAGAAAAAAATGGTATTTTTGTCTATTCTTCCAATTAATATGCAAAGGTCTCTTGAATAAACTAGAGCAATTATCGAATAAGGAATATTTCTAAAGTAAAAACCCATCAAAATAATCAATAGATAACATACTTTGATTCGGCCAAAAAGAAAAAACTTGAGTTGATAAACCTCTGATTTATAAAAAATATTCATCACACCAATTAAAGATGTGGAGCTTGAATTACTCTCAGTGGTATTCTATCCTAATTAAACTAAACTATATGGTGATGACTATGATGTATCAGAAATATATAATTTGTATTTGTGCGTATTTAAGAAATTGCAGATAGGAAAATATCGTATAACATAATATTGTCAACCAAGTTTGAGAAGAGTTTCTTACTAAAATCAATTATGATTGATCAGTACACGTTTTTTATATGGTTATTACTACAATATATAGAACAAAATCAACTTAAAAGTACATTTGGAGTTGAATCAAAGTTGCATTTTGTTGTGTATATATCTGTTCGAAAAAGTTTAGTGTATTTCTCTACACCCTAAAGTTTAAATTGTTATATATTTCCTCTCTGGAGACCATACCAGAAGTATTCGAGTCCTAAGTAGACACAAAAGCTACCAACTTTTAGATTAATCATTCAATTCCACAGTACACTCTAACCACTATATATACGACCACACTTTCCTCCTGCTTTTAGTTGTGGAATGAAGAATTTTATTATTAGAATTAGAATTTTCTTAAATACGTAAATATATGTTAAATATTAGCATACAAAAATGGGATGGGTTAGAAGAAGAAAAAACGATCGATAGAGGTGGACAGAGATAGATAAGTAGGACAGAAAAAATCATTGTATTTTCTCACCTCAGCATGACAGACAGAGACGACATTATTAATCGATGACAAAAAAAACGTGTGAAAATATTCGTGAAAGATGAAAAAACCACGCCGTGGTGTAAAGAGAGTCATGTTATGAACTGAATCTTTGACCATTACAATATTGAGTAATACAATTTTATTTATGTGATTTATACTTATCTTAAACGATGATGCAAAATTTGTATGAGCACATTACATTTTCGAAAAGATTAAAAGAAAATGATGATTGCATTGTCTTTCAAAGTAAATACTCCAATAGTTGGAGGACTTCATTACATAGATAATGTCTCTCTATCAATGCTCAACTTTTAGTTATCGTTATTGGTTAGTCATTTCAAATGATTTCATTTCAATGATTTAATTCTCTGTTACCCTTGTGAATATGTGTGAAAAGAGGGAATTGCGGATACTCACCTGCTGTTGTATTGGGACTTAATCCACCGATAAAGATTTTTCTAAAGAAAAAAAATAAAAGTAAAATTTAATTCAAGAAAACATTAATATACAGATTGTGGTCTAGAATAAGACAAACTCAATGCTAATTTCGACATGGAAACAACGATGTAGTTAAAACTGAATGAATAAACTCAAGTTATAAGACGTTTGTTTATTCAGAATAGATAGTTTTTTTTCTTTGCGTTTCTAATAGAATATTTGTCATTCTTCAAAATTATTCTGGCATCTTGTTAACAAGCAGTAAGGATGTCTGATACATCCGGTAAAAGAGTTTATCAAATTAAGTCTTACCCAGGATCATTGACATCGGAGCCAGAGTCCGAAGAGCTGGATATTGACTGTTGACAGCTCTGTCCACAGAAAACTTTGGAGCATGAGTCTTCTGTTCCATAACTCGACTCTTGATAGATTACATCATAGGCATCAGAAGCCTCTTGGGAGCTGTCATTCTTCATTTTATCGTCTTCCGGAACATGTGAACTTGTATTATCCAATTTAAGATCTGATAAATCCTTTGATAATTCCGGCTCAGCATGTTTGGTCAATGAATCTGAATCAGCCTGAGATAAAGGTGAAATTTCTGAGGCTTTTTGGCAGGAGCTAGTATTCTCTGAAGTCATCGTTACAAACTAATAAAGGCTTCAGGTTAAATTATCTTCCCAAATAGTTGATAGAGTTAATTCCAAGACCGGTTAAAAGAGGCAATGAAAATCTAATAGAATCTATATGTGAAAACACTTTAAGGTCCTTGACTAAAATTCTAATTAAATTATGGCGCAGTGATGGACCTCTCGAATAATGAAAACGAAAGATTCAACATTTTGTATAAACACTTCATATCCAATGATTATTTGATATTAACCAATCACAACTGACCTAGCACATGATTGGTTAATTTTTACAAATTTGATATTCTTAACTAATAATATATGTACACTTATCTTCCAGTACTTTTCACTTGGTTGAGGAAATATCTAGAATTTTTGTGAAAAGCTTGACTAATTAAATAAATATGAAAATGTGTTTTTTTAAGTGGAAATGAATCTAAAACATAAAATATATTCTCTCCTTCTTAGTGTAGAGAGACCATGTGATTGAAAAAATAATATGCCATTTTATATAATATTTCTGTAATATTAATTATTATAAATATTTTCTGATATTATCAAGTTTGCTAATAGTAACACATCCAGGGATGTATTTTGCACGATACAAGAATGATACAATCTGTAAGAAGAAGCTTTATCCTACAAACACCCAAGAGAGTTGATTTCATGACAATCTTCATTTCAAGGGCAATCAATCTCTCTTAGCCTGTCTTTTTTCCTTCTTCTTGGGGACAAGAATGACGTAATTAACTTTTATTTCGCATACATGTCTTTTTCAGCTTGATGGAAACAACATTCAACCCACGAGAGGCCTATTGGACATGAAAATCTAGCAAGATTTTTTTAAGGCATACGTCAATCAGTTAATTGGAAGAGAGATGTATAAGTAATGCAACCTTTACCAGAGTTATCTGATTGTTAACAAAATCATTAAGGGTACCCCGATGGATTAGGCGTCTTTGTCAATAACTCCTGATTCATTCCAATCTGGTTTCTTTCTCATTAGAGCCATTAAAATTAGCAAGAGAATTTTAGATTTTTCTCCAGTGCAGTGCAATATTTTAAAGGAGTATTTGCAAAATTGATGACTCGGACTCAAGTTAATTCAGGTTAGGTTTTTGAAATTCAATAATCGGCATAAAATTGGCTAGATTGAATTCGTTAGGTATTTTTTTCGTGAAGAATATACGTTTCATGCCAAACAAGGATTCGTCAGTATACTAGTGTCTGGATTTGAATTTTTGAGAAAGAATTCCAAAATTCTTCAAAGCTCTTCAATCAGAATATGAATTACATAGAATAACAAAACAAAAAAGGATTGTGCCTGGAAAAAAATTTGTAATTCAATCTTTTCTTCAACAGCTGATAATTCATGGTTAGGGCAGAGTTGGAGGTAAAGTAATCGAATCTTTCTGTTCACAAATAAACCCATGATACGTAATTTTTTTTGACAGGGACACAGTTCAAAAAAGAATACATAATTTGAAGTAGAATGTCACATGGGTTTTTATATATTCTCTAAACCAGTATTAGAATCAGTAGGGCAAAATAGAAATGCTTTTTTTAAAGAATATGACATATAATACAACAATTTTCCTGGATGTTGTTAAGGAATCCTTGATCAAAAGACAGAGGTAGAAGTAAAACTTTATCTGTTCCTCAATTATTAATTAATTTCCTCATGACTACTGATGACTATTCTAGATTTTGGATAGAACCTACTTTTTATCCCATCAATATTTCTATTCTATCATTCTATCAATATGAAGCTAGCTATGATCTCAAATTGTAGAAAATGGTTGCAAAAGTACCCAAGGAGCAGCTATTGTGTAATTATTGTAGTTTGATTCAATATGACTTCTTCTCTAGAAATTATTACATTCGGAATTGATAGGTAGAAAAATTATCTAAAGTATAAATACATCTGAAAATAAATATTGTTAACAATAAAATGAACAAGTTAATCTGAAATGGATATGCAATTTGAATAATTAGATTTTAGATTTGATATAAGCCATGACTGATTTAAGATCAACAAATCAGATAGGTCATATAGATTAGGAATAGTCGATAATTTTTTCGAAAATTTGGAATAGGCATATTCTTGACAAAAGTGAAAAAAGATTTCGATTGATACCAGGAAGTATAGGCTTAAAATTTAATTTTTTCAATTCCTTTGCTATTTGAAGTTTTCTTATCATGAAAATAGGAAAAATAATTTAAAACGTTTATATATATCATAGATACCGTGAATCATGTAAAAAGTTCTTACGAATCACTTGTAAATAGTGAAATAATTTTAATTCACTACTATGATTTTTGAAATAGAGAACTAGAAAAGCAATCTGTGGTTTTCATATCCAACGTTCCAATGTGTTAGGGGATAAAGAAAATCTAACTTACATGTTCAAAGAATTCAAGTTTTAGAAATTTTCTTCTCCCGATGTACTGATCATGATAGGTCTTGTTAAAGACCCAAGATGATCAATAGGCATAAAATTGAACTCGGCCTTGTGTATGAAAATCACAGATTGGTTTTTCAATTCTCCATTTCAAGAAATTATAGTTAATTATTGTGTATGTAAAGATAGTCAGAAGAATATTTTTAAAATTTTGATTAGGAAAATAAATTTTATGCTTTTAAATGAATAATCGTTGCCCAGTGATTCTACAGAATCCCTGTGACTAGTAAATAACTAATTGGGTAATATGAATACCGAGTTTCCTAATACCATGGTTTACTAGGGAGTCTGCAGCCTCAGACAAGTTTCCAGAATCAATGAACTTGTTAACGATTAATCTCAGGTAACTATAACTATATTTCCTTTTTTCACAAAATTATGAATTTTTTCATCAAAAAATCGAAATTGATCAAGATTTTTTGGAATCAAGATCTTAGATTCCACTTTCAGGATCTGAAGAAAAAAAATTTGAAAAAAATCAAATTTTAAGAAAGTTATGGCATATTTCAAATCAAGCGATGGAGCCGAATTCCCATTTGAACTTTGACTTGATAATTTTTGTTCATTTAAAAGTGAGAGAGTGATCAAAGGTTGATTTTCACAAGAAGATGAGCGAATTCTCAAAATCTGAATCAGCATTTGATTTCTTTGACTAATCTTGATCCTAAAAAAATCAACTTTTGATCACTCTCTCACTTTTAAATCAACAACAATTATCAAGTCAAAGTTTAAAAAAATGGGAATTCGGCGCCATTGAAGTAAACTACAACATTCATCACAGTTTACTTTTTTAAAGGATTTGATCAACCACATCTTCGTGTAAGTATGACCATACACTAATTGAATAACCATTGATATAGAGTTATCATTGATATAGTTTTGATAATTTCTTTCTCTTCTTTTTAAAACGCCTCTATGACCTAATTATAATTCAATACAAAATGGTACGTAACTGTACAAAACTGATTCGTTTTCACAATTAAAGTTAACGTTTACTAATTGATTGATATGCTTCATGTTTTCAATTTTAATTTACTCTAGACTAGAGAAAGATGAAGTTATACCTAACCTAAAACTATTGGATTTGTTTCCAGTACAATTTGCATAAAAAGCTTATTGCTTTAATTATTGAGAATCAACTTTCTCTTGATAATGATGGCCGAATCATCATTCCAAACGTCGGTATCTTATCGTCTCTTGAAGCTTATTGAAAGAAGTTGAGGGTCTATGGTTTTTACAAAATTCTCATTTTTTCTCTAAAATACTAATTTTTCAAATTTTGAATTCCAAGTCACAAGGTGACAAAATGTTTAGGTGTTTAATAAACGCTGTTTATCAACTTAGGTGATCACTAGGGCCTCAAAAATATGCAATTATGAAAAAAAAAATCACTGATCACAAATAACTGCTAGGTTAAATCAAGCTTCTCATGATCAAATTCAGACAAAGAAACCGTACCATTTCCGGCGAATATTGAAAAAATGGAAGTTTGGTATCAACGTTAAACTACAAAAATGCCCAAATAAAAGTGCCAATGCTGATTTCTTCGCTCCTGTCTACCCGGTATTGACTCTAATTAATTCCCTAATTGATATTTATAGTCTTGATTACTTATTATAGTTGAAAAGATCTGCGTTCATCGCATCTCTTACTATTTTTAAATCCATTAAATTGGCCAAAATATTCCGGATTTTAGTGATTGCAAAGTAAAAAATTCATTGAAAATTGAGTGGCGATTTTAAAAAGAATCTGGATTCTTCAAACTGAATGGTGAAAAACTTTAGACGTATGCTTCAGTACAAAATAATACTTAGAATTGATAGTTCTACTAGAAAAGTTGGTAGAACAGCCTTTGTGTCAATTAGGTTCAGTTTCAGATTTTCAGACTCTGCTCTCTTGGACTGTGATAACCCTCTTTTTTATTTTGATTTACATTTGAATGATAAGTCCGCTATATATTTGGTGAAATTAAACCTCTGACTGTGATAGTTTAATGTTTGAATTGATCTGCGCACTTTCCAAAAAAAAATTTCCCCTCAGTTTGTACAGTTTGAGATTGGTTGAAGGACCAGGATGTCTCTCTACTATCCCAAATAAAATGAGACTTCTATTCAAAAAAGACTTATCTAGACCAGCCAAATTTAGAATGAGCGACAAAAGAGTTTGCTGTGTGAAAGATTGCAGATACATTTTCCAACTGGGAAATATTTAACTAGTTAGATATATAAAACTGTATTGTGTAAGGAATTTCTCTTGTGATTATTTAGCCAAACTTATGAAAAAGAGTAAGCCTCTTGGGATAGGCAAGAAAACTGAATTTCCTCTCTCTCATATATATAACCTTGTATACTTTGTCCCATTCTTTGATATTTTTTCATTACACAATGCGGAAAGGCATTACAGTGTCATTCTATAGTGGAGTACTTTTCCCTTTCGGTACCATTTGATTTTTTACCACTCGTCCACAAACACTCCACACATTCACGCGTATAACAAGGCAAACAAGCAATTTCAAGGATCTTGAGATTTTTTATCGTATTGTAGTTTGGTAAATTTATTGAATGATTTAAATAAACCGCTTATGTAACAAAATATATGGTATATCTCTTGATGTAAACGGAACTCTTGTAATATGAGTATATGGATTCATTCATATTCTCTCCAACTTTTCTACCAATTCTGAGTAAGTCCAGCTGAAGAGATGAACGATCAAATTTACTGGGAATAGGGCAAACTTGTTTTGATAATTGCTGGAAGCGGTTTTAATTTGAAATTTCCTACAATAAAGGTGATTAATCAATTGCAAAATTTGAAATTTTTGACTAATAGTTTTTATTCACTTTAGAATCAACTAGAATCAATCCTCTATCTTTGACTTGTGCTCTACTGTCCACTTTGTAACCAGGTCAACTGCATTTTCTGTGATAATTGGAACACGACTGTTTCTCACCTTTGTCCAAGTAAAACCGTTAATTTCTCGACTATCAAACAATTATTGTAAAATTCCAGATGGGCCATTTTGTCGGATAACTTTTTCACAATTCTAAGATACTTATTATTAGGATATGAAGAATTCGGATCATTTTGTTTGTTAGAGAAATACTACCGAGCTTCTTGGAAGATATTTTCAGCTTCTTAAGAGCTTCTTAAAATTAGTTTTTTTCTAAATATCCTAGTATAATCTTAAAACCAGTTCAAAACTAGTATATCCTTAAAATAATTAAAATTATAAGAATATCCTAATCTCGTACTGGGGTTGTCAAGTTTGTCTTTTTTCTTATTCAAAAGTTTCAAGATGAGTTTCAAGTTTAATAATTTTTATTTATTTGAGCAAGACAGGGAATGATGGCACTTAGAATTACACAAAAGACCTTTCTTTTTACAATTACACGAATTACTTTGACAGAGGTATTTTGTGAGCTCAGCAAATTGTTAAATGATGAAAATCAGCTCTCGATCTCAAAAAATTGTAGATTTAGATCATTGATATGAATTCGAGGATCAATAATATCCTCTGATTGGTAAGTTTTTATTCACTTGAGAATCAACAAAAATGTTGAGTACAAATACTGGAAAAGTTTAAATTCATTATTTTATCACAATGTACAAATTACAGGGTTCGACCTACTGTAGCAGAGTGTGATCATTACAATATCCATGAAATGCTTGAGATCAACTTCAGTTTATATCTGCTGACAAGTGACAAGAATTGTAATTTAAAGCCGAAACGGCTCTCATAATGCTTTACCAATAAATCATTGGATATTTTGAATAAGGAATGAGATATACAGTGGACAAAAAAATTCCATTAGAGTCTATTTTTCTAGTGTACTTGTGGATAAATTCTGATTGTCTATTAAATTGGTGTCGCTCTCTAACACCTCAACTAATGGCTTCCCCCGGATTATGATTGATATTTTTTATATATATATACATTGATCAATTATTAACGATAATTTGGCTACTTGATTTTATAGTTTTACAGTACAGTATTCCAATAATTTCTAAACTCGGATTTTTCAATAAACTCATTCATGTACCTATCAATAAAAATGTATTCTTTAGCAACGAATTGTTCCTACTTATAGAAAGAATATTTCATCTAAAGCTAGCAGTTGATATTTAAATAAGAATTTACAAGTTTTATCAAATACCAATAAAAATTTCAAAATAAACCTGGTTCATAGGAGATTTTTATAAAAATCTCAAAAATTTCATCAAGAATTCGAATGTGTCAAAGATTTTTAGGAACCTTGATTATGATACCGTTTGAAAATAAAGGATAAATCTGGTCATGTTTGGTCTTGTCTGGATCAAAACTAGACAAGAAAGGTGGCTATGGCCATTAATTTCTTGAGAGAAATCTTGATTTTTTCATTGATTTTCAAGTAGTGGAAATGATCAGGAAATTTCATTCCCAAAATTCGTATCATTCTCAATTTTTGGTGTTGATAAATAATTTTCAATGTTTACCATTTAGCAGGGCTCAAAGATAACCTTGATTTTTCCCATGTTTTATTCGGTTTACTTGTAAGTATACTAAATGTAAGATTTTTACTACTATTATTAAATATTATTAAATGTATGTGATTGTGAGAATTTTAATTTACGTAAAAAACTATTTTTTTCTCCAAGTTTAATCTGCACACAGCCGTTCTACCCCATCCAATTTCTTCTCTCTAAATATGCAAATATTTAGGCAAATGAGATTTTCTCCTTTTTAATATACAATTGATACAGTTTGTGTAACTATCTACAATGAGACCAAGCACATATCTGAATTAGCATGTAGTGTGTGTAGATGGCGAGAAATGGTAACCTCAGTAAACCATTCATTCATGGCAATAGGGAGAAGAAAAGGGGAGATTTTGTACTAACATTCCATCCTAGTGGAACAATGAACGAGAGATGAAGTGTAGAAAGTATCTTTCCCAAAACTATATTCTCCCCTGATCAGCACAATAATAATAATTAGTAATAGTTTTGGTATTCTCCCAATCATTATATATTATGTATTCAGATAGATATATTTTGTATAGAGTAAGTATTCATTTAAGGAAAATAATAATTCTTTTTAAAAATGTGAAAAAATCTTAATATTATTCAGAAAAAGAAGTAAATATATAATATACTCTAAGGTTGCTGACTGATATGAAGAGGGGGTAAGCATTCCTTGGTGAACAGAGGTCTACTTTCTTCCCTCATTTCTAAAAGACCAAAACACAATCTTCAAGTTTAAATAATAATTACAAATATTTCAAGAAAAAAAAATTTCCGAATTACCATAATTTGACTTCAGATATAAACAAAAAAATAATGATAAAACAAGTTCTGATCCTACACATTTTTAAGCAAATAACAATTCTTCTCTATAGTTTAATTTTATAATTTCTAAGCAGGCTATCTCCCTGGTAGGTTGACAATTTAATCCTTGATTTATCATAATCAAAGCTTGAAGAACAATAAATAGGTCCATCAAATTTCTTTTAGATATGTTGAATTTTTTCCAAAAAATATATATTTCACAAAATTAATACTTTTTTTAATAATTTTATTTTCTGAAGAACCCAAAGTGTTACAGATGAAGATGGGAAATTTATATTTTTAGACGGATAAATCTCAATTTGTTATCAGTTATATTTAAACCAAAAAAATTTACCTAAATATCAACTTTTGATCACTCTCTCACATTGAAATTGGAAACAAAAAATTTTAACTCAAAGTTCAAAAAAATGGGAATTTGGCGCTACTTCAAGATTTAAAATTTGCCGTATTTTCCTTAAAAATTGATTTTTTCTAAATTTTTTTTCTCCGTACCGTGAAAGAGGGCCTCATGATCTAGATTCCAAAAATTCTTGATTAAATTCGATTTCTTGATGAAAAAAATAAGAATTTTGTAAAAATCATAAATTCCCATCTTCATATTAACTAGCTTTAGATAATTTGAAAATTACTCGTTTTTGAAAATATAAAGAACGTTTTTTTGAAAAACTACTCACAGAGGTCGAAGAGAAAAAATGAAGGAAACTCTTATCGATAACCCATACCCGTAGAATTTGAAAATGTGATCCCCTCAAATTCATCTCTTGAAATAAAGATATTAGCCAATTTTGATAATTTCTACATTCTAAAGTGTCCTGTTTTCTTTTACAGCTAAAGTCTTCATCAAGAGTTTATGTGTCTTTCCTCTTGTTAATTGACTGTTTGTCATTTCCCTCTCGATACAATATACATCTAATAATATATCCAGGGGAAAGAATTGATGCTGGAAATATTGCCAAAAGCAAATGGGCAAAGTAATCACTCTTTTTCCCTTAAACTTTTACAGCTAACCTTACTTACTAGGGGTTATTTCCTATATTCTTTCTTTCTATTCTCTTCGTGTATTCCTGTTCTGAACTTCTTGAAAATCGAAATAAAATTTTTTTTTCATGTATTCGCATTATCACTAAGAACGATAAATAATTTATTTTTTCTTGGATATTTTCTTTAATGGCTGCAATAAAAGAAATACAGAGATACGTTGCAATAGGGAAGAACGAATGGAATTTCCTCTGATTTTTGATTGATATAATCCTCATTCAGTGATTAAAAAAAAGAATAGCCATAGGCAATTCCTTGTACACATGTGATCCCTGATCGAAATTACATTGTAGAGCCATTCATCTGACCATTAAATTCGTAGAGGGGAAGGGCTCTCCATGTCTTGCTTAATAATATTTTGATAAAAAAAAACCTACATTGAATTTTCTTATCTGGGAGGAAAAGATTGGAATTTGTCCATTTTAATTAAAAATGATGATTACCTTCTAGCAATAGAAATTTGCATTTGCGAAAATTACCAATGTTTATCGCTATAAATTTGTCACTTTCACCCGTTATTATCAAAATTTCAAATTCAATCTGGTCAAAATTGGGCCGTCTTGCAGTTTTTTTCAATATTTTTATCGATTTCGAAGATTTTTTGCAGATAAACGCTGATATTTAGGATCAACATTCGATGAAGAATTCGCACGTAAAAGTTCACTGAAATTCGTCATTATAGTGAGAAATGAAACGATTTGAAATGTTTCGATTATTACGTAGGAATTCTGACCTTAGACGTTGAATAAGTGAGAAATATAAATATTTGAATTTTTCTCTTTCAACAACTCAAAGGCATTTTATAATCGGATCCAAAGAATATTTGTGTTCCCGACTATCCAGAGAAAAATATTGACTTTTCCTGTATGAATACTCAATTCTAAGCTTCAGAAAGTTCCTGATTTGATTCTGTAAAATAAATTTCTAATGGTTTTAATTTATCTCTAAAGAAATGCCAAATTTTGAAAATCTGTAAATGAGTTACTGTAATTACTAGAAAATCTTCTTCTATGATTCAAGTATCGTTTTTCATGGTCTTATTTTATTGAGTAAATAAAATTTTGATATTTTCCTATTACAAAATCATTTCTGGTGAGCTAAATAGAACTTAAATAACCAGAAAATCAGTCATTAGAAGCAATCAAGTAATCTATTTGTCAGGGAAGAGACCTTGACACTTTTTGTAAAAATTCCAAAATTCATCGAGAAGATTCAGCTTCATTTATCGATTGTAGATAAGTACAATAAATAGTAATAGTAGTTTAGGACTGAATTCGGATACATTTTATTCGTTTATCCCATAGATTGGTAGATTTTTTATTGCTCCTAAAAGGTTAAATATATTTTTCCCATCATCAGGTGAAAAGAGGTTTCCTACTTTTCCTCCTCCCTTTTTCATAACCTAAAGTCGATAATTACAGTGTTTTATTTATTTACTTTTTCACCTTTTCCATTCCAGTCATGTTCTACAATCACGTATTACAGGGTTAAGAAGCGCGGCTTGAAAGAATTTTCTTTTGCAAGTTCAGACCTTTTTCTTCTCTAATGTCACAAAGAATTTTAAAAAAAGTGAATCATTTTGCTTTTCAATCAAAAAAATACAATAATAGGTTGAATAAGTTTTCTGCATCAGATACAAAAAGAAAAAAATTCTTTCGTATCTTAAACTTTTTGAAAAGAAATGGTCTATCTTGAAACAGGTTGAATTTTTCTGTACTAGAAAAAAGTTTTTTACGATAAATCAGAGGTCAAATCTAGCTTGTTTTGCTTAAAAAAAGTTCAAGTTTAATATAAAATCAAATTTTTCAGTTAAACTTTAAATGATCGAAATTTCGGTGTAATCCAGATGTTTATGAACTTCGATAAAAATTAAAGTATGGGAGTGAAAAAGTAGACTAAAAATTATTATTTTTGAAATTTAAGGAATAATTAATTCCTCATCAATGATTTTGGATACGCAAAAGGATCCTGAAAAAATGATCTGATAAAGTCAAGGGTAGATGGTTTTTAGAAGCCTAGTAATTATAAGATACTTCATTTATGCTCTAACTGCAGGCGAGCAACGTTATACATTTAGAAAAATACTCAATATTAAGCTTCAAAGGAAAAATTAATTTCACCTGAAAGGTTTTATTCTTTTCAACTTCAAAGGGTTCAAAATAAACTAACTAACAATGTTGACATACCCAGAATTATATTGTAAACTATTGTAATCATTAATCTAATCTCTCTTGCGGATATGTCTGAGAAATCTTCAACGTGTTAGCTAATAATAAGTTAATAGTAACACAAAATTTTACAGTAACTCTTTCTATATCACATCCGATCCTACTTATATTTCCCTGTGCATATGCTTATGTCTCTATGTTTTTAAAACATCTATGGCTTCTTATCTGGAACTCATCTGGTTTCCACAATCTTGCCTGTTCTAAAAATGCCTTCAAAATGTTAACTATTTATAGGGAGATTGAGTTTATGTTATTGGTCATCTTTTTCGTCATTTCAATTACTCTATCGAATTAAACGCAATCCACTCCAAGTGGCAGTGATAGTGTCAAAGTTCCATTTTTAGTAAAAAATTTCTCCAATTTGATATTATTACTTCCAAGTAGTCATCGAAGAAGTAAAGGATTTTGAAAGAAATAGTTGATCCGTAAGACATATTTTACTTACATTATATTGAAAATGATTGAGAGAAAAATATTTCACCTTCTATTATGAGCAAAATGGCCGAAATCAATTTCAGCAAATTTTTCATCACGTTAATTCTAATCATTGTTTCTATTGCGACCAGTTCTTAAATAGAAAAATATGAACGAGATATAAAAACAAAACTGACATCAACATGTTCAGGATTAAACTAAAGAGTAGAAGGTAAAGTTTTGAGTTATTTAAAAACTTTTCAATTTCATTTCAACTCCAGAATATCGAATAAAAAACCTCGAGGAATTGTAGAAAGAGTTTTAAAAAAGATATTCGTCAATTGAAACGTTTTTCCAATTTTTTTTTCACCACGTTATAGGAAAATAATCCAAGCCAATTCGGATACATTAGCGATTCAAAACGTATTCTTTAACACCTAGAAATCAGATCAATTACTAGCCGTGTGATTTTCTTTGTATTGATTTTTGTAGAATTTAAAGTTGCAAGAATTTTCCAAAGCTTAATCAGTAATGATGATGATGACTGATACATTTGTGCGAAGTGGATAGTTCTCTGTGAAAGTGTTTACAAACATCTTTCCATAAATGTAAAGATTCTCAACTGAGTAGAGCATTGAGTAAATTAGATTTGAAAATTACCCAGATTACGTATACGTATGAGGGATGTGATTTATAAATTTTTTCAAATGTATTTTTCTGATTTTACTTTGTAAACTTCTTTCTGAGAACTAACTTACAACATTAGTCTACCATGAGAGTATTCAGTACACATAGATACACACAAACTGTAATGTTATTATTATTATTACTTGTAACATAAACAACCGATCACCACCACCCTTTATTGCTAAATTGTTGGGCATACTTTTAGTTGTAGTATATTCTCACACTGAATCTACTTTTCAGGATTAATCTGCATTCTGATTAGTTATTTTTGGAAATGAAAATCAACTCTCTCGTTGCTTTTCTTGGAAAATACTACTGTATTTATCTTGATGGAAATTATTCAGCATTCATGCATAAAATTGAAATTTCAAGTTTGGAATAATTAGATATGATAATACCAGATGACTGTTCCATTGAATGAATCGATTAAAATCACAGTTTTCACCCATGCTTTTCGAATTTAAGCATTCATTTGATAAAAAATAAAAAAAGAAGAAAAAATCCTATTGAATCTTTTGTTTTTAATTTTATTTAGATAAGCATAATATTAATTAAAGATGTCAAGTTTTCAAATTCGCGCTAACATTTTTCAATGAATTTTACTACGAGAAATGATAAATTTTGAATTATTGGACAAATATTGTTCTTTTAGAATCAGATTTTCACGTCAAATAAATGTTAAATATATTCTGAATACACCGTAAAAAATACTAGTCAATTCGGGAAAAATTTTTAATTTAGTTTTCGAGTACGGCAATTACTGAGTATAAAGAATCTATTTGTAGCAGGAAATAGAAAAGTGCTCGGGAAAAAATAACTTGTACCTGTAGAAATCAAATATGTAATCGCCTGAGCTCTATCAGATAAAACTTCAAAGGTAGCCTACTTTTGATCGATAACTCGTTAATTACTAATAATGGCTTCATAAATGGGTTAAAATTTCCCCATTGTTTTGGAACTAGACTGATTTTCCATCGATTCAATCGATTTTTTTCCAAGTTTCACTGGTTGTTGTCGTGTGTGTGTGAGGTGGAGGATGGAAAAATAATTGGTCTATTGTCCTTTTTTTCCAATTTTCACCTTTCTTTTTGCAAGGAAAATAAATTGCCCAGCTATGGTAAAATCAGAGAGAGAGTTAGGAAAATAAAAAGATTTTCCCTCGTTATACAGATGGGGAAGGAGAGAGGTAAGACAACTAAAATAAAATTCTAACCCATATTTTCCGTTCCATTCGTTCCAAATACTTTATTATTATCATCCTTTTTATGATTCTTATTTATATGCCCGGATTTGGAGTATTTAATGACTCTTGTTGCTTGTTGGTTGACATATTTTTCTTCATTATTCGGGTTATCAAATACTGCTTTATCATCCATTTAATGGTGTATAAAGTACAAACATCTCAACTCATTTTTCAAATTTCGATTTGGCACTAAATTTTTTGTTAACCAATACAAAAAGCTGACTTTTCAAGCTGGCGTGATTTTTCCAATTTTGAGTTCAAAATCTGAGAGGAATCAAACGTTCTTTGTCAGAATCATCGATAGACAAGGAAACCAAAAATGGTTGTAATGATTTTAGGAAACAGTCCATCATCGTGAGAAAGTCAACTTCCTATTTGGAAAAAAGTTAAAATGGTTATTATTTCAATATTTTAGAACGTTTCATCAACTGAAAAAGGTACCTGTAAAAACTGTTCAAGTATGCAGTGTCATAGTTACCCGAATGAAACAAGAATTTTTGATTATTTAAAACCTATTAGGTATCAAAATAATAATACTCTGAAACAGAAGACTAAAGAAAACTAAAGACAGAATAAGAATTTTCCAATGAAAATTTTTGTTATTTACAGAATAAGGGGGTGATTAAAACCTGGTCTCGAAAGTATCTAGAGTCTGTGTTGAAGGAACTGAAAGTAATAGGTAGAAGATTAAGACATTAAAAAATTGAAGGTTGATCAAAAGAGGTTTTTCAGGATCAAGATTAGGCAAGAAAGCTTATTAGCACCGTCAAATTACCGACAGTCACCCCATTTTCATTGATTTTAAAGTAGTGAAAATGATCGAAAAATCAAAATTCAGCTCCCAAACGATAATAAGGCTATGCATCAGATAAGATTCAATTGGATTGATTTTCTTGTCTAATCTTGATCCTGAAAAACCTCTTTTGATCAACCTCCAATTTTTACATCAATTAAAATTTTCGGTTCAAAGTTCGAAAAAATGGGATTTTGGAGCCAAATCGAAATTTGAAAAATGACCATATTTTTCGTTAAAAATTTTTTTTCAAAATTGTTTTCTTCAACTCGTAAAAGTGGGCAACATGAGTAGGATTCCAAAAAATCTTTAACAGATTCGAATTCTTGATAAAAATATCGAGATTTCTGTAAAAATCATAGATTCCCAACTTCATATCAATTAGCTTAAGTTTTGATTTTCATCGTGAGTTTTGATAAATATCTCTTTAACCTATACGAAAAAAGTAAAATCGTTTGAGTTGAACAAAAATAAGAAATTTCACTTGAAAATGCAAATGATCATTTTTTCTTCACGAAATTCGTGCAAGAAATTATTGATTTTCTCCTGGAAGAAAGAAATTTCTGGCAATAAATATTTTGTATTTTTATTTTGCCGAAAGATACTTTTACGAATTCTTTTGTAAAATGGAAAAATATTAAATTTTTGAATTTCAATCATTTCACTTTGAGAGAATGACAAGAAATTCAATCAAGTTTGAGGTTCTCTGGCAATCTTTACTTCAGATTCTATAGTAAACGAAGCTAATTTAGAAAGTAAGATGAAAATAAAAGATATTTTGGAATTTGGCAGTCTTTTCAAATTCGAAATACTCATGACACTTTTCCTTACTCAGGTAATCATGATTCATGATCCACAGAGTATATGAAGGATCGTATCATAGCTGAGTTACTTGAGAAAAAATCTCATTAAATCAGAACTCTTTATGAAGTATAGCGACTGCAATTGAGCAGAACAAGTCTAATTATATCTACAAGAACTCTTAGAAAAATATTAATCGATAAATAGAATAAAGTTATTCCCCTCTTCGATTTTCATATATTTTGGGGTTCTTAAATGTCTGTTTTTAGAATCTTGTTGAAAACTGAATTCTCGAATTATAATAATTACTAGACTTGGACGAAATTTTGCAAAATTACTTAGATCGACCATCGATATGAAAAAACTAATCTTCAAGTATTTAAATATAATCCCACCAAGTTTCGCTTCAAAATACCTTTCCATGCTTCTGGAATAAGATGAACAAAATTGTGAAACTTTTTAAATTTAAAACGTTTTTTGACCCATCAAAATTGTAATATTCATGAAAAATAAGAGAAATTTCGTTTTGAGCTATTGAAAAAACAATTTTATAACATTATGTAAAGAAATAATAAAACGTTTTAAAATTAAAATTTTTCACAATTTTGTTTATCTTATTCCAGAAGCAGGGAAAGGTATTTTGAAACGAAATTTGGTGGGATTATATTTAAATACTTGAAGATTAGTTCTTTTCATACCGATGGGCGATGTAGGTAATTTTGCAAAATTTCCTCCAAGTCTAATAACTACCATAAGCTGGGTTACCTCTTTTAATAGAATGAATGATTGACAAACAACCAGAGGTAATGTCTGGGAAAATATATACCATAATTCCTCTATCAATGTTTTCACAATTTCCAGATCAGATGACTCTCTTTCTGATTTATATTCCCAGATCACCTGTTTGAAAATTTAAAAATTATTTTTTCAGCCTCCATTTCTATAGAAGGGTTTCCTAGTTTCGACAGAATTTCTGTACTTAAATTCAATTTTAAACGGGGTCCTTTTCACACAGAATCCTAAGGTTCACGTTCTTTGATTCTCAGACAAAGAATCATCCTTTTCTAATTTTAACAGAAATGGAATTTCAACATGAAATGTAACTGTTTCAGTTCACGTGAGAAATCCGACGTTTTACATCCGAATTTATATAATCTCTTTTGGTAAGTTGAATGGGGTAATTTATTCGATCTGTTTTGAAACAAAAAAAAACAGCAATCTCTCTTTAAATATTGATATAAATTGATCGCATCATTTATCAACCTATTCAAGTCGTTCATTGCAAATTTGAACGACCATCATTAGCTAAACTATACAGATGGAAAATAAATTTTAAAAAATACAAAGATGTAGATTGGGCATGGCCAATGAATGGCCTCGGGATATGAAAGAAAATCTTCTTATCTTCCAATTAAATCTGCAGTGTATTTTGCCTGGGTTATTTCGTATCTATTATTAAATAAATGAAACTTTGAGTGAGAAATAATTGAATGTGTCTCTTCTTAACACTCTGAGAACATCTTTGAGTCAGCTGTATTGTTCTTGTAGTGCATTAATGAAGATGAACAATCTTACCCGTGTTATCATTATGAATAATTCCTTTTCGTAACACGTAACTGTTATAATTTTAGATTGTAAGGGGATTTTTGGGAGTTCCATCTAATAAAATTGGAAAAGTGATTGAGTACCAATTTCTACGACTAATTCCTTGTTAGGTTGGAGCACTTGATAAAAAAGGTGTCGTGTTCCCCCATCAGCACTCACACATAGAAAAAAACTATCTACTTCTCTCTAAAATCAGGAAATACAAGTCACTCAAAGTATCATTTCTTTCTATAATCTACCATTCTATTATACAATATATAAATATTGTTACAATTAGAGTTTTTAAAAATGGTAAAATAATAAAGAACACCTAGAAAGGTAAAGAGAACAATAGAAATCCAGACAATTGAGCACAGAGCTTCCCAGTAGTAAAAATCAATTCTCTGAAATCACGTAGCAAAGTCAAAACTAACAATGCCCTAGAAAAACCTAGCTTAGGCATAATTATTTTCAAAATGACATTACTGATAAACCTTTAAGAAATGTACAAATCGATTTTCACAACAGTAACAGATGTAGACACATTCATAAATAAATTCAATGGTAGAATCATGAATCATGGCTTTCAATCCAAAGGGATTCAAGGGAAGTGTTACCCAAATATTTTGAGAATTAACCCATCATTTTGTAAGAATTGAAATTTGATATTTTGATCATTGTCCGTACTTGAAAATCGATGAAATTTTGATAATCCAAGATCCCTGAAAAATGACGAATTTATCTAAAGTTTTTCTTCTCTAATTGTGATCCTAACAACTTAATTTTGATCACACTTATTCACTTTGAAATCAGCATAATTTTCCAACACAAAGTTCAATAAAAAGTTCATGGGATTTTCCTATGGGATAATATCCTTGAAAATTGATTTTTTTAATAATAGGGAAGGAAAAATGCCATTTGAATCACATAATTAAATCAAATGGAAAATAAATAAATAATTTCCACATTTAAAATGTTTGAGCTCACTATGTTTGTTGATTTCGGAACGGTGAGTTTTTTCGATCTCAGATATCAATATCTGATCACTTTAAAACTAGGAAATCAACTAAGGCGTCATTATTTGAGTTCTCAAATAAACTATCCTCGTATTACCTTTTTCTCGAAAGCTGGAATAATTGGTCTTATTGCAATATATGGAGATTGGAGAAAGAGGAAATTGTTTCCCAAATAATGTGATCAGGAATCAGGATAAATTTCCTCAGACTCTTGAAATTTTATTTGCACTGTTACTTAAAATCTTACCGGAAAGAAAGAATGTTTGGTTGAATTGGTTTTCTCTTCTTCAGTTTGATTGCAGTGCACAAATAAGAGAAAACTTTTTCTTATAAATTACGATAACTTCTTTTTTCTTCTTGTTCATTTCCCCTTTGACGAAGAAGATTTCAGTCAAAGATGATTCCGACAGATGTGAAAAGGAAAGAAATCCTTTGGATAAATTTTTACAATTTAAATTTTACAGTGTAAATTGGGACATAAATATGTTGAGAAAAGTCACCAGATGGCAATTATGAGAATAAACAAAGTTCTGAGTCAATTCTTTGAATATGAAATTGCTATTATAATTCCCTTTGGTACTGAAAAAGAGATGAAAGTATTCTCCTCTCAATTTATTAAACATAAGTCCAATTCTCAGGGACTCTTGTCTTGAATTTATCCAGAAATGACTGTTCATTTTAGACTCTAACTGAATATGATTGGCGAATGAATGAAAATTATTTCGAGTATAAATTTTGTAGCTAATTCGAACTGAACTGCTACCTCGTACTCAAGTATAATTTATGGGGGTATAAATTAGCTGGGATTGTTCTACTAAATCGTGTTTAAAAGACCAAGACTCATACTTGCTATATTATCTACCCATAAAGTTTTCATTTATCAATTTTAAATAGAGAGAAGGGGTAAATACAAAAGCAATAGGTAGGGTGAGTAAAATGGTCAAAAACAATAGGCGTCAGATGAAGTATAATAGGTGATATTCGAGGTATTTCCAAAAACGATGATCACTGTTAATATCTGGGCTAGAGAAGTATTCATATACAATGGGATATACCAATATATAAGGTCAAATATAATAGATCAATCGAAGGCTTAATCTGTATTAATACTTATTTTGTACCTATTTTTCTAAGCTCAATGAGTCAATTCAAAATGGCAATCTTAATGAAATTTACGTGAATTCTGTTTTTTCTTAGTTAAATTCTATTAAGTTTTTACTTGCTAAGAACCTCACATCTTCGATTTAGCAAAGATAGTAGAAATACAATATTTAAGATAGTGAACACTAAATCATCTTTAAACGAATCAACTCTCTAATATAAAAGTTAGTAATTTTATTATTTGAAGCCCGCGAAGCATTTTATTAAGGACCATTATTGAATTCAATCCGAGGAAGAACTACTCTTAAATTTCTTACTTATCTAATTTTCATGTACTTGAGTAAAACATTTTGAGCTTGGAAAAATAAGTATTAATACAGATTAAGCCTTCGATTGACCTATTATATTTGACCTTATATATTGGTATATCCCATTGTATATGAATACTTCTCTAGCCCAGATATTAACAGTGATCATCGTTTTTGGAAATACCTCGAATATCACCTATTATACTTCATCTGACGCCTATTGTTTTTGACCATTTTACTCACCCTACCTATTGCTTTTGTATTTACCCTTAGAGAGAATTTTATAATTTCCTACTGATTTCATGATTTATAAAATGCCTTATTAGGTTAAATCCTTAAATGATTCCTGTTTGGGATAAACAAAATTTCCAATTCTGAACGTTCTTTAAAATCTATTTTATTCTTAGGGGAAAAATGAAAATAAATAACTCAACCGGGAAGATTTTGAAATAACTCAAAGATTATTAAAGGCGATTTCACTAGTTTTACGAAAGTCTAGTCAAATATTATGACGAAAATGAATGAAATGTTAATACGAAACTGAGAAGTTATTACTCTCTATGACATATTTTAGTTTTTTTTAACTAGCATGAAAATTTCAAAAATGATAGAGAATATCATTCTGATCTCAAATCCAAACTTTTTCAATGAAATAATCCACATCAGTGATAAATTTTGATTTCTTCTTCTGTCAACAGAACAGTCTAGATGAATTTATGATCTTGAGTCTTGATATATTCAAAAATGAAAAACCTGAAAACTAGTTTTCCATAGGAAATTATTACTATATCGATAGTTTGAGAGGTTCCGCATTATATGAACTATTCATGACACCTGTAACATAAGGTTATCTGGTAGAAAATACACCTAAAAGGGTCTTTGTTTTTTTTCAAAATTCGAAACTTTGAACTCAAATAATGGAAAAAAGATAGAAGAATAATTCTAAAATTAACTAACTAAATGGGATATGTTAAGGTTATGATGGTTAGCGACTAAGTTTCAGCTATACTCACAGCCGTATACTAAAAAATCCTTACATTGATTTTAAATTATTCTCGAAACAGTGAAAAATCTCTATTTCTTCGTTTTTAACACTGAATAATAATAATAATAATAATAATAGGGGTACGAAAATATCCCGTTTTACCTTATCATACCCACCTCCTCACATTTATTTCCTGCGAGAGAGTTGGAAATTTCGTCATTTTGCAAATTCTTTTCTTCATGCCCAAACTACTACGCAATAACGAAGAGAAAGGGGCAGACAAAAGAGACTCTTTTCATCCCCTGTCACAAACACACAAATTTAGAAATTCATTTTTTTCATTCAAGAACACAGATAGATTTTCTTGAACAAATTATGTGTAAAAATGTGACAGCTACACTTTTTGGCTATTTCTTTTCCCAATGTTGAAACGAAAGAAGTAGGAATAAAGTAGGGAAGTTTACCTTGATTTATACTTTACTTTTTATTTATACGATTGACTTATTTCTGTACAGGCCAATCAAGACTGGTCGAATCTAAATCTAGATGAATCTGTATAGATGAAAGGAAGCTTTGCTTGGCAATATGTGTGGAGTTAATTAAACTGAAAACTTTGGTTGATTTCAGAGGTTAACTACTGGTTAACATGAATTTTTTTTGATAAATTTGGAATTGATTCTTTATTACGAGTTCTGGCAATTACTTCGGCTCGATTCCATAATGTATTTATTCTCTTATCACAAAGCATTATCGATCTAGCCAGGCGTCTATGACTTAGCAGATCAACTCTGAGAGGTGCGTTTGGGCACGAACAACGCAAAAATTTAAGTAATCTTTTTAGATTAAATCTAGACTGATGATGGCGCTAATTGCAGATGGATTCCAAATTGGAGAAAAATACTCATAAACTGGCCTGGCGTGAATTTTGATAGGAAGAGCTTAGAGGGCAGCTGTTTTTACTAGTTTAGAGATTTGAAAAGTTCTGCTCGCAAATAAGTTGCTAATTTTTTTGATATGAGATTCGAATCTAGGAAAATTATCATAAGTTACTCCAAGATCCTTAACTATAGTCCCCTCCTCGGAATATTATTGCCATTAATTATAATATTTTGATCAAGTTTGTTGTTATAATCAAGAAAGCTTAATGAAAGTTCTTTGCAAATTCAGAGCGAAAAAAGCCATAAAATATTTTTCTCTCAGAATGTTTCCTTCAAATATCCGAAAACGATAAAAAAAATTCTGCTTGGAACCTTGTTAAAATGACAGTTTGATCCATTTTCAAAGAATACTCTTCGTCAGATATATTTTTCCACAACTTTTCATAGGTTAACAATATTCTATCTGCAACCAATATTTATGGAAAAATCAATAAAATAGTTATCAATTCATTATAATAAGCCAGTTTAATTATAATTGTAAACTAATTCGACATTCCATCATTGTTTGGAACATCCTAATTTTCATGTTAGCGCATACAAGCTTTATAAAATTAAGGAAATGCACATTTATCATTCATCAGGAATACACATACATATTCTTCAATATATGTGTAGGGAACAGGATGGTTAGAAACGAAAGTTTGCTTATAATTTGACATTTAGGCTCAATGATGTATTCATTCAGTATCATAATTTATTTTTAAGCCTATCATGTATTACATCGACCATCGTATCTGTTCAGTATACATTCCAAATAGATATCTTCCACTGGATGTTAATAACGAATCGAGGAAAGAAAAATCACTGTTACAAAACCAACATCCCTTCGTATTATGCATGAAAATTACGTTATTTTGACTTATTTTTCTGGGTATAATCCTTCCTCTGACATTAAGCGTATACAATGAAAACCCTCACGTTGGGTATATTATAACAAAACAAAGCTTGAAACAAAAGGATATCAATATATCTATTTAGTAATTAGGCTCTTTGATTTTTTACATGTTGGAGACGGAATGAACAAGTTAGAAAGAATATATTTCCAGGTTTAACAGACAGAGAAGCTACTATTTGAACGTAAAAGCTTTTGCAATAATATCTCCCTTGTAGACGATTCTTGGATTCCTATTTCAAAATTATTGAATACGTTGTTTAGCTTTCTGTTAATATTGAAAACCATGGCAATTTCCAAGATACTCATCAAATTCTCAAAAAGATTATTTTACAAAAATCAAAATTATAAAGCTAGTCAGTAGTACATTGAAATGAAATTTCACAAAACTAAGGAAACCGCCTTTTATTTTGTTTAAATAATCCTTGAGCTATTCTGAGATCATTCCACCAGGTCTGATTCAATACTTCCGGTATGAAATAAACAAAATTTCGGAAATTTTCACATTTTGAACGTTTTTTATTTTAATTTGTTCTTAATTATATTCGTTTTATTTAACTTTCTTCAGCTAAAAATAGTTTAAATTTATTATTTAAATGATTTTTTATGAACTTGAATATAAAAGATATAAAGGTTTTTTAATGAAAATATAAATTTATAACGTTCAAAATTTAAATTTTCTGGCGGTTTCATTAGTCTAGTAGTTAGAAACGAAATGAAAAAAAGATCAGGGAAAAGTTTAATCTGTATAAGAATTTGGAATTTTGAAAATGCTCAATGCCACAGCACTTTTTCAACCTTTGAGCTAAAAATTCGAATTAAATGCTGATAAATCGGAATAAAATTAGAAATTCTTTATTATTGTTGGGTTCTTTTAATCAACAAGTAGGAAAATGATCCAAAATTTTTAAAAGTTTAACTTTTTCTTGAACATGATCAATTTCTGTGAATCTTTATGAATCTTCGGAATCAATCAAAATTTTGAGCTAGAACGTTGCGCTTTTTCTAAATTCAAAAAATGGCTAAATCTCTCGATGATTTTTGTGATTGATCATTGCGACAAATTGTTGCAATTTCAACTGATAAAAAGATCTTGATTGCATTACATCTCCAACTTGTGAGTTGAAAATAAATGATTTCTGATAACCTCTGTCTTCTTCCCTACCTGGTTCAGATTCATTTCTACACGGTAAGGAATTGTCAAAAAGTTATTTTATTTATGCACACTCAAGGGAAAAAAGAAGTTTGTCTTGCAGGTACATAAAAAACCAAGCTATACAGAGTAAAAATATATATACTCTGTATTGGTATCATCATCGTTAAGCAGTTGATAGAGTTTGAAAAAGGGTGAAATTCTTATTTTTTATTTCTTCCCTCCATATATAGAAATGGATTTCCTCTACATTTTCAAAAGAGGTAAAAGCAATAAATGATTTTCTTTTTAGTTTCAGGTAATCTGTACCAGAACCATTGAAAAAGGGGGAGTCTCTCACAAAATTTTAAAAGAATTTGGAATCAATAAAAATTGAAGAAAAACTTCCATGTATTATCGGGGGAGTTATTTGAATACTTTTTTTCCTATCTTGAAGGGTAACAGGTTCACAAAAAATATAATTTATGATTCTCTTTTTGTATTTTACCTAACATGAGTTTTGTGAATGAAGGTCTGTTTTTGCTATTAGCAGATAAGCATATTTCTCTATTCCCGTTCAAAATACACCTTTAACTGATATTTATGAAGGTAAGAATTTATGATTTTTACAAAAGTCTCAATTTCATTCGTCAGGAAATCGAATTTTTTAATGATTTGAAAAAAATAAAGCTAATTGATATGATTTTTACAAAATTCTCGATTTGTCATCAAAAAAATTGAATGTCTAAGATTTTTTTGAAACCTGCTCGTGTTACCCACTTTTACGAGTTGAAAAAATTTTTTTTTTCAAATTTTGATTTGGCTAATTTATTGATTTCAAAGTGAGAGGATTTTGGCGCCAAATTCAAATTCGAAAAAATGACGATATTTTTTTTGCAGAAATCTATTTTCAAATCGTTTAATTGGGTAAAGATTCACAATAAACTTAAACATATTCAAATATTTTGATGGAAAAATGGAGGTTTTCGTAAAAACCACTGATTTCCAACTACATGTCAACCAGCTTTATAGTCACGATTAATGATTGGTGTTACAGATTTGAAATTGTTTTGAGTTTTTATCAGATTGAATGATTATATTCAAATAGAAGACATATCATTAATAATAATTTTTTTGTGTGTCTGACAAAAGCCTTCAGATTCATCTCAAAAGTACAGCTAAAAAGTTAATCTTACGAGACAACTTTCATGTCTCTCTTTTTTTCTTCGTTACAAGAAACTGATAAAAAAGATATGCTTGTAATCTTGTTGGTTTCTTCATACTCGAATCATGAAATATCTCGATTTAGTTGAATCTATCGATTACCAAAAACCTCGTTAGTTAATAGGAGTTTCTCAAAAAAGTCATTCCTAAGGAGGTGAACTGATATAGTAATTTAATCTTCTCTTGGAGGAAACCAATGAGACCGTCGGTAATTTTGTTTGAATAACTCGGAGAATTTTGAACGTTTTTTTAAATTTTTTGTTTACCATATTCGATTTTAATGAATAGTTTGCAATAAAATTGTTCCATCAATACAACACAGCGATAATTTGAACTGAGAGATATTTGATACTTTTTACACTCCTCATAAGAAAGGAAAACTCGCAATTGATTATTAATTATTATTTATTTAATCTATTTTTTTAACATAAACTATAAAATCAAACGTATTCACTGACTGAATAATTCATTTTCTCTAAATTCTTGTTCCTTTTTCCCCTCAATGATTATCATACATTGCATATCATATTCAGTAAAGAAATGAATAAATCGTATGCGCATATAACATTAAAACATATCAGACGTTTTTCTCCACGCTAAATAAATAATTGATCGGCTAAAAATGATTAGTCTTTATAAGAAGAGTATTACTCTATACACTGAGTTGTCTAGTAGAGAATCATAAAGATTTGGGCGGATATTTGGTACCTTTTTGGAGGGAACACTTGAAATTTCCTTACAAGAGAACCTCATTCCAAAAATGTAATATTTTTACACTATTATTTACTATACCTAGTTAATATGAAGATGGGAATTTATGAGTGTTACAAAATTCTTAATTCTTTCATCAAAAAATCGAATTTGATCAAGATTTTTTGGAATCTTTCACCGAAAAAAATTTAGAAAAAATCAGTTTTTAAGGAAATTTGAAATCTTGAATTCCCAAATATTTGTTGATTTCAATGTGAGAGAGTGATCAAAAGTTGATCCTTAGGATAACAATTAGTCAAAGTAATCAAATATGCTTAATCTGGTTTGAGAATCACCCCATAATCGTGTCAAATTATTAATTATTGATATTTTGATCATTTTCCCTACTTGAAAGTCGATGAAATTTTGATAATTCAAGTTTCTTGAAAAATGACGAATTTATCAAAACTTTTTTGATGATGAGCGGTTTTTTGTCATATTGTGATCCTTAAAATCAACTTTCGATCACTCTCTCACACTGAAATCAACAAAAAATTTCAACTCAAAGTCCAAAAAAATGGGATTTTGGCGCTACTTCAAGATTTCAAATTTGCCGTATTTTCCTTAAAAATTGATATTTTCTAATTTCTTTTTCTCCATATCGCGAAAGAGGCCCTCATGATCTAGATCCCAAAAAATCTTGATCAAATTCGATTTTTTGATGAAAGAATTAAGAATTTTGTAACACTCATAAATTCCCATCTTCATATTAACTAGTTACAGTTATATTAGGTTGTGTAAAAGGTTCTCGGAAAAATTTTAAACTTTTGATTTTGAATCTGTTCCTAAAGCAATAAATATAAACTATACACGAAAATAGTTACAATTCTACCAAGTTGATAGTATCAACTCAGATTTCATCATTAAAATTAGCTTGTGACAGGAATTTCATTCAAATCAGAATTACATTTTAAAAATTATTGTAATTTCTCTCTAAACTTCCTTCGTGTACTTTATCATTCTACAGAAAAAAAGAATAAGTTTAGACAATGCATAGTCCAAAGAATGAAGTATGAGTTGTATACGGATAGAAAAACATCTATAAACTTATTATTAATGAATAAGTTGACGATTTATTTATCTTGACAACGTCACAAGTTAGCTTATCCATTAGCAACCCTCGTATCTTTTTTTTCACTCTAGAGGCAAAATCAGTGAGGGATGAGGAGAGAATTTACGTTCTCATTAAGTTTTTTTTTCTTCTCTTTAATTGATTCATTAAATTCTCAAAAAGTTTAATAGGAATGATTCAAAGTTTGCTCGGAGAAAACTGACAACAGTTATTTCGATTATACAGGACATGTCTTTTAGTCATGTTTTTTGTTGAAACTGATTAATGTTTATCAATTTAAATTTATCATTCACCGCTAAATGCAATCAGCAAATACGCCACTAGATATTGTTTGGTACAAATTTAAACATATAATCGGTGTATAACTTCTTGGCGGCAAATTCGTATTTACAATGTCTGCAGATTATTAATGCCGAGATACATTTCAAATAGACGCCAAATATCCTTTTTCTAAGAACTATGAGCTGACAGATTAAGCTGGGATTTTAAAGTGACAGTTTGGTCAAAAGAAAGTTTTTCAGGGTCCCAATTAGAGAAGAGAAATAAATTATGCTAAATTCGATCTAATAATTCACCTCATAATCTGGAAAAAAACGATTTGTACGGCTACTATCTTTGGGTTATCAAACTGAACTAAAATCTCCGAACAACTCTCTTAGATTTAGAAGAGAGCTGAAATCATTAACTATTATCAAATCATCCCCTATAGTAAGCTCTAACCGCCAAGGATTGCGCTACAATATTCCAGAATTTGGCAACCTAAAAAAACTGGCAATATTTACTAAATGTATAAAAAATATTTAAAAATCTCAATAGATCTATCATAAACCTAAGCTCAAATAAATTCAAAAATGAACTCAGAATAATATGAAGAATCATTTATGTTTACAGATATAACATATGTATTGTTAAATAAAACTATTTCTAATTTTTAAAAATTACTAAACTTGCATTTAAACAACTTAAATAGTATGATATTTGGAATCAGCACAAGACAAACTAATCACAATTTGACCAATGAATTTCACAGAAATTCATGATTTTCAAGAATTATATGAAATTCTTTAATTAGGGTCGCGATAGTATAAAGAATAACAGTAATTTTTTGAAAATTTTTATTTGTTTATATAAACGTTTGGTTGTTAATCGAAGAAACCTTGCCTGACTACAAGAATCGAAAAGTTAATCATTCTAACCTGGGGGAATTTATCTGTTCAGAGAAATAGCTAAAAATGTGGGTTTACTGTTTTTTCTTTACAAAAATTATTATTTATACCCTGTAGTCAATTTTTGAGATTAGAACTGTACCAGAATAAAAGCAGCTGAATTTTTATTCGTATATTGATCGTATGAGAGGTTGATTCATGTTTCTACTATTTAGTACAAAAATTCCTGATACATATATATGCCATCGTAATTCGAATTATCTTTCAGAGGGTCATTTTTGATAAAAAAATTTGACATCTATGAAGGTTCCAATAATGTTCAGCTTGGAGGGCAACTCTTTTTGCTAGATTTGAAGAGTTCTGCTCGCAAATAAATTGGTAATTTTTTTGATATGAGAGTCAAATCTAGGAAAATTATCGTAAGTTACTCAGAGACACTAGTCCCCTCCTCGGAATAATATTGCCATTAATTATGATAGTTTGATTGAATGTTTTGTTATTAAAAAGAACCATAAAGTGAGATTTTTAAATTTCATGACTAGAATAGAATTGAGATCATTCGAGAGGGATAATTATCCTTATTATAAAAGGTAGGAATTTATATATGAAAAATTAAAATAAACCTAGTTGACATTAAGATAAGAATTTACTATTTTTACAGAAAACTCAATATTTTTCTCTGAATTGATAGAAAAAAATAATTTTTTGAATTCTGAAGCGGAATGATGTGGATATTCAAAAAAATTCAATCTGACCAAAATTAGTCCATATTTAGAAAGTAAAAAAGGATGCCGAAAATGGGAGGAATAAGCGCTTTATTTCAGGCATACTCATCAGCCTCTTACATGCCAAATATATAGTAAAATACAAAGAAAAATATATAAGTTAATCTGATTGGCT